>CM057458.1:871285937-872494375 GCA_016271365.2 Neoceratodus forsteri | reverse complement strand
ACTGAAGGACTTGGCCAGGGTAGCTGTTTGTACAACAGACAATGATGGGCAGACTGTTCTCAAGGGAGGATGAACCTGTACATCTTACTGTACAAACTATCCAAGATAAGTTCAGCAGATTTGTTTGCACAGTGGTATATAACGACTCCATAGTAAACAGAAAGTAGCAGGATGTAGGAGAGAACTTTATTTTTTTTTAGGTACAGTGGATTGATGGTCATGATGTGGGCTGGGATATACTTCTAGAGAGGAACTGGGTGCAGAAGAGGTGATTGCAAGCTGATTTATTTATTTTTCTGGCCACTGTGGAATGATTTGCCTTCAGAATGCATTGTACAGGGCAGCAGATCTGACATATTAGTCTGGGGGCCCAAATGAAAAACTCTGCATAAATTTAAAATTAGTAGCACCCCCCACAGAAAAATGTTTAACACTTTTTTTTATGAAGGGATGAACCCCCAAGATTGATTTACGAACATACAAACATACGAAAACACCAGCAAAAACAGGCCTCATGGTCTATCGAGTCTGCTTGATTTTGCAGCTAGCCTCTCAACTTGCAGCTGCCCCACCCACCCCTTCCGTCCTCACAAATACACCCCTCTCACCCTGTCCCATCCCCTCTTAAAACCATATACCATGCTACAGGCTGCCACCTCCTCTGGCAAAGAATTCCACTTATCCACCACCCTTTTAGTGAAGTAATGTCTCCTGACTTACCTCCTGAATTGTCCACCCTCCAATCTCATCTGGTGCTCCCTCATGACCCTCCCCAGTCCTGGCATCATCACCCAGGTCATCCGGGCACTTGCTCGGGGTTCTGAAACCAGAGGGGAGCCAACCAGGGGCCTAAAAGGGTCACCAACAACAATTTCTGACTTTGCCCTAGCTCTATCTGTGACTCTGTGCAAGCCCTAGTACTTGTTGACCTGACCAGCACAGCACTGGCTGGCAGGGCCCTGCCCCAGATCAATTAGAACATTCCATGGGGTGGGGTGTATGCCTGTGCTGTGTCTGTGTGGCATTATCATATACAGGCTAGCCAATCACTCACTGGAGGAGAGTGTGGGGGGGTGGGCCTATAAGCAACCTGGCTAGTCTGTGCACAGCGGCACCCTGTTTGTGATTGATGATGTCGTCAGTCTTCTGATGTTGCCATGGTGATGGCCAGATGCACGCGAGCAAGGTGCAAAGGCAGGAGAGATAGCATCATGGCCAGGAGTTCAAAAAGTTGGATCGGGTGCGATGGTATGTGCAGTACAGGAGTCCAGGACGTGGAAGATTGTGGTGGTCATTGGTGCTACCATTGTAGCAGAACAAAGAGACCATGGCCGGGACACTGGTGTTGGAACTGAATAGAGTGGCGATCGATGTTAGTGCATCTGCGGTGACCATGTCAGCCTCTTGAAATCACCCGCATGTGGATAAATAAAGCTGCATGGACTGATGCTGCACCACACAAGGTAGGACAAGTGAAGTCAACTGGCTGAGCCGGTTACCGGTAGCCCACAAGGAAGGACTGGAGTAGGGAGGGGACAGCAGGAAGGCTTAGGGCTTAGGCTGCATGAGGCCCAGCTCACCCACTGCATTGACTGTGCCAATTCCAAATTGCTTATCTGCCTTTGCTGCAACCTGCTGCTGTACTGCTGAGCATGCTGTATGACTATGTGGACTGTGGATTTCCTGGAGTCAGAGAGGGTTGGTGATGATGGCAACTTGGCAAGATGGATGGTGGTGGTGTTTTTTGTTTGTCAGATTTTTTTGCTAGCAGGCGGATAGGTCTGAAGGCCTAGGGGGGAGAGCCTTCTAGAGGTCCATTGCATGGGATCCATGATGGGTGCTCAACAAAATTTTTGTCGAACGCCCCATCAGCAACACTGGCAGGTCAACCACATTTTGCAGTCGGCTGCCGGTTCCCACAGGCTGACTGTGTTTTCTTCGGGGGGGGTGTGCTCCCCGTCCCCCCTCTTAAGGATTATCAACTCCAAGTCAGAGCTGATTGGGGTGGTGCAGGACTCATAACAGACAGCACCTCGCGCCAGCGAGTTTCCCACAGTGGCATGGAGCTGTAGTCGCTGTGGGGGACCTCACTGGCAAAATGTCATTGTCGGGGGGGGTAACCGCATTGCATGGGGCCCAAAAAAAGCTGATGCCAGCCCTGACCCTACCCCTTCTAATCTGGAAAATCCCTTCTTTACTAGCCCTGTTAATTGCCTTCAAGTATTTAAAGGTTTTGATCATGTACCCCCGTCCCTCTTCTCCTCCAGGGAATACATGTTCAGGTCACCCAGCCTCTCCTCATATTTGTATCCCTCTAACCCCTGGATCATCTTTGTCACCCTTTGCTATATACCTTCCAACAATCTGATGTCCTTCTTCAGGAATGAGCGCCAGTACTGCACTCAGTATTCCAGATGCGGCCTAACCAGTGACATGTAGAGGAGCAGGATCTCCTCCCTATTTCTGGAGGAGATTCCCTTAAATATACACCACAGCTACCTGTTGGCTTTTGATGCTGCACTCCTGCATTGAGCTGAGTTGTTCATCCTCCCCATTATAAGCACCCCTAGATCCCTTTCTTCCTCAGTGCATTCTAGTTCTCTCCCCCAAGCTTGGCAGCTCCTCCACTGGTTGTTAGCCTCAAAATTCTAGACTCTGCACTTTTTGGCATTTAACCACTATTATCATACAGCTGACCACTCCTGTAATTTGGTCAGGTCCTCCTGCAGCCCCCTTCCACTCTTCAATGTCATCAACCATGGCATCCATCTTTGTGTCATGTGGAAAGCGACTGATCTTACTCTGCACCCTATGGAAGATGTCCACTATGAATATTCCAAACAACACTGGTCCCAGTACTGATCCCTGTGGCATCCCACTCATCACATGCCTTAGTGATGAGAACTCCCCAACCACCACCCTTTGCTGCCTTCCCTTCAGCCAATTGGTGATCTAGCTTACCATCTTTGATCCCATCCCTATATCCTCCAGCCTCCCCCCCAGCCTTCCATGCAGCACGGAATCAAAGGCCTTGCTGAAGTCCAAATACCAGACATCCACTGCATGGCTTTGTCCAGCTCCTTTCTCACCCAGTCATAATACTCAATCAGATTTGGCTGGCAAGATCTTCCCAAGACAAACCCATGCTGCTGACCATCCAGGAGACCATTGATCTCCAAAAAGGTCACCAGCCTCTCTTCCCAGATTATCTCAATGAGTTTCCCCACAATCAATGTGAGGCTTACTTGTCTGTAGTTCCCGGGTTCATCTCTAGGTCCGCTTTTATAGATGGGAATCACATGGGCCATCCTCCAGTCCTGTGGCACACATCCAGTGTCTACGGCCGTATTGAACAGGTCAGCCAGAAGTCCTGCCAGGACCACCGCCAGTTCCCTAAGTACCCTAGGGTGAATGCCATCTGGTCCCAGTGCCTTGCCCCCCCTCAGAGCCCTCAATCCCTTCAGCATCCTGTCCTCTGTAATCAACTACAATGGTTACCTCCTCTCCGCCCTGCCCACTCCTCCTCTTCCAGATGGTATCTGCCTACCTTTCTCCCTAGTGAACACAGAGAAGTACTCACTCAGCACCTTCGCCTGGTCATCCCCCTTCTCCACCCAGCCTCCACCTTTCATAATCCTCACAGTCTGATCCTTGATTTTAGGAGTGATGAGGTATTATGCCATGATAACTTTGAGAAATAGGGATGCTTTTCTAAATCATGTCAAATTGCCTTCACAAATTTCTTGAGAAAGTCAAAATAATGACTCTCCTTTAACATGTGTATAATTTTAGTGTTTTCATCCTATATTGATTTCATTATGGCAAATTTACTTTAAAGATGTTCCCTGCTTGTTGCTTTGTCTATATGTGTTATTTATGAACCGTTTACACTATTATAATTTATAAAAAAATAGCTAATTTCAACATCTCGTACTACAGCTCTAAAACATGGACAAAGAATGTTTTTATAATTTTACAAGATGAATAATGTACTAATGAAAATATTTCTGATAGCATTTCTCTATTTTTCAGGTAATAACAACACCCGAGAGGCAAAACAAAGGCTAAAGACCCTGCTGAGACTTTGACCCTCTTGACCAAAAAAAACACCTGACTAGTGACTGGTCCAAGTGTATCATTTGCCAAATAATAACACAGGAATACCTGAGGACTGCAACCCCTGGAGGACTAAAGACATTTTATAATGCATGCCTTGTTAGAAAACACCGGTCCAGATATTCAAAAGGGTTGCACATGGCACATGTGCCCATGCCCATGCATAACCTGCACAGCCCGATATTCAGCCCGCGATGTGCAGAGCCATGGCATGCATGTGCAACCCCTACTTGCGCCTGCACAAAGTTAAGCCAAAAAAAAAAGGAACAAATGATGGCCACCCACAGGTGAGCTGCCGCATTGCAGTATTCAACACGGCAGCTGCCACTTGTGGGTGGCCACCCGAGTTCCTGCAGCACCCCCTCCAATATCCCTGGTGGTCCAGTGGACCGAGTACTGCCCGATTGTGGGCATCTGGTTCAATAAAACAAACCCCGTCCTATATCCCTGGTGGTCCCGATCATGGGCATTTGTCTAAAAGAAATCCTCATCTAATATCCCTGGTGGTCCCGTGGACCACTATGTGCCCGATCGCGGGCATCGGTATAATAAACCACCCCTCCAATATCCCTGGTGGTCCAGTGGACTGCACTCTGCCTGATTGCGGGCATGTGTAAAACATAAAAAATGTCCTATTACCCTGGTGGTCGAGGGTACCCCCCTCCCCACCCACATTCACATATCTGAACTGTGTAGAACGGTATCGGCTGCATGCCCAGTGGTTCATGCTGTGAACCAATGGGCGTGCAGCCCTACTGAGCTGTCAGTCGGCAGGTGGCTGGGCAGCAGGCAGGTGGGGTGCTGCCGCCCGCCGCTGACCGGGGAGCTGGGCGGTGGGGTTCAGTGGGCAGGTGGGGTGTGGGGTGCCATAGACCACCAAGGTAATAGGATGTTTTTTATGTTTTACGGGTGCCCACGATCGGGCAGAGTGCAGTCCACTGGACCACCAGAGATATTGGCTGGGGGGTGATTGAAACAGATGCCTGTGATCGGGCAGCGATCGGTCCACTGGACCACCAGGGATATTGGACAGGGGGGTTTATTATACCGATGCCCGTGATTGGGCACATAGCAGTCCATTGGCCCACCAGGGATATTAGATGAGGATTTCTTTTTTTAGACAACTGCCCACAATCGGGCTGCAGGGGGAGTCGGTCCCTGATGGCTGCTGCCTGGCAGGGCGCCAGGCACAAGTCATCAGGGATCGGAGCACCTGCATGCTAATGGAATGCAAATGGGGCCATAATGACATGCAAATGGCCCCATGTGCACCTTGCATAAATTATGGCCCATTTGCATTTCCCCTTTTGAATATTGCAGGTGCTGTGAATGGCACAGTGGTACTTGCGCTAATGCATCTCCATGCTCCACTCTGGCCACTTGCGCTGGTGCAGTGCCACTGTGCCTTGCACAGTTGGGGTGGCCAGGGTGCAATATTCAAAGCTGCTGAGCCATACGCAGCTCCGTTGAATATCGCTCAGGCCACACCCCTGCGCATCCAAGTTTAGCTGTGCCCAGGCTTGCGCCACAGCCTGGCGCAGTTTGAATATCTGTGCCACCATGTTTAACAGTGATTGCAGCCATTAGACAGTAACACATTATTAGTTTTGCCTGCAGTACATTATCATGCACAATGTCATCAGTCCTACACCAGTAAAACAAACCTGAAGCATTTTGAAGGTTGAGGAAGAACCTCAGATCCTGGCTCTTCTACTGATACTGGTCAATATTCAAGTTCACAGAGTAGGCGCTCAACTCATCAGCCTGTTTTTGTGTATAATATGCCAGAAGGTGTATCACAAAAATGACAAAGATCTATTACAGATTGTAACCTTCAGAAGGCAAGAAACTCTGACTGATGTGGCTGAAGTCAAAGAAGACTACATAGTCTTAAAGTGAATAGCTGGAACGGACTTAATTGCATTTGAAGCAAAGTACCACAATGACTGCCATAGTACGTTCACCAGTGAAAGAAACATACATACAATGTTTTCACTATCCAATGGCAAGGAAGATGAGTCTGTGTATAAAGCATGTTTCAGTGAAATGATTTCTGAAATTCAGAATGACCTTGTTATCAGCAGAAAGGCCTTGTCCATGTCTTACCTGTTACAGAGATATCAGGATATTCTGAAAGGCAAGGTTCCTACCAGTAAGAGTTACCAAAGTGAGATGCTAAAGAAGAGACTAACAAACTATTTTGGTGACCAAATCATTTTTAAAATGCAGCTTGACCCAAGTAAACCAGACCTTGTATACAGCAGTGCTGTGTCTTTGTAAGACGTTATTAGCATAGCTTCCCGGTTGCATTCAAAGCAACAGTATGAAGAGGAAAACCCTCTCCCTACTTCTGAAAATAAAGATAAATATTCAACCACATCTATGTTGTTTCATTCAGCACAGGTCCTCCAAAGTTAACTCAGAATGTGTGAGGGACTGGATATCAATCCAATAGATAATTCTACTATCAATTTAGAATGAGCATTAGACATGATTCCTGACAATGTGTACAGGTCCCTGAAATAGGTATTCCAAGGAGATGGTGATGATGAACCTATTGAAGATGGTAGTCCTTTTGACACAACCAATAACAAGACCCTCCACAGACATATATTATCACTTGGTCAGTACTTCATTCATATAGTATCCAGAGGTGCAAAGTGTACACCTATACATGTTAGACTAGCAATGTCTATACACCATATGACAGGCTCTAAACAGTTAGTAAAAATGGTACACAAGCTAACATACTGTGTCAGTTATGAAGCCCTAGAGAGAACTGACACAGCTATTGCAATGGATCAGCATGAAAAATCTGCCAGGGACAATAGCATAATTCCATCAGCCATTCAGCATGGGGAATTTATTCAGTTTGCTGCTGACAGTAATGATATAAATGAGTAAACATTAAATGGAAAACACAGAACCCATGCCACAACTATGGTAGTATATCAGCATCAGACTCCAACAATTCCAGAAAGCAGCTTTGGCACAGTGGCAGCTCAGGCTCAGACAAAGAAAACTGTACCGTGAACATGATCATTTAAAACTTTTGCAATGTGCCAAGCCATTCTGGAGTACAATCCTCATGGCTGACGCCCTACAGCAAATCTTGTGGGAAAAGCAAAAAGTAACTGGTATACTGATGTTGAGGCTTGTCAACAGGCCACCAACCTTGATCTGCAATGGCAAATTCTAAGATGCTGCCCAACCAAGCTATTTGAGGTTGAGTTTGAAAAGGTGAATCCTCAGCAAGTACCAGGATGGACAGCTTTTAATGTGATGATTTCATCTACTATACCAACAGTAACATTTATTGGATATTGTCCAATGCTGCCAGCATCAACTACTGAATGGGTACAGTTTTCACTGTAGCGAAGAATGTCAGCAAGATGTCTCGGACACTTGACCAAGATTACAGTGTCTTGACATTTGATGAGGCTATATATTGTAAGGCCAAAGAAATTCAGTGGAGGTGCCCAGAGGACATTTCTGGTAGTAAGTGGAAAGAAGTATGAAGAAAGTGGTCTGGAAGACATCCTCATAGAATCACAGGTGTATGGTAGCAACACAGCAAGCAATCTACTCAAAGGCAAATCATACAACTTTGGAGTGAGGGCTCACATATTTATAATGAATACTCTTTCCAGAATGAGGTGGTAGGCATTTTGTAACTGGGTACAAGACAATGAGATTGATTGTGATGTAGACCTCATCAACAGCAAGCTCCGTGAATATCAAAATATGGTATCAAACAATGAGGCAACAAATATAACAGCAACACTTTCCCAGATTGGTAATGTCCTCAAAAATGTACAGGATGCATTGCACAGATTCTGCTATTTTGGAAAAGCAACTTCCCAAACATTTGCATTCTGGGATGATTATAACAAAATGGTTAACATCTTAATGCGGTTCATTAGAGCAGAATGTGAAAGCAACTGGGACTTTCATCTTCTGGAGGTTGTAGAAATGTTACAAGTGTTTTTTTGCCTTTGACTGCATCAGCTATACCCGTTGTATATCTGTGTACATCAGTGATATGAAGCTTCTGCCAGACTGTGGCCCCAAAGTTCATGAGCAGTTTGCGCGAAGGAAATCATACTGTAGCTCGGTCTAGAAATAAATTCAGCAGAGTCTGGACAGACATGGCACTTGTAAAAACAGTAAACTGTGATAGTAAAATTTAAGCGGGTATAGTGAGTTTCACTTTGAAACCAGGAGCCTTGGCTAGATGGTTAATCACTGCTCATGAGCGTTCAGCTATCATAACTTCTGTGAAGGTAATGTGTGAAATGGTACACACAGACTTTTCAAAAGGAAAACACAAGGAGGCTGCACCATGTTGTATGCAATAAAATAAAGGAAATGTAAATAAGATTAACGCAATCACCGACTTCATGACAAACCCACTTGATTTGAATGATGACTTGATAACACTCACCAACATTGCAACTGGCATTGTTGCATCCACAGAGGTTGCTACCAAGATTGTTCCTTTCAATGATACAGGAATCAAAGCAATGAAACAGTTTGTGGAAGACAGACTAAATTCAAATACCACTGGATTCTTTGAACCACTGTAGAAGCTCAACATCAAGACATTTGCATCTCCAAGCAAGACAATCAAATCGAAAGTTAATAATAGTGTTGTGCGAAATTGGAAAATGTTGCTCCATAAAATATTTTGCATAATTCACACATTTCAAGAAATATTTCACAGGGTTAAAAGCTAAATTTCAACCCCCAGAGGGAGAGAAATTTTGCATGAAAACCAGCAAAATGTCCTACTCATGGGTGAAATTTTGCCACCTGCAGGCATAATTTCACCTCCCACAGGTGAAATTTAAAGAGGCCATTGGCCAAAGTTCTCCTCAGTGTCTAGTGGTCCCCCAACCCCCCCAACCACTCACTTGCCAAAATTATTTACCTTGGTGTCTAGAGGTCCCCTCAGCCTAACACCAGTAATAATTGAATAAAGCCCTCCCCAGTTGCCCTCGCCCCTTCATGTCCTTTTAAAAAAAAATAAAAAATGAAACCCACAGTCCCTGGTGTATAGTGCCCCCCCTTGGCCACACACCAGCTCAAAGTATTCTCCTTGGTGTCTAATGGCCCCCCCTTGGCCAGTCACAGGCAATAATTGAATTAAGCCCCATCCCCCAGCTACCCTGGCCCCCTCATTTCCTTTTAGTAAAGCAATAATAATAATCAGACCCATATTCCCTGGTGTCTAGTGGACTCCCATCCCCCACCCTGTCATCATGAGCTATCCCCCACCCTGCTCCCCCGTACTCTGATCAGGCCACTGGCACAGCCCCCAACTCACCTCCACAGCTGGCAGCCCAACTGAGCACTTCAATGAATGAGTGCATACTTTTACAAGTCATGGAGGTGAGTGGAGGGCTGTGCCAGTGGCCCAATTGGGGTACTGAGGGGGAGTGGGGTGGGTGCTAGCTCATGATGACAAGGTGGGAAGTGGTGGGTCCACTAGACACCAGGGAGTGGGGATTGCATTTTTTAGGATTGGGTTGGGTGTTCGCGAAAAAAAGTTAGTTGGGGAGTGCTTGAGTTATTCATTTAATGGCCTGTGATCAGTCGAGCAGGGGGAACCACTAGACACCAGGGAGAATGATTTTTGTTTTCCGAAATTTGGTCCAGTGAGCGGCCAGGGGGAAGGGGTAGATCAACAGACACCAGCACTAGCGGTGGCCGGAGGGTGAAATTGTCAGGGAAATTTCACCACAATTTTGCTAAACATTTTGCGTGGTGAAATTGCCAATTTCACCACAATTTCGCTGGTGAAATTTTATTTCACTGCATGTCTAGTTAATAGTGATAAGATGGTGACTATCTATGCAGACAGGGAGTTGTTTAGCCATCTTGTAGTAGCTGCACAAACAAGAAAGATTGGTCTGAAAGAAGTTTTCACACATGCACTTTCCACAGTTCCATATGCTCTAGCACACTTTGATGGTACCCTAAACAAAACTACAAAGAGCAAGCTATTGCCTGAATTAGAAAAAGAAGCAGAGTCAATGTATCAACTGCCAGCATCGAACATGCACACATCTTGGATAGTGGATGGCATGGCTGCTATAGAAATGATCGAGCAAGGAGGTGCAACTAGCTTTGGAGAACTTGCTGAAATGGTCTTCAGAACAGTATGCCAGCCTCTACAGAGTTATGAGAGTTGCAAAAGAGTAGTTCAAACAACATGAAGTCTTGCTGTATTCTGACTGTTGCAGTTAGCCCCAGCACTCAAACTGCCCCAGAAAGTAGGGGGTTCATTTCTATGCAGAGCATAGAACGTTGAGCTTGAGCTCGCTTCAGACCTCTGTCTGCTGCATTTTGAAGCGCAACTGTCAGATTCTTTACTCTGCCTAACTGAATGGCCGCTCCAGAGATTTCTCCTTTGCTCACGGTTCGAAAGTTGGTTAAAGTCCTCAGTTTTACTGATTATTTTTCACAAGTTTCGGTTCAGATCTCTGTCTGTGGTACAGTAAGTACTAGGTAGTGAACTAGACATAGTAAACTTGTGGCAATTGCAAACATGTATTTTTCAACTGGTTCGTCTGAACCGGCCGTTTAGTAATTTATATATTCTGTTTTTGTTTTTAAACCTAGAATGTGGTGACCAGTCCTTATTGATTTAAAAAAAAAAGCATTTTCTTGTGATTTTTTCCAATACCCGAGACATGGTTAGAAACCGATAAGGGTGTCTTGCCTGGTTGTTTGCCATAAAAAGGGTAAGTTTGTGGTTAGGATGGTTACATCTGAGAAACCCCAAAGAAAAACCAGGCCCACTGGGTTTCAACACTGCAGTGTGTGTGGGGAGGTCTTTGCTTAGGCTGATCCCCACACCACCTGTGCTTATTTTCTGGGGTTTGACCACCTTGATTCAGACTGCCAAATCTGTAAACATTTCCCTAAATCTACCAGGGAAAAAAGATTAGGTAGGCTCAGGGATAAGGAGGCCGTGAATTCCCTGACCCGGATGGCCAGCCCGGTTCGGTTCCGACCGAACATGAGGGAGTGCCCTCAGACCAGGTGATACTTCTTCAGGCAAGAGGAGAGCCGAACCTGAGGGATCAGTTCCTACAAAAAGAAAAAGAAAAGAAAAATCAGCTGGTATGGATCCAGAGACCCATTTTTCAACCACCAAAGAGCTTGCCAGTGTGATAAGGATTGTAGAATTGCTTTGCCTGGTTCCATCTGATCCGATGTCTTCTGGCAGGTGCTCGGTTTGGCCGGTTCCTCTGGTTCAAGATTATGTCCCTGAAGATTTCTATGAACCGGATTTGGTGGGGAATGAAGATTATGATGATGATGATGATGATGACAATGGTGTGGGAGGTCTGGTTGAGCCCATTGAACCGGACATCTCCCCAGACATGCCTTCTGGTGTTCCTCCTCTTGGCTTTCTGAGTCACCTTCCCACTACATGTTTTACAGGAAAGTGGCAGAAACCCTCCAGTTCCCTGTGGAAGAAGCTGTAGAGGAACAAGAGGAGCCTGATTATGTGGAGATGATGGACATCCCAGAGTCCATGAGACTGTCTATTCCCCTTCATAAGTCTTTTGGGAAACAGACACAAAAGACTTTAAAACTCAAATTCTGTACCTCCTGTCGACAGAAGGATGGATAAAAGGTACACCTTATCAGGTTCAGGTACAGAGTACTTGTATCAACAATGCAGCCGTGTTGGGGTTGTGCAGGCTGCAGCCTGTGATACAGCTAATATACCCTTGGCTTCACACCCCCAGATAAAGATTCTAGGAAGCTGGATGCCATGACAAAGAAACAGTACATGGCATCTGCCTTGGGACTCAGTCAGGTTAATTATATGACCTATGCAGCCAGGTACCAGAAGTCCAGGTGGGACACGGTACTGGCACTGGCTAAGCAGGCCTCCCCCCAGCTAGCCTTGGAGCTGGAGGGGGTGGCTGCTGATAGGATTGAGGCATCTAAGGTACTGTTCCATACTGCTGTGGACTCCAATGATGTGTTATCCAGAGTCATGGCTACATCTGTGGCTCTTCATAGAATGGCTTGGCTCAGATGTTCTAGCCTCTCACAGGACGCCCAGGCTAAGGCCATGGATTTCCCTGTGGTGGATAATTCTCTGTTTGGGGAGCAGACAGAGAATTACATGAAAAAGATGGATGAGTATAGGACTACCTATAGGAGTGCACAGGCCAAGGAAAGGCAGGCAACTCCTCAAAGGCAGTTCGCTAGGTGCTAGGGCAGACCTTTTCATAGGCCTTTCTACCAAGCACAGGCCTCTTCTGCCTTTCCTCAGAGGAGGTTATTCAGAGGGAGACAGAAGGGGGTGAGCTGGGCTGTAACAATCCCTCAACCTAAGGCTCCTGCCAAGCAGACACCCTGATGTGTCAGCCTGGGTCGACTCCCTCATTTCTGTAGGAGGCAGGCTGGCTTACTTCATCCAGGACTGGATGGCTGTTACCTCAGACAAGTGGGTCCTAGAGGTGGTAAGCCAAGGGCTAGTTCTCAGCTTCTAGAAATTTCCAAAGCTAAGGGCCAGATCTTTTCCACCTCCAAGCATCTCTGAAACCATTGCCCTAGAGGCTTCATCTCTACTGGCTCTAAAGGCTGTAGAGAGAGTTCATTGCACAGGGGCAAAGGTCTGTACACCAGGTACTTCCTTACCCCAAAAAAGACAGGGGAGTGGCGATCCATCCTAGACTTAAGATACCTGAACCAACATCTTTTGAAACCAAAATTCAAAATGGTGACTCTAGGAATAATCCTTCTCTTTCTAAGGCCAGGGGACTGGCTAGCCTTTCTGGACTTAAAAGATGCCTACTTTCACATTCCCATCAGGTGCTCCCACAGAAAGTACCTCAGGTTCGAATTGCATTCAGGCCATATCAGTTCAAAGCTATGACCTTCGGCCTGACATCAGCTCCAAGGGTATTCACAAAATGGCTATCAGTAATAGTGGCCTTTTTAAGAAGGAAAAATATTTCCATATTTCCATACCTGGATGACTGGCTCATTGTGGGTCAGTCCCCTGAGCAAGTCAAGTCAGACCTTCAGGTGACTCAGCAAGTGCTCACTTTCCTAGGATTCCTTCTCAATCTTCCCAAGTCAGTTCTCAAGCATGTACAGCTCCTCATCTTCATAGCGGCAGAGTTGGATACAGTCAAAGCAAGAGCTTTTCTTCCCATGGAAAGGGCAAGGGCTATTGTAGAGCTGGCTTCTTCATTCCACCTTCTGGTCTCTCGGCCAGCAAGGCACTTCCTTCAACTTCTAGGCCACATGGCAGCTTCCACAGTAGTGGTCCAAGGGGTCAGATTTCAGATGAAGGACATTCAGTTTCACCTGAGGGCCTTTTGGTCTCAGAAGAAATATTCTCTAACCAAACTAGTTCCAGTGACCTAGACTCTGATCCAGACTCTCCAATGGTGGCAGAATCAGGGCAACCTCAGGCAAGGAGTCCCATTCATCACTCAGCCTCACTCTGTGGTCCTAACCATGGATGCTTCTCTATTGGGTTGGGGAGCCCATCTGGGGGTTCTCACAGCCCAGGGACTGTGGTCACCTCAGGAATCCCTTCTTCATATCAATCTCTTGGAATGCAGGGTGGTCTTTCTGGTCCTGCAAGCTTTCTCTCAGTCAGTACAGAACAAGGAGGTTCTGGTTAGGACAGACAATACCTCCACCATGTGGTACATCAACAAGCAGGGAGGCACTCGGTCCATGGCCTTGTGCATGGAAGCCATGAAATTGTGGTTCCTAGCTTATTCTCTGCAGAACTCTCTGATAGCAGTCCACCTTCCAGGGAAGGACAATGTGCTAGCAGATGCATTGAGCAGGATCTCTCAAGGCCATCACAAATGGTCCCTGGACCCTCTGGTGTTGAAAATGATTTTTTCAAGGTGGGGCACTCCAGAAATAGATCTCTTTGCAGCCCCAGACAATCACCAACGTCCTCTGTTTTGTTGCAGACCCCCAGTCTTGGGCTCAGTCCCTCTGGATGCTCTGACTTTGAACTGGGAAGGGAAATTTCTATATGCCTTCCTTCCCTTTCCTCTACTGTTCAAGGTTCTGGTCAAGGTAAGGTCACAACCTTGCAAAGTGATTCTGATTGCTTCAGACTGGGCCAGACAGCCTTGGTACCACCTGTTGCTGTCCCTAGCAGTCCATCTTCCCCTGTCTCTTCCCAGGAATTACAACCTGTTAACCTCCTTTCAGGGAAGTGTTTGGCACCCAGTCTTCAGTCTCTCAATCTCAAGGCATGGCTCTTGAAGAGTTAGAGTATGCAGATTTGCATCTGTCCCAAGGGGTTCTGGATATTCTCAAAGCCTCTCGAAAGCCTGACACCAGAAAAACTTACAACTCCAAATGGAAAAGATTCAGCATTTGGTGTTCCAAGAAGCATATATCCCCAGACACTGCTGAATTGTCTACAGTTCTGGATTATATGGTACATCTTAATGGCCTAGGCCTCAGACCAGCTACTGTCAAAGTACATTTGTCAGCTGTTTCTGATTTTCTGTCAGTGGGAAAGCCTTCTTCACAGTCATCTCACCCTGTATTCTGTACATTTTTCAAGGGGTTGCTTCTACCAATCCCCCCTTTAGGGATCCAACCCCTGCTTAGGATCTTAATGTTTGCATTGCTCAGCTTATGCAACCCAATTTTGAGCCTTTGTCTTCAGCAGAGCTTAAGTACTTGACTTTGAAAACTGTGTTCCTGGTAGCTATTACCTCTGCCAGGCATATCAGTGAATTGCAAGCTCTGTCAGTGGAGCCTGATTTTACCTCATTCCATACAGATAAGGTGGTCCTTAGAACTAATAAGAGGTTTCTACCTAAAGTGGTTTCAGATTTTCATCTGAACCAATCTATGTCTCTCCCTGTGTTCTTCACTGATCATTCTTCTTCAACAGAAAGAAGTTTGCACAGTTTGGATGTTAAAAGAGCCCTTAGTTACTACATTGAGCGTACTAAGGCTCACAGGTTTGACTTCCTTCAGTTGTTTCTCACTTATGGGGAAGTGGGTAAGGGCAAACCTGCCACTAAGAGAACTATTGCCAGGTGGATTGTCTCTTGTATTCAATTCTGCTATGAGAAGCTAGACAAAATACTGTACCTCCTTCAGGCCTGAGGGCTCATTCCACTAGAGGTACAGCTGCTTCCCTGGCTGCAACCAGGGATATTCCTTTGCTAGAGATATGTAAAGCAGCCACCTGGAAAACAGTCCATACATTTACCAAGCATTACTCCCTGGACATCCAGGCTAGGAGTGATGCTCGCTTTGGTGCAGCAGTACTGCAGAACCTATTCTCAAGATAGGTTTGACTCCCTCTTCCATGGAGGTACTGCTTGGTAGTCTGCAATAGTCAGAATACAGCAAGACTTCATGTTGTTTGAAGAAAAAATTACTCACCTTAGTAATTATGTTTCTTCTAATGGAGTCTTGCTGTATTCTGACCTTCCTCCCTACCTCCCCTCTCAAAGCCTGTTTTTGGGAAGTGGGCTGGCAGGTGCAGTGTTGCACCCCAGGGGTGCATTTGGGTACTTTCTCCTTTTAGATGGGGGAGTGGGTCATATTATTAATTTAACAGTCTTAAGTTGTTCACTAACTGTTTTTTGATTTTGGATTTCTTGACTTGAGTCTTTTGCAGATCCTAAATATTTGGTTGCCATTTGGCTAGTAAAAATGTTACAGTTTCCACATAGTAGTTAGTTAGTATTAGCTCATAAGTATCTGACAGTTGTGCTTCAAAGTGCGGCAGACAGAGGTTTGAACTGAGCTCGAGCTCAACGTTCTATGTTCTGCATAGAAATTAACCAGCTACTCTCTGGGGCAGTTTGAGTGCTGGGACTAACTGCAATATTCAGAATACAGCAAGACACCATTAGAAGATACATAATTACTAAGGTGAGTAATTTTTTCATATAGTCTTTAATCGATATGAGGTCAAAGATTCAATTAAAGCTTTTGAGCTTGCACAAAGGCAATCCTCACAAAGCAGTGAAGTCAAAATCCATGGTCCCAAAACACCCATCTTAGTCCAGTAGAGTAAGTTCATCGGAAATCCCAAGAATAAAGAACATCTGGTAAAACTCCTATTAGAATCATGGTGTGATGTGGCAGGAACTTTACTTGGCCCAGATCAGAAAATGGTTATTGCAGGTGGATTCAATAATGGCCTCATTACTAACATGGTCACTTCAGATGGAGTTGTAGACCAAGAAGATATATTCTCATAGCATGAAGAAGCAGATACTTGTCTTCTACTTCATGTTGCACATGCTTCACAAGAATATTCTCGTGTAGTGGTGTGGCCTCTAGACACCGACATTACAGTTCTCTGTATACATTTTATTCACAAGTTGGAAGCAACGCAGCAGCTTTGGTTTTGTACTGTTGTGAAGGATGAAGCCAGGTTTATATCAACCCACACTATAGCAGATGAACTTGGCCAAAAACTATGCTGAATGTTTCCAGCAGTACTCACAATAACTGGGTGTGATTCACCCAGCAGTCTGGAAATGGTTGGCAAACTAAAGCCATAGAAGCCTGACAGGAAGCATCCACACAAATGTAGAAGCCTTTCCAAGTTTGGAACTACAGTGGATATACCTCCTGCACATTTGAAATCAATAGAACTTCTCATAACCCTTCTCTATTACCCAATGGCTAACTCAGCCAGTGTGAATGGTGTGCAATATAAGCTTTTCTGTTGCAAACAGGCCCAGATCAAAGCCCTCTTACCAACTTCTGTTAGTCTTCTGCAACATACCAAGCACGCAAATTACCAGATCCTTATCAGGAACCATGACCTGGAGGTTCAGCCTGATATACCATCCCCTACTGGATATGGCTGTCATCATGACAAGGATGGACGCATTTCTCCAACACTAATGACGCAGACTCCTGCTCCTGAAGCAGTCCTGGAACTCATTACCTGTGGATGTAAAAAAGCCAAGTGCGAGTGCAACCTCAGTCATTCCAGGTGGATCATGGTGTGCACACAGGCTTGCTTGTGTACTGGTGGTGAGGACTGTTATAATACAGATAAAGTTGCCAGTGTGGATCTAGATGAGTCTGATACTACAGACGATTCAGACTTAGACATGTAGCGTATGAAAAATATATTGAAAAAGGCTGGACACACATATATTATTTATTTCTGGAATTTTGTTGATCTGGTAAGCCAACTGGGCATAGAAGTCCTTTTTTTCAGGGGCGACCGGGGGAAGGGGGGATACAGATGGTAAGCAACTGAAATTGAACCAGATTTAGCTGTTGGTGGTATTTTTAGTGAATGGGAGAAATTTGACCAGGACACTGGGGAAATGCCCCTACTCTTTTTCAATAAGTGCCATGGGATCCATAGCATCCACCTGAATTACCACCAATCCAGGAAGATGGGACCTTGGTTTAACGTCCCATCTGAAAGAAGGCACCTCAAATGTGCAGCATCCCCTCATGCTGCACTACAGTGTCAGTATTGGGATATTAACCCAAGTGCCAGATGTGGGAACTTAACCCACAGCCCTCTGATCTCCCAGCCTCAGAGGTGAGTGTGCTACCTACTGAGCCACTGACACTGTTTATGATATATACTGTCATATTGTCCATTGCTGAGAGGCAGTTCATTGGATATTACTGTTTTGTTAGCACCATGGTGTGCAATAGATACCTGGCTTCTATTACAATAAATATAGTATTCAAAACGTTTGTGTCAATGAATAATCCAGGCATTTATCAATACAAACCACAATGCATACAATCTTTAGGTAAGAAGCCTTATTAATAATTTGTGTGAAAGAAATCTTTTGTATGACTAAAATTTGTTTTTGTCTTTTAAAATAAATTAGTAATAATTTGTGTCAAAATATCTTTTGCAGGACTAAAATGTATTTTTGTCTTTTCAAATAAATTGTTTAAATCCAATTTTATTGGTCATTTTCACTTTCAAATTTGTCTTGTCAACTTTAGAACATTTCCGTGGCCTTTTCATTTATGCAAAATGTTGTTTTGACAAGGGTACAAAACTCTTGTGTTGTCATACCTTACTACCACTTTACAAGACTACATCCATGCTAGATAACTATCTAGGGACACCTCTATCAAAATAACATAATCGTTGCTTTCTGTACGGGGGTGCCACATTGCCAAAAATTTCAGGCCTGGGCCCCAAGACTACATGAGTAGATAATATAATCTGATATAGTATGCGATGACATGAAAAAACTAGAAAAAAATAGTTTCTATTCTGCAGCAGAACAACCAATAATATCTTCTGACCATTTCCAAAAATAATCTTCTATGATATTTTATATTGCTTTAAATTATATTTTGAAAATGGTAATATTTAAACTATTAGGTACAGAATCAAAAGTTGTTTTTTTCAGACAAAAGTCCCAATGAACATGAATAAATCCTAACAATACAGTCCTTCTGTGTTGCTACATCTACAGTGGTGACTATCATCATGTTGGATTTGGTGGTACGACCCATCAAAGCAAATCCTTGAATTTGCTGTCAGCAGGAGAAGGTGACAATTATGATTGCCGTTCTTCTGCCAATTGGTACTTCACATTCTAACTGCTACATTTAAATATCTCTAGTCATTCCACTGCTATTCTGTTTTCCTTAATGCACATGCTTCATATCTGCTACCCAATTTCAGTGTTGAATAATGGTATTTATAAAAATGGGCAAGAGAATTACTGTACTGTGATTTGTGGAATCTAGTGACATGACCGTGCTGATATCCCAGCCCAACAGCACAGGTTAGAAATTCTTAACTTTATGAACTTCATTACTTGGTCCTTAAATAAAAAAAAAATGAGGAAAGCCATTTTACAATAGCAATAAGGCTTTCAAGGGTGTGAGTAACTGAGGGATAATGGCACTTCTCAGTTGCGTAAAGCCCTAGGCTTTGCCTCGGGCTTCACTTCCTGAGGTGTGCCGTTTTCCCACACACTACGTCATGCCTTATTGAATAATTATGAAATACTGAAAAGTTGATGAAATAATTGAGCATTTGCTTAGATAAATGAACTGTCTTTTATATTCATAGAAAATGCATCAACACAAATCCGATGTAAAACAAATGTTATCTCCACATACCCAGTACAGTACTATATGTGTGATAAATTTTAGAACCAGGATATTGGATAAAAAGTAATCATACCTGTCCTTCTTTACTCTTCCTAAAAAGCATTAACTACAGTACTGCATAATGTGCATTATTTCTGCTTTTCCCTGTCACTCCCCACATCTCTCAACTGCTTTCTGTGCAAATCAGCTTAAACAAAACACATTTTCTCAATATCAAACCCCACCCGCACACCCACAAGAATCACAGGTTTTGAATGCAGGTACAGTACAAACAACTTTACTAATAACAGAAATAAGAGATCCACTTTACTGTATAGTGAGAAAGAAATGAAACAAAGGAAGCATAACAGTACTGTACAAAAGAAAAGTATAACACACAATGGTTGAGAGCAGGGGGTCTTTATCTGTGCTGAGTACGGGTAAGGCTCAATTGGAGTGAAGCATGGTATCAGTGATTAAACAGGGGAAAGGAACATATTTCAAAAATGTTATTTTCCATAACAAAGATTTGTTAAAATACTTTACAAAGCAAAAAAGAAAAGATTTGTTTGACATCCGGTACCACTGCTATTATACCATAGTGCATGGCCATGGTCATAGCCATCTGTTCACTTCTGGGCTGTGTCTGCTTTGGTGGTGAAGGGTCAATGTCCATCTACTCTGGGCCTTCCCAGTGGGGTCTCAGTGCTGTGAGTGGTCAAGCCATATCTTGTGTAGAAACAAAGGCAGGGATGAGTGCCATACCTCCATGCAGCACACATGCTCTGCTCACTCGGTCATACCCCCATGCAGCCCCCATGCCCCACCCTGCCATACTGTCATGCAGCCCCCTCATACCTACCTTGCTATACCTCATGCAGCTCTCCCATGCCCCACACTACAATACCGCCATGCAGCCCCCATATGCTCTAACCTGCTATACCCCATGCAGCCCCCATGCTATGCCTAGCCAGCCATACCCCTTGCAGCCCCCTCATGCCTCATTCTGCAATACCCAATGCAGTCCCCACATGCCCCAACCTGCCATACTCCTATGCTCTGCCTACCCAGAAATACCTCCATGCAGTCCTCTCCTGCCCACCCCTGCCATACCCCCATGAAGCACCACCCCATGATGCACCCTGTCACAAACTCACCATGGCTTGCTCAATATAAGCCACTGGGTCCAGTGCGCATCAATATAACACTTATAATCTAACCTTTTGAGTTCTGTTTGCAACCACATCACCCTCACCAACATGGCATACTGCCTTTACTATGTGATTTCTGTTGTATGTTCCTCTGCCCACTGCAGCATCTCTTCTGGTCAGCCCTGGGATGGCTGAAATGACAAAAGAGACAGGCATCAGTGACATGCACAGTACAGTGCAATACCAGAGCACAAGACTCATATAGTACTGTACTTACCCCATTAGGCTGTACAAGCAATCTGTCAGTTCCATCATTTGCCACTAATTTTAGTGGGCTGACATGTCCTAAGGAATAGGGGAGATGCATCCATTCCATCTTCTCATTGACATCCAGCATGGTGCATGGTTCCATGTATAGTCTTACACAAGCCATACCCAGTTCTTCAGGTACCTGTTGGATGCTGATGCCCTTACTGTGCAGCTGACGTCTAAAGTTAGGTAAAGGTTTAACTTTGTTTGACCCATTTTTCCCCAAATGTCACCCCTCAACATAAATTGCATGGAATATGTCACCTGTGTGACCTTTGTACAAGTACAGCATCTGTGTTTTGATATTTCAGTAATTACTTTCTACTTTTATAATAAAGTCTTTGTGCTGTATGTGCAGTGAACCAAGTGTTTTCACCTTTGCTGTTCACACTTTTACTACAAAAAGCACTCAGAACATTTGTGATACTGTTATGTCAGAAACTACCAACTACTGCACTTAGGAGCCCAATGTACTGTACGTATGAGAGACTAAAGATAGTTGTCTATAATGTTCAAAAGAAATACTGCAGATACTTCATTGAGTCACAAACTCTGTTGTACTGTTGGTGTCCTTGTCTATTATTTAACACATTTTTATAACAGTAATTGACTTTTCTTTTGTTTTTCCAAAGTAAAACCTGATTAGAAAGAAACTACTGTAGTATTTTTTAAATCATAACAGAAGATCACAGGTTTTTAAAAACCTGGATCTCACCTCTCCTCCCCTCCGGGAGTGTTCAAAGTGTTTATTGGCTGTTTCTCACTAAATAGTACCTGTGTCCCACACTGTACTGTAAAACAATATAGCATTATCACAGGGAGTTCTTTACAGCACCTGTGAACAAGTGCAGTGTGTAGTCCACTTCAGTACACATGTCCATCCTTACAACTATGCAGTTATCCCTGAGGTTTCAAACTGATTTTACTCAAAAGTTATGCATGGCTAGGGCCCCTGCTCCTACTTGGAATGTTAAAAGTTTTTCCAAGTTGTTTGCTGTAAGACTGATTGTAGGTCACAGTCTCACCTCACCCTCCCCTTGGGAATGTTAATGTTTTTTGTTTCTTTAAATTTAAACTGCTGTTTGGCTGTTTCCCCAGTACAAAGTACATTTGTTCCTCTGTATTGTAAAATGAAAGATTTATCCTGGGATTTCTATGCAGTACCTGTGAACAGATGTTATGTGATACCCACTCCAGCACATGTCCATCTTCAAAACTGGATAGAGTTATCCCTGGGTTTCAAAACGATTTTACTCAAAAGTGCTATATGGTTAGGGCCCTTCCCACTCAGAGTGTTTTTTATAACTTCCTTTATGCTCCCTGTCTCTGGTCCCTTAGGACTCTCTCTCTCCAGTGTGGTCACCCAGACCAGCCTGTTCCTGCTCCACTTGAGGTCTTTCCAGACTAAGTCTTTGTCCAGGGATCTCTCCTAACCCAATACTGATCCCCAATCCCCCAGCTCTGATCCCCCAAAGTGGGACTGACTACTCAATCAATCAATTAATGAATGAAAATCATTATTTAACCAGGTGAAACACCACTGAGTGAGACTCATTTACAAAGCGGCCTGGTCAGCACTGCAACGCCAAGATATGTCAACTAAAATAATACAAGGCAAGGTAAAAAGTAAAGACAACAACAGTGCAAGAATACAATCTTTTTACAGTATTTGCAGAATATGCATTTCATATATGCTTATGGCAAACTGTACCCTAA
This sequence comes from Neoceratodus forsteri, assembly GCA_016271365.2. Lineage (NCBI taxonomy): Eukaryota > Metazoa > Chordata > Ceratodontiformes > Ceratodontidae > Neoceratodus > Neoceratodus forsteri. The sequence continues at coordinate 872,472,002 of CM057458.1, read as the reverse complement.
GAGTAGTAGGGGGCAAGAGCAGTTAGGTAAGGTGAGGGATAACAACACACTAGCATATAGTATAAGGGGATTGAGGAAGGGGTGGTATGAGAACAAGGAAGCAGTGAGGTAGAGATGGAAGTAGTAATACTGGGAAATTAGTTGTTTTAACAGTACTGTAGACAGAAGGGGGAGTAGTCAACATGTCAGCTGAAGGACTAAAGTAATCTCCTGGAAGAGTAAGTGGGAAGTTAGGAGTAGCAGTTGCAGGAATCTCTGATATAGTGCCTTATCAAAGATTTAAAGGTTGTTAATTTGACAATAGTGGACAGCTTTAGGACTTTCCAGAGGTTGTTCCATGGGGCTGGCAGGGCATAGCTTAAGGATGAAAGCCCAATACTAAATCTACACCCGGGGATGTCAAGTGAGAGGTTGGAATGTTTTCTAAGCAAGTAACATCCTCAGGTACTGGTTAATAGGTTTGAAATGTACTGTGGGAGATTTCCAATTAAGGCTCGGTAGGTCCATGTGGCTGCATTTTTGTTTCTCCTAATTTTTAATGAGTGCCAGCCTAACATTGCATGAAGGGAGCAGTGGTGTGTCCTGAACAGAGTAATGGTGATGAATCTTAACACCCTGTTATATAGAGTATTGAGCTTGGCCAGTGCTATACTTGCACCTTGGTTATACAGAAAGTCAGCATAGTCCAGAAGGCGGAGAAATGTGGACTGGACTAGTCTCTGTTTGGCTTCAGGGGTTAGGAGGGGTTTAATCTTGAAGAACAGTCCTAAACATTGCATTAGTTTTTTTTCCAGTTCCTCTATATGCACCTTATAGGAGAATTTATGATCGATGCAGAATCCTAAGATTTAAAATTGTCCATGGCTTCAATCGGCTTCCCCAGTAGGGAAGTGATTTGACGAGGAGTGCTTATAGGTGAAGGGTTGCCTGAGTTGGATTAATGGGAAAGAAACATGGCTTTTGTCTTCTTAGCATTTTGCAACAGTTTAAGGCTCAAATATTTTGCTGTAGTAGATTGAATTCATATTGTAATGTGCTACAGGCAAGTTCTGATGTAGGTTCAGTGGCATAGAGAACAGTATCATCTTTGAACAGATGAACACTAGCTTGGCTGATGCCCACATTGATGTTGTTGATGTATATTGTGAATAGTAATGGTCCCAATATTGTACCTTTCGGCACTTTCCTGAGGAGCATTTTCAATGGTGATAGGTCCCCCTGGGCCTTGATTTGCTGTTGTCTTCCAGTGAGGTAGCAGGTAAACCAGTTGGCGGCAGTGTCATCGAGGGCCAATATTTTGTAGAATGGTCAACAGAATATCATGGTCCACTGTTCTGAAGGCCTTATTTAGGTCGAGGAATAAAGTGGTCACATGGAGTTTGGAATTGAGGGCCAGGTGCCAGTCATTAGTTACTTTGGCTAAAGTAGATATTGTACTATGATTTTTTTCTGAATCGAGATTGAATGGGGTTTAGCAACTGAAGGGAGTCCAAGTAGCTCCTGGTCTGCATGTTTACTAGTTTCTCTAGGAGTCTGGACATGATTGACAGGAAGGATATAGACCTGTAGTTGTGGAGGTCGCTCGGGTTGCCAGATTTAAAGAGTGGAACTACAAGCACCACTTTCCAAATAGGGGAAATTTCGCTGTGTGCCAGAGAGAGAGATTAAAGAGATGTGGGACAGGGGAGGTCAATACATGATACCCTAGTTTCAGGAAGTAGGGTTCCAGTTTATCTACACCTGCAGTTGTTTTGGTGTCTAGGCCCAAATGCAAGTCCTCTACTTGCTTGTACATGACAGGGCTGAAGGAGAATTTCACCTCCTGTTTTGAGACCTTCATGATGGGACCACACACAGCAGGGTTATTTGACTGATGGTGGAGTTTGCTAGCTGCAAATGTATTGAACGCGAGACCAGCAGTAGCGAAGTGGTTGTTTAATAGGTTAAGCATGCATTGCCTATCCGTGGGACTGCTGCTGACAGAGCAGATCTTGGTGGGGAGGTTGTTGGCTGAGTTATGCCCTTCTATTTCCATTAAAGTTTTCCAAAACTTGGCGGAGTCATAGGTAGTGGAGGCCAACCTAGAATGGTAATAGTTAGCTTTGGCTGCTTAATTTACTTAGCACAATAGTTTCTTGTTCTCCTGAAGGCAGTCCAGTCTTCTGAGCTTTTTGTCTTTCTTTCCCTTTTCCAAAGTGTATCCCTGAGGTGTAAGGCTGATTTTACTTCAGAGAACCAGGGATATGTTGTCCTTGGGTCCCACACCCCTTGCACCCACATGCATATGCCAATGACAGATGTTTTATCATTATTGTGATATTGCTGTATTGCACTAACAAAAAGTAATGGGTATCCACTGTACAAGCATGGGTACTAGGGATCATGCTTGCTAACTGTATACACTATATAGTATACATTCATTTTAAAGCATTATTTCTTGGTCGTTCATTATATGTAATATGTAATATGTGTTATATGTATTTTGCTTATGTTTTATTGTTACATATTTGCTTATATGAGGCATATGTGCTTTGGGCCTAACCATATCTTTTAACACAGTATTCTTTTTCAGATGTATTTTCACTGACACTGCTTTTGCACTGTAATGACCTTGTACCTGCTAGAACGCTTCTGTATCTTCTTTCTTCTAACTAATGTTGCTGCTTCTGTAAAATGTAATGCATGTTTTTTCTTTCTGCTGACTGTACATTTTCTATCACAAAAGAAAGGGCCCTACAGGAGCTTAATAAGTTCAGGGTGGACAAGGCAATGGGACCTGATGGCATACATCCCAGGGTACTAAAGGAGCTAATGGTGGCATTAGCTAGCAGAGCCATTATCAGAACTGTTTAGTGAGTCTCTGTGCAGAAGAGAGGTCCCAGAAGACTGGAGAAGGGCTAATGTGATCCCACTCCACAAGAGTGGTAGCAGGTAGAAGGCAGAGAACTACAGACAAATCAGTCTTACCTCAGTAGTGGGCAAGCTTATGGAGGCATTCTTAAGGAAAGGATAGTGCAACACCTGGAATCCATAGGAGCACAGGACCCAAGACAGAATGGGTTTACAACAGGAAGGTCCTGTCAAACTAATCTCATAGATTAATCTCATAGATGTACACCTTCACTTTTTTTGGTGTCTAGACCCAAAGGCAAGTCCTCTACTTGCTTGTATGTGACAGGGCTGAAGGAGAATTTCCTGTCAAACTAATCTCATACATTTCTTTGACTGGGTAACCAGAGTGGTGGACCAAGGGGGAGCAGTTGATGCTGCCTACCTTGACTTCAATAAAGCTTTCGATACTGTTCCACATAGAAGATTGATTAATAAGCTAAGTAGGCTTGGGTGGGTCGGAAGTTGGTCAACTGGGTGGCAAACTGGTTGATGGGCAGAAAATGGTAAATGGTATACAGTCAGAAAAGATACAAGTCACAAGTGGGGTACCTTAGGGATCAGTCCTGGGGTCAGTCCTCTTAAATATCTTCATCAATGACATTGCAGATGGACTGGAGGGTAAGGTTTGTCTGTTTACAGATGACACCAAGATCTGCAACAGAGTAGATGATCCAGATGGGGTGGGCAGAATGAGAAGAGATCTGGATAAACTGGCAAAATGGTCAGACGAGTGGCAACTGGGATTTAATGCAAAGAAGTGCAAGATCATGCACATAGGGAAGAGAAACCCTGAAGTCATCTATAGGTTGGGAGGGGAGTTGCTGGCAGTCACAAGAGAAGAAAGAGACTTGGGCATCCTTATCACAGATGACCTGAAATCATCCAAGCAGACCACTAAAGCAGTAGGTAAGGCTCGCAGGATGTTGGGGGTGTATTAGTAGGGGCATCACAAGTTGTAAGAGGGAGGTAAAAATCCCTCTTTACAAGACACTGGTTAGCCCCCATCTGGAGTACTGCATGCACTACTGGAGGCCACACCTTCACAAGGACAATAACTAAATTGAGACAGTCCTCAGAAGGGCAACCAAAATTGGGCAGGGACTGCATCAGAAAACATATGAGGGCAGATTAACTGAACTCAGTATTTATACCCTGGAGCAAAGGAGGGAGAGAGGTGATATGATTGAAACATTCAAACACCTTAAGGGCATCAACAAGGTGAAAGTGTCTAACAAGTTTCAATATAAGGAAAATAGCAGGACAAGAGGACACAGCATGAGATTACAGGGAGGCCGATTAAGGGGTAATCTGAGGAAGTTCTTTTTCACAGAAAAGGTGGTGGATGCATGGAATGACCTACCTCAGGAAGTGGTCGATATGCATACAGTGCAGGGCTTCAAACAGGCATGGGATAGGCATAAGGGAGCAATACAGATAAGTAAGAATAAATAGGCCGTTGACAGAGCAAATGGCGATGGCACATTCATAAGGTAGAAAAAGAAATGGGCAGACTTGATGGCCTTGTAGTCTTTATCTGCCATCAACTTCTATATTTCTATGTTTCTATATATGCAGTAATGTAGTGGTACCACTTGCTTCAGCCAATGAGAACTGTTGCACCTTTCTCCTTATCTTACTATAAGAAGCACTGGTCTAGACGGTTTTACTGAGAATTTACTTCAACTATACATTTGGAAACTTGTTTCTCCCAGTGTTTTGCACTGTAGGTTTGGAATTGTTTGCATAATAAACTTGTTTATTACATAATTTAGCACTTGTTCATAGTCTCTCTGCTGCTTGTTTATCTCTAACAAGAACCTGCCTGAGGATTTATTTTCTCAGCAACGTAATGGCAGCCGCAAAAGGTGGAGATTAGGCACAGGGGAGTGTAACATTCAATTTTATTTTGAATGTTGAGTAGTGTAGTGTGATCTTATAACCTACTTGGACCTACTCCTCTTATAGTGGTAGCTGGTGTGGCAAACCCACACCACCAGTGTTCTCAGTAGCATTGGCAGACCCACATGAGTCACAGTAAACCTCCTGTGATGACTGATTGTCTACCACAGACCCAAAAGCAGTAGGTGATGGTGCTGGACTAATTTTTTAGGTTGCCCACATGTGCTTGCTTTTATGTTGTTTGTCAGTATGTCTACTCCCTACAGAGGTTTAATCAGACTTGTGGTGGACACAAGGTCATTAGGAAACTTTGTACTCTGCATTTCTGCCCGGTGTTCTACATATGCTGCTCTACCAGCATTAGATGCAAGTCAGCATTTGCTTGCCATGCAAAGATCCTTTCTAACAAAAAGACTGGATATACAGGCATGGGTCTGCCTCTGAATGAGTCTGAGCTGCTGACAGACCTCCACTTATGCTACACAAGCAGCATTTTGGCTATGCAGCCTATTCAGACACCTGAGATAGTCCTATCAGACTTACTGCCTGTTGTTCAAATTGTGACCAAAGAATTGGAGATTTTGGAACAGAAAACTGTCTCATTTGATCCTGGAGGGCAAGCAGACGTTTCTTCTCAATTTGATATCTGGTAATTGTTCTTATAGTTCACTCCCTATTTTTTATCTCTGACTTTTTTAATGGTTAAAGCACCACTGTTTACAGTGGGGAAATGTTTTAAGCTGTTCTAATGTCATCTGCAACAGTTTGGGTGTGATATATTTTATATCATTTGATGTTTAAATCACATGGCCTCCACCTCAATCAAGTTGGTACGAGGATATTAAGCAAAGAAATTAATGAGGTCATCCAGTTCCATTTAAAATGGCAATGGGGGAGGGACCTGGTGACGGACAGAAGCTCTAATACGCACAGGAATAAAGGAGCTAGGGAAGTACTGGATTGGAAGGGAGTGCTAATCAATGCCAGAAGTCTGGTGAACACATTTGATGAGCTTAAAATATTACTAACAACACAAACAATTCATTTGGCCTTTATTACAGAGACATGGTTGGACAATAATGATACTTGGGCAAAATCTACAGTATACAGGGATTTAATTTACATTATAAATATAGAGTATACAGGAAAGGGAGTGGTATTGCCATGTATATCCTAGACTCAATTAAAAGTGTGGAGACTCATCAGGATGGCTCAGAATTGGAACTTTTATGGGTTAAATTACTACCCCCATGATGAACCTAAAATAATAACTGGACTAGTTTACAGATCACCCTCTGCAACAGCAGCAAATGATGTTTTTTTTTTTTTAACCCAACTAGGAAAATTAGACCCATCAGACAGAATTGTACTATTGGGAGACTTCAACATACCCAATATAAACTGGAAACTATTGAAATGAGCTAACAAAACAGAGTCCATGTTTCTGGATGTGTTTGATCAAATCGGGCTGGATCAAAAAGTATTAGATAGCACAAGAGGTAATAATACACTGGATTTAGTGCTAACAAATATGGGTGACTTACTTGCTAATGTCAAGATTAATACTCCACTTGGTAACAGTGACCATTCTGTGGTCCTATTTAGCATCAAAGGGACTAATACACGTATTGAGCCAGGTTCTACAAAAAAGTTGAATTTTTCCAAGGCAGACTTTGCACAGTTTAGAGGTGAATTTTCCTTATGGGATTGGGCTAAAGATTTTCATGGAAGTTTGGTTGATGGAATGTGGAACATGTTTCTTACAAAATTAAAATAACTAATTAATAAATATATTCCAAGTTTGCAAAAATTTAACATCAAAAAGAAGAAAAATCCAGGTTGGAAGAACTCATCTATCAAAAGATTGATTAACAAAAGAACAGAATGGTTAAAAAATATAAGAATGATAAAACCCAGTTCAGTCACAGGGTTTTTAGAGACCTTACAAGGAAGGTTAAGTCTGCACTTGAAAAGATGAAAGTCCAACAGGAGGTCCTTTTTGCAACAAAGGTGAAGGACAATAAAAAATTCTTCTTTTCCTATATTAAGAGCATACAAAGCAATTCTACTGTCATATGTCCCTTCAAGGATAGTAATGGTACATTGGTTTCAGATAAAGAGATGGCTGACATACAAAATGAATACTTCTGTTCAGTCTTTAACAGCAGTGTTTTAACCCCTTGTACACTTAAGAATAAGTCATCTCCTGGGCAAATTGTAATTGACCCCAATGATGTTTTGGACAGACTGCAGAAGTTGGATATATGCAAATCCCCATGCGCGGATGATGTACAGTACACCGCAGAGTGCTACATGAGCTGGCTGACCTTCTGACACTACCCCTCACTCATATATTCCACTCTTCTCTAGATAGGGGAGAAGTTCCACAGGATTGGAGAGTTGCGATTGTGGTTCCATTGCTAAAGAGAGGACCCAAATCTGTACAATTAAACTTTAGGCTAGTGTATTTAACATCACTGGTAGGGAAAGTTTTGGAGGGTATTTTAAAAGAAAACAAATGTTTTTTTCTAGGTGAACTAGTCTGGCTGATCCTTTACAACATGGCTTTACTAAATCAAGGTCTAGGCAGATGAATCTACTTACCTATTATGAAAAAGTTAATAGAGAGCTGGACAAGGGAACTGCATTAGATGTAGCCTTTATGGATTTTGCAAAGGCATTCGATAAACTTCCTCATTTAGAGCTATTGAATACATTAGCCTAGCTCTGTCTCAATTCTAATATTCTAAACTGAATCTTTGAATGGTTAAAGGGGTGGAAACAAAAAGTTATTGTTAGGGGGACACTGTCAGATTGGGCATCAATTTCTAGTGGGGTCTTTCAGGGATTGGTCCTGGGTCTCTGCCTCTTTAATATTTACATTTCCACTCTAAAACTTAAAGACCCAAACATCTGGTTATCTAAATTCACAGATGATTTTAGGGTTGTGAACAACCCACTTGAGGTGCCATCCTTACAAGGGGCTATTGATGAAATCCTACAGTGGACTGAGACAAATACACTTGAACTGAATACAGCAAAGTGTAAGGTTATGCACTTGGGCCCACACAACAACAACTATGCTTACAGACTTGGGAAGGTTTCCCTAAATGTCACCCAGGAGGAAAAGGATTTGGGAATCAAGATTACTTCCAATCTCAAGTTTACTTCCCACTGCAAAGACCAGGTTAAAAGAGCTAACCAAAACCTGAACTGTATTTTAAGACATATTTCCAGTGGGGATGAAAAGGTTTTGATTCCATTGTATGGTGCATTGGTCAGGCCACATTTGGAGTACTGTGCTCAAGTGTGGTCTCCATATAAAAGGGATGTTATTCTTAGTTTAGAGGCGGTGCAGCGAAGAGCTATGAGATCAGTAGTTGGGCTCAAAAACATACCTTATTCAAATAGATTGGAGCAATTAAACCTTTATTCATTACATTACAGGAGGCATAGAGGCGATTTGTGTATGCTATGCAAAATAATGAGGAGACAAAGTTATGAGAGGAATTGGGTTTCACACTTAAGACATGCTGTTGTAGTGGAAGGAGACATAGGAAGCAACTGTTTTTTGTCCAAATGGAATTATAACAAAAGGAAATATTGGTTTAGCCAAAGAGTAATTTCCTCTTGGAATTATCTTCCTTCTACTGTGGTGGATAGTCCAACTATGGATACCTTTAAACTAAGACTGGACCTATTTTTAAGGGAAAGAACAACTAATTTCTAAACATTGAGGGATTGGTAAACGATATGGACAAAAGTCTTTGATGCTTGATGCTACCTATGATACCTTTGATATATTTAAGTAATAATACACGGCAGGGTGTGGTATATCATGGGATATCATCACACCTCGGGTGGTTGGGTATATGGCTGCAGGCTGAGTGTGTCCAATGACCCGAGAAATGATGATATCCCATGATATATCACACCCTGGAGTGCATTATTGCTATTATGAAGTGGTTTAAATATTTTTTAAAGTAAAAAAAAAATAGAAACATTTTAAAAATGTGTTTTGGGGGTGTTGGAGGAATACCTTTAAATAATATAGTTCCTGTAGGGCTCTGGGCTGCAGGTGGCGCTGTTGGCCATGGTAGAGGAAATGGAGCTCTTTTGACTTGGTGACCCGCTCCTTAGAATTGCAGTTTTCTTTTTTTAAAGTGTTTTCCATTCACAGTGCACTTTAGTTTTATTATTTTTGATCTGGGAATTGGATGATGAGGACTGGTTAGCTGAGAGAGAAGTTGGAGAGCTGAGCCAATGATAAATGAATGAGAAAAAGGTAGAGTCTTGGTACGATTCATTCAGGACTGTTATTGTAAGAGCTAGTATTAGAATGGTTAGGAAAGTCTGGGACAAGACTGGCAGTTTTTTCTATGTGGCTGTGATGTAGCTTTCTTTTTGTGGGGGAGCCACGGTTTGTGTGAGAATGACTACAATGCGCAGCTCTGTCGTTTATCCTTTTCAGAAAAAAAAATTATTTTTCCGTTGCTGCCACTTACATGCTGCTGGATATGTTGCTTTTGAAAGTATTGCTCCTAGTGGCTTCCGTTGTGCTGAATTCTGTTGTGTGCGCAGTTTGTGGGAGTTCGTTTTTTTTTTTAAATAGTGGCCGACTGGAAGTCTGACTCGCTGTGGACTGCTGGAGATGAAGAAGACTGCATGGTCAGTGAGTAGGCTGGTCGCTGGAGGTTTTCTGAAGCCGTGATGATGTAGCCCGATATCATCACGGCTTCAAAAACCTCTCAGCCAATCATCTTCCCGTATTTACGATGTCCAGTTCATAACTGTGTTTATTCAATTGTTATTGCTTTTCACTTTAGGATACATTGAGACTCAATAGTATACACTATGGTTGTTCTGTGCTACGTAATTATAGTTTGGCTCTGCAAGATTGTGTAGCAGACCCATTCTTCAGGGTCATTGCTAGTCAGTTGTTTTCGCTATCTGTGATATAGGGGTTTCTTGTACAAAATGTTCATTGTGGTTGGAATACTGTTGTCTCAGCTGATTCCATAGGCATAGGTTTTAAGATGGGCAAGGCATGTGTTGATGGTTCATGTAGGTGAAGATGGACAGTGTTTGAGAAAGATGTAATGGTGGTGAGAATTCTTTGTTTAGAACGATTACCAAAGTTGTATAAAGTGCTTACAAGAATCTTGATTAGAAAGGGTACTAAATTTTGAAACTGAATGGTCAATGTTTTTGCTGTTTCAATATTTAAAAAAAAATCTCTCATATTAAAGTTTTCCTTGTCAAGAAACTGCTTCTCACACACCCACTTGTGTCCTACAAATCATGCCGGCTCCTCTAGGCTGACAGCCAAATTACTTTACCCTCTTTGAGACAGGATTCAAAGTTTCATTAGCTAAATTTTCCAGCTATAAGTATATATATATATATATATATATAATATATCTTTCTTTGCTCCTGGTGTCATTGCGATGTCACCACTGTACTGTGTTTCACAGAAAAGGTAGTTCCTAGCACTCATTTTCATAATGAGCCATTTTATAATGCACTGCATGGCCACTTATTCCATGATACGGTAATATAATTGTGTTAATTCACATATTGTTTATTCATTTTTGTTCTCACACAAAAGGTATATGCCTTAGTGCAGCTTAGTGTTTGACTGCACTACTGTTTCAATCCTAAACGGCTGTGTTTGAGTCCCAATAGCCACCATTTTCATGCTATGTGACCTTTCAAAAGTCACTTCACCTCCTTGTGTGTTTGAACCATTATTGCCTATCAGCTCAGACTTCATGTTTTCTCCTGAGCAAGTGACCATTTGTATGAATGATACTTTTGAGCCTGGGGACAGCAGCCATATTCTTCTGGGTTTCCAGCCAGACATTACTGGTATAAAGTTAACTCTACCCCCTATCGTTACAACTGCCTTCCTTACGGAAGCTCCATGATAACACAGCTTCTTTGATCCTCAGCAATATCACGTGATTCCCATACTATGCAAGGTACTCAAGGGGGGGACTCCTTCCCCGTTTTTTTTTTTTTTTTTATATACAGTATACTGTTGAAAACAAATATTACAGCTGTTTTGACAGAGTTTACCATCTACGTTTAAAAACAATAATTTTTTTTGTGTGTGTGTGTGTGACCATTTTTTTTATAAGTTCATTCTAAGATTTATGTACGTACAGTATTACAATAAATCCAGATATTTTATGAACTCAACTGACATTTTGTAATGTTTAGGATAAGAGAACCCAAGGATGTTTGGCTCCCCTTGCTCTTTCAAAATAATCTCTTTTAATTTTTAGGTTGTGTATTTCGTGTTTGTTTCTTTTTTTCTTTCTCCTAGGAAAAATATAGTTTCCCTTCTTCCGGTAACGTATGAAGCCACATTTATTAAACTACTTGCAATATAATTTTGTTAAAATTTGAAAAGTATATTTATTGGGGACTGCAATGTGGCCACCCCATTATCATCTATCCAGTGTACACCTTTATAAGGTGCTCACTGACTGGCTACTAAAATTGCCAGACCATTTCTGGTTCAGCATCCACGTCACCACCAACAGCTCAGCACTTTTATTGCTACAGTGCTTGAGCTGCCACTTTAACCACAGTAGGAGCACGAGGGGGGGTGCATACCCTTCCTTCCAGTGCAACGCCCGCAGAGGTTGCAAGGTACATCACTGTCTTCCCATAGGGGTAAATAAAATGAAAATGTGAATTTGCTAATAACCATTTGTTGTTTACAGGCTTGGAAAAGACCCAATGTATTCTTACAGTATAGTTCAGATCAGCCCCTCAGCTTTTTCTAGTGCAAACAACTAAACCACACAGAACATATTATTGGAGCTAGGGCTACTGCCCTCAAGAAATAATCAGCCGAGCTGTGGGTGGGGTGTGGGGATTGTGTATGTATTTCCACATATTCATATATTTTGATTGTTGGTTTTTTTTTTCAGCATTATGGCAATGGGCACAATCATCTGCTTTCTACAAGCACAAACATGTTTCTATAATTTCAAAGTTCCAAATCATTGCCTATCCTGAAAAAGCATTACAAGTGATAAATGCCATGCCTGGCAAACAAAGCAACAGACAAGGCTTCTTTTCAAGTTAACAAAACAGAGTGGTGGGTTACTTAAATAATTCTTTCAACCAAAACTAAGCAATTTGTGCAAACCAAGACCTGCAACCCAAAAACTTGAACTATACTCCACCTTCTGCAACTTATTCCATGGTTGTGCTCAACATAAGTGGATTCACAATACTCCAAGATTTCTGGATTCTAAACCAAACTTTAAGTCTACATTTATTCTGTCGTTTAAAATGTATTTTATGCATTATGCTCAATACTAATATTGTTCTATCCCCCAAAATATGTGTTTTACATTTATGCTATTATGTTTTGATATACATCTTGCTATACTTTATCAAGTATGTACTCAGAACACTGCTCCACATTTATAAATGTTTTTAGTGCCCATGACCAAACCTAGATCCTGGGGCCATCATTGCTGACCCACCTCTACACTATGTCCCAAGCAAAACCCCAGACCAACTAATGTTCTGTTTATCTCATCAATCCCAGGTTCTCCGGGAAAATAAAGTATACTCTATGCACGACTTGTGATTTTAAATCTTAACAATTATAAATAGAATAATGGATAGCTTACTGTGCATTACAAGGGAATAATTTCATCGAGAGGTTCTGGGGACGTAGGAACCTCGAAAGCGAAGCTCGAGAGGTTCTCACGTCCCCAGAACCTCGAGATGGAATTATTCCCTTGTAACACAGAGTAAGCTATATGTTATTTGTTTTAATATATGGATGCAATTTTTATTTATTTGTTTATTTTGCGACTGGTAGGTGGCCATTTCAGTGAAGGACTCTCGGTCCTGGCCAACCACCGAGGTATCTTGCTGTTGCTCTCAGCCCACCCCGCCCACCTTCATCTTGCCGTATGAGAAGAACCGGTAGGCAGTCCTACCTTTTCCTTTTGTTTGGCTCTGCTCTGCATTCCCCTTTGCATAGGAGAAAGAAAAAAATGCCAAAGAAATGTACAGACGCAGTGCGGTCTCGCTAAGCGGGCGAGCCACCATGTTTTAAAATTGTTCTCTGCCCACACATGAAGCGGCCAATCAGGAGGCACGCTTGGGACGACGTGGGGGCAGAAGGCATCTTTGTGGGTGCTTGCGCTGTTTGGTACTTGTGATAATACTATCGTTCAGGAGTGGAACGATAGTATTATCACATTCGAACGATGGTATTATCACTGTCTAACAGTGGTATTACCATTGAGGGATAGATGGTATTACCGGAGTTTTTTTGAATGCTTTATAATAGTATTATTTTCGAAATCCATATATTAAAATATGGCAGAATTTAGATTCTGTTCAAGAACCTATGCTTCAAGGTTTCATAGTAGGCCTTACCTCACTCAGTACTTTGGAGTATTTCACTATACAATGCAAATAAAGTAGCCCCTTTCAGTTGTCACAGGTGCAATAGGCACTATCATCAGTCACTATAGGCCAACAATAAATTTGTCCCACTGTTGCATGGTGTAATGGGTATATTGCCATAAGCTATATGTTAGAGGTGTGTTATTAATATAAGATTAAAAGATTTTATAACACAGGCCTCAGTTAGGCCTGCCAGCAACACATAGACAGGGAAATCATGTTAATCACTGTCATAGCCTCTTCTGTGATCTGAAAGCAGGGTGTAACCATGACACTGTCATGGACTCACAGATGGTCAAATGGTACTTTTGGACCTTGGCCTGCAACCCCAGGTGTGTGGTCGATGCCCCATTTTTATTTCTCTCTTTCCACAATTGTCAGACATTTAGGCGCTGTCACATCACTCTTTACAAAACGAAACGAAAACGAAAAGGTCATTGGTATAAAACATTTTTGTTTGTTTTTTTTGTTTTTTTTCCTTTCAACAACTGTGTGTATGTTCTTAACTTAGTTTCTAACACACTTTACCAGTTTGCAGGTTTCCATGGTGTGGGATACATAACATCTCCATGCACAAAAGCAGTAACACTTTCATCTAAGCTGCAAAAACATTCATTTTTTTCCAAAAAAGAAAACAGCTGTCACAGTTTCAATGTCATCACCATCTTTGTGCCTGACTGACTACTACTAAGGACTACTACATGAAACCAGTTATTATTAACTCTGCAAGTTTAATGTTTTCAGCAAAATTACACCTATTTGTACATAGTTAAATAAATTGAAAGGTCCAACCAGTTCAGACTCTACAATCAAACTTTTTGTTTCTACTTACTATGAAACTAAGCATGGGGTAGGGGCAATCCCCTGGCTTCAGCAAAAAGACTCTTCTTCAGTTGATCTTCCAGCAAGACATACATTTTCTTCACTGATGCTCTTCCCAAGCCTGTCTGGCACCTCATCCAAACTGTTTGTTCTATTATTGTCTGTTACTCATATGAACTTTCTCAACTGGTCATATACATTTTATAATGCTCTATCTGTCAAGAGACATCATCATCAGATCCCTCAGTCAAGATGCAAGGGTATGGCACACCTCAACAGCCAGGTAGCATCTACCTTATCCACTTTCACAGTGGATTCAATGAACTCCTCTTCATCAGTAGGCACTGTTATGTCATATTATGTTCTATGTGGTATCACACGTTAACATCTTTTCACATATCTCAGTTGTGGTGTTGACATCCCTGGGTGCTGCACTATGCTTTACAAACACAACATTTGCACTCAATCTGTGGCCACCCCTGTACCAACTCCTGAGCAGGCCTATTTTTGACAGTAACCCTAACTATCTGTCTGCTTTTTACAAACTGCATACATTTTTGTCTGCATTTAGGTTTCAATCTGTGGTTATCCATCACTCATGTAACCCTGTTTTATTTTTATCACATAATACTAATGCTTTGCTGTCTGCAGCGTACTCTGATGCAACATTATAGTCAACTTATTCCTTTACAATGCTCGTGCTTTGGGCTTATAAATGATTCAAACTGCTTCCCTATGCTTGTGTTGCCCCATTTGAGGCAACATGGAGGGGAATGTTGTCCCTGGGTCAAACACCCCTTGCATCCACATGCACTTGCCAATGACAGATGTTTTGTCATTACTGCGATATTGCTGTATTGCACTAACATGTAGTAATGGGTATTCCTTGCACTAGCACGGGTACTAGGAAACATGCTTGCTAATTGATTACACTATGTAGTATAAATTCATTTTATAGTATTATTTCTTGGTTTTCTGTTATATGTAATGTTCATTTTGCTTATGTTTTACTGTTATGCATTTGCTTATATGAGGCATATGTGCTTTGGGCCTAACCATATCTTTTTACCAAAGTATTTTTTTTTTAGATGTATTTCTGCTGACACTGCTTTTGCACTGTACTGAACTTGTACCTGCTTGAATGCTTCTGTATTTTCTTTGTTCTAATTAACATTATGTCTTCTGTATAATGTAATGCTTGTTTTTCTTTCTGCTGACTGTACATTTTCTATCCAGCAATGTAGTGGTACCACTTGCTTCAGCCAGTGAGAACTTTCACACCTTTTTTCTTATCTTACTCTACGAAGCACTGTTCAAGAAGGTTTTGCTGAGAATTTGCTTCGTCTAGGCATTTGGAAGCCTGTTTCTCCCAGTGTTTTGCACTGTAGGTTTGGAATTGTTTGTGTAATAAACTTGTTTATTACATGATTTATCACTTGTTTGTAGTCTTTTTCATGCTTTTTTATCTCTGACAAGTACCTGCCTGAGGATTTCTTTTCTCAGCAACAGATATGACCTTTTCTTAGTTCTGGATTTCATCACCAGAGTGTGTTTGTCTATGACCTTTAATACACATTTTTGGAACAACTTATATTCTGAGTCAACAGAAGAGACAAGATAGAAATCCTACCAATTGATGTTACCCAGATCAGATAAGAAACAGTTATGGTCAAAATTCTGGTGGTTTTGTTTTAGGATGTATGTCGAAAGTGATATGGGTTTGGGGATGGCCCTCACACAGGCTATGATGGAATAGTCACTAATATCATTGAAAGAAATGCCAGCATGGCTCAATAAATGCAGCCTATTGACATGTACAATGTCAAGAAGAGTGCTGGCATGTGGATTTTTAGTGTTGGGACAGGTGTTTTCCAACATTCTCTGGACTCCACATTGCCTCTTTGAACATATGCAGCCTGCCAAGAAAATCTGCAGTGCTCCAATGTTGGGCCACCCTACATCAACCAGACATCATTGCACTAGTTGAAACCTGGATCTCCAAATCTACTCCTGACTCCTTTGTCTCACTCCCCAGATATGCCCCGGATATGCCTTTTTCCCACCTGGAAGACAGGGTGGGAAAAGGGAGGAAGGGAGGAAGGCAGTTTAGCACAGTGGTTTAAGGCTCTGAGCTGCAAATTTGGTGGCATCCAGCAGACTAGACCTGGGTTTGAATCCCACAGCTTCCACTTGCAGACTGTATGACACTGAGCAAGTCACTTAACTTCCCTGTGCTCCCAGGTCACACCTGTAAAAAAGCTTTCAGCTTAGTGTGCTAGTCCTGGTTAAAACAACTAACAAAAAAAGTGGGAGCAGTTGTGCAATCTACATCAGAGATAGCATTATTGGCCTCATGCTCCTGCCACCAAGCTCAAAAATGGAGCCCAAGCCCTCACCCAAAAAATCACCCAGGACCTCTCCAGGTGCCCACTATAACTCACAGTCTCCTATATAACCCCTAAGAACCCAAAGCCAGCCATCACATCCTCACTGATTATCTCTCTACCCTCCCACACAAAGCTGAACAGATGCTAATAGGAGACCTAAATGTCAACTGGCTTGGTCCCTTGGCAACACCAATGAAGGACTCCTTCACCGCCCTTGACATAGTCCAATTAGTCACCCAACCTACTATACTTCATCCTTCTACTGGTATCAGCACCCTCCTGGATATCATTATCTCTAACAACCCCCAACAAAATCCAGGACATAAAAGTTCTTCCCAACTCCCTAAGCAACCACTCACCTATCCTATTCCTATGCACCTCCTCTACCACCAAACCCATAGCCCAAACCACCTTCCAAAGGCATCTCCACCCAGGGAGGGTTAAAAAAACTTCAACAACTTCTCTCCCAAATGGACTGGTCCCCCATTAATATAGCCCTCCGTATTGACATTGTGCTTGATCTGTTCACGAGGCCTTCACTAATACCTGTGATCTCTATGCACCACTCACCAAACACTGCACCAAAAGATAAAATGCACCATGGATCACCCCTTCCCTACTCCAAAAACTGAGGGAAAGGGACAATCTCTTGTACAAAGCTACGGAGTCTGGCAGGTCAGCTGACAGACAATCCTATAATGCTGCATATAATGGATGCACGTGAGCCATCCACAAGGCCAAAGCAGACCACTATCAAACTACTCTCACCGCCACATGGGGGTCCGCATGGACCTTCGGAGAAATATCAAAGAACTTAATGGAAAATCACACTTCCCACCTCCCTCCCAGCTCTCCATAGATGGCACCATTTCCACTGACCCACTTACCATAACAAACTGTCTAAACACCACCTTCACAGATCTCAGCACTGTTCTCCCCAGTTGTTTCTTTGACCCTATGCCTGAATCCCAACCCCCCAACCCTGCAGCACCCCCATTTCCTCCTGTGCAAAATATTTACCCATGATGCCCATCCATACCTGCAAAAAGCACTAAACAGCAATAACCCTAGCAATGAACCCCTAAACGCTAGGATCCTTTGGCTAGTCCTCAATGAGGTCCTAGTCCCTCTAATGGACCTACTCAACAGAACCCTTTGTCTGGGGCAATTCCCTAGTGCCTGGAAGACAGACATCATTATACCCATTCAAAAAAGTGGTGACAAATCCTCCCCCAGTAACTATCAACTCATCTCCTTTCTCCCCCCTCTAAAGCTTTAGAAAAAGTGGCTGCCACACAGCTCACTGAATACCTAGCCAAGCATGACATATTATGCCCAGAGCAGCATGGCTTCTATTCAGGCCATAGCACTACCACAACCCTCCTAGAATTCACCAACTTCTACACTCCTCCCTAGACTCTGGTAACATTGCTGGAGCTGTGTTCATAGATCTTTCCAAGGCCTTTGACACAGTCTGCCATCCTCTCCTTCTTGACTCCCTCTACCAACTTGGCTTCTCCATGAACCCCCTGGCATGATATGCCAGTTACCTCTCCGCCCAGTCCCAATGCAACAAAATAAAGAGGACCCTATCTGACACACTACCTGTCCACTCCGGGGTGCCCCAGGGCTCCATCCTGGGTCCACTACTCTTCACCCTCTACCTAAACACCTTGCCAAAGGCCTGCTCTCAAAAAATCCTACTGTATGCTGATGATGCAGTGCTCTGTGCCTTGCATCATAAACCTACTCTCCTCCAGGACTCCCTCCAACATGCCTTCTTCCAGTCTGCAACATGGTTCAAGGACCATAGACTGGTCATAAACCTAAAAAAAAACAACGAAATTGATGATTTTCCCCCACCACCAAAACAAAGCAAAAAGTGCACCTCTCCTCATCCTCCCCAGCACCCAGCACCCCCTTGAACAGGTATCCATCTACAAATATCTTGGGCTTACCCTTGACTCTGCCATTACCTTCCATGACCACATAAACACCTTAGCGTCCGACACAAACACTCAAATTGGACTCCTTTACTGGCACAAGGACTGCCTATGTCCTGATGCCCTTAAGCTTTCCATTACTTCCTCTATACTGTCCCTAGTGGACTATGGGCTCCCTGTGTATGGGAAGCAGATAATTCTGCACTCCAGAAAATTCAAATCTCCCTCAACAAGGCCTGCATGCTCTAAACTGGTGCCACTAGGCTCACCCACACCTGCTTCCTCTATTCCACTGCCAATCTCCTCAACTTCAATGAAAGACTCCACTACCAGACCTGCCTACTGACCAAGAAAATTCTGCTTGGTAATTCCCCTACTGGGGTCACCGCTTCTGTCCAACTTACCACCGCCTCTATCTCCACCCGCAACTTGGACAAAGCTATACTGGCGGTACCCAGGGTAAAAACCTCTCTTGCCCAGAGATCCTTCCACTTCAGGGCCCCTGTCTGATTTAATGCACTCCCAGCTACTATCACCAGCACATCCAAGATTGCCCCTTTCAAAGTTGTTGTCTGCAACCACCTCCTCAATGTCCACTCCTGTAACTGCAACTAGCCTGCACTGTCTTTCCCTATAGGGTCCAAACCTCTGTCAAAGTCCATTATAGACTGCCACCACTTACAACAATGTCTAATCCACCTCTGGCTCATGAATAAGATGGAATATACTGTAACAGATGCTCTCTCATGGTAACAATGTTTTGCTGTGCTTATGTGAATATCTGTATCTGAAACTGTATATAATGTTTGTAAACAATGTCTGTAACCTATACATGATGGCTATTTCATTGTAACTGTACCCTCGCTGTTTGTTTTTTTTTGTCCTCCATGTGACGAGGTAACTTTGTAAATGAGCTGATGGCTCAAAGGTTGTAAATCTGATACTTTAAATAAATAAAAAATAAATAAAATATAAGCTGGGAAAAATCACACTCATCACAGAAGGCTTTCAACGGTTTGGAGCAGTCTGAGTTCAAATCAAGGAGGTTTAAGTCACTGAAGATGATTACTTCATTTGCTTGTGTGTCTGCTATTTTGCAAACATAGTTCAGCATTTCAAGTCATCCTGAAGGAGACCTGTAGCAATCGACTATGCAGAAGGATTCCGAAGATGGTAGATGGATTTTTATGGTGACAGTTTCAAATACTTTTGGGGTAGAAGTAGTGTCCACAAGGGTTGCTGAGAACTTGTCCCTCACATAAATTGCACCTCCCCTCCTCTATTGTGTCTGTCTGCTCGATACACATTGTAAGAGGGGAGGTTAATTTCCTAATTGGGGTAGGTGTCCTTAGCCAAGTTTCGGAGACAGCTAATGCATTCAGTTGTGTGTGAGAGACCCAAGCTTGGACCAAGTCCAATTTCTGCAGTAAACTGCATGCATTCATATTTAGGAAGGTCATTCCTTTCAATTGCTGTGGCACTGATGGTGCTGAGATAGAAGATGGGGGCCCCAGGTTGAGTTTCACATTTCCAAAGCATAAAAGCAGTTGAAGAAGCATTTTCTTGAGAGCACTTATTAAGGACTTAATAGGTCAAAATTTTCCCCTTTTTGGATGATGATTTTAGGTTTAGGATATATAGCGGTGGTCCGCATTTCTACAAGTTTTTTTTTTGTATATACTCATTTTTATTAAGAAACAAGTAACACAGAAACATGTTGCATAATGAACAGAATCCAGAAACCTTAACAACAGCAGGACTAAAGACTGCCCACTAAAGGTCACAGCACACAAAAGGAATTACAAAATAAATTAGAATTGCAGAAATAGTTGGAATTACCGATGCTGGTGACACCCTCCCCCACTCCATTCACTTACTGTCTCTACAACAAAAAGAAACACAATCATGTTTAGAAGAAATTCCAAAGCACATCCCCATTTTGTATCCCACAATACTATAGCCGTCTACTCCAGGAGTTATAAAAATTTAGTTAAGGCTGCCTGCTTTTGAAATAACATCTTATTAAACCGGGCACCTTTAAGCAGTTCTCTTCTCCACCTCACCAGAAATGGAAGATTGCTGGAGTGCCAGTTTAATAGCAATAGTCACTTAGCCTCTAGATCTGCTGCATAAAGGAAACCCTTAAAATGTGATAGAGAGCCTTGTAGTTGTCTCGGGTCACCCAAGATCAAAAAAATCATGGATCCTGGGATAGGGACTTGCAAAACCTCTTCTAAACAATCCAAAACACTCTGCCACCATGAATGCAACAACCCACACTCCCATAATAAATGAAAGATTGATCCCAGTTCAGAATGATAATGCCAGCATGAATCAGAACTTAAGAGACCCAATCTAAACAACTGGACTGGTGTGCAGTACCATCTATTTAAATTTTTTTTCTGTATTAACTGAAGTTGGGGATGCAGCATGAGCCACTCTCCAGAATTTACCTGGACCTTCCTCATCAATCTTTGTTTGCACCTCTGACACCCATTTCAACCTATGGGATTCCCAAATAAATAAGACACATGTTTGAAGATCTTTATATAAACAATTAATGTGCCCCCTAGAAAGTAATAACCACTTCCCCAAACACTGCATGAATTCAGTCTCACAAAGATGAAAATTGGTAAGAAACTTCCCAGCTAAGGCATGGTGTATCTGTAAGTAAGCATTTCTATAAGTTGACACTGCACGGAAAATTGTCACCCAGACTGAGATGCTTAAGGGTGTTGGTGCAATAGGAGTAGTAATGACATATCCGTATAGTATGCTTTCTTCCTGTGAATGGGTACCAGTAGAACCATGTAGACTGGGTGACAATGTACTGCAGAAATGATGCTCATGCTTAGTATGGCTAAGGGGGGGGGTTGGAGGAATGAGGTAAATTCACTGATGAAATTATACAGCAGATAATGATCAGTTGCATAACAATGGCTTCACTGTGCAGGATTTTCAACATAGTGAACTTTTAATGGTGTGCAATATGCCTGGTACAGATGTGGATAGCTGTTAATAGGTCATTGGCAGTGTTAACCAGCTAGTTAAGTATGAATGGGTTTTAACCACAAGGACTGGTACTTTCAGGACGGCTGTGCAAGAGTTCCTCTAGTGGCAGATCATGATAAGCTGCAGGTTGCAAAATGTGCACTAAAATAAAAACAAGAGTTTGTGTTGGCTCTCAGTAGCTATATATGTAATGCGCCAAGAAGGGATGGAGGGCGGGGAGGGTGGGGAGCCAGCATTGAGTGCCGGTGGGGAACTAGATGCTGGGAGAGCATGGGCAGATGCTTTTTCAATTATCAACCCTGCCACTGAGGAGCTGGGGGAATAAGAACACTGGAGTGGTCAGTCGACGAGGGAGCACCCACTCAGGAACTCTGCTGGAGAAGGAAGAAAAACACAGAATATTAATAGAGGCAGGGATGGGTGGATGGGAGCCAGACAGGTAGCAGTGGCACAGAAACAGCAGGGATTTGTAGGCAGTACACAAAGAAAAAGTAGGGAAATTAGCAGGACAAAAGCAAGCAGGACAAAAGTAATGTCAAGAGATGGCAAGGTAGTTTGGGGGATGGATAAAGTAGGGATAAAGAGCACAGTGAAACAGTAGACTAGGTAAAAAACAAGTCTAAAACAGTTCAGCAAATACAGAATACATTTACCAGTTTTTTAAACAAGTTCCCAAAATTCGGCAAAGAGACCTTACACTACTGAGAGAGAGGGATAGCCAATGGGAGACACTGGCTCTCTATTTACAATCTAGAAGGGCATCCAGAGCAGGGAAGTAGATTTGGAGGCTGTCTGGGATAGACCCAGCAGTGAGAATGGGGGCCTTCCACTGGATCCACTTTTGCCTTCCCGGGTTCCAGGTCTATTTTTCTTATTCTGGGTTCCATCATTGAGATGCGGATGTGCAATGCCATTCAGTACATGATGGATATGCTCCCACACCCGCCCACAGGATGACTGCTGACATCCTCCCCAACTCGCGTTCCCCACTGAAGTGCCCCCAACCTCCACTGGGAGCCACTAGCATGGTGGAACCATGTCCCCCTGCCTCCCAGGAGTGGAGAGCAGTCTATCTTACACTCAATCCACTCCTCCCCATCTGACCCCTAGTGCCCAGTGCTCTCTCCTGAACCTGGGTCACTGGCATCACACGAGGCAAGTCTGATGCCTCAACCCTTAGCACCAGTGGGATGGTTCCCCTCAAAGTGTTAATACTGTTTTTATTTCTACGTAGGAAAAGTGTTGTTGATTGTTTCCCACTACAGGGTATCTTTGCCCCACTGTACTGTAAAACTGTATAAAGTTATCAGTTGTTATCCAGCACCTGTGACCAACACAGAGAATAATTGATGGCCTCTCATCAGTAACAAGTAGGTTACCACATTGAGTGGGTGCGTTGTCAACAGCATTAACCTCAAGATCGAAGCTCGAGAGGTTAAGTCACCAATGCAACCATGAGACATGGTAACCATGTCTTGTTACTGATGGGAGGCCACTGATTGTTTTTTATAGTGCATTTTAGAATGCTGTTGGAGTTGGAGTTACTGACAGAGTGTCCTGCCCTCCTCTGGAGTTTTTTTAAAAAGTGACCGCTACGTTATTGGACTGTCAGGATGCGGTAACAGCTTCACTGAACTTGCGTTCTAAACTGTTGTGCTGCACTATCTACATATTTATTGCAGCATAACAGCTAGAATGGCTGATTGTGGTGCAACATAACAGTGTTTAGAAACACTTAGATTTTTATTGATAACAGCATTCTAAAATACACTGTAATAGTGTTATACACTACAGTGCATCATGCCATGAAAGACATCAAATACATCTGGTTAACAATAGGTGTTTTATTCACAAAAATGTAATATTTCAGCACTATCACTATCGTAGGGAAGAAAGGAATAAGGACAAAAAAAGATGAGCAGTACTTTGAGGTATGTGGGTTAGTGTAAATTATATACAAAAACACTAAATTGTTAAAACATCAATATAAAAAATTGATTGCTAAAACCAGTACTGTTCAAAACATTCATTACTGTGGAGTGTCCAAGCAAAATAGAAGTACTATGAATTTATTAATTCAACATAGAAACATAGAAACATAGAAGATGATGGCAGATAAGGACCGCAAGGCCCTTCCAGTCTGAAAATTTATTTTCCTATCTTATAAATGTACCATCGGCCTTTGCTCTGTCAGTGGCCTATCTATTCATACTCATCTGTATTGCTTCCTTATACCTATCCCATGCCTGTTTGAAGCCCTGCACTGTATTCATAGCCACCACTTCCTGAGGTAGGCCATTCCATGCATCCACCACCCTTTCTGTGAAAAAGAATTTCCTCACATTCCCACTTAATCGGCCTCCCTCTAATCTCATGCTATCTTGTCCTGCTATTTTTCTTATATTTAAACATGTTAGATTCTTTCACCTTGTTAATGCCCTTAAGGTGTTTGAATGTCTCAATCATATCACCTCTCTCCTCCTTTGCTCAAGGGTATACATATTGAGCTCCGTTAACCTGTCCTCATATGTCTTCTGATGCAGTCCCTGCACCATTTTGGACTTCTCTGGACTGCCTCAATTTGGTTAATGTCCTTGTGAAGGTGTGGCCTCCAGTACTGCACGCAGTACTCCAGACAGGGCCTAACCAGTGTCTTGTAAAGAAGGATTATTACCTCCCTCTTATGACTTGTGATACCCCTACTAATACACCCTAACATCACCCTAGCCTTACCTACTGCTTTAGAGGTCTGATTGGATGATTTCAGGTCATCGGTGATGATGATGCCCAAGTCTCTTTCTTCCTTTTTGACTGCCAGCAACTCCCCTCCCAGCCTATTGGTGTCTTCAGGGTTTCTCTTCCCTATGTGCATGATCTTGCACTTCTTTGCATTAAATCCCAGTTGCCATTCTTCTGACCATTTTGATAGTTTATCAGATCTCTTCTCATTCTGCCCACCCCATCTGGATCATCTACTCTGTTGCAGATCTTGGTGTCATCTGCAAACAGACAAGCCTTAATCTCTAGTCCATCTGCAATGTCACTAATGAAGATATTGAAGAGGACTGGCCCCAGGACTGATCCCTGAGGTACCCCACTTGTGACTTGCATCTCTTCTGACTGTATACTATTTACCACCACTCTCTGTTTTCTGCCTGTCAACCAGTTTGCCACCCAGTTGACCAACTTCTGACCCACCCTGAACCTACCCAGCTTATTTATCAATCTTCTATGTAGAACAGTGTTGAAAGCTTTACTGAAGTCAAAGGTAAGCGACATCAACTGCTCCCCCTTGGTCCACCACTCTGGTTACCCAGTCAAAGAAATCTATGAGATTAGTTTGACAGGACCTTCTTTTTGTAAACCCATGCTGTCTTGGATCCTGTGCCTCTATGGATTCCAGGTGTTGCACTATCCTTTCCTTAAGGAGTGCCTTCATAATCTTGCCCACTACTGAGGTAAGACTGACTGGTCTGTAGTTCCCCTGCCTTCTCCCTGCTACCACTCTTGTGTAGCGGGATCACATGAGCCCTTCTCCAGTCTTCTGGGACCTCTCCTGTGCTCAGAGACTCACTAAACAGTTCTGCTAATGGCTCTGCTAGTTCCACCCTTAGCTCCTTAAGTACCCTGGGATGTATGCCATCAGGTCCCATTGCCTTGTCCACCCTGAGCTTAGCAAGCTCTTGTAGGACCCTTTCTTTTGTGAAAGGAGTAGTGCTCACCTTCCTGCCCCTTGTGTACATGGTGCTGAACTGTGGGCCCTGCCCTACCTTCTCTTCAGTAAATACTGAGCAAAAGTATCTATTTAGGATAGATGATTTTACAGGGTCCTCCTCCTCACGTGCCCCCTTTTCTCCTTTGAGCTTAGCAATACCCCCTCTGGACTTTTTCCTTTCACAAATGTATCTATAGAAAGTCTTGTCACCTTCTTTTACTGTTCTTGCTAGTGTTTCAACAGTTTGGGACTTTGCTTGCATTACTGCCTTTCCTGCTTCCGTTAGGGCAGTTTGGTATGCCTCCCTATCTTCATCCCACTGTGTTCCCTTATATTTCCTGAAGTCCAGCCTTTTGGCTCAACCCTTTCTGCTACTGTATTTGAGAACCAAAGTGATTTCCTTCTTCTTTTCCACTTCCTTTTCCATCTAACACAATGGGATATTGCTTCAATTATTGCATCCTTAATGCTTTCCCACTTTTCCTGTACCCTCTCACCTGTGTTTCTTTTTTCCAGGGCTAGCTTAACTCTGTTGGCCATCTTATCAAAGTCAGCTCCTTTGAAGTACCATATTTTTGCCTTGGAATGGGATGATTTAGATGTAGTGGCCAAATTGAACCATACCATGTGATGGTCACTGGCCCCAGGTGACCTTCTACCTGGAGATCTGTGATCCCTTCCCTGTTAGTCAGTACTAAATCTAGGATAGCCCTGTCTCTTTTGGGTTGTTGTACCAGTTGTTTGAGGCCCTCCCCCTGCAGGGAATCCACCATGTATCTAGTTCTGGTAGATGTTCCTACTGGTATTGACCAATCTGTATCCGGCATGTTGAAGTCTCCCATTATCAGAACCTCCCCTTTAGCTGTCATGTTTTGTATACCTTCTAACAGTAATGTGTCTGTGTCCTGCCCCTGGTCTGGGGGCCTGTAGACAACCCCAGTTCTTATGGCTGTCCCATTTCCTGTTTCCAGGGTGACCCACAGTTCTTCTGGCTCCTTATGTGTATTCTGAATTTCTGTAGTTTTGATATTTTCATTGACTACAGGGTCACTCCACCCCCCCCCCTTTTTGCACTTTGGTCTCTTCTGAACAGTACATTGCCAGGTACTGAAGTCTCCCAAGTGTGGTTTCTGGTAAACCACATCTCATTAATTGCTACTATGTCCAGTTTAGCCTCTGACATTATTGCCTGCAGGTCTGGGATCTTATTTCCCAGGCTGTGAGCATTTGTGTATGTGATTTTCCACTGGCCAGATTTCGGTGTCTTAGCTGTTGGGTGAGGTTTGGCATTTCCCCTGTGCATCATATGGGGAGACAGATCTTTTTTCTTACCTGGTGATGCAAATGAACTGCAAACATGCTGAATCCCTGTTTGACCACTAGCCTAGGGGAGGAGGGGTGTTCTTCCCATTCAACGTATGGGGTGCTGCACCCCTCTCCCCATTTGCTAGTTTAAATATTCTGCAAAGACATTAAACTTCTGCCCCAATGCACTGACTGCCTCCTTAATCAGATGCAGTCCATCAAATTTAAAGAACTTTCACTCCAAGAACTGTTGCCAGTTCCCTACAAATCTGTGTCCTTTTTCCTGGCACCAGCCCATGCATAACATATTCACATTCTCTCTGGGATTTCTCAATTGTTTATTTATCCTGTCCCTGATCAGCTTAATTTGGAGTACACTAATTTCAAAATGTCTATGAACTACTCTCAACACTTAATTTTTAATGTTGTTTGGGAACAGGCATATCCATTTGTTACCATTCCAATTCACCAGTTCTCAGCAGGATAAAAACAGTTGCTGTGGCACAAGATGACAACACCAGAGCAGCAAGGTATCCTGTGATATGCACTAGTCGCAAGTGGGCACCTACTGAAATGAGGACCCACTTCCAGCGCATACCCACAGGACGAGGGAGTAAGGAGGATGACTGGATGGGGGAGGGTTCACAAAAGGTGACGAGATGTCGCTACATGTACATGCACACAGGGGGAGCAAACACTCTGAGTGAGGGGAGGGAGGGTTTATGAGGGGTGGTGCCATGGTCGGCTGCTGTGCTGGCTCTGTAGCATGGTGGGTGGGTGCTGGCCTGAGGTGGTTAGGATGCAGGATTCGGATCCGGGCACAGGTATGTTTTGTTGCACCCAGCCTGATTAGGCTTTTGTTAATTTTACACTGTTGCACCTCCCCTCAACATGCACCCCCCCGGAGTTGAGAATCTAATTGTAGGGGAGGTGCAGGGTGCAAAGCACCCCTGTAGGAGGGCTTGGGGGCAGCCACCCCTCATAACTGTAAAATGTAGAGTCCTTTGCACCATTTTCTTTGTCACCGGGGGTGCACATTGCCGAAACTGACTTTCGGCGATGTACACTCGTCACAATGACGATCGCCTTTCAGCGATTGCCCTTATGACACTGAACCGAGCAGCAAGGTTGTTGGGTATACCTGAATCCATTAATACTGTCTTAAGCTCCCTTTGCTCACAGAGCCTTGTAAATTCAGTCTGGTATTGTCCCTATGGTAGTCTGCAAACACAGACTCAGGAACTGTGCTGGTGATTGCAGTGTGAACTGGATTGGAACTAACATTTGTAACTGCAGTAGAGGTAACGCATGGCTAAAATGGCAGCACAAATCCATTGCCCTCTCACCCCCCCATCCAAAATCAGTAGACATCATTTCCTCTCCTGACTGCAAAACATTCTTTTGGGACTAGCATTTTACAGCAGGATTCAGCTTGTTTAATTGATACCTGAATAGTGAACCTTTGTATTACATTTTCAGATGCACTGTGCTGATCAACTATTGGTCTTCCCTCTGTGGCAGAGCTACTAGAAATCCAGCAGAATGGCCCATTGGTGCAGCGGTTGGATTTCCATCTGTGATGCCGGTGACCCGGGTTCGGGAATGGACTCGGGTCACTGGAGGGCTGGCCGGGGGGAGAAGGATGGAGCATCCGGGGACAGCTCTCCTTCTCCGGGGGAAGGGTGGGGATACACACTGGTGCACACTGACTCCTGGCAGAGGCTGGGAGCACAGCAGTGATGCCTGGGTGCGGTGCTCAAGGGGAGTGACAGACGTCAGCGTATGCCTTGAAGTCAGGACTTCACTCCCCACAGAAAACCAGGAATAAAATGCTTCCTGGTTGGCTGGATGACAGTCTCTCTGTCCTTCGCTGCCGCCGATCCCATGACTGACACACCTCAGCAGTACCCCAGGCCAATAAAAATAGTGCTCTGGCTGCCCCCACTGGTGCCTTCCCCCTCGGAGGAGGGGGACCCACCCAGAGAAGGGTTACGCTGGGTTACCCGGGGGGACTGCCATATGAGGATGGTAGCCGGTGTGGGAGTCGGGGCAGGCAGTTTGGAGAGACATTAGAGACCTGAAAGAGTGGGCAGCCAGGAAGAAGGGGAGGTGCAAAAAAAAGAAATCCAGCAGAATGGCATCAGTCCTTCCTGTGGACAAAGTGGAAACAATGTTTGCACAATTGTTGGCTGAACTCAAGTTTAAAAACTACCTCTAACAAAAATGCAGAACAAATCACCCAGCTCAACTCCTGAACCACCACAACAGGGCACAAATTCTCCAAGAATCAAGCAACATGCAATGAGCTTCAGGGCCTCCTCGGAGACAAGGATAAGAAGCTCTTCTCAATGCAATCTAAGCTCAATAACTTAGAAAACTGAGGCTGATGAAACAATCTGCATTTCTTCAGCTTCCCAGAACAAGTGGAATTGGGCAATGCACTTACTTTTTTACAACACACTCTCCAGCAGGTCCTCAGACTACCAGGTGACCCACGATTCGAAACAGATCTGGCCCACCACTTCCTTTCTCCTCTGCCCAAACATAGAGAAAAACTAATCCGCATTATAGCACATTTTTTTCATTTTCAGGTAGAAGAAAATATTTGGTGCAAGGCACAGTAACTGAGCGCTCTTGAGTGGCAGGTCCATAAAATTATGATTTTTCAGGACTATTCAAACGATCTGACCATCAGATGGGTGAGCATTTGCACCTGCCCACCAGACACTGCACAGAGCTGGAATCCTTACACTCTCTGGTACCCAGCCATATGCCAAGTTAACAACAAATGGATCTATATTACTTTTGATATATCAGATGGAGCACTTGATTACACTGGCAGACAGTGGCCCATGACTCTAAATACCAGCAACCACTGGACCTGACTTAGAGAGAGTGACGAATCCTCCATGAGTTGCTTGGAGACTAATCAGGCTCTCCCTGCCACAAAACACTGGAGCCTTCAGATGAAGAAAACACTGACAATATATGGCTACTACAACTGAGAAGCCAAAGAAGAAACAAACACCAGAGGTTCCAAAGTTTAACCCTTCTCAGTAGCACACTAGATCTTGGAGCCATAGACACAGTGAAGACTATAATAATGGAGAGGAAGGCCCCTGTGACCTACTTTCTGCCAGCAGATATGCAGCATGCTTTTCATTTTACCCTAGTGCATAACATCCCACAGAGTCAGGCACTGCTCAACTCTTGACTCCTACCCAGCCACCCAACCTGCTGGTTGCCTCAGAACTAATTCCAGCTTTGCAAACCTGTACCACTATAGTCAACACACCAACCTCCACACCTCTCTCAGAGAATCCTCCGGAGAATGTACTTGCACACGCTGCTTGCCTTGCTTGTAGATCAGAAAGCAGCTAACTAAAAGAAGCTACATTTTTTTATTAATTTAACACTTATATCTCAGCAGGAGTCAGTGTCTGTTGAGATTAAGCAAGACAGATACTTTATTAGAAGTAGAAGGGGTCTTATTTAGGGTTAAAAAAAGAAAGAAAAGAAAGTCAGTGTGTGTTCTGTGCTGTGAAGGGTACTGTATCAATTTACTTTGCTAAACCAGTAGAAGGAGAGCGCGCTTAATTGGGGGTGTGGCTTAGACACTATAAAAGCAGGTGACTCAAATTACAACTTCCTGTTGCTTGCCTTGCTTGTAGATCAGAAAGCAGCTAATTAAAAGAAGCTGCATTTGCATTTGCACGTGTCTGCTGTGTCCGCTGGGCACACTGAAACTGCTGGCATTAGACAAACTTGGATAAGATAATTTTAGCATATCCTCTACTTAGTAAACATACACCTTTAATAATGGAAAAAGAACTTAGTAAGTGTATGCAATGCTTGATGTATAGTGAGGGAACGTATGGGAGCGAGTATGTATGTGCTAATTGCCATCTGATTACTAGTCTTGAAGCAGAGATAGCATTTCTGCTTAATATTAAACCAGTTTCTACTGATATTAGGGAACTGGAAAGTTACATTGATCTTATGGATGAACAACTTCATTCTAATGAACAATTTCCTTCACATTTAGGTAGCATTTATATGCCTCCTGATGAGGAGACAATTGTAACAACTAGTACTAATATACCTGTTGCCTCTGCCCCCTTTTATAAGGTGGATGATTATCCACCCTCTTCTCATGATAATGATGACTGGACCATTGTCACAAAGCCTCTTAAAAAAAGGAGGGGTGGTCAAATACACAATAGTGCCCCTATTGAAACTCGTAATAGGTTTGAGCAATTGACTGTATCAAATAATGAAGTGCTACATGATTTATCCTGTGCATCACCCTCTGTTGATAATAATGGTTTAAAAACACTTTTCAATCAGGAGTTAATTCCCATGAATACTTGTCCTAGTAAGCCTCAAGCTACCAAATCAATACCTATTAAGTTAATCGCTCCAGAGTGTGTTAAACAATCACCTGTTTCTGATTCTTGTACCCTTACTGTCTCAAAACAATAGTTAGTCCTGGGAGATTCAATCATTAAGCACATTGACAGGGTGGTATGCAATAGTGACAAGAGTAACTGCACTTGTTCTAGCTTCCGTGGGGCCAGGGTATCTGACATTACCTCCATGATGCCTAAAATTTTACAAAATGCGGGAGAAAATCCACTGGTTATCATACATGCCGGTGTTAATGATATAAACAACACCCCATTTAGTCAGTTACAACAAGACTATGTGGCGTTATGTAACCTGATACTTGATAGGGGATGCTGTGTATGTATATCTGAAATTCTACCTGTCCCGAAAGCAACATCTACCATGACACAGAAAATCAAAGCCCTAAATGAATGGCTAAGAAAGTGGTGTTTTAAGCAGGATATACCCTGTATTACCCACTGGGAATCATTTTCAGATCATTCTTCCAGGTTTTGCTGGGACAGATTACATCTCAGTCATAGGGGTAGTATGCTTATGGGGAAAAGTATCATTAAAATCATAAATCATTGTTTAAACTAAAAACAATGGGGGAGAATGGGTCTATTCCCAAGTCTCTGAATACTTACCAAAATATTATTACAACTAAATGCAAATTCCTAGCTTTGAATGCAAGATCTTTAAACCAACTCAAATTAGCAGAACTCGAAGCCAAATGTAAAACTTTAAATATAGGTGTGGTGGGAGGAACTGAAACTTGGTGGGGACGCATCCTCAATTTGGTCCAGAGAAATTCCAGGTTATAAGTTATATCATAAAAACAGATTAGATAAGCAAGGCAGTGGAGTTTGTATGTACATACGAAATGATATTCCTTCTTTTGAAGTGTGTTCTCCCTTTCCTTTGGAAAGTATATGGGTTAAAATCTTATTGAAGGAGCAGTCCTATATAACTATTGGTAACATCTATCGACCTCCATCTGCAAATTCAGATTACACAACTGATATGTTTAAAGAAGTTACACATTTTTCAGAATCTCAAGATACTATAATATTTGGTGACTTTAACCTCCCTCATATTAAGTGGGACTCATTCTCAGGACAGTCCTATGCCGAGAAAGGACTAATAGATGTGGTAGTTAGTACTGGATTACAACAACTTGTTACTGAACCTACAAAAGGTCCTAATATTTTGGATCTATTATTTACTAACATAGAGCAACAAATTAGCAATTTACAAATTTGGGATCCACTTGGGACCAGTGATCATTCATCTATTCTTTTTGAAATTCACCAGTTTAAAACTACACAAAGGAAGTTATACTATAAAAAGAATTATAACAAAGCAAATTTTTCTAAAATCAATGAATACTTACAAAACATAAACTGGGAATCTAATCTCCTTAATTGTACAACACAACAAGCTTGAGACTTTTTAAAAAACATTGTACATTATTTGGAAAATACCTTTATTCCATCTAAGAGGAAATTTAATAATAAAGGAAAAATTCCCCCTTGGTTTAACAAGACAATTAAAAATCAGATTAAAATAAAAAATTAACTTTTTAGGAAACCTAACAATAGTTCTGTTCCATTTAAAACTACTCTATTACATAAATACAGACTATCTGTGAAAAACGTAAACAATTCTATTAAATTGGAAAAAAATAAGCTAGAATTTAAACTAGCTCACACAAAAGACTGTCACAAATCTCTTTTCTCCTACATAAATAGTGAAAAAGGTGTATCAAGGACTATTGGTCCCATTATAACCAATGGCTCTTCTCTATCTGATATAGAAACCTTGAATCTCATTAATAAGTACTTTTGCTCTGTCTTCTCTCAAAATCACCTATTAGTACATTTAAAGTTCACCACATAGATTATCATAGGTTCTATCCAACTGACATTATACAGGCTATCAAAAAACTGAAAAAAAAATACTAGTCTGGGCCCAGACGGTATTCATCCATGGTTTCTGATCGAAACCTCTATAAATATTTCTATACCTTTGTCAATTATTTTCAATAAATCCTTACAAGAAAGAATTGTACCAAATGATTGGTGTTCAGCAATAGTTACTCCCATATTTAAAAAACGCAATAGAGGTTCTGTGCAAAATTATCATCCAATTAGCCTGACCTCAGTGACTGGTAAATTAATGGAACGAGTAATGAAGTCTCTAATAGATCAAGATTGCAAAAAATTAGGAATTTATGATTCAAATCAGCATGGGTTTACTCCCAAGTATTCCTGCACCACCAATCTGATATCCTTTTACAATAATATAAGTACTCTACTAGATGTGGGTATCCCTACTGATGTAATTCTTTTGGACTTTAGTAGAGCTTTCGATAAAGTCTCACATGAAAAACTCATTACTAAAATGCACAATCTAGGTTTGTCACCTGATATTATCAACTGGACTTTAAGCTGGTTGACAAATCATTCTCAGAGAGTCAGAATTAATGATATCTTGTCTGATTCGGGTAGTGTGACAAGTGGTGTACCACAGGGGTCAGTCTTGGGACCAACATTGTTTAACCTCTTTATCAGTGATTTACAAACAGGGCCGAATAATTTCATAGTTAAATTTGCAGATGATACTAAATTGGGGGCAAGGTTAATAATCAAGAAAATATTTCTGCATTAAAGAAGGATTTGGAAAAATTAACACTTTGGGCAAATGAAAATCATATACAGTTTAATCAAGGCAAATGTTTAGTAGTGCATTTCTGTGTAAATAATCCAAAAACGATATATCATATAAACAGACTACCACTTCACTCATCAAATTGTGAAAAAGATTTAGGGATATATGTTAATAATAAACTTACATCAAATGATCACTGTGTTAAAACTGCTTGCTTGACCAACAGACTTTTGAGGCAAATAAAATGCACTTTTGTTAATCGCACTGAACAATGCCTTATTCCATTTTATAGGGCATATATTAGACTGTATCTAGACTATGGCTCCCCTTTCTGGAATCCAAACCCAAAAAAAGACATAGCAATTCTTGAACAGGTTCAAAGGAGAGTAACTAGAATGATTCCAAGATTAACAAACTTGGATTATCAGAACAGATTAAAGGTAGCGGTCTCTTCTCTCTTCAAACTAGAAGATTAAGAGGTGATATGCTTATGTTTTTTAATTTAATAAATTCACCAGATCTAATGGAAAAATGTGGTCTAACACTCTTCAAAAGGAGACATGTTCCAAGACTGCATAATAAACAGCTTGAAGTAAAAACTTATAAAACCAGCAAAAGGGGAAACTTTTTTCCAATAAGAGCATCCATTGTATGGAACACCTTGCCACAAGAATTGGTAGACGCAACTAGTGCCACTGTCTTTAAAAACAAATTAGATGCTTGGTTGAGGGATAATAGATAAATAATGTCCCACATAGTGTGGGGAACAGTCTCGATGGGCTCTGGCCTTCTGTTCTTTCATACCAAGCAATAGCAAGTAATAGCAGTGCTCGCCTGCAGTCATGATTGAACCGATAGAATCATCCCCAACTTAAAGCTTGTCAATTCTTTAACCCATTGAGTAACATCACATCTCTGTCTTCTGGATTATAATGGCTTTCCTTATTTACATTCTATGTTTCAGCTTCAGAGACTGATTGAGACCTTTGCTGGCTTCCATCCTCACACTGCAGAAGGATTTGGCATCAATAAGGGTGTTATCTCATCTCACTCTGCTCCAATGCAGACAACATCCGATGATGATAATAATAATAATATTAATAATAATAAAATGTATTTATAAAGTGAAATTCAACAAGTATCAAAGAGCTGTACAAGGATTAAAACACAAATAAACAATAAAATATCTAAAATAGATAAATAAAAATACAGTATTGCATCTTCAATAATCCCCAAAGGCACAGCTAAATAAATATGTTTTAAAGCTGTCTTAAAGATCTCCAAGGTCTGGAACTCTCTAATCTGGTGAGGTAGAGAATTTCATAGGGTCAGGGCTGCATACATAAATGCTTTTGCACTGGAAGTTTTCAATCGAACCCTGGGAACGTCCAGCAATCCCTCATCGGCTGAGCAGAGGGGTTGGAGGGGGAAGCAAGGAACCAGGA
The DNA here is from genome assembly GCA_016271365.2 of Neoceratodus forsteri. Taxonomy (NCBI): domain Eukaryota; kingdom Metazoa; phylum Chordata; order Ceratodontiformes; family Ceratodontidae; genus Neoceratodus; species Neoceratodus forsteri. The sequence continues at coordinate 872,437,081 of CM057458.1, read as the reverse complement.
GCTCTTGTTCCAGTCTGTGCAGGGCCTTATAGGTCAGTAAACCGACCTTGAATGTGATCCACCACTGAACAGGCAGCCCTTCAGATTGCGCAGCACAGGGATGATATGACTAGTATGGGAAACCCCGACCAGTAACCTGGTCGCAGCATTCCGCACCTGCTGCGGGTGGCAGATATCAACCCCCAGAAGTCTAGATATAGGGAGTTGCAGTAGTCAAGGCCTGAGCTTGGACAGGGAGAGGCAAAAAAAAAAGAGCCACCCATCCAGCAGATATTCAACAAAATCTTGGACCAGTATAAGAGCCCCCAATATCACTCCAGCAAGATACTGAGGACTACTACCTTAAGCACATTTGTATCCTTCTTTTACCAAATTAAGTTCCTTTTGGCTTCTTTGGGGGAGAAATGACTTCTCTGGGGAGGGATCAGGAAGGGAAATGCTATTATTGTGGGCTGCCAAAACATGCTGGATCCAACCTAACTGCCCAGCTTAACTTAGCCTAAAACCCAGAGTAGTTGCATTGCACTGTTGCTCTGAGTTATTACAGGTCCAGCATGGGATGTCACCCTTCTCTTACTCAGTCCATTACAGATGTCTACTTCTTCCTGAGATTCTCGTGAGCAACATTGTTTTTTTTTTCCTAGTTTTTTTTTTGCCTCTCCCTGTCCAAGTTCAGGGAATTTACCCAAAGCTTCTGTTCAAGGGCAAGACATGATTCTTACAGAATCTGGTACCCCCTACCTAATGCAGCCTACAAGGCAGCCCCACAATGTAAATCCTGCAAGCTACTGCACCATCATCATTACTGCTTTCTCCCTCAACACAGTTGTATTACTTTCAACACCATGGCTGTGGTTCACAATGCAGGATCCCACTATTGCTCATACTTGAGGCCCACAATTACTTTATGTGAATCTGATAGGAGTGATATAGTTCTCCTTACATTGCAAATCCCATGACTAATGCATCCTCATCTACTGATCTATAGTGCCTGATACCAGCTTATGTCCTCACCTGTAGATGTTCCATTTGCATCACACACCAATTCCAGTAATATCTACAGCCTTCCTATTAAGCATCTGGTTGCCTTACCTCTACTCGTTATATCTCTGCTTTACGAATTTTTTACACTTTTCTTTTTTCTTTGATCTCCTCAACTATCTTTTTGGTATCCCACTGTTTCTCTCTCTTTCAAAGCTGTTCCACCTGTTTTCCCTCCCCCTCCTATCTCTGGCTCCAAGGTGAAGATACGGAATCATGAATGCCGGCACAGTTCACATACATATCTCCTCCCAACCACTGGCTTTATAATTGCCAGAATGGGATAATACTCCTAGCTTACTTCCTAGATGCTGGTGTCTCAATTGCACCTCTTGCTTATGCCCCACCCCTCACAAAGAGTGAATCAGGCAGCAGCTCAGCATTATGAAACTAGACCCAGTGCTAAGCACCTCTCTATGTCCTGCCCTTAGAATCAAGGAGCATTACCCTTCCTGCAATATCCTCACTTACAGAAGTCTACTTTCTGCTTGTCTGCATTTGACTGATGAAGTCAGAGGTAATATTTTGGACAAAACTGTTCCTATACATCTCTATAGATGTATCTGTTCTGCCACCAGTACAGAAGTTGCTGGAGGACAGATAACTTAGCTTCTCCATCTGACAGTCCAATCTGACCCAGAGCCACCATCTCTACCTTGGCCTGTCCTCATTGCTTTTCTCCCCCCACTACTCACCCCCCAATACTTCACTGTCAGCAACCCAGATGTGAAATCCCAACACTCCTAGTGGCATATTGGCTGATTGTCTGATGACCTCCAATAATACCTCATTTACTCATTACACTCCTACAAGGGGCATGTGCATTAAGGTCCCCCACTCATCCCCCCTCAGAGATAGGAGAGGATACTCTCCCTATGGTTTTCTTACCCCAGCTTGCCCAGGGATGGGGTGTGAAAGAAGGTTATGAATGCATCATTCACGGTTCATTTCTGAAAGCTTTTTTATCTCTGTCCCCCTGTTAGAATAAATGGAAAACCCCACCTTTACACCCAACAGCTACCCCACCAGTAGGTGTGAAGAGAACATGGGGTGTATGTTACCACATGGTTCAAATCTTCATCTCTACATAGAGTTTTCTCCCAGATGTCTGCAATATACTTAACTTCTATTTACAATTTAATATTGTTTAGTTTACTATTAGTATTAAGAATGTTATTTACTAAAATGCTGTTGCAATACGTACAACTTTGCTTTTTACATAAGTGGAGAAGTGTTGAAAGACAGGGAGTGAGGTGGTGAGACAGCACCAAAAGACACTCTTGTACTTGTGAAACTTTCTATGCTTTCCTCTCACCCCAGTTCAGAAGTTCCAGTACCACTCCCCCTCCAGTGGAACTGTAACATGCCTTCCCCCTCATATCCCAGTTCCAGTTCCATTCCCACCATGCTTTCCACTATAGCTGATCTCTGATCTCACAGCTGGAAAGTCAGGGGAATGAATTCCCCAATCAAGCATAAGCAGGTGTTAACACACCTTCACAAATGTAAATCACAGGTTGCATTACTGCCGGAAACTAAGCCCAACACAAAAGAGTCTCAAAAACTTAAAAAAGGTTGAGATGGTGTAGAAATCCACAGGTCTAGGTCAAAATAACCTAAAACAAAAATCAGTGCGGTTGATAACCGCACATGGAAAATGAGTGAGGGAAAACCATGCATGGGAAATACAGGTAAAAGGAATGACTACACAGGAGAAAGTCTGGGGGGGTGGGGAGGATTTACTATAATCAACTAAAGGAGGGAGAAAGTTTGGGGGGAGTCTGGCTGGCCGATTTACTATTATCATCTCCGGGAGGGAGAAAGTTTTTGGGGGGGACAGTGGGGAGTCCTCCACTGTAGTATCCCCATGGTGCTATGTGGATGCCACTATTTTTGTATCTCATTAATGTGCTGACTGATTTGTGGCATGGTGATTACGTCACTGGGATGTTGCCACAGGCTTTTATTGCTACCTTGATTTATTGTCACTCAGTATGCCTAGCATGAGTGATTTCACAGACCCGAGTTTTTAAGGTGTCTCTGGGGCTCTTGTACTTCTTTGCCTGCCTCCTTGTGTACCTTCTGTCTGCCTTGCTAGAACATGGAGTTGGTTATGTTAAGTTGTGGGTGGTGCGGGGGGGGGCAAATCCCCCAGCATGTTGAGGGTTGGGGGGGCAGAGTCCCCCTCTATAATGAAGTTTCATACATTAGTTGTGCTTGTTGTCCCACTACATTGTTGGGGTGTGCCCAGTTGCTACTTCATTTTCAATTTCCAATGCTGGCATTCCAGCACCCAGCAGAATGTAAGGGCACTTTAGGTGCTGTTGATTAACTGCTTGCACTGTCATTTACATTGCTGCTGTGTATGTCACTGTGGCATGGGTGAAGGCTGTTTTCACCCATGCTAATTTGACCATGCACATTTGCACTGTGCTATTATTCCGACGCAAACTTGACAACTGAGAGAGAGAGACCAGTCATGGAGGGAAGGCAGACTCTGACAGGTGCAGAAGCAGGGATTCCTTGACAGCAGTTCTACCTGGCTGAATCCCCTTTGGAGTGCACAGTCTGGGCTCCCATCTCCACTGAGGCAACTTCTCTCCTCAATCGCTCTGCTCAGACCCAGCCAGTTGCTGCTTTCTCAGTGTAAGAAGCTGTTGGAACACTTACTCAGAATTCCTAGCTGTTGTAAATAAATCAGCATTTGTACTGCTGTACCACTACTGAAATAGTGGTTGATTAATAGAAAGCTCTCAGCTGGAAGCAACAGCTCAAACACAAACACAAAGGGCACCCCTAGGAGGCATTCCCCAAGAGCAGTCCAGCCCCTAACCCTACTGTCTGCTGTACACACCACTGAAATAGTGGTTGGCTAATATAAAGCTCTCAGACAGAAACAACCAGAAGCAACAGCTTAGACATGAAGGGCAACCCTAGAAGGCACACGCCAAATGCAGTCCAGCCCCTAGCCTTACTGTCTGTTGAACTTCACTGATCTTCACAGGCTGGGAAAGAGATCTTCTCTCCTCCAGTCTCTAGTTGTGCTACTAAGTGGCAGACCTTAACAAACTGATTATTATTTTTTCAGCAGCAAGAAGTAACAAAGATTCTTCCCTACTACCCTACCCCCTAATCCCACCCATCCCCAGGTCCTCTTCCTATGTAGGTTCTGCATGTCACCGCTCACTTCCTGCCTGACCTGACTAAGAGATGAAAAATTAAAAAAAGCCTGTTTCTCTTTCTTCCACCTGGAAAAGATCATCTTCCTCTAAATTTGAATAATTATGTACTCTTTCTTTCCATCGACTGGCATGCACATGGATATTGTTGGCTGCCAATACTGTGGGACACTCTTCAATGGTCACGTCACCAGAAGCAGGGCTGCTGTCCCATATGTTCAGAGATATGTCACCTCAGAGCTCAGCTGCAGGAGGCATGGGGTGAGATCAGCATCCTGCATCACTACCTACAGGGAAACATTTCTTTTAGGAGTGCACCTCCACATTGCCGACACCAAACCAACACACCTATCCTCCAGAGAATGACCAGGCCTGGGGGATAGCAAATGGTTGCAGGAAAAGGGGGCAGAGCTAGGGCAACTCTCCTAAACTGACAAAGCACTCTAAACACAGCAAACAGGTACACACCTCTTGCGTCCATACCATCCATAAAAACAGAAGATGTCTCGGGCCAATGGAATGCTAAATGCAACAAGATAGCAAAACAACATCATAAACCAAATCTCAACAGGAAAAAAAATCATAATCATTGGGGACTCTATGATTCGTGGTGTGGACCCCCACCTGAGGCAAAACAAATGTGCAGATGTGCAGGTCAGATGTCTCCCAGGAGCATCCACTTGGAGAGACACTGACAGAATAATCAACACAGTTAAAAGGGAAGAAGAGGCCTCAAACATCCTGGTCCACCTAGGCACCAATAACCTTGCTAGCTGGTCAGTCAAGGAGGTTAAAGAGCACATAGCACAGCTCAGCAAGAAATTGATTTAATTTTCATCCAGCATTGCATTCCCCAAGATTCTGCCTTTTTTGGAAAAGGGGAAGAACAATCAGAAAATCAGAGAGAAAGAGATAAGTGAGCTCAATGCATGGCTCAAGGACTATTGCCACACAAAGCGGTACCACTTCATCGGAAACTGGGGCAATTTCTGGGAATGGGAGTTCTTCAAATTCAACAACCTCCACCTGGCTAAAGAGGGAGTCAGAGCACTGGGCCAGAACTTTGATGTCCACATAGGGCATTTAAACTAGCAGGAAGGGAGATGATGGTAGCTCTAGGAGAAGCACACATGGAGCCTGCTGTCTCTCCCCCTCCAGCTAGCACCAAATCTACACACTCCAGGATAGCAAAAGCAGATAGCCGAGAACATAAAATCGTTTCCGGCTCTGGCGTTGTCCATCACAATGGAAAGAGAGGAACCACAAACAGGGAAAACTACAAAGAGATGAACAATAAGCTCAAGGGAGGCATGACAAACAAAGTGACATAGCAAGAGGGTCAGCACTATGCCTCAATGCATGCAGTCTGGCTAAAAAGAGGACTGTCCTCACTGCCACAATAGCTGAGACAGGACTAGACTGGGTGGCTGCAACCAAATTACCAAAGTTATTTTCTTGTTGGCACCATATAGTTCTGTTTAGTCGTGTGTGTGTGTGTGTGTGTGTGTGTGTGTGTGTGTGCTTGTGTGCAACCTGTCCTGCGCATAGGAATAGGATAGCTAACACTTGCAGTTGCAAAGTCTGTAATCTGATACTGTAGCCTGACTTTCAGTTTCAGGAAATGCCACAAGATATAATAAGTTAACCCTAGGTTTCTCAAAGAAATAGAATACATCTATTAGACTGAGCCAGACAGATGATAGAAATGGCAGTTTAAAAAGGTTTTTTTTGTTAATATCCTGAGAAGTTCTGAGGTACAATACAGTAGCATCCCCCTCCCTTCAGATGGCTTTAACACAGAGCAACAAATAGCAAACATCAGAGGGGGAGAGTGCACTATTTTGCAGCTGTGGAGGAATATTTCCAAATGTACAGAAGGGGAGTTCCATGATAAGCCACTTCCTCGAGCTTATGACATCTCTGGGTCTTACACAGGTTGTTACCTCCGCCACCCATTAACACAGTCAGTCTCTTGATTTGGTTTTCCTCCTGGGGATCAAGGCCTCCAACTTGGAGGTGGAATCTGTCAGTTGGCCTGATCACTACACCATGAGGTTCAACTTTTGCACCCCCTTCGAAGGTCTGCCCCTCGGAGATGGTCAGTTACTGTCCTTTACGGGAAGTGAGTCCTGGAGGCCTAATGGCAATGACTGACCTCTTGGACTTTCCTGTGGCCAGCTTGAGTCCAGAGACTTTAGTGGTGGCCTATAATAAGGCCATTTCAGTAGCCCTGGACTTGAATGCTCCCGTCTGTGTTTGTCCTCTCCCCCTTCACCCTCGGACCCCCTGGTTTTGATGGGTCTTTGAGGGAGTTGCAACTAATAGGATGTAGGTTAGAGCAGCATTGGCGGAAATCCGCCCTGGAGGTCGACCACCTAAGATTGTTGAACATTATAAGGTTTACCAATCAATGATCTCCTGTAAGAAGGCAGAATTCCTTTCCGGGGAGATTGCTGCTGCTCAGAACTGACCAGCTCAGCTATTCTGAACTGTTGACAGATTGTGCAACCCAGCCTGCCTGCAGCTCCAAAGAACTTTTTCACAAGTGGAGTGCAATGAACTTGCTTGGTTCTTTGCCGATAAGGTGGCCGACATCAGGTTGGAAATTCTTTCGACTCGATCTATGGGGGCTGCTGATGATCGGTGTTTGGTCACCTCACCTTGGGCTTCCTGGAGTACTTTTGCCTTGCCCTAGCTTGCAGATGTCATGCGGATTGTCCAGGGTATGCATCCTATGTGCTGTAGTTTGGATCCAGACCCAACGTCCTTGATTATGGGTTGTTGGGTGCTCAATTATCTCCTGATGGTGAGAGATCAGAGAAATTGTTCTATCTTGGTGCTCCTCGATCTCTCCCTAGCTTTTGTCACTGCAGACCACGGGGTGCTACTTGGACATCTGAGGTCCATCTGTGGACTGTCAGGTACAGTCCTCAGGTGGTTTACATCTTTCCTCACTGGCAGGAGTCAGAGAGTGGTGTCTGGGATTTTTTCCTTGGATCCTTTCTCCCTGCCATGTGGGTTCCCCCAGGTTTCAGTGCTGTCCCCCATGTTGTTTGCAGTGTATAGGCTGCCCCTCAGAGACACTGTAAGATGGTATGGGCTGAGGTTTCACTGCTATGCTGATGATAACCAGCTCTACCTGTCTTTTGCTCTCGACCAGGATAGAGCTGTCTCGGTATTTAGTACCTGCCTTGCTGAAATTCAGGATTGGATGTACTCAAGCTGGTTAAAGATGAATGCCAGAAAGACAGAGGTGATGGTAGCGGACCCGGGTCACCGGATAGAGGGGTTGTGGGCTGATCAGCCCTCTGGACTTTTTCTCGGGGGCTCTCAGATCCTATCCTCTGAAAGGGTGTGAAACCTGGAGGTAGTGCTTGATGACGGGCTGACTTTATGATCTCAGATGTCAGCCGTCATCAAGACTTCCTTTTATCATCTTAGGAATATCTCCAGGATTAAGCACCAGGTTCCATCCGGGGACTTGCCTACATTGGTCCATGCTTTTGTGACCTCATGCCTTGATTATTGTAACTCCCTGTATTTAGGGCTTTCTGGGTTGAAATCCACTGTCTGCAGCTCGTGTAGAATGCGGCAGCATGATTGTTAACTGGGGCTTCTCAAGCCTCTCATATTACTCCTGTGCTGTGCAATCTGCACTGGCTGCTGATTAGGTGGTGGATCACCTTTAAAGTTGGTTTACTGACTTATAAAGCCCTACATGGACTGGGCCCTGACTACTTGAAAGAGCTTCTTATACCTTACCGCCCAATGCGACAGTTGCGATCGGCTGATGAGGGGTTGCTAGAAATTCCAAAGGTGTTTTTGAAATCTTCAGAGGCCCGTGCATTCATGCACTTGGCCCCGACCCTTTGGAATTCTTTATCCCATCAGCTTCGGGAGTACACAACTGTGGGAGGGTTTAAACAGGTGCTGAAAATCTTTTTATGGTGTCATGCTTTTGGTGGCACTGAGTAACTTGGATCCTCTGTTATTTATTCTGTTATTTTGCTTACTGTTTTATTGTGACTGTTTTTATCTTTTTGTAAAGTGCCTTGATGGCCTGAAAGATGCTTTTGCGAAATAAAATGTATTATTATTATTATTATCCTTCATCTGTTTATATATAGCCACCAATTCCACCTGTAGTGACATCCTTCTTGAATAGTTAATAAATTCATGAGTGCCTTTCCTGATTCTAATCAAATGGTGGATTTGGGGCTTGCCTGTCTATATAAACAGTGCCCCAGCTATCCCAGAAAGCAGATAGACCCTAAGTAAGCCCATCTTGTACCATTCCCCCCTCTTATATGAACCAGATGGAAGGACAGCCCCCAGCCCCCAGCCCCATCTGACAAGAGAGCCAATTGTGCAGCCCAGTAGTAGTATTTCATATTGGGTAACACCAGATCTCCTTTCTCTATGGGGTGCTGTAAAATACTTCTTTGGATTCAGGCCTTTTACCCACTGAAATAAATTGATGTAAAATACTGTTAAGAGATTTTTTTTTCTGGAACCCTAATAGGCAGATTATGAAAAAGATATTGATATTTAGAAAATATATTAATGTCAATGGTTTTAATTCAACCAGTATTATTTCTGTCTCACTCAGTCAGGTTTGGAAAGTGATCACATCATCTTGGAGTACTGCAGCTTGCTGCTTCAGATTCCCAATCATAGCAGGCTATAGAGTTAATGGTTTGCTCTCTTGGTTTCTTAGAAACTCACTCTGTGCTTTGTGTTTAGAAAGATTGGTTTAAAACCTATCATTCTCCACTTATAAAAGTTGATCATTTGAGTTTCAATGCTGAATTGAAGTAGTGGAAATCTTTCTCTGTGAGGGATCAGCTTGTCTGAATCACAGCTGTCAATTCTTTCTCATCAAAATTCTGATTTTTTCTAGCTATATAACACAGGGTTGTTTAATGAAAATAAAATAATTCTAATTTTGTTCATTCATAGAAATAGTTTGTCTTTCATGTAGCCTTCATAAATACATTCATGTAAGAACTTTTTTTCATGTCAGATTGGAAAACAGGTGCCTGTCACACTCTACTGTTTCAAACACAAATACTGTCTGAACTCACACATTTCAGTTCTTTGGTGGTTTCTGTGTGAAAATGCATCATGTACAGTATGTGTATAAATAGAAACACTATATGACATCCAATGCACCTTGTCTCTTAGGCAGTGGATAGAGGCAACAGGGTGCACAATCTCTGACTGTGTGGGATAAGACAGTGGGCAGCAGACTGCAGCAGCCTCAAATGTGGAGCAGAAGGCAGGTGGCTTGTGGTGCAGGGGGCATGTGGCAGCAGAGTGCAGCTGCCTCAGCTGTGGGGAAGAGACACAGTGCATCAGGATGCCATATTGTGTTTCTGTTTATATACCTACATGATTTATTTTAACACAGAATCCACGAAAGGACTGCAATTTGTGAGTTCAGACAGTATATGTGTTTGAAATAGTAGGGTGTGACCTGCACCTGTTTGTCAATCTGACCTGAAAAAAAAAGTTCTTACATGATTGTATTTATGAAGGCTACATCAAGGGCAAACTATTTCTATGAATGAATGAAATTTAAATGTATTTTATATTCATTAAAACAATGCTGTGTTATATAGTTAGAAAACAATCTGAGTTTTGATGAGAAAGAACTGAGAGCTGTGATACAGACATGCTGATCTCTCACAGAGAAAGATTTCCACTACTTCAATTCAGCATTGAAACTCAAATGATCAACTTTTGTAAGAAGAAAATTATAGATTTTAAGCTAATCTACCTAAACACAAACCACAGATTGAGTTTGTAAGAAACCTGGAGAGCAAACCGTTAACTCTACAGTCTGCTGTGATTGGGAATCTGAAGCAGCAAGCTACAGTACTCCAAGATGATGTCACCACTCTAAAAAGTATGACTTAGGGAGACAGAAGTAACTCCACTGTTTTCAGCCACTGTAGAGTAAACTAACAAATGCTGATTTAAAGAAAAACGCAAAACCAAACAGCACAAAATTTTCAGAAAACACTAATCATGATACAGGGACTTGAATTCAAGCTTTATTAACAATATGCAAAAACCTTTACACATGATCTTTAACCAATGTCAGGAGTCTACCATATTTTTTTTAGAATAGTGTAGGTCCATGTTTGAGATACAAACTCCCAAATATTTTAATATGATGACCACCTTCATATTCACTAAAACCACCTTCATATTCACTAAAATACCACAAACAACTTAATCTGGTTCAAAGTCAGTTGGCATTCATCTGTATCCCCCTCCCCGGGTCGTGCCTGAAAATAGGCAGAATTTGTCTTATGCACTTACCAGGTCAACAAAAATTAAATAAAAATCAATAAATATTTAGGGAAGTTTCCACCATGTCTCAGCAACAAGAATAACTGCAATTGTCATTAGGGCACCAGTACAATGCCGATGGGGAACATCATGCTCAGCAACTGTGCCACCCAACCTCCATTGTGCCCAATGCCTTGGAGCACATTCTGGCTGTTTGCAGGGAGGCTATGCCACTCACACCCTCCATAGTTTAATATAATCACCTCCATGTCAGAGTTGTATGGGGCGAGGGGCGCAACACCCAGATAATGCTGACCCTACCAAGCACCACAAAATCTACTTCACCAGTTTGACAGAGAAACTGGTCGCGGTGCTCTAATTGCTGTGCCCTAACTGCATCACTTACATAAGGATATATAAATTTAAGGAATTATTAACTAAATAGCCTGAAGCAGTAAAGTTCATTGCAGTGTAACCCACCCCCACAAAGAGACCACATCTTTGGCGTCTCAGCATTCTCTGGAGCCTGAAACAGCAAGGCTCATTGTAGTGTAACCCACCCCCACAGAGCGTCCACGTCTTCAACCATCTCACCATTCCCTGGAGCCTGAAACAGCAAGGTAGCTGGAACATTACTTCCCTCCTTTCTCTCCGAGAGTACTGCTAAGTGATGTGAGCCCATGGTCACTACGAGTTGACTGCCCTCACCCACACCTCCACCCACCCACCCCACCCTGGTCTGTCCCTACCTTTATGGGGATCCTAGTTATGTGACCTATCACGGATAACATCCCGTAATTCTCTAAGTCCCCAAAGTGCCATTAGTTAGTTATACTGTCTGACCTCTAGAAGTCACTAGTGAGACTCCTAGATTCCCTCCTCTTCTAGTGTCTCTCTTCCTTTAGCCCCCCGAGCTCTCCTGTCCTTGCCCACTGCCTCGCGTATAACCCTCCAGTATCACTACTGACTGTGCTGTTCAACTAATTTTCTAAGCCCAGTCTTGAACCTTCAACCTTTTATACCAAACATAGGCACCAAACCACTGTGCTATTCTTGCAGCTACACTTTCATCCTGTATAATTGCTACTCATATAGGTCCTGACCCACATTTCTGGGCCTTTCACCTCCACAGACCCCCTAGCGGCCACCCCCCCATTACCATCATTGCCACCTAGTGGTTCTCCAACCCTCTGTGTTCCTATTCCACCCTGCTCTATCACTCCTTATGTAAGCATGCTCACCTTGCTCTGCTCTTGTGCTGCCCAGGTTATCTCATGGATCTACATCCTATGGAACTCTCTCTTTTCCTAATTGTAGGATTACCCCTTACCACGTATGCTGCCCCCTACTCAGCCTACTCTCACCCCCCTCTCACTGTCACCCCTTTCCTGGAAGGTCATGCACCCTGCTGGATCAACATCTGCTGCCTCTTTAAAGGCAATACTCCTGCCATGGGTGCCTCAGCTAGATCTGCATGTTACATACTCCATCCCACCTGCTCTTCCAAAGCTGCCCATATTTGCTAACAAATCTTCAGAACCCACAGGTAGCACTGGTACCCCCTCACAGGCAAGCAAATTGTCAAAACTGCATGCTCTTAAGCTAGACTTACTCCTGATGCTGTCTGGGAACATACATCTAAACCCAGGACCTAGGCCTATTCCATCCACCTTGCTAAAAAAGGAGGGTGGCCTTACCATAGCTACTATGAACATCTCTAGCCTCTTGGCTATGCATGATACCCTTCAGGTCTGGGTTTCTCAGCACAAACTGGACATCCTCTTTATTGCTGAAACCTGGCTTAACGCAAGGGTTCCTGACTTAGCCATTCAATTGAATGGGCACACCTCCTTTAGACAGGACGGATTAGGCAAACGGGGAGGAGGATGCATTGTCTACATCCAGAACATCCTTGAGGGTCGTACACTACCAAATCCTACCCCAAGGGGTAATTCCCAAGTCCTGCTAGTCCAGATACAAATTGATACCTGGAGCAAATCTCTCCTGCTACTCACCATTTACATTCAACCTAAAGAGAAGGTACAGGGCCTTAAAGCCACCTTTGACTACTTCTCCAGTCCCCACAAGGACCTGGAGGTCATATTTCTTGGAGACTTCAATATAAACTGGTTGGCCCCTGATGCACCACCAGACAAGGGCACCATCTCCTCTCTTGGCATGACTCAGCTTATAGATCCCCCTACACAAATAAATTACTACACTGGAATGAACACTCTTTTCAACTGGTTAATTACTAATCACCCTGAAAGAATAATTAATACTGAGGTTCTCCCTGACATCATTAGTGACCACTCCCCTATCCTCTGTACCTGGATTAATAAGGCTCCAAAGTCACCCCCAAATCTATCTCTTCCAGGTTCCTCTAGGCTGGGCAACTAGGCCCTCTAGGGTCCCACCTAAGACTCCAAGACTGGTCAGCTATCTATGCCACCAATGACAAAGATGTAGCACTTGAGCACTTTGTGCAAACTTTCAATGTATCCTGTGATATCCATGCCCCCTACAAAAAATGGTTAGTGAAGGGCACCATCAAGTCTTGGATCACTCCTTCCCTTCTCAAGCTTATAAAGACAAGGGACTACCTATGGATTAAAGCCAAAGCTCTGGATCCCTTACTGATGCTCAGATCTCTAGAACTGCTCATAATAAAGGCACCTATATCATTTGAACTGCTATGAGCCAGTTCTTTAAACAGAAACTTAACGATTCCTAGGGTGATGGCCAAACCTTTTTGGATAATATCAAAACATTAACTGGTAAGCCTAGCTAGGTGGGGAAAATGATGGAATCAGTTCTGAAAGAAAGAATTGTTCAGTACCTAGAGGCCAGCGAGGCACAGGACCCAAAGCAGCATGGATTCACAGCAGGAAGGTCATGTCAGATGAATCTAATCGATTTCTTTGACTGGGTGACCAAAGTAATAGACCAGGGAGGGGCTGTGGATATGGCCTACCTAGACTTTAGCAAGGCATTTGACACAGTCCAACACAAAAGATTAATAATCAAGTTAACCAGCCTGGGAGTGGCTCCCAGGATGGTAGCCTGGGTAGCAAACTGGCTGCACAAGAGGACACAGAAAGTAATAGTGAATGGAACACATTTTGAAGAAAGGGGGGTTACTAGTGGAGTACCTCAGGGCTCAGTACTGGGTCCAGTCCTCTTTAACATCTTTATAGGTGACATTGCAGAGGGTCTGAAAGGAAAGGTATGCCTCTTTGCAGATGACACAAAGATCTGTAACAGAGTTGATACACAGGGGGGGTAGAAAGGATGAGAAGGGATTTGGCAAGGTTGGAGGAATGGTCAGACATATGGCAACTTGATTCAATGCAAAGAAGTGCAAAGTAATGCACTTGGAAAATAAAAATCCAGGAGAAGAGTACACAACAGCAGGGGAGGTACTAATGACAACAATAATGGAAAGGGATCTGGGTGTAGTCATATCAGATGACCTAAAGGTGGGTAAGCAATGTGAGAAGTCAGTAAGGAGAGCCAGGGGGATACTGGGATGCATAGGGAGGGGCATCACAAGTAGAAAAAGGGAAGTGGTTATCCCTCTATACAGACAGTTGGTGAGACCCCATCTGGAGTACTGCGTGCAGTTTTGGAGACCTCATCTATGCAAGGACATAGATAGGATGGAAGCAGTCCAGAGGAGTGCAACTAAAATGGAGCAGGGTCTACATCAGAAACCATATGAAAAGAGACTGAGAGAGCTTAATATGTATACCCATGATGAAAGGAGGGATGGGGGGACATGATAGAAACTTTTAAGTACCTCAAGGGAATCAACAAAGTCCAGGAGGGTAGCATCTTTCAGAAAAAGAGATGTGTAAGAACAAGGGGGCACAATTTAAAGTTAGAGGGGGATGGCTCAGGGGTAATGTGAGGAAATTCCTTTTCACGGAGAGAGTGGTGGATGCATGGAACTGCCTTCCTGGAGAGGTTGTGGGGTCTAAAACAGTGGGGTAATTCAAACATGCATGGGACAGACATAAGGCAATTATAGTGGGGGGTTGCAGGAAGTAGGCTGCTGGTTAACTATAATCTGTAGCTTATCCAATAGGTAGGGAAATGGGCAGACTGGGTGGGCCAAGTGGTCCTTATCTGCCGTCAAAGTCTATGTTTCTGTGTTTCTGTGTTATGTGAAGGGGGAACTGACCCAAGAACCTAATGTGATTATAAACACCTTCAATAAGGCTTTCACGGATCACAGTGGGGTGCTTCCTCCTGACCTCCCTAACCCCCATGATAGCCAGTGCCCCGAGTGTAAGGCAAACACCCACTTGCACTCGTCTCCTCCCTTTTATCTTAAAACTGTTCCCATATCTATGGCCAGAAAATACCTCTTGAAGGCAATTGGGAAATCAAGGTCCAGTGCAGCCTCTCTTGACCTAAAGTTAATAGCTGTTACTATGGACAAGGTTTTACACCCTTTAACCCATGTTCTGAACCTATCACTCATCACAGCCAAATTCCTCAAGATCTGGAAAAAGCCCATGTCCAAGCCTGTCTTCAAAAGTGGTGGCTGCACCAACCACTCAAACTACCAGCCTATCTCAATACTCCCCCCCAAAGCACTCAAAAAGATTGTTAGTGACCAGCTAGTGGACCAGCATGATAAGTACCAACTCCATTGCAAGGAACAACACAGCTTCAGAAAACAGCACAGCACTACCACTGCCCTGATTGAGTTTACCAGTTTCATATGTAACCACCCAGTCCTCTGGGGTTACTAGAATCCACTCAGTGTCAGTACTAGGCAGGGAAAGGCAGCTGGTGATTAACTAGTTAAATGTTTTTTTCACCTACTCACTCTTTGTTTACTTGGCATCAGCTGCGATGAGAGAGGTGAGCTCATTTGGAACTCTCACAGCTTCATAAGCCACAACAGCTGTGAGTGATGGAGTTTTTAGAATCTTGGGATGGTAGTCTATGTAGAGAGTCAGTTAGAGTTGTAGCTTAAAGTGTGTGGAGTGCTCAGCTGAGGGCTCTGAGTGGAGAGCCTGCTTTCTCACCCTAGTCCTGATATTCTCCAGTTTGCCAAGTGAAGTGGTGGAAACCATTTTCTATAGCAGGATCTCCTGATTTTCATCCCCATGGGGATGTAAAGGACTGCTAGTGGATGGATCCTAGGGGCAATCCTCTTTTTAATCCAGAATGTTTTGGAGCTGCCTGTAATGTTCTAACAGTGAGTAAGATCTGACTTTGTGCTGCAGAAAGAAAGTACATGTGCTGTGGTGTTTCTCTGACTAAGAGGGAGATGGACCTCTGCTCTATCCAAAAATATGAAACTTTTCTTAGTTTAAAGTTGGCTGACAAGTGTAATATCCAGAGCTATGACTAATTCACATTGTTCAGGACTTTAGTTCTACCACTACCAGTGTAGTATGTGTTAATGCTGGATGCAAAAGTTCATTACTTAAAGCATTTTCCAAGTGTGTTTAAGATGTTTAAGGTGTAACTCTGAAGAATGGCTGGGTATGGATTTGGGAACAAAGGGTGGGAAGCCCCCCATCTGGAATAACCAGTTCAGGACTACAGGTTCAGTAAGGGCACCTGCTTACTTTGGACATGAGGCCAATGTCTGAAGAGGATTTTACCCCCTGGAAGTGGGTTGTTCTAGTAATTAGCCACTGTATGTCAGTTGTGGCCAGTGCCACTAGAAGTATTTCCAGTTGTGGCCAGTGCCACTGGAAGAAGTGTAATTATCCTATGAAATATAGGAATACATAGAGTTCTGTCAGATACAGTAGATTTGTTGTTCTGCAAATTCCTTGTGCCATGATGTGTAAAACTTGGGGTCCACCTTTGCTTTAGAAAACATCTTTTGGAATAAAGTCACACTCTAGAACCCCAACTAAGGTTTGGACAGTTACTTTATTGCTTCCTGTGTGTGGAGTTACTGGGTACCCATCCAGAAGTAGGGCTCTAGCATAGTCCTTACAAAAAGTTATCTCCCCAGGACATGGTTTTTCTAAATACCTTGTAGATAATAATAATTTGCTTTTGTACACCCCCACCCCTTTTGATCTCTAGAAGTAATGAGCCTAGTATACATTCCCAAAGCTAGGGATGGTAACCATTGTCTAATTGTATGTCCGAAGTCTGTGCCCAGTTGAGGGTGCCAGGGGTAGCTAACTGTAAAGTAGCGTGGGGTTGGTTACCCATACATGATGCCTTTGACCTAGGGCATTTAGTTGGGGCAACTTATATCGCCCTAACTAAGGCCATTGATACAATCAACCATGAGCTGCTCCTCGATCAACTATCTCACAACAGTCTCTCCCCTGAATCTGTGGCATGGTTTTAGAGCTATCTCTCTGGTCACACACAGCAAATAAAAATCCTTTATGTCCACTCTGATCACTGACTTGTCACTATAGGGGTTCCACAAGGCTTAATCTTGGGCCCTCTTCTTTTCAGCTTATTTCTGAATAACCTCCCATTGGCCTGCCCTGACCAAGTCCTCCTGCATGCAGATTATGCTGTGCTGCTCTCCAGCCAGGCCAACCCAGCTGCACTTGAAGAACAAATGCAGACCAGCTTCTCTGCTGTAGGGGCTTGGTTTCAAATCCACAAGCTTCTTCTTAACTACAAGATGACCAAGACAATGCTTTCTGCCTCACCCCAAAACTATCACAAAACACACCAACTACAAATTCACAACAGCCAAAATGAAATGCCAGATATGGTTCATTCTTTTAAATACCTTAGGGTTACCTTCAACTGTGCCCTCTCCTACTCGCATAACATTGATGTAGTTACCAAGGCTGTTAACTCCAGAATCGGCCTGCTGTATATACATAGGCATTGACTCACTGACAAAGCTCTCAGACTTGCAGTGTCCAGTTCTGTCACATCCATTATTGACTATGGGCTGGTGGTTTATGGAGCAGCGATGCACTCAGTCCTACACAGAATCAGGGTTGTCCTCAACAAAGCCTGGAGACTGATCCTGAAAGCACACCATCTGACTCACACATGTGAGCTTTTCTCCTGCACTGGATGGCTCAACCTAGATAATACGATTCAATACCAGTCTGCCTCCTAACTAAGAAAGCCACTCCGGGCCTCACTACACCTAAGGTTTCATGCCTCCTCCACCTTAACATTTGTGCCAGGATCAGAAATGGGCGTACTCAGATGCTGAAAGTACCTTTCTGTCAGACCTCCCAAGGTCAGCAATCCGTCTCCTTTAGGGCCCCAACCTGGCTAATCTCTCTCAGCACGGACCTCCTGTCCTGCAAAAAAATGTGGCCATTTAAGTCATTGCCGAAGGCCCACCTGGTGTCCACTGAGTGCAAGAAATTTTGTCACAGAAGTTTAAGTGCATTCATTTTGGCAGATCCAAAAGCAGTGCAAAAAAATTTAAATGCAAGTCAGATGATCACAAATTTAAACACAAGGCAAATTTCATTCAGTATTTCTGTATTTCTGTTTACTTTCTGCTTACTTCTGTACTCAAGTTAGACCATTCATTTCATTGCAGTTGCAAGCAAGTTCTGTACCAAGCATGTTCAGGTTAATTAATTGGTTAATTACTCATTGAAGCTGCTGGTTAATTAAATAATCGATGCAGCTGCTGAGTAAAATAAAATAATTTTAATCTTCTATTCATGTTGTGACAATGCATATATTGTGAAACATTACAAAAGGGGCAACAATGAGCTTTTTAATGTTTTACCTTGTATTCCTGTTGAATTTACTAAAGTTTAACATTTTAACAGATGATATATCAAGGAACATTACAAAACTCTTCATGGTTTAGAGCCACTATTAAAGTTTGTAAAATCCTTACAAGTCTCTTCCTAGCAAGCTTGATGTGATTACAGACAGGTGCAGCATACTGTGGTTATTTGTTGCAATTACAGTTTCTGATTGTGCTGAAGTAAGCAGATCTTGCAATGGGATATGAGCTGTAATTGAATGGGACACAAGCTGTAAATGTTCTGCACTGTTGTGTGGTCTTAGTGGTTATTGTTCAGCATGTATTTGGTTGCACTTAAATGCTTGCACTTAATTGCTTGCGCTGACATGACGTGATACCTCCATGAACCATAGTTGCTGGTATCATAAGTGATAGCCCTACCCACACATAGACAAGCCAAATTATTTGGCAGATCTTGGTGTCCTCTCTAAAGAGTCAAATATTTCCCTGAACCCCCTCCCCGATATCACAAATAAACACACTAAAGTTAAAGAGAGCCAATATAACAACCTATTGCTAGGGCACCCCACTTGTGACTTTCCTTTCCCCTGAAGGTTCTCAATTTCAAAACACCTTTCCTCCTGAGGGATTTCTATTTTTAACCACCCTTTGGGTCTTCCCACTTAGCCAATTGTTCAGCTGCTCCGTAATTGTGTAACCCAACCACAGACCATTCAATTTCTTTATTTCTCTCCCATGTGGGTTGAGTTAAAGGCTTTGCTAAAGTCTAAGTACAAGACATTAACTGCCTGACCTCTATTCACTGCCTTTGTCACCCAGTCAAAGAAATCAATAAGGTTCATGTTGCTATCTGGAATCTGGCAGGGCATTGATCTAAAGACACTCCACCCATTACAGAAATAATTATATGAAATGTTTCATGATGCACACATAAAACTACCCATGTGATCTGCCTACTGCAAGTATAATTTAAATGTTAAATTGGAACAGACTGCATGCATGTGACATACATGCAAAATGCAAGTGGTCACTGATAACTGCACACATAAAAGTTAAGCGACTTGCTCAAGATCACACAGTACACAAGTGGGAGTTGATGAGATTCAAGCCCAGGTCTTCAGGTCTCCTAGTCTGCAGTTCAATGCCTTTAACCACTAAGTTATACTGCCTGCATACATATAGCTTGCTTGTACTTTGAAACAAATCTTCATACATCTGCATGCATGTGGCATGCTTATAGCCACTGGTATGCTTTTTAGTTTTCTTGTCCCCTCCTCGTCTCAGCTGAACAGCTGAACTGTAACATACATACCAATGGAAACACATGTGGTTCTTCCCACACCCAATACACATACTTACCCACAAAACTACTTAATTACTTCTGTCTGGCCTGTACTCCTACTATTTTCTTCACATAGTTTTGAATGGTTCCACACAAACAGACTTTAAGGGGGGTAAACACAAAAGTAGCAATAACTCAACACTCACCCACAAGGCCAGTCCACCCCCCATGTGCACACACTGTAGCGGGTGTGGCCATGCTGCCACAGACATCCCACCAAGTATAGATATAAAATAAGAATCTCTTACCTGAGTACTAGGGAGCCAGAGGTAGGAGTCTTTAAGAGATGATGTCCATGGGTTAGAGTGCTGGGCGTACCCCCATGAAATGAATGGAGTTATTTTTTATTACTATTATATACATTATGATGGTGAGTTGGAGAATAATGAAGGCCACTGTTCTAAAAACAAGGCCTTTGTTAGTCAAGAGGTGCCTTCATTAATCTCCAACTCTCAATCAATTATATATAAAATAGTACTAAAAAAATACCCTCATTTGTTTCAATGGGGCATGCTCCTGCACTCTTCCTTGCCCTACTGCATGTCATAATGTGCCTGAGTGTGTGGATGTGGAGGTCAGCTTCACTGGGGAGGGGGCATAAGCTTTATTATAGTGGGGCTACAATAGTCTGTGCATACCATACTGCTCAATTGTCCCTGAATGCAAGGGACAGTCCTCATTTCATCCCAGAAAACTGATCTGCCACTCATCCATCCCTCATAGAAGATATGGTGCTCACATAGAGGATGTCCTGTAAATTCAGACTTTATGGCAGGGGCACCATTTCAGATTTCAGCAGGAGGAGACAACAACCAGTGGAGGGCAGTAGCTAGTTAGCCTCTGATGTGGCAAGCTCTGGAATGTCTGAAACATCTCTAAATGATAAAACATATTTGTTCTGACTAAAAAGTGAAATGTTAATCAGGAAAAATTCAAATGTATAAGATTCATCAGTCTACACCCCGGAGCAATGGATTGGATTTGAGATTAACCCACCCAGTTACTAACCAATGTTTTTCCTGGCTGATGTTCTCACCCCCCACCAAAAAAATTAAATGTTGTCCCCGTTTCTCTCCCCAACTCCATTCCATTCAATACTCATCCCATATGAGTTGTAAAGTTGCCCAAAGGTGCAGAAATATGAAAAATGCATAAATATTTCAGTTCTTCTCCTTCCCTAATCCCCCTGTAAAAGAAAATATTTACTTTTACTTACCTGGCCATTTGGCCAGAACTTTCGGCCTAGCCCATTGTGCCACCTGTTCAGTTTTGAATCTGCTTCCTCTCTGTTCTTCTGTCAGAAGCTGTATGCTAGAACCGACCATTCCAGGTCCCTAATATGGTCTGTGACCAAGTCACCTCACCAACTGAACCCACCCAGCCTGTGTTGCTTGCTACTTGCTTGGCTGCTGCTGCACTGCACTGATCAAGGCCTATGAAGGCCACCCACACCACTGTCACTGCTGCTGTGAGGCCTAGCTTGCTGCTGTGGGGGGGGGGCACTCTGTTTTTTTCTGCAAGGCAAGCCTAGCGGAGTAAGTAGGTAGCCTAGTCTTGAGTTAGCTTCTAGCTCACCCTCAGCCCCTTCAGCCACCAAGGGAAATGGAGATTTACTAATAGTAAACCAAGAAAAATATGCCTCCACAACACTGCTATTGGGAGTTCAGTGCTCACTGACTCCTCCAAGCTGTAGTGTGAAGCCTATATTCTCTGTGGAGGGAAAAACATTGTCCTACTTGCATGACTCATGTGCTCTTGCTTGGCTAGAGCTCCTCCATGTCATGTGTGATGGTGTCACTGCTAATAGATGGAGAGAGTGGACAACATAATATAGACACAGTCAAGTCAGGAATGTACCTGCAGCATGAGTGCAACACAGGCCAGGGAGGCACTTATTGCACAAAAGATTAAACCCAAATTTAACACTATTATTGCCACACCATAAGAACAACCTAGGCACAAATGCAGGGGGAGCAACTGCCCCCCCCCGCCCTACCTAAATGGCACCACTGCCTTATGGTAGAAATTATTTCTCAGGGGCTAATATCAGTACAAGTAAATACAATGGTTTCTACTGTGTTCTGAGGTACTGTATCTCCATGTTTCAGGATGTGTCCTGATCATTATGAGGGTTAGTGACACTCATTATGAGTGTCCATGTCCCTCATTTCAGTGGCAAAATGTGAGATATGGTGCATGCTTCCAAGACCCTACTTAGGACAAAAAGTGATGAGCATGGCCATAGTGTATATGTTCCATACAGAATGACAAATGGAGAGTAAGTGAGCCATAACAGTCATAGAGAAACATATTTGCAGTACTAATTATGTATAAGGGGATTTGCATGGCCCAAAACAAAAAGGCCAGACTTTACCACACAGAGGTCCCTCTTTGCACACCTGAAACATAGATGTTAGGTGACTATATCTTAGGCATTTAATGCAGTAAAGAAACAATAATTTGCAATTTAATGACAAACATCAGAAGCCATTAAACAACTTGCAAAAGGATCAGAATTAATGAGTTTACCTAATTTTAATGGGAAATCAATACAAATGGTATTTTAATGGCTACAATTGCTAGCAGTAGTATGAGAAATAGAAACTGATGTGTTTTAGATGAGATTTGCACAAGCTTAGTTGCTGCACATATTGCAAGCATGCAACATGTGAACCTGGGGCCCGATTCCAAGATGCATGTTGCAACTCGCAAGTGTATGTGAGTTGCAACATGTGCCACTATGCCAGAGACTCTGTGCCCTATTCTAGGACAGGCAGGGTCCCCAGCACATACGTCCTACAACTTCCATCTGCTGCAAGGTTGTGCCACGGGAATGGTGCAATGGACCTGGGTGCCGCAAGCTGCAGACCATGAGGAACAGCCCTCCCTGAGGTCCCTGCCCCAAAACAAGCCCACAATCCCCTGGGGGCCATGGGGGTAGGCAGTGTGGCACAGGCGCAAGGGGAGCACCCCTAAATATGGACCTGAGTGGCACCCAGACTTGTGGGGGGCAGCACTGTGATGGGGGGGTCCATGGGGCACAGTTGTGTCCATGTTGCAGCACTGCGGGTGGGGCAACCATCATTTTGCCAGGATGGATGCCCCTTAGAACAGTTAAATGCTGGTCTAACCCCGCAGTGCTTCAGTGGGACTTGTGATTACATAAGGGGATTACAACAGCTGCCCTTACAGAATAGGGCACAGTTGCAGCTGTAACCTCCACATCAACTGAGCCATAGGGGCTGCAGTGGCAGAAGGCTCCTTGGATGCAGGCTGCCCATGCCATTGCGCAGGCTGGATCTCGGAATAGCACACGGCATAATGCATGTCACAAAGTGCGACTTACACCATTGGGTTTGGAATAAGTCGCCTTGTGACATGCATAACCCGTTTTGGAATTGGGCCCCTGATGTGATTTTTAAATGATGTTCTCACCAGCTGCTGCACTCATGTCTAGTATGCAACACACAAACGTGATGTGAATTTTAGAAGATGTTCTCACCTGCTTACCTGCTGCACACGTCAAGTTTGCAGCATGCAAACCTTATGTGCTTTTTAGATGTTCGCATAGGTTCTCTTTGTGTATGTGAACCGCATGCAAACATTGCACAATTAAGCTTGTGGCATGCATTCTGCATGTGTGCAGCACACTTATATATCTGTAAGAGACCATCCTCTCCTTAACTGTAAACACCAGTAGTTTCCCACTATAGACACCAGATTGACTGGTCAGTAGTTGTTTAGTTTGCCTTGGCTCCCACTCTTGTGTAGGACACCATGTCCACTGTTGTCATACAAAGGTTCACCCAAAAAGAAATAGGACCTAGTTAGGCAATATTGCCCTTATTGATCCATTGAAGACAATACTTTTCTGAACCACAAATGAATCAAGTCTCATTTTGATGTCCACTTTATTACTAGTAATGACTACTTCTAGTGGTAGAGCATAGGTTGAAAACCCATCGACAATAGAAGTAATGTCTTTTTTGTTGTTAAAGTGCTTTCCTGACATTAGAAGTAGGAATTAGCTTATCCTAAGGCACTACCCTTATTTCCACAGAGTGGCTGAAGAGATTTCCCAATGGTCCAGCTTGCATCTGACCCACATCCATAAACACTATTAGGTGCATCCCACTTTATTCCATCAATTTATTCATCTTCAGAGACTGCAAGTCCTTCAGCAACCTCTCTAACATGATGGGCTCCATGTTGACACCTGCCAGTGATCCCCTACTCCTGTTTTATTTTAGCAGTGGTCCCGCAGCCTCCATTTCTGTTTCTTTATCTACTGTAATTGCCATAATAAAAACCTCATGCCAAGTTCAGGTACTAAAGAAATTGATTATTATGCAATAGAGGCTGCATTGACAGTGGTGTGCCAATGGGAGGGAGGGGTGGATGAGGCATTGACAGTGTTGTATTCATTGTCAGTTACTATGTGAAGTGTGAAGGAAAAATGCATACATATAAGGAAAGGTCTTGAGCATTGTCTGTCCTTTGACTACTGGTTGTTTTCAGTCTTCTACCATTTGTTTTTCACAATGTGCAACAAGCTACATTTCCCTTTTCACTTTACATGCCCCTACGCAACCCTATTAATTTGCATAACAGGCCACATTACCTGACACTGATTCTCTGGCTGCCATTTCAAATCTGAACTTAATGGGGGGAAGAAGGTCTGAAAACACTTGCAACAATCACAATAGATGACTTTTAAGTCTGGAGGTAGTGTGTTTCTGATTTGTGGCTTCCTAATCACCTATAGCTTTCTGTTATTTTGTTTTGCTTTACATGTACTGCATCACTTTATACATGTATTGTTATGATCCTTATTTATAACCTAAGGCTTGGGCTCAGTATCATCATCACATACAATAAGTATTGTGTGGGCATTTCAGTAGGGAAGGTGTGTATATGTACTATGTACATTTAACTTATTTCTATTTAAAGTGTTGCATTGCAATGCCCCATGGCTGTGCATGCCACCACATCCTGTGATCTGCCTTACAGTATATTCAAAACAGTAGCTCATATAAAACAGATATTCATGGGTTTTCAGACTACTGTACAATATAAGTGACCCAGCATAACCACCTTTAATGTATGCTCTAAGTAGAGAGGGAGTTAAGGTAAAAGTACTGCACATTAATGTATAGCTTCTCTTTGGCATACCGAACAGTAGTGTGTGATACATTGTGTGATGCTTGTGTAACCTGGAAGGGGACTGTGCCAAGTGAGAGGTGTACCTTTATGAAAAGCATTATATAACTGATTCAAATATATTGTCAATATTCACTTATAATATGATATTGAACAATAATATATAAACAATATAGAGTGGAGCCCCATTTATCCGAACTGCCTGGGGGACATCCGATTGATTTGGATAAATAGGTAGTTGGACAAACAGGATTGCCATGTCTGTAGCACTGGGAATGGCTTTTGTGTGGAATAACTGTACTGTATGCCCAGTATCACACTAAGTTGCCGTCTTCGGGTAGGTGGGTAAGCATCTCCAGTACTGTACAATACTTTAGTTGCACAGAACATGTTAAGAAGTGAAAGGCAGCACATGTGGCAATGGCAGTACAGAACTATAATAAGGGATTTTAATTTTTCAGTAGTGCTACTGTGCTGTCTCTGTGATCTTGAGATTAGTGTGGGGGTAGTAAGGTGCACATATTTTTTTATATGCAGTAGTAATTGTGTGCTTTGCAGGGTTCTCTTAAGTGCAAGGTAATGTTTAATGCCATTAGCTTTGCTTAGAAAAGAAGTCACCGATTGTTTTCTGCTGCAATGTTGCAGCTTTGCGACGAGCAATGGAAGCCTTGAGGTTACAGAGCAGAAGGAGGTTTAGGGGGTTGCAATCTGATTGATTCTCTAGCCATGTTATGCAGTCATTGAATGCTTTTTCTGCCTCTGCATGGCTGAGACATTTCTTGGTGACAATTTATCATTGCTCTCCTCATTGTCTTCAATACAAAATAGCCTTTGCCCCTTTGAAAGAGTTGCACTTACTAAAGGAGCTATTTAAAGACAGGATATATTTTCAGAATATGAGTTTATACAGCACCTAAGGGGAAGCACAAACTATAAAGTACATTGATGGTAAATCTAAAACAAAAGGAAGAAAGAGTATAACTTTATAGCCAGACTCCCTGATGAAGAGTATTTTCAAAACATAGGACATTGTTGGTCTGGATATTATGAAAATAAAATTATTTTGTATTGAGGAAAATCTGAGTGAGCGGGCCGTTATTTCCAATCTTTGCTTAGTGTTCTTCGTCTCTTGATTGATCTATGGCCACTCCCCTTAAAGTGTGCTTTCCTTTTTGTCTGCTTCTCTGAGGTTTGACTGGATCGAAGTTTTTGGTCTTTCTCCTCATTGCTTGCATTGAGTTTTAGATTGTGAATGGCAGCAATGATGGCATCCTCATCTAAATGCTCCTGTCCATCCTCAGTGGAACCACACAAAATCCAGTCTACTAGGTCCTGCTCTAATGTTGTCATGCCTAGATTTTTAGCTAGATCTTTTATCTAGTCCAAGTCATTGCAGCTTTCTATGATGCCGTCGTCAGGGGCTATTGCCTGTGCTGCCTGTGTTGTTGAATGACCAGGGTTGTCATCTGTGCTAGGAGCAGATGTAACAGATGAAACAGGACGTGGATACCCAGTCCCCGGTTTTGTCCAGGCCTTCTTATCATTTCCTCTCATACTGCATCCCGTGCCTCTGCCGCCATGTAGACAGCCTTCGGTGCCTGTGATTTAACAAATTTTGTCAGTGTGCTTTGTTCATTTTTTCATCTAGCACTGTTTGCAGGAGTTTCTTAGGGCAGTTCCGTTTCATGATCTCTACAATGCCCTGACCACAGGGCTGAAGTCTGGAAGTTTGGGTGTGGTATTTGGTGGGAGGAACATGCACATTATGGTGCCATTGTGAATGTGCACAACAAGCATCTCTGTGTGGGCTGGAGTTATCCAGTAACAGGACAGCTTTCATTGGAAGCTTTTTAGTTTTAAGAAATCACTTTACACTGGGGACAAAATCTTTTGTGTACCATCTCAACAGACAGAAACAGAATATCAGACATACAGGATACAAAGAGTCGAGTATTCTTGTACAATTCAGACATTAATGAAAACAGCTGATTGGGAAAAAAGGTGTCAACAGGAGTGGGACACTCAATGGGTTAGATAGGGCAGTTGCATAAAAGGAGGTTTGTTAGATTGGGGCTGTACTGTTTGTGTATTACATTTCAGTGGCATACCTTTCCTAGCAAAACAGTACTTTGTCCAAATGCTCACTATGTATTTAGCATTGTGAAAATGGCAGGGTCATACAAAACAATTTATTTCATTTTATTTCGTTCAATGGTTCCTACTTTTTCTTTGGATTAGTCATTTCCTCCACAATAAAATTTTTTACTGTGACAGTTGAAAAAAAACAAAACAATAGACACTATGTACAGTATTAGGAATAATTAATGAGGAGACTGTAACAAAGTTTTGTACACACAAATTGTGTGATGTCACATAAACCATGAGAGTGAAGCTCAAGTGTAAGTGTTTAATACTGGAGTCTTACACACTATCCTCATGGTTTATGTTGTATACCTATTGAATAAGCATTAAGCAATATGCTTCAACAACTCTTTCTGGTATGCATATTATTTTGTGAAGATCACCAAGATTGTTATATTTAGAGTGTATGAGTCAGCTGTGGTTGAGTTATGAATACAGTAGTAACATGATCAGTCAGCAGAATGTACTGTAGTGCCAGTTGAGATATTTCCTATACAGATTACCCCTCTTCCCACAGACAAGGACTTGCATACTCATGATGCCATACACGGTGTTTTAGGTTTTTAAATTACTATATATGCCTGGAAGAGATTTACAAGAACAAATTGGAAATGATCTAACATCTTGTATAGTTCATGCATGCTATGCACTGCCCTTCATGCAAACCAGTGTTCCATTATGCTGTTTCTCAGGTATGTTACAGCAACTGTAATAGGCATCTCCTACATTTGTAAGGCAGTATAGCCTAGAGGTTAGATTAAATATCTGTGAATGGGCATGGTACATCCAGCAGACCTGGGTTTGATTCCCACAATCTTTACTTGCATACTGTGTGACTCTGAGCAAGTCACCTAACCACCTCAGTGCTCCCCCAGTGCTCCGGAGTTGACCTGAGAACAGGCACTTGTGTGTAGTGCACCTTACCTGGTTACCATAGGACTAAAAAAATTTAGATATAGAAGAAGCAGCAAACTGTGGCACTCACTCATGCCAGGAACATAGACACCACTGAAAGTTCATTTGGTGCTCAAATCCTTTTATTATTTAAAATCTTACTGCTCCTACTGTGCAACCAGCCTCTTACCCCACCTTCAGCCCTTCTTTTTATCCCTATCACTCTATTCTTTCCCTACTCTTCCCCTGTTATTCCTCATCTCCCCCTGTGGTACTTGAATCTCTGACTGTTCACATTGAAGGCTGTCACCCTACCACTGCACTATCGGTTCATCTCCAACTACTCCTGAACTTTTTCTCACACTAATTCTTCTTTGCTAGTCTTACCTAGCTATTACTGCTACTACGTAACCACCATGTGATCTCCTGACAACCTCTCTGTGTTAATCCTCTGTCTGATCATAGCTTTCCCCAATACACCTTCCTCTAACACCTCACCTCTGCCTTTGCCTATACTCTCCAATTTCTCTTCCGCTGCTGTCTCTGTAACAGAGAGTGCTTCTGTATCCCTCTCACCTAATTTTCTGAACCAGACTAACAACTTACCTTACCCCCACTTTCATCTTTGTCACCTTTTCATCCACATATTTTCTCTCTCCCTTCCTGTTACTGACACTAAAAACTCCCATAAAATACAACTACCCCCCCCTTAAATTGCCTAGACATGTGTTAGTTCACACTGGCCTCTTCCTACTTCTTCTTTCTGGTAACATCAAGTGCCCTGCCCCTCCACCCACCTCACAGGTGGGCTAAAGCTTGCTTTGGTAAATATCTTTAGCCTGACATTAAAATTTGACCTACTCCAAGCTTGGGTTGTACTTCACAAACCGGATATCCTCTCCTACTTCTTCTTTCCGGTAACATCCAGTGCCCTGCCCCTCAACCCACCTCACAGGTGGGCTAAAGCTTGCTTTGGTAAATATCCGTAGCCTGACATTAAAACTTGACCTACTCCAAGCTTGGGTTGTACTTCACAAACTGGATATCCTCTCTATGGTAGAGATCTGGCTGTCCCCCACTATATCTGACTCAGCAGTGGCCCTCAATGGCTATGCACTTTACAGGGAAGATAGGTTGGGTAAGCGCAGTGGGGGTTGTGCCATCTATCTAGCCAACTCTTTACTAGGTCAAATGATCCCATGCTCCCTACCCAGCAACACTTCTCAGGTCTTGGTGATTAAAATTGCCATTGGTAAAAGCAGAAAGAATCTCACTGTGCTTTCTGTCTATATCCCCCCACAATCAACCAAGCTGGGGTTTCATGTTGTCCTAGACTGGGTTTTTCATCTCCCCTCTCGATCAAAGGTTATCCTACTTGGTGACTTCAACACTAACTGGTTAGCCCCTGCCATGGCTTCTTTTAGGGATGTAGTTACGGCCTTGAACATGTCGCAGGTTGTATCATCTTCCACTAGCATCAATTATAAAACAGGAACAAGCACTCTCATTGACCTTATACTCACTAATTGTCCTGAAAGACTCTCTTGCATCAAAGTCTTACCTGACTCATTAAGTGACCATTCCCCTACCCTCTGCAAATGGTAGAAAGGTTCCATTAAAACCCCACCTATTTCGTCCTCTCAATGTACCCTTAAGAAAGACATGCTTTGTCGATTCCAAACCTACTTTCTTAACTGTGATTGGTCCCCTCTTGACTCTGCCAATAACACTGATGATACCCTTACATACTTTAACTCAACTTTTAACTCTGCATGTGACATTTTTGCCCGCTTAGTGACCTGTAGGGTGAAAAACCAGGACAATCCCTGGGTAACCCTGGCCCTTTTAAAGTCAATGGTCCACTGGGATAACCATTGGCACAAGGCCCTGGGGTCCAAATTTCCTGCTTATAGACAACGCTATCAGGCAGCCAGAAATCTCTGTACACAGAAAATTAGACGCTCTAAAGCTGAGCATTATACAACCTGACTTTCATCCTCCTGGCATAATGGAACTAAGTTCTGGCAAAATCTTAAGGACCCAATGGGTAAATGAGACCCCCCCCATTAAATATCAATGGAGTTACTACCCAAGACTCACTACTCATAGCAGATACATTCAATAATGCTTTTACCAATCTAAGTACTGTTCTCCCTCTGGATTTTTTCAGTGATCCCACTAACCCTTCTATCCCCCCTTCATCATCTGCCCCATCGGCATCCATCTCTTTCACTTCAGAGTATTATCTCCAAGAGATGCTGGATCCTACCTTTCCCCAAGTCTTGGGCAAGTACAGATTCAGTGGTGGCTCTTTTGATCTAAAATTACTTAACATTTGATGTAGTACTCCCACTCCTCAGCAAAATTCTTTATCTTTCTCTCTGTCTCAGTCAGTTTCCCTCCCAGTGGAAATCTGCAATAGTCCCCCCTGTTCACAAGAGTGGTGACAGAACTGCCCATGGTAGCTATCACCCCATCTCTCTCTCCTACCCCCTATTTCTAAAGCCGTTTAAAAAATAGTGAATGATCAAATCTCTGAATATCTTGCCAAGTATAATCTGCAGTGTAGCCATCAACACGGCTTCAGGAAGGATCACAGTACTTCCACAGCCCTCCTGGAGTTCACTAGCTTTATACATAAAGCTCTGGACTGGGATCACTTGGTTGGGTCTGTGTACATAGACCTAACAAAAGCATGTGACACGGTCCGCCATGGCCTTCTCACTGTCTCCCTCTTGGGCTGGGCCTATCCTCTGATGCTGCTGCCTGGTTTGACAGTTACCTGTCTGGGAGGTCCACAAGGGTTACAATCCTGCATACCCTCTCTTCCAGTAAACCAGTTCACTCGGAGGTTCCACAGGGTTCAATTCTTGGCTGGCTCCTGTTTAGTCTTTTTCTAAATACCCTTCCCCAAGCCTGCTCTGGCAAGCTATTCCTCTACGCAGATGATACAGTTATTTTCTCTAGTCACCCTGAACCCCTTATGCTTGAACAATGCCTGCAAAATAGCTTTACTCAAATCGAGTCCTGGTTCTCCTTTCATAAACTTATCATCAATTACAAAAAGACCAAAGTAATGCTGTTTGCAAACCACCAGAATAAACATAAAGGAGTTTCATGAAACATCTGAAATAGTCAGCTCTCATGACTTGAGCAGGTTAGGAGTTTTAAATAACTCGGGTTTACCTTAGACTCCTCCCTCTCCTACCAAGAGCTTGCAAGGCATTAAATACCAGAATCGGCCTCCTCTACAGGCATAGGAGCTGCCTGACAAATGACACCCTCCGCCTGGCTGCCACTAGTTCCGTTCTATCCCTAGTGTATTATGGAATAGTAATCTATGGATCTGCATCTGACACTGCTCTTAAAAGAATAATGCTCTTCCTCAATAAAGCATGTGACCTCATAACAGGAGCACCAAAGCTAACCCATACCTGTGATCTTTACAACCAAGTTAACTGGCTAAATTTAAGGGTAGGCTAGACTATCACACCTGCCTGTTGGCAAAGAAGCTTTCAACCTCACTATCCCCTCCCTCAGTCCAGCAGCTCATCTCCTCTGCCCCTACACCTCATTCTGCTGGGAGTTCTGATAAGACCTTCTACCTAGTCCCATTCTGTAAGACATCCCCAGGACAGTGAGTATTCTTCCTCAGGGCCCCTGTGCTGCTCAATGGCCTGCCTCCTCTGGTTTCCTCTACAATTAAATTGGGCCTCTTTAAAACTAAATGTTGCCAGCACCTACTCTTTGTGAATAGTCGTGACTGCTCCTAGCCTTTACTGGTCAATCTTTGACTGCTTATCGCTTGTCCCTCAATTTCTCCCTGCTCCTCCCCACCTTATCTTGGTCTAATTTCTCCTTCCCTGATCCCTTCCCCTCCTGCCCTTTACCTATCCTTTCCCTGCACCATTTCCTATTCCTCCTTCTCTACACCTTACACCCCTCTACTTAACATTTCTTCCTACCCCTCGAGCTGTCACACAACTCTCCTTAACTGACTTCCTTCTGGCACCCTTTATTTATTTATTTTTTTATTTCCTATCTGTTTATTCATTTAGCTAGCACTGTCTGCACCATGGTTGTTTCATTATCATGTACTCTGCCCTCAGTTATGATGCAATTATGTATAATGCACTGCATTACTTGTATACTCTTATTCTATGTATTATGTACTGTATTGATTTCCTGTAATGTTTCATATCCTGTCTGTTTTATATCTACTCACCATGCTTGTTTCATTGCCATGCAATCTGCCCTCATTTACAGTATAATGCACTTATGTATAATGTACTGTATTACTAGCATAATTATATCCTATGTATAATGTACTGTAACAATCTGTAACTTTTTTCTAACCTGTCTGTTTGTAAATCTGATGTGGAGCCTTTGCAAAAGAGTTTTTGACCCAAAGGGTTGTAATTCCAAGACTTCAATAACTAAATAAATAAAGGTCAGCGCCACCAACACCATGAACATGCTAATCCCGCAGAAACATAGAAATATGGAAACATAGAATTTGATGGCAGATAAGGACCGCTTGGCCTACCTAGTCTGCCCATTTCCCTACCTAACAGATAAGCTGCAGATCCTAGTTAATCAATAGCCTACTTCCTCCAACCCCCCCACTAGAATTGCCTTATATCTGTCCCATGCATTCTTGAATTCCCCCCTGTTTTTGACTCCAAAACCTCCTCAGGAAGACTGTTCCATGCATCTACAACCCTCTCTGTGAAGAAATACTTCCTCACATTACCTCTGAGCCATCCCCCCCTCTTCAAATTATGCCTCCTTGTTCTTGCACATCTCTTTTTTTGAAAGATGTTATCCTCTTGGACTTTGCTGATTACCTTTAGGTATTTGAAAGTTTCTATCATGTCCCCCCTCTCCCTTCTTTCCTCGAGGCTACACATCTTAAGCTGCTTTAGCCTTTCTTCATATGTCTTCTGGTGCAGACCCTGCACCATTTTGGTTGCCCTCCTCTGGACAGCCTCCACCCTGTCTATGTCTTTGTGGAGATGGGGTCTCCAGAACTGTCCACAGTACTCCAGATGTGATCTTACAAACTGTCTGTACAGAGGGCCAAAAACTTCCTGTTTTCTACTTGTGATACCTCTCCCTATGCATCCCAGTATCCCCCCCCCCAGCCCTCCTTACTGCATTCTCACATTGCTGGCCCACCTTTAGGTCATCTGATATACTACCCCCAGGTCCCTTTCCATTTTTGTTGTTCCAGAAGCAAATGATTTGATACCTTTTAATGGACCAACATAGTTGTAACAACAAGAACAAAGTGCTCTAGCTTTCGGACCAACCAGTCCTTCTTCAGAAGCTCATGGCAGTTGTTTAGAAAATACAATACTTATAACAGCTAGATAATGCAGAAAAACAGAAAAAATCCCATTGGTTTAAAATACTCATTTAAAAAAAAAAAAAACAGAAGATGATGACAGAGAAGTTTAACAGTACAATACTGCCTTCAGTCTGAAAGAACCTTGGGTTCAGATGTGCTTGGTGCAACACACATAGAATCCTACTGCATATAAATTTAATTGACATAAGATAACACTGCTGAAACAGATAACTTCTAAATCAAGCTAGGAGTGCCACATTTAGTATAAGGATGTGATTACAGAAAGGCAACCCCCCACTCAGCTTAAAGACAAACTAAGATAGTTATAGGGCTCATGAAATTACAATGTTAGCATTAAATACAAGAATTACCAGTAAAGTTGTCTAAAAAAACATCAGTGCACACTGTGTGATGTGTAAAACCTGGCTGGACATGTCATCCAGTTGTATTCTCAAGCTAAAGAAAAGGCCCAAGAAATTTCAAAAACCTCAAGACTATATACATGATAATTTAAATATAAATTGATAATATTAGTGTCAAACAAAAAACTCTAGTCGAGGAACCTCAAGGAATTAAGACCATGTAGCCTGGTATGTACTGATGTCAATATATACTGAGAATGTAGCAACTTGATGTACCACAAGTGTCTAAGGAATCTGAAAAAGAGATAAAAAAATGTAATTTCTCTCCTCCTTTTCATACAAACAATACCACCTAATCCACCCCACATCACAATAATGTGGGTGGGGGAGATACATAGCTTAAAGGAGATGTTGTCTCTCTCTCTCCCCCCTCCTTTTCTCTCTCTCTCTCTCTCTCTGTCTCCCACAGACACACACACACACACACACACACACACACACACACTCACACTCACTCACTCACTCTCCTAGTGAACCTATATTAACTTCAGTCACTGCAATTGTTCCCCCAAAGGAATACAACTAGTCATGAAATCCTGAGTAAAAGGTCTTATGTCTCATAATATTTACAGAGTAAAAAAGTAACACTATTTAACCTTACTACTATCTGCAAAATAACATTTCCAAGGATACTAGATAGAGCTACCATGAAATAAACCTGCCACCTTCCCCAGGATAAGGTAACTAGAAGTAAATATAAAGTATATGTGTAAGACCAGAGGTCTAGCATACCTACATATCCACAAATTACTACAATATTAGCCTAATATAAAAAGATCTGTGCAGAACCCCCCAAGCAAATGAGATCACACACCCCAATATGTACAGAATTACAAAAATTATATATAACAGTATAAGATAACACTCCTGTATGTACAATAGCAGGCTGGGTAATCTGGATATGGTGCAATGGAATCAATCCCCCCCCCCCAAGGCAAAGATAAAAAGTAAGGAGAAATGAATATTCTTTATGTGTGTGAAATAAAAATAGTAACACATTATAACTCCATATAGCTAAATAGAGACTTACCTCAATGTGACAGCAAGCCCCACATCTGTTATATCACATACCTCACAACACATACCCACACACATACATACACACACGCATCCGCATCCCACACATGCTGAAGTCCTATAATAAGTCAGTTTGAAGAAGAAAAGGTCTGTGGATGTTAGTTTCTGTAGTGTCCCATAAAGCCAAGATCCACGTTCATCCCATCTGCTACCATATTGAGATGTAAAAATAAGTTTAATCTCAAAAGCTCGTCTCTGTTGTGTGTTTTTGAGATTTCCTTTTAAGACCATTACTGACATATCTGAGACTGAGTGGTCAGGCTGTGAGAAGTGATGCCCCACTGGTTTTTCAGTCTTCTTTGCTGTAATAGTATGTCTGTGTCAGTTCATCCTAGTTGAGCTGTTGCGTGTCTCTCCTACATAACCTGTTTGGACATCTCTTGCACTGAATGAAATAAACAACATGTCGTGACAAGCATGTATAACTCCCATGCACCTGGAATTGTCTGTTTTGTGATGTAACCACACAGTCTGAGGTAGAAATGAGCCCACAAGTCTTACAGGGCGTTGATTGCAGGGTCGTGTGCCATTATGTGACGTGGTATTCTGTTCTGGTGAAAGTTTGCTCCTAATAATTAGGCTGGATAAATTTGGTGGTTGTTTAAAAGATAGTAGTGGGAGTTCCTTAAAAATACAATTAAGGGTGTCATCCTCACTAAATATTGGGTGGAGATCTTTAATAATCTTACGCAGACGTTCAAGGTCTGGATGATATGTGACTACCAAGGGTATTCTTTCTGTAGCTGTCTTTTCTTTATATTGTAGTAGTTGTTGTCTTGGTACTTGCGTTGCCCGTTCTGTTATCCTGTCAATTTCCCTGGAAGAGTGTTCCTGCTCAGTGCATTTTTGTTGTTGTCAGTATCTCACCCCCATTGTGTACTCTTACCCTGAGTTTTTGTTTCCCAGGTGCATTACTTTGCACTTCTTTGCGCTGAATCTAAACTGCCACACATTTGACCATTCCTCCAACCTTGCCAAGTCCCTTTTCATCCTTTCCACCACAACGTGCATATCAACCCTGTTGCAGATCTTTGTGTCATCTGCAAAGACACATACCTTCCCCTCTAGTTCCTCTGCAGTGTCACTTATAAAGACATTCAAAAGGACCAGCTCCTGTACTGAACCCTGGGGTACCTCACTAGTAGCCTTGCTTTCTTCACTGTGGACTCCATTTACTGTTACCCACTGTGTCCTGTTGTCCAGCCAGTGTTTTACCCAGGCTACCACCCTGGGACCCACTCCCAGGCTGGCTAATTTGTTTATTAATCTTTTGTGCGGGACTGTGTCAAATGCCTTGCTAAAGTCTAGGTAGGCCATGTCCACAGCCCCTCTCTGGTCTATTACTTTGGTCACCCAGTCAAAGAAATCAATTAGATTTGTCTGACATGACCATCCTGCTGTGAAACCATGCTGCCTTGGGTCCTGTACCCCACTGGCCTCTAGGTACTCAACAATTCTTTCCTTCAGAAGTGATTCCATCATTTCCACTACCACTGAGGTCAAACTGACAGGTCTGTAGTTTCCTGCCTCTGTCTTACTCCCACTTTTGCGAAGGGGAATCACATCCGCCCTTCTCCAGTCCTCAGGTACCACACCATCTTCCCATGATTTATTAAAAAGGGTAGTCAGTGGTGTTACTAGTTCTTCCCTTAGTTCTTTTAGAATTCTGGGGTGAATCCCAGAAATCCAAATGTTTCTCACAGTCACACTGCCCTTTGTCAAGAGAAACAATAATAATACAATAATAAATGGATTTGAGCACTGAATGAACTTTCAGTGGTGTCTATGTTCCAGGTGTCAGTGAGTGCCACAGGTTGCTGCTTCTTCTATGTCTACATTGTACTGTGAGCACTGAACACTGAGTAGTGGCTCTGATTTGACTTTCTGAATAAAAAATGTAGTAGACTGGGTTCTGAACTGAAGGATTAATTTCATTACAGTTATTGTCATGGTCCTGCTTATATCAAGAAGTGATTGCTCAGTGTCATCTTCTGTTGTTGAACAAGCAAATTGACATTCATTATGGTCCTACAATTCAGAACATGGAATGAAGGAAAAGGTACAAAAGGTATTTTTTGACTAAAGAAATAATGGTACTAGTGTACTGCCTAAAACTAATATTAGTTTTAAAATTAGTCAGCAATTGTCTTTTATGTATGAGGTACTTTTGTTAGTAGGTGTGATGTATCAGATAACACATCCTGGCAGCTGATATAACTACCACGATTCCTCCCATTACATTGTCAGCATTGAGAACTCACTGAGACACACAAAGTTCTATTAAAGAAGCAGAGTGTTGATTTTGAAGAAAAAGTTAAGCCATCTAATAGATGCCTGGATGCAGGTTCAGAAGGCAACCAATTTATTTTCTTTTTTGATTTTAGACATGATTAAATGAAGGTAATTAATAGAATAATCCAATTGGTTAAGGATGCTACAGAGGAAGAGGACAGTTTCTCAGAAAGCTTTATTCTGTTTCCACTATCTAGATAAGACCAGCAGCATAGCACCCTGTAGATGACTTCAATTGAAGTCCACTAACAGCTGGAAATGTTAATGCTTTGATTATTTAATGAAGCTATGCTGTGACATCACAGTTGCTCAGAAAAAAAACCTGTGATGTCACAGTCAGTGAAGTTACAGTGCTGATGATGTAGTGGGAGGAATGGGACATATATGTCATCTGCCAGCAGAGTGCCATTCCACACAGCCAGCATAATACTGATACTATCATATTTAATACTTTCTAATGATAAAATGGAAAGAGAAAAACACTTTGAAAATAAAAAATTGCAACTGAGAGCTTCATAAAATGTGCAACATGTTTCTGTCTGTTATTTATGGCTCCATCTCTCTGAGGCAAAATACATTTTATATACTGTTTCCCAAAGAGATACATGCAAATCTGTTTACACAGCATAGCCAAACTGAGATGCAAAATCTCATTTCAGGGGGAGGGGGCTGCTACTGCTTATGAGAACTTGATGCCTCTTATTACAGAATTTTTATATTTTGATTTTCATTATACAGACAGACAGAAGTAGGATCATACAATGAACTGATATTTATGTGAAAAAGTGGCAAAAGCATCAAATATTTATTTATTTATTTTATTTTGTTTTTGGTAACCAGGTAAGTGCACTAGACATATAAATGCCTATTTTCAGGCACAACCCTGGAACGTACAAGTTGGAATACAAAACATCAACAGTGTATACAGTACAACAATGGTTGGCAGAGAACACAAGTCAAAATACAATTCATCAGTGGACAGTAATACAAGGTGTAACAAAGGAGCATAAATAACAAGTGCAAATTCACCAAGATCATATATACAATCAGTAGAGAGATAGTATTCTGTGCATAAATGGACAACAGTACATTAAATGGACAAACTGGAATACAATAATTCAAATTAGGGAAAAAACAAAAGACTGTAGGGTGTGAATGCAGCAATTGAGTAACAGATAAAATTCTCTACCTCTTGGTTGTCACACTTTCTACCCCTCCTACACTTTCTTCTCTCACAAGCAACTTTTCCAGGGACCCTGGTTTTCCATTTTTACCAGTAACACCGGTAACAATCAAGGAATCCTTCTTGGTTTGCGGATTTTGAATTCTTGTACCGGTGCCTCACAGAAATTGCATGTCACTGCACAGACTCTCTAAGATTTCAGCATCTTTTTAAATTTTTTTTTATTTTCTCTTTCTATGTCCCCTTCTCACAGCATCAGTCTCCACTTTTCAGAGATCCCTAGGCTGACTATCCCTTAGCTTCACCACCAGCTAATGCTCAGGAGATTTTGTGGCCCTGCCCCTATCCTGCCTGGATTGTACCCCCCCCAGGTGGGAAGGGAGGAGACCCCAGTTCACCCCTCCACGCTCCCTTAGTGTGGGTCTCTCATAGAGCCTGGTTATGAAGTCTGGGGCCAATGTGGGGTGATTGTTCCTGGTTTTCTGGCCTTTGTCCCTGAGGGCACCGGCACTACAGGAGATCCAAGGAGGTAGGTCACATAGAACATGCCACTGCTCCAGATCCTGGCTAGCGTCCTCCCCTCCTGATCACTCTGCAGCAGCATTGCATCACCACCCGTGGTCGCACAGGTGGTGGTAAAGCAGCAGGACCTGCAGCCTACCCTCCCTGGAGAAGGAAGGCAGTCCCCCAGGTGCTCGATCCTATTCTCCTGGCCAGATCTCCAGCAACTCGAGTTTGCTTCTGACCCTGGGTTGCTGGCATTGCAAGCAGTAGTGCTACCGCAGCACCAGCGGGGCCAGCCCAGATTTCAGCATCTTAAAATGAATGCTGCTGTGCTTTGCATTCTTTCTGCTTTGCTGCATATAGAGTCAGTAAGGAAATCACCAGTCACTTTGTTGTAATCAGCCATTCAGTTTAACCACCCATGCCCATTAATGGGCAGACTATGTGGGCCAAGTTCCTTATCTGCCGTCAAAGTCTATATTTCTGTGTTTCATGCCTAGTGGTTAGAGTAACAAACAGTGAATGAACTGGGTACATCCAGCAGACCTGGGATGAGTCCCACAACCTCCGCTTGCATACTGTGTGACTCCAAGCAAGTCACTTAACCTCCCCAGTGCTTCTAGGTCATTCCTGAAAACAGACAGTTCTGCCGAGTAGACCTTACCTGCTTTACAAAGAACATAAAAAAAAATACCAATATATGTTTACTACATCATAGCATAGTAGTCAGGATACCACGTAATTTACCTGAGTTTTACTTGGGCTGCAATGATTTTGTATAGGGAAGGATAAAAGTTCAGATACATTTTATGTGTTTTATAAGCTTGTTTTTAGATTTTAGTCAGGTTTTTATTGTATTCTTTCCATATAAGCATCTAGGTTGTAGATTGCTAAACGCAGGATCACTGT
Source organism: Neoceratodus forsteri (assembly GCA_016271365.2). Classification (NCBI taxonomy): domain Eukaryota; kingdom Metazoa; phylum Chordata; order Ceratodontiformes; family Ceratodontidae; genus Neoceratodus; species Neoceratodus forsteri. Next base: position 872,397,596 of record CM057458.1, on the reverse strand, counting down.
TACCAACTAGCTTATTCAAGTTTATAATCAGTAGTGCCATCCAAAATCCTCAGCTGTTTGAATGAAAACTTGTCTGAATTAAGGTATGTTCACAAAGAAGAAACTGCCTTACTACTTATGAAAATACTTCACAGTTAGCACCCCATTTAGGTGAATTGGATAATTTGCACCTTTTCTCCCACCTGCTGTTTCAGTCTCTGTGGCAACAAAAAGTTTTCTGATAGACTGCATCAACAAAAAGCAAATGTTAAGTATTTAAGTGTACTTATGTTTGGCCAGTGGATTTTGAAAGCACAGTCAATGACGTACAGAAGGTAAGACCCCAGGGGCTGTATGATGCTGGTGGGCAGAGTAGTGCTCAATTCACATCTGAACAAAGACATGAAAACTGGGAGACACCCTTTTCATGGACACCAAGTAAAAAAAAATGTATCCAAATGTCTGGGAGATGCATAAATCCATTTGAACGTCCTCCACTAATCACTTATGGATTTTTTAGATGAAGACACTGTATTTCAAAGAAGCAAATTCAAGCAGTTTTCTTTTTTCTTCTACCCCCTGGCCATTCACTCCTTCAGGCCTTCCAAGGCCCCCCTACCACCGCTGCTGAGTCCCAACCACCATCCACTGCCCCTTACTGCTGTGCTACCAGGTAACCCAAAGTAACCCTTCATTGAGTGGGCCCCAACCCCTGTGGGAGGCTACCAGGGGAGGAGAATTGCCCTAAAGAGCTTCCTGTGTATCCTGGGCATGGCAGGGGTCAGAACAGATGCATGTCTGGGGCTTCCAGCTTATGGAGGGACCAACAGCTGTCCTTCAGTTGGTCAGCAGGTGTTTTCCCATTTTCTTGGGAGTGTGACAGGCCACATGATGTCAAGGCACAAGCCAACGCCCATCATGCTCCCTTCTGCAGTGAGGGCTGACATGTTGTCATGCCTCTGGCCTCCATCAGGGGCTAGCAAATGATGAGCTGTGAACCCACCCTCCCTCCCAGGAGAAGGTGAGTGATCATTGGACACTCAACCCTTCACCCACCATCTGGTCCTCCAACACCCAAGTCTGTTCCCTAAACCTGGTCAGCAGTGTCACAGGCAGAAATCCAATTCAGGCAGTTAAATTATAGCTAGGAAAAAAACAAAGGTAGTCCACCTTAGTGGTGATGGTTCTGATTAATTCACATCTGAGTTCTACAAGCAAAGAGACCAAAGGGGTGGGGGCTGTAGTGCTTCTGCCATCACCACTGATGGATGGGGAATGTAGTACTGCTGCCATCACACCTAAGGGTTGGGGCCACAGTGCTGCTACTTCTGTCACACCTGAGGAATGGTGAACGTAGTACTGCTGCCATCACACCTAAGGGATGGGGGCCACAGTGCTGCTGTTTCTGTCACACCTGAGGGAGGGAGGTCATAGTGCTGTAGCTACTGCCATCACACCAGAGGGATGGGGGCCATAGTGCTGTTGGTGCTGCCATCGCACCTGAGGGATGAGGTCGTAATGCTGCTTCCATCACACCTTAGGGATGGGGGCTGTAGTGTTGCTGCCGCCATCACAACTTGTACCTAAAATAACTTTAAATTGGTACAAGGATGGAAGGATATGTAATAGTGGAGGTCAAAATTGCTAAAATGCATGTTAGCAGAGTTAAAAATTGTTAAATAAAGTACAATAAAGCAAACACTGGTAAAACCGGATTTAGGCTTAACAGACACCGGTGACAATACCATTCTTTACAATGTGCAAAATGGAATACACCCTTTTTCAATCCCGGTAAACCAGTGTCTCTGAACTTTTCCATTACCTAGGCCTCCTGTCTTCTTTCTTGGCTTCCCTGGCCCATAACTTCCCCTTGCCTACTTCTAGGCACTACCACTTCTCCCTCCCCTACTCTATATATATCTAAATGTTAATCACCTACCAACCTGTCATTTATATGGCTATACTGTATGTCTACCATCTAATTATATTGGTAGATATCACCTCAGTGAATGATATTGTGTGATACAGCATGCTGTGGTGTACTCTAAGGCTATGGACAGGGCATCCAATCTCAGAGCAATAAATACTATTTTAATACTTCTGTCTGCCTCTTGGTGGCTTTTGATCCATTGTACTCTTTGGAGTACTTACAGAGCTGCTGGTAACATGGGATACACATTACAGGCATCACCCAATACACATTCATGTCTGATAGCACCAACTTGGTAGTATCAAATTTTGTATTTTATTTAAGGTTATTCTTGCAACTATCCTCCATGTGTCTAGCAAGCTGGCCAAGCAGAAAGCAGATCACATGCAATATGTTTCTTTTACTATCTCAGTCAGTCCCTCTCAAATGTTTACTCTAGTACCATAACTCTGCATCACATATTTTAATCTGTGTCTCATATTTTAATCCAAATAAGTAGTATTATTTGTTGTTAGTAGTTCTTACTATTGAAGTGATGGTATATTCCAAGCACCGTTCTGTTGACAGGGTTTTTTATTGTGTTTTGGGCCTTTCTTTCATTATTTAATTGGAAGACCTCACAGTGTTTACCACCTCCCTTTATTCTTGCACCTTTTCTTGCTCCTGTCCTATGAGAGATGGCTAGCCATCTTTGCCCTCAGAGCTCCCTGCAAAGGACTGGGCACATAATGCAACTCTATTTGAGACTATATCAGAAACATTAATGGCAGCAAGCATTGAAAATATTTTTAATAATACTATTACAGTTGCCTGACTGCTACAGTACAATGGGCTTCTGTAGTCAATGTGGAAACATTGCACACAGTACTTGATATACTTGGTGAAAGAAGAGTATTTCATGTCCTATGAATGTGGTGTCTTCACTGGCTCAGTAATCAGGATTTAAAATCACTCTGACATGATTTCATGTAGTATGATGTTTAGAGTGTGATGAGAGCTTTGGAAGGTACTGTGTATGAAAAAAAAATGCCCCTTTATAAAAAGGGGAAAAGCATTGCATTGATTTCTGTCCAGTGATGTGTGTTAGGTAGTGAAACATGCAATATGATCAAAGTGCACATAATTTTAAATTTGTTTGATGTCTGTTTCATTGGGATTTATAAAGACTAGTGAAAAATGTTGCAGTGATGCTACTGTATGTGCTTAAATCTATTAACTTTGTTGAGGCAGTCACCTTTAAGGAAGACGTTTTTTGGGAGGCATGAAATGATTTATGCAGTTTATGCTTGAAGAGAAATAACATGATTTATTTTCACATTATCAAGATATGTTTGGGTAAACCAGCATTATAAATTATATCTTGTAGCTAACAGCATAAATTAGTTTGTAAAGTATATTACAGTCACAACTGCCAATAAAATAACTGTGCATGAATATTATTTGTTGCAAATTATCTATTTGTGTTGGAAATAAAAAAACAAGTTAATATCAAGGTTTGGTGTCTAGCACAGTTTGGATACTGCCAGCTATCCATATGAACAGGATAGATATCACACTACCTGAAAAAAATATTTGAAGTGAATATGAAACACTCTACAGCCAGATAGTATAGTACATTGAATGGATATTATGATTATATTAGAGAGAGGGGCATTTTGGGGGATTTTCTTGGTAACAAATGGCAAACGATGATGTGGAGGCTGGGTTATTCTCTTGATTTAACAACAATTATGTCAACCCTTGGCGGTGACCTCTACAATTCTCTCCCCCATTTCAGGTTCTTTCTTCCCACAAGTACTACTATTAGGTGGCTAGGGATAGTAAGAGGTATCATAAACATAGTAATGATATATATTTACATTAAAATAAAAATATATATTTATACGTATATATATATATATATATATATATATATGATTAAACATTGAGCTGCGGGGATTGAACTGGTCCAGAAAGTGTGGGAGGGGGAGTTGGATTGGCCTATATGGGGACCAATAAGGGGGTATCAAGGGCACAAGAAGGCCATGGCAACCAAGAGGAAGGGGAATAAGATGCTCACATGTGGTTTGCTTTTTCTTTCAGAGATGTTTTTAAAGTACCATGGACACCAGAAGCTCAGGGGCATTGAAGGTGGATACCATGGGTGGACAGGGCTCAACAGATGCTAGATATGTTAGTGGACTCAGAGCCAAACAACTGGGCAAGAAAGTGAAGAAAGAGGAAGGACATGACCAGTTCCAGAGGGAGGTGCTAAGAACAGCCTAAGAGAGGGGCCCCAGTCCCAGACCTTCCAATCCCAGAACCAGGGCTTGCACCTAGACCAGTCCCTCAGCCAGCACCTCCTCTTCCAATCCCAATGCTGGTCCCGGTACCACAGCCAATGCCAGGGCATAGTCCGGCACGAATCCCAGAACCAGTGCCAGTGCCAGTGCCAGTACCACAACCAGTGCTGGTACCCATCCCTGTGCTTGCCCAATACAGATTCCACAACCAGGTCCACAGCCAAGTCTGCTGGCAGGCCCAGTGCCAATTCCAAATCCAGTTCCAGAGCCCATTCCAGTAGCAATACCTTCCCTGCAACCACTGCTGCCAGGTCCAGCAGGGCCAATTCCAATACCAGTTCTGTTGCCAGAACTGCTGCCAGGATGATCAGGTGTCCCCAAGGCCAATACAGGTAGAGGTGACCCATCTGTAAAAAGTAATATGAAAGAATACATAGAGCAATTATTAGTTAGGGTGGGGGAGATGAGATAGAGAAACTAAAGAAAGTACTGGTTGAATTGGAAAAAGAGAAGGGTAGTGAAAAAGTTGCAGAGACTAAGGACACAGATAAGGGGATTGTTACAAGGGAGACTGTAAGCACTGGGGGGGGGGATATGTATTGGAGAGCATATACCTCTAGCAATAAAAGAAAATATATGGAAGGAGGAGGAGTTTGTGGACATCTTTGCCCTAGCTGACAAAAAGACAACAGAGCACTATGAGGAGAAATAATGGTTTGGGAAACAGGAATTGGCAGCAGTGGTAGTTTTAGTGAAAAAAGGGCCGGAGCCAAAAGGGCCAAGTAATAAGGGCAAGATGTGGGAGGTCTGGACCTTGGGTTTTTGGTGCTCATTCATTTCTATAGAGCTCATGCATACCACAGTCAGCGGCCAGCCATGGTGGTGAGAGGAGGGCAGAGCCAGTCACCGGCTCACTTTGCCAAACTTCGGTGAGATGAGCGAGGGCTTTACTGCCGGGTGGGGGTGAGGGAGACCACTAGACTACCAGGGAAATGCGTAATGCCTATTTCACAGGGGTCGGGATTTGTGCTTGGGGGGCCACTAGACTAACAGGGAATTGACTATTGCTTCTTTCACAGGGGTCGGGATTCGTGCTGGGGGGCACTAGACTACCAGGGAATTGTGTATTGCTTCTTTCACGGGGTCAATATTCATGCTTGGGGGCCACTAGACTACCAGGAATTGTGTATTGCTTCTTTCACGGGGGTCGGGATTCATGCTGGGGGGGGGACCACTAGACTACCAGGGCTCTTCCTGCTATGTCGCAGGTCCACGATGTGAGTGGGGGTGGCACCACCACCACATTACCGCCTGCTTTCTGTTGGCGGTACCTAGTGCTGCACTATAGGTAGCGCTAATGCCTGCAGCACGCCGCTAGCCCTTTGAATATGCCACGCTGCTGGCATTCATGGGTGCTTTCCTTACCCCACCCATGCATGCCAGTATCTATTAGTATCGGCGCTACCACAGCGCCAGTACACTAATAGGGTTGAATATTGTAACCTTGGTGAACCAGCGCTATTCCAGCGCTTATGGTTTTGCGCTTAGGTGCAATGGTTTGAATATCTGCCCTAAATATCACAAAACTGTTGCCATTTAAATGCTTTAGGTCTTCTCTTATTACTTTGTATAACAAACATTCTAGCTGAAATGGATAAAGTACCTTTTCATGCTTCATATTTAATGTAAGATATTAATTTTTTTTTTATTACTGAAACTCAAATTTAGTATGTACGTTTTCTATCTTGTTATGTGATGTTATATGTTTGGATACAATTGTAAAAGAGATTATTTTATCTCAATTTGATATCCAATAAAAGTTGAAAGTTGAAAGTTGACAAGGCCATGCCCATGGGGTGTTCAGTGGCATGTGCCATGCTTGAAATGTTTAGCACATGGTTACAGTGGATTTTTAAAGAAAGATAAAGACATGGGGCAGTAGTACATTGCTTAGATGATTTTCTATTAATAGGGGAAGGAAAACTAGGAGTACAAAAATATTGGAGGACTTTAAATATATGTGCCAGGTTTAAGGAGTTCCACTGGCAGGGGATAACACAGAAGGGTCTAGTCATTGTTTAGAATTCCTGTAATATAAATTGATGCAGAGATGGTGCTGTTTAGATTGCTGGATGATACGGTAGAAAATTGAGGGAACTGTTAGAGGAGATAACAAAAAAGAGAAGGTTGATACTGCAGAACTTCCAGCAGGTATTTGGCCATTTGAAATGTGCTTGAATGGACATTGGGCACAGGTGTTCATTTACACTTTGCTTGGCCAGGTCTACAAGAGCAGTAAGGAGGCCACTTCACTGGGTAGATTTGTGCAAGGTGGTCAGAGAGGATATGATGGTGTAGGAACAGTGTTTGGAATTGTATAATGGAATAACCTTCTTGCAGGAAGACTGGTTGTTTAATATGGATTTGGAGCTTCACACTGACACTTCGTGGGGATTAGGGGTTGGGTCCTTTTATAGGGGACAATGGTTTTTGAAACCATGGCCACAGGAGTGGATAAGGAGATGGCTCACTAAGGATATCACCCTATTGGAGATATTTCCAATATGGGTGGCAACAGAAGTATTAGGGGGAGGCACTGCGAAACCAGTGGGTGATATTTTGGTGTGACAACCAGGCAGTGGTAGATGTCATAAATAAAAAACGGTCTAAGTCAAGTACAGTCTTGAGGGTATTGCAGCAGTTGGTTTTGCAAAGCTTGAAACTTAATTTGAGTTTTAGGGCCAGGCTCATTGAGGGAATACAGAAAACTGTAGCTGACAGCCTCTCCCATCTACAGATGGACAAATTTTGGGCCATGGCAATGAAGGGAGTCAAGACAGGGATGAAGTTTCCAGAGGTATTATGGAAGACTGGTTGGAAGGAGCTGAGTTTCTCTTTTAGAACTCATAGACTTTGAAACATAGACTTTGACGGCAGATAAGGACCGCTTGGCCCATCTAGTCTGTCCATTTCCCTACCTACAGGATAGGCTGCAGATCCTAGTTAACCAACAGCCTATTTCTTCCTACCCCCCCACAAGAATTGCCTTATGTCTGTCCCATGCATTCTTGAATTCTCCCATAGTTTTAAACCCCACAGCCTCCTCAGGAAGGCTGTTCCATGCATCCACTACCCTCTCTGTGAAATAATACTTCCTCACATTGTCCCTGAACCGCCCCCCCATCTTTAAATTGTGTCCCCTTGTTCTTACACGTCTCTTTTTCTGAAAGATGCTATCCTCTTGGACTTTGCTAATTCCACTGAGGTACTTAAAAGTTTCTATCATGTCCCCCTCCCTTCTTTCCTCAAGGGTATACATATTAAGCTCCTTTAGTCTCTCCTCATACGGCTTCTCTTGCAGACCCTGCACCATTTTAGTTGCCCTCCTCTGGACTGCCTCTATCCTGTCTATGTCCTTGGGAGATGGGGTCTCCAGAACTGGACACAGTACTCAGATAGGTCTCACCAACTGTCTGTACAGAGGATAACAACTCCTGTTTTCTGCTGCTGATGCTCTCCCTATGCATCCAGTATACCCCAGCCCTCCTTACTGCCTTCTCACATTGCTTGCTAACCTTAAGGTCATCTGATATGATTACCCCAGGTCCCTTTCTTTTTGTTGTTGCTACTACCTCCCCCATTGTGTATTCTTCCCTGGGTTCTTGTTTCCAGGTGCATTATTTTGCACTTCTTGCATTGAATCCTAGCTGCCATACTTCTGACCATTCCTCCAACCTTGCCAAGTCCCTTTTCATCCTTTCCACGCCTCCTTGTGTATCAACCCTGTTGCAGACCTTTGTGTCATCTGCAAAGAGGCATACTTTTCCTTCCAGTCCCTCTGCAATGTCACTTATGAAGACATTAAAAAGAACTGGACCCAATACTGAACCCTGCTGTACCCCGCTAGTAACCCCAGGGTTATTGGGCAGACAGCACCTTTAAGGCATATGAGGGCTCCTGGAAAGCATTTCAATCTTTCTGGGCATCGCACAACATGAAGGTAAGTGGGGCATTAACAGAGGAGCAGGTGGCCACTTTTGTAGTGTCTGGATGGCAGAAGGGGATGGTCCATTCCAATATGGGAGTCCACTTGGCTGGCATAGGGTGGGTTAGTACCCTGAAGGTTTTGGGGGACCCCAATAAGGATTAATCATAAAATGCATGATATTGGGGTGGCAGAGGGTAAAGGGGAGGGAGCAGAATAAGAGAAGGCCCATATCAGAGCACCTGTTGAAAACATTGATAGGTGTCCAGCCACAAGTATGCTACTCTGCCTATGAGGTGGTTCTGTTTAAGGCAATTTTCATGGCCATGTATTGAGGGGCATTTAGGGAGGGAGAATTATTAGGCACAGCAAAGGTGACTCTAGGGTCAGGTTTGCAGTGAGAGGACATTCAGTGGAGCAGGGAGAGGCTTATGGTCTTTTTAAGGAAGACCAAGATGGATCAAGTAGGAAGGAGACCTGCATTCTCCTACAGCAACACAGGATAGAGGTTATTTGCCCAGTCCAGGCATTATGGGAGTTTGGAGCCACTAGACCACCAGGACAGGGTTTAATGTTCATTCATGGGAATGGGACCAGGCAACAGGAACTCATTTAACTCATGCATTGAAGAAGGGAATTAAATCCTTGGGCAAAGACCCAGGGAGATATTCATCACATTCATTCTAGATAGGAGCAGCATCTGAGGCTTCACAAAAGGGGTTCAGGAAGAGGGTCTGAAGAGTTTGGGTAGGTGGCAATCCAATTGTTATAAAAAATATGTAAGAAGCATCAATCTCTAATGGATATTGTTGTTTTCTATACACAGGAACTGGATGAAAGGATAAACAAATTCAGAATGACAATAAAGTGGGAGGGGTGTGTGTTGGTGGGTCACCAAGAAATGTTGTTCACAACTTTATTTATGCATTATAGGCAAAGCCCACTGAGCAGAAGTATGGATTGTGGGGCATTCATACATATATTGGGTGGAGGGGCAAGCCAAGAAGGCCAGGGGAAAACAGCTGTCCTTTGATCACCAAGAAGTATGGATCCTGTGGAGGGGAATACGAGGGATGTATGGAGGGCAATTTCTGCCACTATTAGAAGAGGCCCAGAGGACAAAACCTGGAGCCAGACCTAATCATTGTGCATCTGGGTGGTAATGACCTAGGTACCCAACCATGGTTTTAATCACATATAAGAAGATCTTGGGGTGGTTAAGGGATGGTGGCCTAGGGTCTAGTCTATCTAGTCTGGTATAGTCAGAGATGGTCCCAAGAAAGGTTTGGAGACATGTCAAGAGTCACAAGGCCATAGAAGGTGCACAGAAGAAAATGAATAGGAGAGTGGGTAAATGTTTTCAGAGGTTTGGAGAGGGGATATTGAGACATGAGGAATTAGACACAAAAATTGTAAGCTTGTATAGAGCAGATGGGCTCCATCTCGCAGAGATGGATAACCACATTTTTATTACAGAGCTAGGATGGGGAATAGATGCTTGGTTGAGAAAAATAAAACAAAAAAAATGGTATGGGGGCTACAGAAAATGGAGGAAGCCCACCTTCCAATGTAGGCAGGAGATGGACAAGTGGAGGAAAAGAAAAGAAAAGAAGAAAGTCCTTAGTGGGGGGGGGGTGGAACCCAACTCTGATTTACATCAAGGTGGGGGTGGGAGAAGAGGGTGTGAACACCCAGGATAAGGAAAATGGGGGGCAGTAATGGACACCTGGCCCTGAATTAAAGAAATGACTCACTCAGATTTATATCTGGGGTGAATAAGGAAAAGTTAATCAATAAAGAAACAGCCCCTCAGGTTTACATTTGGGAGTGAAGGAAAAGGGTGTGATATTTCGAAATGATGATTAGTATGTAAAAATGTAATAATGATACAGAATTTATGTAACATAAGTTAAAAGCAATGAAGTGTTTTAAAAGGAACTCAGTAGTGTATGATATGACATGAATAAATGAAAAGTTAAAATTTTAAATAAATGGTGTGCCGACTGAGCAACCAACACAACATTGGATGTGGTGTCCTCCATTGGGGGGAAAGACTCTAGAACAAGAAGTTTTGTCTCGTAAAGGACAGGCCCCATTGTTCTAGGCCTGGAACCTTGAAGAACGGTCAGAAAGTGTGTGTGGGGGGAGGGCTTAGTGACATCAGAAAAGGGAAAACTAGAATGAGGAAGGAAAAGAGGTTTGGCCAAAGGGATCATGACTCCAGAAAGGGGTGGGGCTAGGGATAGCAAGGAAGATAGGGGATTGGGGAAAAGAAAGAGAGAGAGGAGAAGGAGAGCTGAGGGATGGGGTTAAAGGGGGGGATATAAGGTGCTGCACAGAGGGGCTCTCCCTCACGTTTGCTAAGCAGAATTTTGTTTTCCCCACATACCACCCAAAAGGTTGGAAAGGATTTAAAGGAAGGATGAAACAAGTCCTAATTTGACAAGGGATATGGAGGACTGCTGAAAGTGGATAGCAGGATTGCAAGACTGAGAATTGGGAAATGAGAAAGGAGAAAAGGAAAAGAAGAAAGTCCCTAGTAGGTAAGAGGGAGGAAACCAACTTTGATTTACATCAAGGTGGGGGTAGGAGAAGAGGGTGTGGACACCCAGGATAAGGAAATTGGGGGACAGTAATGGATACCTGGCCCCGCATTAAAGAAATGACCCCCTCAATTTTATGTCTGGGGTGAATAAGGAAAAATTAACACAATAAAGAAAGACCCTCTCAGGTTTACATCTGGGGGTGAAGGAAAAGGATGTGATATTTTGTAATGATGATGAGTATGTAAAAATGTAATAAAGATATAGAATTTATGTGACATTATAAATTAAATAGAATAAAGTGTTTTAAATGTTGGTGAAATAGAGGAACTCAGTACTGTATGATATGTAGAGATGTTGCTAAATTAAATTCAGCTGGAAATTGCTCCTAAATTGGTAATTTTGTCACGTGAAATGTTTAATGAAATTCCGGCAAAATGGTGAAATTTCACCGCAATTTTGCACCCTGCCATTCCCATTATGTAAAACTTTCCCTGGTGTCTAGTGGTCTCCCCCCAGCCAATCACCAGCTGTAATTGAACCTTCCCCCTGAGTTAGCGTGGCCCCCTCATGTCCTTTTAAAAAAAAATGTAACCCACACTCCCTTGTGTCTAGTGCCCCCCTCATTGTTCATTGGCCCAAATTATTCTCCCTTGTGTATTGTGGTCCCCCTCCCCTGCTGATCACTGGCTGTAATTGAATAAAGCAACCCCCTGCCCCCAGTTACCCTGGCCCCTTCATTTCTTTTTATTAAAAAAATTAAATAGTGCCAGCCTGGTGGTGCTGAGGCTTAAGGCGCTGGACACCACACAACACACCATGCTGGCAACCCATGTTCAGGAACAGGAATGGATGCCAGGAATCAGCAGGGGAGGAGAAGGATCAATTATCCGGAGGGCTGATCACCTTCTCTGGGGAGGGGGGATTCACCAGTGCTAGTGCCGATTGCCCCCTGGCGGAGGCTGGGGACAAGGTGTCACACTGCAATAGAGTGCAGCTGGGGACAGATGCTTTCATGTTAGCGTAGTTGCATGTCCTTCAGCTCCTGGGAGAAAATTCAGTAAAAATGCTGGCCCCTACGTATGAGCTGGCTCCAATGCCTGGCTCTCCAGCCATGACAGTTCCATTTCAGTGGCCCACTTGGGAAGGGGGCTCCCCTGGATAAGAGTCCAGGTCACATAGAGCTTGGGGAGCCCATTCACAGGGCTAGGGGTGCCCGGCATCAAAAATAGAATGAAAAATTAAATAAATATATAAATAAGTCAAACCCACACTCCCTGGTGTCTAGGGACCCCCCACCCTGTCATCTTGATCTGGCACCCACCACGCTCCTGCCAGTTCCCCATTGGGCCACCAGCATAGCCCTCCATTCACCTTCATGGCCAGCAGCCTGACTGTGTGCTTCAATGAGTGAGTGCATGCTTGTACGGGGGGTGGATATGGTGGGCACTAGCTCATAATGACAGGATGGGGGTGGGTGGGAGGTCCACTAGACAGCAAGGGGTGTGGGTTTGATTTATTTATAATTTTTAATAAAAGGAAATGAAGGGGCCAGGGTAACTGAGGGTGGGGGAGGGCTTTATGCAATTATGGCTGGTGATCAGCCAGGGGGGCCACTAGACACCAGGGAGAATAATTTGGACCATAAGTGGCCATGGGGGGGCCACTAGACACCAGGGAGTGTGGGTTTCATTTTTTTTTTTGATTAAAAAAGGACATGAGGGAGCCAGGGTTACTTGAGAGGTGCTTTATTCAATTATGTCTGGTGATGGGCCAGGGCAGACCACTAGACACCAGGGAGAATAATTTTGGCCAGTGAGTGGCTGGGGGGCAGGGTGAACCACTAGATACCAGGGAGAACTTTGGAAACTTCAAATGTCACTCGTGGGTGGCAATATTTCACCCACAAGTGGCAAATTTCATCAGTCTGTGGTGAAATTTCACCTACCTTGGTGAATTATCTTCGCAAAATATTTTGCGTAATGAGCAAATCACGCAAAATATTTTGCTGGGAGAACACTAATGATATGACATGAATAATTGAATTGCTAAAATTTTAAATAAATGGCGTGCCATTTGAGCAACCAACACAGTACTAGGTGTGGTGTCCTTCATTGGGGGAAAGACTCAAGAACAATGACTCTGGCAGGATTTCATGTAGTATGATGTTTAGAATGTGATGAGAACTTTGGAAGAATGTATAAAAAAAAATAGAAACAGAAACATAGAGGTTGACGGCAGAGAAGGACCACAAGGCTTATCCAGTCTGCCCATTTCTTTTTCTACCTTATAAATGTGCCATTGGCCTTTGCTCTGTCAGTGGCCTATCTATTCATACTCATCTGTATTGTTCCCTTATGCCTATCCCATGCCTGTTTGAAGCCCTGCACTGTATTCATAGTCACCACTTCCTGAGGTAGGCTGTTCCATGCATCCACCACTCTTTCTGTGAAAAAGAATTTCCTCACATTCCCCCTTAATCGGCCTCCCTCTTATCTCATGCTGTGTCCTCTTGTCCTGCTATTTTTCTTATATTTAAACATGTTAGACTCTTTCACCTTGTTAATGTCCTTAAGGTGTTTGAATGTTTCTATCATATCACCTCTCTCCCTCCTTTGCTCATGGGTATACATACTGACCTCCGTTAATCTGTCCTCATATGTCTTCTGATGCAGTCCTTGCACCATTTTGGTTACCCTTCCCTGGACTGCCTCAATTTGGTTAATGTCCTTGTGAAGGTGTGGCCTCCAGTACTGCACGCAGTACTCCAGATGGGGCCTAACCAGTGTCTTGTAAAGAGGGATTATTAACTCTCTCTTACGACTTGTGATACCCCTACTAATACACCCTAACATCCCCCTAGCCTTACTTACTGCTTTAGAGGTCTGCTTGCATGATTTCAGGTCATCGGTGATGATAATGCCCAAGTCTCTTTCTTCCTTTGTGACTGCCAGCAACTCCCCTCCCAGCCTATAGATGGCTTCAGGGTTTCTCTTACCTATGTGCATGATCTTGCACTTCTTTGCATTAAATCCCAGTTGCCACTCTTCTGACCATTTTGCTAGTTTATTCAGATCTCTTCTCATTCTGCCCACCCCATCTGGATCATCTACTCTGTTACAGATCTTGGTGTCATCTGCAAACAGACAAGCCTTACCATCTAGTCCATCTGCAATGTCACCAATGAAGATATTGAAGAGAAATGACCCCAGAACAGATCCCTGAGGTACTCCACTTGTGACTTGCATCTCTTCTGACTGTACACCATTTACCACCACTCTTTGTTTTCTGCCCGTCAACCAGTTTGACACCCAGTTGACCAACTTCTGACCCACTCCCAGCCTACCCAGCTTATTTATCTATCTTCTATGTGGAACAGTGTTGAAAGCTTTGCTGAAGTCAAGGTAGGCGACATCAGCTTCTCCCCCTTGGTCCACCATTCTGGTTATCCAGTCAAAGAAATCTATGAGATTAGCTTGACAGGACCTGCCTTTTGTAAACCCATGCTGTCTTGGATCCTGTGCCTCTATGGATTCCAGGTGCTGCACTATCCTTTCCTTAAGGAGTGCCTCTATAATCTTGCCCACTACTGAGGTAAGACTGACTGGTCTGTAGTTCCCTGCCTCCTCCCAGCTACCACTCTTGTGGAGCGGGATCACATAAGCCCTTCTTCAATCTTCTGGGACCTGTCCTGTGCTCAGAGACTAACTAAACAGTTCTGCTAATGGCTCTGCTAGTTCCACCCTTAGCTTCTTAAGTACCTTGGGATGTATGCCTTCAGATCCCATTGCCTTCTCTACCCTGAGCTTAGCGAGCTCTGGCAGGACCCTTTCTTTGTGAAGGGAGAAGTGCTCACCTCCCTCCCCCTGTGTCCATGGTGCTGAGCTGTGGACCCTGCACTACCTTCTCTTCAGTAAATACTGAGCAAAAGTATCTATTTAGGATAGATGCTTTTACAGGGCCCTCCTCCTCACATGCCCCTTTTTCTCCTTTGAGCTTAGCAATACACCCTCTGGACTTTCTCCTTTCACTAATGTTTCTATAGAAAGTCTTGCCACCTTCTTTTACTGTTCATGCTAGTGTTTCCTCAGTTTGGGACTTTGCCTTCCTTACTGCCTTCCCTGCTTCCCTTTGGGCAGTTTGGTATGCCTCCCTATCTTCATCCCGCTGTGTTCTCTTATATTTCCTGAAGGCCAGCCTTTTGGCTCTGAACTTTTCTGTTACTGTATTTGAGAACCAAAGTGGTTTCCTTCTTCTTTTGCACTTCCTTTTCTGTCTAACACAATGGGATGTTGCTTCAAGTATTGCATCCTTAATGCTTGCCCACTTTGCCTGTACCCCCTCACCTGTGTTTCTTTTTGCCAGGGCTAGCTTAACTCTGTTGGCCATCTTATCAAAGTCAGCTCATCTGAAGTCCCATATTAATGCCTTGGAATGGAATGACTTAGATGTATTGGCCAAATTGAACCATACCATGTGATGGTCACTGGCCCCCAGGTGACCTTCTACCTGGAGATCTGTGATCCCTTCCCTGTTAGTCAGTACTAGATCTAGGCTAGCCCTGTCTCTTGTGGGTTGTTATACCAGTTGTTTGAGGCCTTCCCCTGCAGGGAATCCACCATGTGTCTAGTTCTGGCAGATGTTCCTGCAGGTATTGACCAATCTGTATCCGGCATGTTGAAGTCTCCCATTATCAGAGCCTCCCCTTTAGCTGTCATGTTTTGTATATCTTCTAATAGTAATGTGTCTACATCCTGCCCCTGGTCTGGGGGCCTGTAGACAACCCCAGTTCTTATGGCTGTCCCATTTTCTGTTTCCAGGGTGACCCACAGTTCTTCTGGCTCCTTATGTGTATTCTGAATTTCTGTAGCTTTGATATTTTCATTGATATACAGGGCCACTCCATGCCCCCCTCCCTTTTTGTACCTTGGTCTCTTCTGAACACAGTACCAGGTACTGAAGTCTCCCAAGTGTGGTTACTGTTAAACCATGTCTCACTAATTGCTATTATGTCCAGTTTAGCTTCTGACATTATTGCCTGCAGGTCTGGGATCTTATTTCCCTGGCTGTGAGCATTTGTGTACATGATTTTCCATTGGCCAGATTTCAGTGTGTTAGTTGTTGGGTGAGGTTTTGCATTTCCCCTGTGCATTGTATGGGGAGACAAACCTTTTTTCTTACCTGGTGATGCAAATGAACTGCAAACATGCTGAATCCCTGTTTGACCACTAGCTGAGGGGGGAGGGGTGTTCTTCCCATTCAATGTATGGGGTGCTGCACCCCTCTCCCCATTGCTAGTTTAAATATTCTGCAAATACGTCAGACTTCTGCCCCAATGCACTGACTCCCTCCTTAGTCAGATGCAGTCCATCAAATTTAAAGAACTTTCGCTCCCAGAACTGTTGCCAGTTCCTTACAAATCTGTGTCCTTTTTCCTGGCACCAGCCCTTCAGCCACATGTTTAGCTCCCCTATCTCCCCTTCTCTGAACTTCTGTCCATCTGCTCCCCTCTTCCAGACTGGCAGGATCTCATAGAAGGAGATGACGGGCAAAATGGATGATAGTTTGTCACCCAGCCTGGTCAGGTGTTCCTTGGTCTCCACAACTGACCAGCTGGTGAGATCATTAGTCCCTATGTGTATCAGGACATCAATATTTTCTCTTTCTTTGTGAACAATTTTAGCAATGCAGTCAGTGTCTCTCCATGCTGATGTATCTGGGAGACATCTGACCATTACCCCTGGTTGGATATGGGTATCAACTCCCCGAATCATGGAGTCTCCTATGATCAGAAGTTTTTTGGATTTCTTTTCGCTTTTGTTGTTTTGGTTCCTGATTTGGGTGAGTTTTGTTGTGCTAGCTCCTGTGCTGCAATGTCCTGCTCTGCAGCATCCTCTGCCCCTTTGTTTGATTTAGATAGATAGAGGCAGATACCTGTTTGTAGCATTTATATGGTTTTTGGAGGTAATATGTTGGAGAGCACAGAGTGATGGGGCACCCAATTTGCCCCTCTTAACCACCTGCTAGCCTCCTGGACCAACTACCTCTGCGGTCGAGGTTCTTCTGTTGGATTTTGGGGAAATGGCAGGTGATTCTTATAATGTATTTCCTCTTGAATATGAAATTTGAGGCACACAATCTTTGCCCATGCTGCCCAGAGCTGAGCCCTAAGATTTCCAATGACCCAACATGTAGAACAGTGTCCTAAATCCTGTAAGACTGTCGTTCTGAAAAGTGTTCAGCAGTACCTGGAGTTAATGATATCCATTCCAGATAAGTTGCTGGGTTTATAACCTGGTCAGAATAATTAGAAGGAAGAAAATGCAAGTAATGGTTTGATGTTGTGTTTTTTTTTTTATTTAGTTGTTTAACCAGGTATAGCACACTAAGCTGAAAGCTTTTTTACTGGAGCGACCTGGGAGCACAAGGAGATTAAGTGACTTACTCAGGGTCACACAGTATGCAAGTGGAAGCTGTGGGATTCAAACCCAGGTCTGGTCTGCTGGATGTCACCAGATTTGCAGCTCAGAGCCTTAGACCACTGCTCTATACTGCCTCCTTGTTTTCGTATGACTTGTTATAACAAGTTAAATTACTAGTGCCCCTGTAAATGAACTCACCTTGTGGATACCACACTGATCTGCCACTTTCTGCTTTGCCACTGGAAATGTCACAACTGTGGTACACTATAAAAGGAGTGTAGTGTGGGGTGGTTGGGGATGGGGGTGGGTGGCTGGAGCCTTCCCCTGCCAAAAAAGAAGAACCACGGATGAAAGAACAAGAAGGTAAGAGCAGTAACAAACAGTCAACAACAAATTCAGTAACCCTGAAAGCTTATCCTAATGTTAGATAAAACTGAAAAACCTGTAAAGCACCACCTGTAATAATTTCAGAGAAGA
Organism: Neoceratodus forsteri; assembly: GCA_016271365.2. Classification (NCBI taxonomy): domain Eukaryota; kingdom Metazoa; phylum Chordata; order Ceratodontiformes; family Ceratodontidae; genus Neoceratodus; species Neoceratodus forsteri. The sequence continues at coordinate 872,379,978 of CM057458.1, read as the reverse complement.
TATACCCTGTAAGAAACACTTTGCTACAGAGAAAAATAAAGCAGTAACATAAGATATACCTTGCAAAAGACAATTTGAATCAGAAGATTACAGCAGTAATCTGTTAGCATACACCTGTAGGCACACCTTGTAATAATGCAGAAGAAGGTATACCAGCAATGACAACTTGAATCAGAGAAAAATAAAGCAATGAAATGTTAGCAAAAAATAGTAGCAATCTCTGTGAGTACAAAATAAAAATATCAACGCACAGTAAATCTGCCTAGCCAAAAGAAGTCTTAATCCTTTTCCCTTGCTCTGGTAAGGTTCTCTCCTCTGTCCTTTCAAGCAATCTCAGAGGAAAAAGCTCAGGTGAAGCTAGGTGCCTTGGCCAGCAAACCAAGTCTTTATAAAAGTGGGAGAAGCATTGCATAGATTTCTGTCCAGTGATGTGTGTTCGGCAGTGAAACATGCTATATGATTAAAGTGCACATAATTTCAACTTTGTTTGATGTCTGTTTCATTGGGATTTGTAAAGACTAGTGAAGAATGTTGCAGTGATGCCACTGTAAGTGCTTATATCCATTAGCTGTGTTGAGGTAATCAACCTTCAGGAAAATGTATTTGGAAGGCATGAAATGATTTATCCAATTTATCCTTGAAGTGAAATAATATGATTTATTTTTACATTACCAGAATATGTTTGGATAAACTAGCATTATAAATGATATCTTCTGGCTAACAGCATCAGGGTTGCAGTAATGGGGGGACAAGTGGGGATGGTGTCCTCGGCCCCAAGCTCAAGGGGGGCCCACATGAGGAGCTGGCATTACCCACGGCATTAGCTGGTTTGGGAGACAGGTGGCCCATTTCATGTGACTTTCCCTGGGCCCCAAAATTCTTAGCTGCAGCCCTGAACAGCATAAAGTAGTTGGTACACTATATTACAGTCACAACTGCCAATAAAATAACTGTGCATGAATATTATTTGTTGTGAAATTATCTACTTGCTGTTGGAAATAGAAAACAAGTTAATATCAAGGTTTGTTTTCTAGCACAGTTTGTATAGTGCAAGCAATCCATATGAACAGAATAGATATCACACTGCATGAAAAAAATATTTGAAATGAATATAAGATACTCTGCAGTCAGACAGTACACCATCCTGGCCATCAGCTAATCTGGCAGATCAAATACTTGTGAGCTTTCATTCTTGATAGATGTGCTTCCTTTTGATTAATTCTTATCCCATCCTGTCTGTCTCATCCATCTGTTCCCTCAATACTCTTTCCCTGCTCATGTCTGAGAGTGAGCATCATTGGGTACTCTCCAATGATAGGAAACTAGTTGGGGGGGGTTAAGGGGGAAGGGTACACTTTCATCCAATGAGTGCAATATTAGGGGTATGGAGAGTCAGGATGACCTTCATACATGACTATGAACATTCCCTGGTTATAAACAACAATCTGAATGAAGACCATTACTCAAAAGAGTTCCTTTCCACCAACTCATTTATTTATTGTTTTTCTATTCCTGAAATGTTGCCAAATATATATTAACATACTGTTACAACAGGGGACAATTTAAAAATATACTAATTATACAGAAATCAGCATTGCATTTATGTATTAATTACCATGTTTTTTCTGTTTCACATTATGAAGTATCGAAGACATTGATGTGATTAGAGGATTCCTGACTCAGACTTTATCTGTACAGGCTGCCTAGCCACACTCCAAATCACTATGCTCTTCTTGTGCCATTTCTATCAATTACTGTGGAACTGACCATGTATTCACTAGCACAGAACAATGACTTCAGGTGTCAACAAAGCAGCAGTAGCAGGTTAATCAACCCCTGTTGATTACTGTAGTTTGAGTTATGAGGTCTGTTTTTTAACATGAACATATAAGAAGCACTGTCATGACCAAAGAATGGAAAACCTTTCAAACAAGATCCTAAAAGAAGCAATGTAAGCAAAGAGTCTTTAATCTTTCAAACTCAAGTTGGATCAGTTCCTCGTGGATAATGAAATTACTGGGTATGACATGAGGGGAGGGTGCCATAAGATATCCACTTTTTACACTATCTAGTATTGGCAGGAGACCAACATCTGGACTATTTTAATCTAGTATTTAATATGTTCCTACAGTATGTCATCTATTGCTAATGACTTATTTACAACATGTGACAAGGTTAGAGTAAGTGGGAATTTCTTGATGACTGAACTAAACATTTGATACTGTAGATCACAGTTTGCTTTTAGCATACAGTAGTTTAAACCATATTAGAAAATGGGATTTTTGTTTATTGTGTTCTGACTGGCTAGTATCCCTGCCATGGGGATACATTAACTTTCAATAGATGCCCAGCAAATAAAAAGTACCTGCCCTGTCATCCTCATAACTAATATCGTAGTACCATCCCTGCTTGATAATTGGTCCAAACCTGCCAATTCAATTTAAAGAGCTAGTGTACTGCCAAGAAACTGCATGCAATTAAATTGTAACTTTCAGATGTAGTCAGCTGTCACTTCTTATATCTCAAGTATTTTTTCTTTTCTGTTTACTAATTAAAAGATTTTTCACCTGGCAGTACTGGGATGATCTGTGGAGCAGCACTCTGTCTGGGGGGAGGGAAATGTCAGTTCTGTTCCTCCCACTACATCAACACTGAGACCACACTGACTATGACATCACTAGTAACCAATGAAAACCATTTCTCACTGCCAGGTTTCACTTTCAATGATGCAGCAGGGACTGGCTCTCCCTGGTTACTAGTGATGTCACAATTTCCTGCATTTTGATTGGTAGTTTGTGAGAGTTGCTGCTCAGGCAGCAAGGATTTTGGTGCCTCAAGATGTGTGGTCTCATTTCTGACGATGTAGTGGGAGGAACAAAACTGACTTTTTTTTCCTCCAGACAGAATGCTGCTCCACTCATCACCCCAATACTGCCAGGTGGAAAACCTTCTAATTAACAAAGAGAAAAGAAAAAATACTTGAGATATAAAAAGTGATAGCTGACTGCATCTGAAAATTACTATTAATCCAAAGCAGTACACTAGCTCTTTAAAATGGGTGCCATTTTTCTCTCTCGCTTAGTGAGAGACACAGCCCGCCCATCCACCACAATATTCGTCATTTTCATTTTTCATGTTTTTTTTCCCCTTAGACTGACACCACCTCGCTATCTTTCCCCCAACCTGCTACTCAGCAGTAAAAATATAACAAATAAATTAGTACCTCCACAGTGGCTTACAGCTCCCACAGTACTGAGTTGATTGATGGCGCTGGTTCTAATTTCTCGTTCGCTCTTCAGCTTTGCCGCCACACACTTTCACCTCCAACTGCTCCCCACAGAGGAAAAGATAGTACAGAAAAATAATAAGTCACTAAAATAGAACTCCATACAAAAAGACAATAAAAACCAACCAAAGAAATTGTTCTGATGCCTGTCATGCCTTGGTTCACAGCTCCAACTGTACCTTGCAGTTTCCACTCTCTAAATAAATCCATTACCTCCCCTCATTTCTCCTCGCTAATCCATGGTGCCACTCATCTAATTTCTCCTTCCTGCACTCTCCAACTCCACACATCAATCGCTGACCATGACATGTCCCCCCAACATAGAAAACAAACCAAAACTTAATTCAGAAATAAAGAAAGAAACAAATTAGTTTGTCATCTTTTACTTCTGGGTATGACATCATCAGGCACGCCAAAGTAATGCTGTATCTCTAAATGCTTAACAATCACACAGTATACATTTGTTAAACCCCAAGCAAGAGCAAAAGCATTACTGTTGAGACAGTAAATACAAAGTCCTTATCTAGGGGAGCTAACTTCATGGTTATGGCGGGGGGGGGGAGTGTGGTGTACAATAGATGGCACAGCACAGCAGTAAGGACTACTTTACCATGCAAACATTTAAAGTTTATTATTAATAAATCTTTTAACTATTTTTCTTGACTTTTTTTTAAATCCCATAGGAAAACGTCACAGTGCCCATTTTCTAAGTGCAATAATACCCTCCAGGGTGGGCAGTATGGGCAATACCAGACCATCTGGGAGCTATAAAGCCCTCTGCCTATGGCATCGAGCCTCTTTATGCCTCTGGGCAGCCCAGTATTGCCCAATACAGCCCACCTTGTCAGGTATTGTTGCTTGCATGCCTTCTTTGTGTCTAATATTGTTCCATGCTCCAAATTGTTTAAATCAATTATTGTTTCTTGCCTGAAGGTTTTTCATGCTGTCCTAAATTAGGCAAATTGTTTTGATGGATTAAAATGTTTCTGCTGCTATCCTTACACCAAATATCAAATGCAGTATTTCTCAGAAATACACTGTTCTAGTGGGGAAAGGCAGGAAATATTATTCCACAAGCAGCATGTTCTCAATTCTCTACATTTGAGCATAGTAATCTAGTGCAATTTATGTGCTCTTGGTGCACTCCATGACATGGACAAAAACTATTAGATCTCTATAAACTAGGTGATGGAAACTTAAATAACAGTCTTGTTATTTATTTGAGATGGAGTCTTTTTCTCTGCATTTTGGATTATACTGACAGACACTGAGGCCTTGATTTTCTTTGCAGTTAATCAAGTTTAACAAGACCAACAGAGAAACATAGACACAGGACACTAGGACATTATGGAGTCAAGATAACAAAAATCTTACATTACAGTACATACATGTGTGAGTAATTTGTCAATATCCAAAATCACATATACACTTTCACTATCAGACAGGAATAATCTGAGTGGTCACATTTAACAGCAAGGCACTTGACATCCATAACCAATGGAGGGGAGGGGCTGGGGAGACCATACTTTATGAGGCATTAAATCACAGGTGCTGACCAAGGTGAAGGGGGACAGGAAAGGTCTACAGACTTTGCCATTCAGTAGCTCCATAGGGTGGGATGGAAAGGGCAGACTAGAGCCTCCCCATCTCCCTCCCTCCCTAGGAAGAGGCCACTAAAAGCCACAAACTATAATCCCCCACTGGGGAGGGAAGAAGAAAGGGAAGGGAAACACTTGTTAAATAAATGGTGGAAGAATGGGAATTAACTACTCATGGTAGGCAGAGAAAGTCATTTGATTCCTGCAGTGGGATTCTGAGGTCCTTGGTGCACAAGAACAAGGTCAGATAAGGGCCCCACATCTTGTAATACAAAGGTAACGTACTCTCAGCCACATGTGATAGCCTGGTGAGCAATGCCAGTTTGTTAACTGCCATGTGCCATTCATGGATTGAGGGAACATCTGACATCCTCCATCATCAGAGAAGCAGACATTTACCTCAATACTGACAGCTACCATCCAAGTAAAGTAAAGCCCTATAATTGAGAATTTGGCTGGGAGACAAGATGTAGACATAGGGCCAGGGACTGGGAAAAGGTAGTACCCAGGACATCCAAACTAGAGTGCACCTCCTTTTTCAAAAGTAGCTAGATTTATCGACAGGTCCACAGGATGTGCTGTAGACTCCCCCCCCCACCCCAGGGGAACCACATTGCCAGCAAGACTCCTCTGTGGGGAATCCCATTCCACTGAACTGGTGTTCTTTACCATTGGTATATGAGTTTATTCTGTATAAACTGAAAATAGGTATCAGAAAAAGCTTGATAAGCCATCATCCAACAGGAAGCCCATTCCTCCTCCATTATTGCACAATGCGGGGAGAATTCCCAGTTTGGCCTAGCACTGGGTGTGGCATTTGGAATACTGTCTCTTATCTGCCCATAAATGAATACAGCCTTCCCATGAGGTACATTCAGCAACTGCAACAGTGATGAAACCTCATGGAAGAGGAAAACTGACCTCCCTTGCTAAGCACTCCATGAATAAGACTTTGGATTAGAAAAATCTCCAAACATCTGCTTGGAGAGGTGATAACAGTTTTGTAAGATGTCAAAGGAGTCCACCTGGGTAGAACCATGCTGAAATAGAACACCCACCACCGTTATACTTCAAGATTCCTACATAGGCCCATGAATAGTCCTCCAGTCAATGTGTATCACTGGTGTACACTAAATGTGAAGGAAATCCAAAGGAATGAGAGAAAGTTTTGTCAGGGCATGGAATATGTACCATGCCTTACAGAGGCTGAGATTTCATCCATTTGTTGAGCTACAGTTGCAGCAGGGTGTACAAACAAAGAACCAGGATAACACTGCCCCCCATCCCCCATGATTTCTCCATGCAAATCCATAATGGTTGAAAAGGGCTTATGGTGGAAAACCACTGGCAGATCTGGGCTGGTAGAAAGGACAAATGGTATCCTGGAAAAGCGAAGGATGGACCATTCCCCCCTTCCTCCAGTGTACTTTTTGTTTGGACCTGCTGAACTGAGATTATTTGCCTTCACATAAGAAAAAAACAAGTATTGTGTCTAGTTTAGAGGACCAACACTGTGTGATCTGGATTGGAAGATGAGACAGAACATGGAGGTTCTTAAGTGTAGTGACCATTTTCAGGGCTGAGATTTTCCCAACCATTGAAAGCCACAATGCCTTCCACTGATTGCACTCAGCCTTGAGCTTTTTCACTAAGGAAGAGAGGTCAACAGAACAGAGTTGAGAATCATCCAGAGTTAACATACTACCCAAATGCTTCAGTGAGTTATGCAACCACATCAGACCAAATCCACTAATAAGAAATTGAAGGTTCCATGTGAATATGAATGAGGAGACAACAGCAACTGCAACATCAGTGACTGCAAATCGATGATTACAACAATGGCAAGTCAAACTACAGTGGATCCAAAAATAACAACAATCTGCACCATTCAAACCAGAACCGATATGAAGTCTCTTTTTATCCGGGGGGCATTGCATCCCGCACCTATCAATCTTATTATAATCAACACTGGGAGGGGGGCTGCAACTGGAGTACAGGGGAAAATTAAGGAGGGGGCTATTTGGTGGGGCAACCTGCAGATGGGGGAGCATGCACCACATAATAGGATCATTGGGGAACACTAAAAAAAAGAAATTAAGGATCCAACAAACACAATAAAATGAATGATACCCAAACCCCTAGCCAGCTTCAGCCAGCTCCAAACCTAGATCCTCCTACACCAGAGGGATTCACTACAATCACAACACCAAATAGCTAGATGAGAACTGCTTGGCCAAACTACCTGCTATATACTCCTTCCCTATAGCTCCCTGTACTGTTTGCTCCAGTCTACAGTCACTGTTCTTACCCTCTAACCTAGCTCGAACTGCGCCTAGCTAAACTTTCACATTCACTCATATCGCAGGTGGTCAAACTGAGTCTTTCATATTGAGTCATTCAGTTTGACTCACCCATATCATGGGATACTGATATGGGGTGCAGCAGGTGATAAAAGGCATGATCTCAGTCTTGGAGGGTTACTTTTCAAGCCTGAAAGTTTTGCAAAGGAGAGAAGGAGGTCTACCAGGGGGAGTATTCCTGCAGAAGCATCCAACAGAACAAGCCAGTCATCAGTGTACAGATTTGACTTATTTTCTATCTCTTTATTTGTGATACTCCTAATGTCCTTCTGCTGACAGACAGCTGTGGCCAAAGGCTCTATAACCAACACAAACAACATTTGTGAGATGGGTAGCCCTGTCTGTTGCCTCTATCCATCTCAAAAAAAGAAGGCAGGAGATTGTTTATAAGGAACTTGGATGATGGGACAGAGCATAAAGTGGAAATCCACCCAAATGAATGGGGCCAAATTCCCTTCGCTTCAAAACCAAAAGGAGATACCTCACTCTACCAGGAGAGACTATCTACATCTGGTATAGTCACTGCAATAAAATATGTTTTGTAATAGCACCTATTGGTGAGTGTGCCTGTTTTTGTTTATTTTTCTGTCAAGTTTAGAAGTTACCAGTAGAACTGGTTTGGTGTGGTGTGCCTGTTTTTTTTTTTGTTTTCACTAGCAAAATGAATGCCTTCTTGAAATCCACAGGCACTGCTGCTGCCACAGTGACTGAGGATCTCAACTGCTGTGTTTCATTGATCAGGAACAGGTGATCTGCCCTCAGCTGCCACTTAATGAAACCCCTTGGAAGGGATGGATGAGACGGGGGGAGGATCTGCTCTAACCTAGTAGCCAGCACTTTCTCCAAAACCTTGGCATCCATATTTATAGGTTTATAACTGGCTCAGAGTGTGGGATTCTTTCCCTTCTTAGAAAGGACCATGCCAATAGCCTCACAAAGTGATGGAGGGAGCTGGTCAGTGTTGTGGGCCTTAATAAATACCAAATGAAGTACAAAACATAGTGCAGGTAGGGCTCAGAGCCTAATAAAGATTGACTGGGCATACCATTGTTGCTGGGATCCTTGTTGAGGAGATAAAGATTTAAGAGCTGACTCAATTTGGCTGCAGTAAAGGGGACATCTAACAACATCTACAGGTCTCATCTACCTGGGTAAGTGGGAGGATGGAGAAGAAGGACTTTACCAACAGAGTATTGAAGGGACCTTTAGAGGAGTAGATGGAGACATACAATGCCTTCATGGCCTCAATGATCTCCCCTAGGTCAGTCTGCAGCTCATCTGTCTCGGTATGCAGTGCTGCAATGTATCACTCCTTTAGCTGTCTTTGCAGCCCATAGGAAAGTAGCTTCCACATTTTCTTCCTTCACCAATACTGTTGTTCTATTCTAAGAAGTGCCAACTCAACCTTAAGAGAGGTGCGGGCATTGAGCTGTACACTCAGCCCCACATTGTCAACAAGCAGTTGCCTAGTAGGTGTTGCAGTGGCCCGAAGACCCTTATACAAGGCACATTTTTCCTGGGGGCTTTCTTCAAGCATCAAAATCTCCCACTCCTTAGCTTTTCATCTCTATGAAGTGTAGTTAATGACTGCACCCCAAAGGTGATATTGAATGCTCCCAGAATGTGGTCACTGACACATCACCTGTGCTATTGAGCAGGAAGAAGGATTTCATTACTTCACAGACTCACTGAAGGAAAGCCAGATCCCAGAGGAGTAAGAGACTGAGGTGCTAGGAAGAGGATCTACGGATATCAGGACTAGAGCTGGGAGGACTGTTTTTTTTTTAAATCAGAAACCCCCAAGATACAGCACTTACCCATAGACTCGAATGAATACAGACTCATTCTATTGAGTTTTACTAATTCTTGTGGGGATAGTAAAATGCAGTTTGCTGTTCTAAGAATGTTTTAGTTTTCATCTGAAGATAACTCATAACAACATCAGTAAGGAGCTCAAACAACTAATAGAGCAATGTCTAACATTACAGAGACTGCTAGTTAACTTTATATTTGCAGATAATGAGTCAAACATAAGGAATGCAATGGAAAGGGGGGATGTTGTTCCTTCCACTGCTCTGTGCATTGTTTAAATATTATAGTTCACTATTTTTTTTTTTGTTTGTTTTTTTTTCTTTCACCACTGGCTGCCCGGTACCTCTGCTCAGTCATGGACCCAATGCTTCCACTCCCATATGGCTGCGCAGTTCTTTGATACCCCCGGCTTACCCCCAGGGCAGGGTTGCAGCACCAGCCCATAGTGCCGCAGACAATGGGATAGGTCGAAGGACCATCCTGGGAGCTAAGTGAAGCTGAAGATGTATGGCAGCATTTTTTCCCCGGTGTGTGGGGGCAGGAAAATGCAATGACATCCACGTCTGCCCTGCCCTCCAAGCTACTTGGCATCAGTGTGATCAGTACACCCAGCCTCTGCTAGGTGTCCCTATTGAACTGAACACTCTAGCCACCTCCCCCCAGAGAAGGAGAGCCGTCCTTTGTTACTCAATCCTTCTCCTCCAGCCAGCCCTCCAATGTCCTGGGTCCATTCCTGAACCTGGGTTCGCCGGCATTGCAGGTAGGCAACCTGCCCCTGCACCAGTGGGCCAGCCCTGTTCACCATTTTATTGATGAGAACAGGGACATTACGGCTCTCATTAGCCCTGCTAAAAGAATCTGAGCTCATTTCAATTATTCAACCAAAGTCCATTTCTTATTAAAAAAAAAAATACAGGAGTACAAACTACCTTTGTACAGACTGATCAAAGACATTTCAACTAGGTGGAATGAAAACATTTTAACTAGGTGAAATTCAACATTTCTTTTGTTTCAAAGGCTGCAACAACAGCAAAAAATTATCAGACAGTACACCTGGAAAATAAAATGTGTGATGCCGACATTTGTATTACTCCACTGCAGTGACCTTGCTGGAGTTTGTAATTTTTCTTTTCTAAGCATTTAAGGAAATTACCAGAGAAGTGTGTGCAAACACAACAATACTGAGCCAGTGATATCCTTAATAAAAATGTTAAAATTCAAATTGAATCTGACTAGGGATGCTCCAGGAAATGTGAACAATTCCATCCCACATGCACCACTGCTAACACAAACAGGTTTCCCACCAGTAGATGAAACCTTCAGACAACATGTATGATCAGAAAAGTTAATGAAGCTGAACAACTATATAAAATGCTTCTCTCTGACCACCACATTAGGCAACAATCATGGACCCATGATACAAATCAAAGCAACTACCAAATGATGATGACATTTCTTTAGGGACAGACACAGATTAGTTGATGAAGTGCATGCCATCATGGAACGGAGTACAGAACTAGATTCCAAACAGTATTCTTCATATCACAGCAAAGCATCAGGCAGCCCTTGCTCTGGTATTCTAGTAGTTTTTTGATCTTTGTCCTCTTCAGCCACTGCACAATGATCTTCTTTGCCAGCATCAAACAAATAGCACTGTCCCATGATCACACAGTTTAGTTTCACTTCAATATGTCACTGTAACTTCTTCATCCACTTCTTCTAATGCAGCCTCTGTGCAGACTATTGTTGAGATGCACCTGGAAGAGCCCAATATTGAGTGAACTGCTGATTCTTTGAAATACTGGAAATCCAAGCAAAATTTGTGTCCTGCTTTAGTGCAAATTGCTATGAAGTGCATGAATTTCCCTCCTTCAAGCTTTTATTCAGAATGATTGTTTACTTCAGCAGGGAATGTTACTAGTGACCTAAGATTCTGTGTTTCACCAGAAAACACTTAGCATTTGACACGTCTGAAAGTCAACATTTATCACATTCATTCAAATGTGATACATGAATGAATGTAAAACATACTTTTTCTGAGGCCGTCTCCATGAAACAATTGTCCCCATAATGTCTGTGGTAAAAATCTTTTGTGAACTGGGACTTTACTAAATTATTTCACGAGGCATAATGTGATAGTGGCAACATCTCAGGGTTGGGCCAGGATTACTTGAATGAACATGCCTAGCAAATGCATTGATTTGCTTTGCCTTGTCATGCCTATCACAATGAGTACAGGAAAATAGAAAAGTAACATCAATGGGTCCAGACAGTCCATATTTTTTGCCAACAGCAGGAAAATATTGGATCATGAGAGTGAGGGCCATATACTGTATGTAGCAGTGAGCCTTCTGGGCTGGACACTATAATCAGGAGCCAATGACCATACCCATCTAATGCTTGATCTGTAATCTTCCAGCCAAGGGCCTTAGGCAACTAAATAGAAACCCCTTGCTGGGAGGTCTTACTACACCTGTAGGCCTCTGTCCTCAACCATTCTCTACATAGCTTTTGTGCTGCTCTGCTTTTTGGGACAATAGTTTAGTTGCTTGTAGGAAGGCCATGTGTACCTAGAATGACTTACATTATGTCAACACCCTCTAATGTTTAACTGGTAAATTGAAGCCTTGCACATTTCATGTCACTCTGGTCACATCAGCCACTAGGGAGGTATAAGGAGGGAATGCATAGACAGGTGTCTCCAGTTACAGTTTGCTAGTGCTAGTTTTTGGCAGATAGAAATCTTGCTTTCAGAACAAGGAGCAGCAACTACAAAACTAGAACTTTTTTACTAATAGAACACTTCTATCTCAGCAGGAGTCAGTGCATTTTGGGATTAAGGAAACAGATACTTTATTAGAAGTGGGGGTTTCATTTAGGTTAAAAAAAGAAAGTCAGTGTGTTTTTCTGTGTTAGGAAAAGGGAGTTTGCCATGTCAGGAGGGGAGAAGTTAATTGGGGGTGTGACTTAGGAGTACAAAAGCAGGTGTCTCCAATTACAGTTCCCTAGTGCTAGCATTTGGCAGACAGAAATCTTGCTTTCAGAGGAAGGAACAGCTGACTACAAAACTAGAACTTTTTTTTCTAAAAGAACACTTCTATCTCAGCAGGAGTCAGTGCCTGTTGGGATTAAGACAACAGATACTTTAGCTAACAGATACTTTAGCTAGCAGTGGAACCAGTGAACAAGAGGAGTGGCTATCTCTGCAAAGCAGTGTGCAAAAGATGGAGATTAGTGCCCAAGAGGTGGATAGGTAGAAAAGGGGCAACATTCAGCAGAAGGGCAGACAGCAAGGAGAACCAGGGATAAATGACAACCAAGGAAGGGGCTGGAGTAGAACAGTGAAACAGCCTAGGGAGGTCAAATCATGGAAAGCCATGTGTGCAAAATGCCAGGAGCCTTAGCAACAAGATGGAAGATCTGGAGGCTGTCATTGTGCAGTCAGACCTGGACATTATGGCCATCACTGAAACCTGTGTATTGATAACCACGACTGGGAGATGGCCATACCTGGCTACAACATATTCAGAAGAGACAGAGCAGGCAGGAAGGGAGGAGGAGTGGCATTGTATGAAAAATGACATAAGGGCCACAGAGATCCAGGAGGAACAAAATGGGGAGAGATACTGTGGGTTAAGCTGGAAAGGAAAATGGGAACAGCTATCCACAGGTGTGGTCTATAGGACCACCAGCCCAGGAGGAAGAAACAGATAGGAGCTGATGCTAGACATCCAAAGGATGGCAGACAAGGTGAGGTAGTACTGGTTGGAGACTTCAATATTCCAGACGTGGACTGGAGCATCCCAGCAGCAGCATCAACTAGGAGCAGATTTATCCTGGACTCCCTTCAGGGTGCCTTCCTCAAGCAACTGGTCATGGAACCAACTCTGCAGAATGCAATACTGGACCTTGTGCTTACAAATAGGGACAGTGTGATGGGGGTAACAGTGGGGGAGCACCTGGGAAACAGTGACCACCAGTCATTGTGGTTTGAAATCACAGAAAGAGCAGAACCAAACCACACAAAAACCTGTATCCTGGATTTTAGGGGGGCAGACTTTGGGAAAATGAGGAGATACTTGAAAGAGGCATTAAGGGGAATGGGACAGGAATCAGGGGTTGAGGAACAGTGGGCAGTATTTAAAATGGGGATTACAAGAACAACAGGATTATGCATTAAGCAGGTTAGCAAGAGGAAAAGGAAGAGGAGACCATTATGGTTTTCCAAAGAGGTAGCAAAGAAAGTGAAAGCCAAAAAGATTGCATTCAGGCAATACAAAAAGACACAGGCAGAAGGGGATAGGGAGAAGTACCAGGAGAAGAAAGGGAGGCAGGGAGGTCAGTAAGGGAAGCCAAAGCTCAGACAGAAGAACACATTGCAAAATCAGTGAGTAGAGGGACAAAACCTTTACAGGTACAAAGTGAAAAAGAAAGACAAAGGGAGGGATAGTGAGACTGAAGGGGAGGATGGGGCTGGAGGATGACAACAGTAAAGCTGATATATTGAACAGGTATTTCTGCTCAGTCTTTACTGAGGAAGAGGAGGGTAATGGGTCTGAAGGGAGTACAAGGGTGAGAATGGTGCAGAAATGGACACAAGTCCCTTTACACGAGAAAGGGTCCTGAAGGAACTGGAAATACTAAGAGTTGATAAAGCAATGGGGCCAGATGGGGTGCAGCCCAGGGTCCTTAAAGAACTAAGAGAGTTGGTGGCTGAACCTCTGGCTATCCTGTTTAGCCGATCACTGGAAACAGGGGAGGTGCCCAAAGACTGGAGGACAGCAGATGTAGTCCCCTTATACAAAAGCTGGAACAAAGAGGAAGCAGGAACTACAGACCAGTCAGTCTCACCCGGTGAGTGGGGAAGATCATGCTAAGCACCACTGAAGGAGAGGATTGGTGGAACATCTGGTTGTCAATGGACCACAGGACCCAAGGCAGCATGGTTTCACCCAGGGGAGGTCATGTCAGACCAACCTCGCTGAATTTTGACTGGGTGACTAGGAGGTGGATCAGGGAGGGCAGTGGACATGGCCTATCTGGACTTCAGCAAGGCCTTTGACACTGTGCCACATAGAAGACTATTACACAAACTGGGAATATGGGTGTGGGCAGGACAGTAGTGTGGTGGGTAGGTAACTGGCTGAGTAGCAGGACACAGAGGGTGGTGGTAAATGGCTGTCACTCCACAGAGGGAAGAGTGACCAGTGGGTACCAGGGATCAGTGCTGGGACCGGTCCTATTCAACATCTTCATCAGTGACATTGCACAGAACCTAGAAGGCAGAATTTCACTGTTCGCTGATGACACAAAGCTCTGTAATAGAGTAGACACACCAGAGGGTGTAGACAGAATGAGAAGGACCTGCAGAAACTTGAAGAATGGTCAGGGGTTTGGCAGTTGAAATTCAATGCAAAGAAGTGCAAGATAATGCATATGGGGCACAAAAGCTGGCACAATATATCCAGTTGGGGGTGAGATATAGCATGAACCAAGCAGGAAAAGGGATCTTGGGGTTATCATCTCTGATGACCTCAAAGTAGGGAAACAGTGTGACAAGGCAGCAGGTAAACCAAATAGGATGCTGGATGTATAGGGGGCATCACCAGCAGGAAAGGGAGGTCATAATCCGCCATACAAGACACTAGTGAGGCCCCACCTGGGGCACAGTGATGTCTGGAGACCATACCCACGTAAGGACATTGACAGGGTAGAGAAGGTCCAGAGGAGGGCAACAAAGATGGTGCATGGATTGCATCACAAGTCCCATGAAGACAGGTTGATGTAACTGAAACATGTACTCCCTGGAGGAGAGGAGGAGAGAGGGGATATGATAGAGACATATAAGTATCTCACAGGGAGGAACAGGGTGCAGGAATACACTTTTAAGCGAAAAGATGTTCCAGGACTAGAGGGCATGGGATGAAGTTGGAGGGAGGAGACGATTCAGAGGAAACATGAGGAAGAATTTCTTCACAGAACGGGTGGTGGACAAGTGGAACACCCTGCCAGAGGAAGTGGTAGGGGCTGAAACAATCACGGGATTTAAGAATGCATGGGATAGACATAAAGGAATTCTGGAGGTCAAGGGTAAGGGGCAACAGACTTCTAGGAAAACATAAACTGAACTTACAAGCTCAAATGGGCAGACTGGGTGGGCCATAGGCCCTTATCTGCCGATACTGTCCATGTATCTATGTATTAGAACTCGGGGTCTCATTTAGGGTAAAAAAAAGTCAGTGTGTGTTTTTCTGTGTTAGGGAAAGGGACTTTGTTAATTCAGGAGGGGAGAAGTTAATTGGGGTGTGACTTAGGAGTACAAAAGCAGGTGTCTCCAATTACAGTCCCCTAGTGCTAACTTTTGGCAGACAGAAATCTTGCTTTCAGAGCAAGGAGCAGCTGACTACAAAAATAAAACTTTTTCTACTAATTGCCCTACTTCCCTTCCATCCACCCTCCCACCTTTAGCCAGTTCTACTTTTATAGGCACCGGATTGGACTGATAACAGGAATTTCCTGGTTGGCAGTAGGAAGGGGATGATCACTGAGACAAATAGGTTTTGTAATCCTTGAAGGAAAGAGTAACTCTCCCCCTCCACCTAGCTGCTGGAGGTCTGACTCTGAGCAAGGAAGAAGGAGACTACAGAAGAACACAGGAAGTTCCTGTCCCAGAACAGGAAGGGTGAGAGCTATAAGGGCACATAGGCAGTAGGAGAAAAAATAAAAACAGGGAGAAGAGAGTAAGCATACAAAGCTACAGGAGGGGAGCCACAAAAAAAGACATGATGGGAATGGTGCAGTGCAATGGCTGTGGGGTGGCAGTCTTCTGGGAGACATTCTTGAGGCTGCAATGGTGCCCTATTTGTAGGCACCTCCCTGGTCTCAGGGAGGAGGTTGCTTGTCTCCAGGCTGACTTGGCTAGGATTTGTGAAACTTTCTCCCACACCCAGGAACCACTAGGGCCACCACCTCTATCTCAGAGGTTGCAAAGAAGATTAGCATTTGGACCAAGGTAGGCTCAGGGAGGTAGAGAGTGGTGGAGCAGAGGCACATTCCTCCAGTTGTACCTCTCTACAGTTCATATGCTGTTTTGGCAGAGAGTGGTTCCTCTAAGGAGGCAGCTGCAGTGGACACCAAGGAGGAGGCTGGGAACCTCCACAAAGGAGACCCACAGTAGGTGGCATGGGACTCCACAGGGGAAGGAAAAAACTCTTGGTGGGGGACTCAGTTGTTGGGGAGTAGAACTGGGGAAGGGAGGGTAGAGGGAAGTAAGGTGCCTGCCTGGCACCACGGCTTGGAGAGACAGGGAGCGAATCTTCAGGATCACAGAAGCAGCTGCATGAGGGAGGAAGACAGATGTCATTGTCGACATAGGGACAAATGTCCAAGCTGGGAATGGGATCAGACCAGTGCAAGAGGAGTTTGAAGAGTTGGGGAGGGGCCCTGGACAAGTAGCATGTATGGTAACCTTCTCGGAGGTGCTGCCTGTCTATGACAAGTGTGATGCTAGGGTATTCTGCACCATGGGATTCAATGAATGGTTGAAAAACTGGTGCAGAGCTCAGGGTTTTGGCTTCTGGGGGTCCACCTTGAGGGATGTAGGCCTATACTGGCATGATGGTCTGCATCTGTCCGGAAGGGGAATCAGGATCCTGGGTGATAGGTTTAAGTGCTTCATTGGCATGCATTTAAACTAGCCAAGGGGGGAAGCACTGAAAAGGAGCAGGGAAAACCCAGCCTCCCCCAACAAAACACAGTAATTAGAGAGGTAAACACCAAGGTAGAGAAGACAATAGGAAGCAGGACAGGGGTAAATGCAGAAAAAGGCAGTAAGGAGAGGGATGGGGCTAAAAGGGATAAGGATATCAAAAAATGGAGGGTGATGAGTACCAATGCCCATAGTCTGTGTAACAAGCTCCCTGAACTAGTGGCCTTGATGGAAGAGGGATATCTGGATATAGTGCCAGTCACAGAAACATGGTACACTGAGAACCATGACTGGGATGTCAACACACCAGGGTACACAAGCAATAGGAGGGACAGGGAGGGTAAAAGAGGAGGAGGAGTGGCTCTCTCTATTTAAGGGAAGGGATCAAAGCAATGGAATGAAAAGATAAACAGGGAGTAGAGAAGGCTCTGTGGGTCACTCTGGAGACAGGATATGGCACCACAATCCACATGGGGGTTGTTTACAGACCCCCATCTGGGGGGCAATGGACAAGGAAATGATAGAAGGCATCCTTAGAATGGCAGAAAAAGAGGAGATATAGTTGATGTGGGACCTGAATATGCCAGATGATAACTGGAGCACCTATGCTTCAGCCACATCCAAGAGCAGGGTTGTTCTTGATGTCCTACAGGGGTATGCCTCAGACATCTATTGGTGGAACCCACTCAGGAGGGAGCAGTCTTAGACCTTGTACTGTCAAATGGGGATAGAGAAAGGATCTCGGATTTAGAAGTGGGTAGCCATCTGGTAACAAATGACCTCCAAACAGTGTGGTTCCTGATAAACACAACCATAGAGTCAAGCCTTACAAAAGCAAGAGTATTGAACTTTAGGAGGGCTGACTTTGAGAAAATAGGAGAGTGCCTCAGAAAAGCACTAGCAAATGGGCAAGAAAGAGAGGTGAAGGAACAATGGGGAAAAATTGAAACAGCCATCACAGAGGTAACAAGCCTTTGTGTGAAGCAAATCAACAAAGCAAACTGAAGGAAAAAAAACACAATGGTGCTCAAAAGAGGTGGCAGGGAAGGTTAAGGAGAAAAATGTAGCATTCAGGAAGTATAAGAAAACACAGAAGGAGCAGGACAAAGAACTGTACCAGTTATAACAGAAGGAAGCGGGGAAGGCAGTCAGATTAGCAAAAGCCCAAACTGAGGAAAAGATCACCAACTCAGTTAAAAAGGGGGATAAAACCTGTTATAGGTACATTAGGGAGCGAAGGAAGGCCAAGGGAGGGATAGTGAGGCTTAATAAAAGGAAGGGAGTGTGGGCAGAGGGGGACAGTGAATAAACTGGGATACTGAATGAATATTTCTGCTCAGTATTCACAACAGATGAGGAGGGGGAGGTACCTAAGTCAAAGAATAGAAGCACTCTGGATAGGGAAGCCAATACCAGTCCATTCCCAGAAGAAAGGGTTCTGAAAGAACTCTTAAAACTGAAGGTGGACAAAGCAATGGGACCTGATGGGATTCACCCAGGAATTCTAAAAGAACTAAGGGTAGAACTAGTGACACCACTGACTACCCCTTTTTAGCAAATCATGGGAGGATGGTGTGGTACCTGAGGACTGGAGGGGGCGGATGTGATTCCCCTTCACAAAAGTGGGAGCAAGACAGAGGCAGGAAACTACAGACCTGTTAGTTTGACCTCAGTGTTAGGGAAAATGATGGAATCACTACTGAAAGAAAGAATAGTTGAGTTCCTAGAGGCCAGTGGGGCACAGGACCTAAGGCAGCATGGATGCATAGTAGGAAGATTGTGTCAGATAAATCTAATAGATTTCTTTGACTGGGTGACCAAAGTAGTAGACTGGGGAGGGGCTGTGGACATGGCCTACCTAGACTTTAGCAAGGCATTTGACACAGTCCTGCACAAAAAGATTAAAATACAAGTTAGCCAGCCTTGGAGTGGGTCCCAAAATGGTAGCCTGGGTAAAAAACAGAATGCAGAGGGTAATAGTAAATGGAGTTCACTCTGAAGAAAGGGGGGTTACTAGCAGGGTACCACAGGGTTCAGTACTGGAACCAGTCCTCTTTAATGTCTTTATAAGTGACATTGCAGAGGGATTGGAAGGAAAAGTATGTCTCTTTGCAGACGACACAAAGCTCTGCAACAGAGTCGATACAAAAGGTGGGGTGGAAAGGATGCAAAAGGACTTGGCAAGGTTGGAGGAATGGACAAATGTATGGCAGCTTAGATTCAACGCAAAGAATTGCAGTGTAATGCACCTAGGAAACAAAAACCCAGGGGAAGAGTACACAATGCGGGGTGAAATACTAACACCGACAAAAATGGTAAGGGATCTGGGGGTAGTCACATCAGATGACCTTAAGGTGGGCAAGCAAAGTGAGAAGACAGTAAGGAGGGCTGGTGGGATAACGGGATGCATAGGGACAGGCATCACCAGTAGAAAACAGGAAGTTGTTATCACTCTGTACAGACAGCTGGTAAGACCCCATCTGGAGCACTGCATGCAGTTCTGGAGACCCCATCTCTGCAAGGACATAGACAGAATGGAGGCTGTCCAGAAGAGGGCAACTAAAATGGTGCAGGGTCTGCACCAGAAGACATATGAAGAGAGATTAAAGGAGCGTAATATGTATACCCTCAAGGAGAGGAAGGAGAAGGGGGACATGACTGAAACTTTCAAGTAACTCGAGGTACTCAACAAAGTCCAATAGGGTAGCATCTTTCAGAAGAAGAGATGTACAAGAACAAGGGGGCACAATTTGAAGATAGATAGGGGACGGCTCAGAGGTGATGCGAGGAAGTATTTTTTTCATGGAGAGGGTTGTGGATACAAGGAACAGACTTTCTGAGGAGGTAGTGGAGTTAAAAACAGTGAGGGAATTCAAGAATGCATGGCAGAGAGATAAGGTAATTCTAATATGGGGTAGGAAGAAGTTGGCTGTTGGTTAACTAGGATCTGCAGCTTATCCATTAGGTAGGGAAATGGGCAGACTAGGTGGGCCAAGTGGTCCTTATCTGCCATCAGATTCTTTGTTTCTATGTTTAGAGGGAGTCTTCCAGAAATGAAAGAGGAGTGCTGTAGAGGGGGAGGGCTCACGTCAGCCTGGGCTACACCAGTAAACAGTAGAATAAATGAGTGTTGTAGTGCCACCATGAAATATATAACACAACCTTGCACATGTCCCTGAAGTGCAACTAAAGGGCAAACTCAAAAGTAAGCTTATATACATAGATACTGCACAAACATAATACCAGAGGACTAGCTTCGGCTAGGGTCCAGGTACATGGCTGAAAATCAATGTGTGATCCCTGCACAAATCCAAAAAGGGAAAAAGAAAAGTCATGTCCCCCACCAAATCCAATAGTAATGTGTGATATAACTTGGAAAACACTACAAAATACCCCATAAACTGCTGTGAGGGGGAACATCACCAGACAGGTCAGCCCCCACAATCCCAGCATCCCTAAGACTTGTAGCTAAGTTGCAATACATGGAGAAGATAACAGGGAGGTGAGAGAGTATCTGAGAAGTGCCTAGGAGGGCAATATACTCCCACCACCCACCATCCATGAATGGCCTCAGGCTTCAAAAAGTCTAAGTACATGCCACATCCTTTAGGAAAATGTGAGGGGGGGGGGGCTTGAGAGATCCTGTAATAACATACCAACTCAGAAAATGTAATCCCCTGCAGAGACAACCCACTTCACACTGGCACTATATGACAGACAGACATTATAGAGCAGGGGGAGGGAGGAGGCCCAATCCTTGCCAGTTAATCTGGGAGACCAAAGTCCTTTTATCAAGAAGGGCACTTGACACAGCCCCAAATGAAGGTACACTTGAGCATCAGGAAGTTTCTGAGACAATACGTATGAAGCAACTGAAAGATGGTGGGGGGCTGAAGTCAAAGCTTCCCTTCCACTATTGCTGCATGGCATGTAAATAACTAGTGCCAACTTGCATGAAGAACGGATGAGGGTGGTACTGTCCCAAAGAGAAGGAAGAAAAACAAGAAGTGAGTCAGCTCATTTAGTGCCCTATCTAATTACAAACTGAATGCTAATAAATCCTCTTTTTTTCCTTTAAACCACAAGATATTTAAGACTGATATTAGCCCTTTAGGTTTATGTTGGGCCCCCAGGTCATTTAAGTACTTGGGCATCAAACTAACTCCTAACCCCTTAACATGGTTTAAGGAAAATCTCAAATTCCTTTCTCAGCTTACAACTCAGGACCTAGATAGGTGGTCCAAACTCCCCATTTCATTATGGGGCCGGATCAACATAGTTAAGATGAATATTTTCCCTAGAATTTTTTACTGTTTATCTCTTCTCAATACTTTTATCCCGTTACTTTGGTTTAAGAAGTTGCATGGCATTTTCACTAGGTTCATCTGGTCCGATAAGTATCCTCGATTGGCCTATTATAAATTGGCAGCTCCGAAATCTGAGGGGGGCTTGCGGATTCCTCATTTGACTATATATTATTGGGCTAGCCATTTAGCAAAATGTTTGAAATGGGTATGTCCTGGCCCTGAAAAAGAGCAACTGGTATGGCTTAGGATTGAATTGGATTTAATTAGGTCTATGAATCTGGATCCCCTAACTTTGTTCTATGTTAAAATGTCTCAGGTGTGTGCGGCTGAGAAATGTCCCATAGTAGCTACTTCACTGAAGGTATATGCACAATTATGTTCTTTATTGCGATATACCCCTCAACTAGACTTGGCCCAGCCCATCTGGAATTCCCCATCTTTCACCATTAACAAGAAGCAGATTCCCCGTAAATGGTTGTCCCAACTGGGGGATGGGAAAGTACTCTCCTTTGTGGATGAGAAGGGGCAATGGTTGTCAGTAGGAGATATTATTCAGAAATTTAATATCCCAGCTCTCTCACACTTTAAAGTCATGCAGTTAAGGCATTTACTTACAATAGTCCTTGGCAATACCCCTCCTTGCCAGACAGTTACGGCCCTGATACCTGAAGTCTCTTCATTACTTGGATCTTCGGGTATCATATCTAAATTATATCAGGTGTTGTTTCACAAAAGATATGAGGATTCCTTTGGACCCATGAGGTTTTGGAACTACATTTTTCCTCAGTATCACCCTGATTGGCAAACCCTGTGGACATCCTGTCATAAATATGTTTCTCAAGACAGGTTGCGTCTCATGCAATATCACATTTTACATAACATGTACTACACTCCGGTTAAGTTAAAGAAATGGGGTCTTTTGGACTCCAACTTATGTGCTAAGTGTTCTCAGGAGAAGGGAACACTTCTTCACTTGTTTTAATCCTGCCCCAAAATTTCTTTTCTATGGGACACTATTGAGGCTTCCCTGGCTCCTTTACTGGGCCTACAGGAGTATTTCACACCTGATATTTGTCTCCTAGGGGACTTGTCTTCTATTAGAGTTAAAGTCAGAAGGTTTCATATTTCTATGATAGCCTTATTTGTCAAGAAGCTTATTCTACGTCACTGGAAAGACAAGTCCACCCCGACTTTTCAAGAATGGGTGAACGAAATTCTTGCCAATCTACGTACAGAAAAAGCAATTGCCAGCCTCCACAACAGAATGGCAGTTTATACACAAATATGGGACCCCCTTCATCCTCTAATTCTAGTTGCTCAGACTTAGTTACATTTTTAGACAAATTGCCCTGTAGGTTTCTGTGTAATGATTTTATACTTATGGGACATATGGATTGGTTACTGCTGTATGGGGAGGGAGGGAGGGCGGTCGGGCAGTTTTATCTTAACAAGTTGCTGTACTCTTGTTTCATTCTCATGATAACTGCCTTTTATTGTGGAAAATGTATCAATAAAGTCTGAATTGCTAAAAAATAAAATAAAAAGAAGTGAGTCAGCTCAGGACCCTACATAAATCCACCACACTGGAGCCAATTCAATTTAACTGGGCCTCTCAAGAGCTAGTCCAATCCTCAAGGGCAGGATAAAATAACCCACAACATGGTTCCATATCCTGACAGTCCCCTAATATGTAACACAGCATTAAGTATAAGTATTGACTCCACAAGAGAGCCATAAAGAAAAGCCCTTAGTCCTCAGAATTTTACTCCACATTTACATAGGGCAATACCAAACTGCAGAGTCTAGCTAAGGTCCAAGGTCCATGTTTCAGTTAAGTCACAGTGTGAAGTCATTTATTACCCCTACTTATCTACCCCATGTTCTAAGAACAACTCCCTAACAGAGGTTACAGCCCAGACACTGATGCAAAACTCTGGAGAAAAACAAAGTACCTGTTAGAGAAAGTCAGCAATCTCAACTCTATCAGCCCTCAACTAGAAGTTGTAATCTTGATTTTGCAGGAAGTCTGGGCCTGAGGAACAGACAGGGGGCAGAGGGGTAGAGGCTGCCACAACTGAATGGAACACTACTTTTGTGGAGGGCATTGCTAGGGTTGGGCCGTTGGGCCAGTCCAGAAGCATGCCCCATGTCTTGGATCCTCTGGAGCATGTTGGGATTGTGTGACTAGGCAATCCCTGGATATCCTCCAACGAAACCAGAAAGATGGAGCCTTTGTTTCAGCTACTTTGATACATGTCTGTAGGAACTAAATACTGTAGTTCCTATTTTCTTAAGTGGTGTCAGGGCCTCCTTAAGTAAGGGTAGGGTCCTACTACCTTACAGAAATGCTGTAGTGGTACTCTCAATGAGGAAGCCATTTCATAAGCCTAATGTGCTTTCAAAGCATAGACTCATTAATTTTTCTGCTGTTGGCAAAAGTAAGAGAAGAAAAGGTGGTGATGCAGTTCTAAAATTATCTTGATCAAAGCAATGGTTAAGCTAAGTTCTTGTCTGATTTCAGGTCATGGTTGAGACAGCAAGTTGGGAATATTAATAACGTTCTTCTTCTTGTGCATATAGATCTCTATATGTGCAGTTTGATCACCCAGTGTAATTTGTCTCAGTAAATCATGAGTTATTGAGCATGCGTTATTGAGTTATTGATCAGTATCTTGCAAACATCGTATGGAGTGGGGGGGGTCTGTTCATCACTGTGCTAAAGGATTTGAGGTAATATTGTACCTTAGTGGTCACTGTTAGGCAGCGGATTTTCCAAGTACTGTATATTCTGCCACTGTATAAATGAACTGTAGGTTTCTGCAGGAATTAATACTTTTCTCTGTATATGTGCTGCCACGTTTAAGATCACTGAGAGGTACAGTACTGGGTTGCATTGCCATGCAGATAATACTGAATAGTGCATCTTATTCTCATATAACTCTTCCGATGCACTAACTCATCTGACCAAGTATATGAAAGGAATTCAGACTTGAATATACCAGAGCCTAAAATAAAATTAATGTATGTGAGGTAGATTACGTTTTTGGACAGAAGTCAAACATGTGAGGACCTGCGTGTCCTTGAAGCTTCCAGATTTGGCTGCAGCATGCAGAACATTTGCAACCTACAAGTTTTCTTTGATTGATCATATGCTTTGCTTACTTGTCATCTGTTGTCAGAGCTGTTTTAATATATGGTTTTTGAAATTAATACTTTTCTAAAGCACAAAAAAATTTGTTGATAATACCATTGCTCCCAAAGCGATAATACTACACTTCACAACTGACAATAGTATTGTTCAGATGTGGTAATACCATCGTTCTGTACCTGAACAATACTATTATCACCAAACCACTACAGTGCTAGTGCAAGTCTTCTCCCAACATCTTCCTAAGTGCACCATCTGATTGGCCGCTTTTCCTATGTGGGCAGGCAGAACAACTTTTAAAACATGGTGGCTCGCTCTCTTGTTTTATGAGAGTAATCCTCAGAGCTAGGAGCAGTGTTTTTTCTGTGCTCCCTATTCCAGGTTCATCTGTCTCATTCTCAGCCATGCAGGGCTCAATGATCCACCTCACTCTCACCGGCTTCTCTTCTCACTACTGTTGTCCGACTGATACCACGGCTGATGGACTACAGTTAACATTGAAATACTGGGAGAAAAAAAATGGGGCTAAACAGAGCCCACACCGCTGCCAGATCCTAATGCTGATGCTCACAGGAACCAAGTTTCACAAATGGACTGCTGACTTGACCTGTGAACCGGAGGTGAGTTAATTCACCTCTTATCCATATATTAACAAAAAATAACAAATAGGTTTGTGTGCATCACAAGGCAGTAATGCACAGTAATCTATCTATTCTTCTATTTTTACTATTTGGTTGCAGAGTCAGTATAATATAGGAACACTGGTGCAGTGACTACAAATTAAACAGAGAGGACAGATCATCTTCTTGCAGATTATAGTTAATTGGTAATGCAATAGTAGATACTGTCCACAGTTGGGGGTTGTATTTGTTGTATTTATGTAAAGAGACTCAGGGTCTCCTTCCATGGAAAATTAGATTCACTAGACCCCTGCAGACTTTCAAAAATAAACTAATAAGATGGCTATTTGGAAGAGCCTTTGTAAAAGTAATGATTAATTGATATTTTAGTCATCTACATCTGTGGCAGCATTTTTACAGAATTACTGGCATCTGTTTATTGTAAATGTTCCGAGTGAGTTACAAGTAAGAGTGTCTAATAAGTGAAAGACCACTTAGCTAGAGATTGCTGTCTCAAAGGATGCAAGAAAGGAGGAGTGGTTGGACTATGGTGGCCTCAGAGAGGGTGGGGTTGGTGGGATCTGGAAGACTGGGAGAAGCTAGTCACAGTCACATTATTCAACCAGTAACACTAAGAAATTCCAACACCATTCTGGTAGAGCAGGACTGCCAAGAAGGGGCACTAAGGTGGTGGACAATGAGGATGTTGCGGTCTGCCCTAATGGAGTCCCCAGCATGGGAAGGAGGACCCCAGACAAGGCAGAAGCAACTTCTGGTGGGGAACTCTATTCTGAGAGGGATAGAATTTTAGGATGGAAAGGGGTAGAGAGGGAGGTAAAGTGCCTACCTTGTGCAATGGCTCAGAGGGATGCGAAGAATATCCAATGTAATAGAGAGGGTGATAAGAAGGAAGGGGGAGCTGAATGTCATTGTCTACCTGGAGATGAATAACCTAGCTATGAATGGGATGGGAGCAGTGCAGAAGCAGCTTAGGAAGCTGGGGAAGGGTCTTAGGCAGGTAGCATGCACTTTTGCCTTACAGAGGTGTTGCCTGTCTACAACAGGAGGAAGGAGATGGAGCAACGCATTGAGGCCTTCAACCTATAGTTGAAGGAATGGTGCAGAAAGGAGGGGTACAGCTACAATGGGGATTGGGGTTCCACTTCCACCTGGAGAGATCAGAGCTTATTCTGGGGGGGATGGCCTGCAGCCATTCGGGAGAGAAGCAGCAGTCCTCAGTGGATGCTTTAAATGTTACTTCCATGGACTTTAAACGGTCTGAGGAGGATTTCAGAAGACAAAGGGGAGGCAGTAACTACCCCACCACAGGCTGTAATGGAGAGTAGAAAGATCTTGAGTGGTGAGAATCCCACTGGGATGCAAGACAATCAAGGCACTAAGCAATTAGAAAGGGAGGAAGGGGAAGAGAAGCAGGCAAACTAAAAAGGTGAGGAAGGGTGAACAGCTAGAAAATGAGTGAAATGGCAAGAAAAGGCCTAACAGACTGTGGTAAGCCATATGTGCCAATGCAAGAAGACTGGGAAATAAGGTCCAAGACCTGGAGGCCACCATGGCGGAGGCAGATCTACTATAGATATTGTGTCCTTTACCGAAACATGGTGTACTGACAATAATGTTGGAGAAATGTTCATACCTGGCTACACAATGTTTAGAAGGGACATGATAGGAAGGAAAGGAGGGAGTGTAGTGCTTCATGTTAAGGAAAACATAAAAGTGACAGAGGTACAGGAAATTCAAGGGGGGCCCAGGCGTTGTGGGTCATCCTTGAGTCAGGAAACAGAACTGCTATTTTGATAGGAGTGATCCACAGGCCTCTGAGACAGGAAGAGGACATAGATAAATAAATGTTAGCAGCAATTGGCAAAATGGCTGAAAAGGGGATGGTGTTGCTGGTGGGGGACTTTAATCTGTCAGATGTAGAGTGGAGCTTCCCTCCTGCAGCATCAGCTAGAAGTGAGAATTCCTGGACTACCTACAGGGGGCATTCCTTAATCAGCTAGTCAGTGAACCCATTTGGGGTGGGGCAATACAGGACCTGGTGCTAAATAACTGGGACAGTGTTGCAGACATCAGGGTGGGAAGTCATCTGGGGACCAGTGATCATTGCACAGTGTGGTTTAATATAAGAACAGCAGTGGTATCCAACCACACAAGGGCAAGGGTCCCTGATTTCAGAAGGACTGACTTACAAAAATGGGAGAATATCTCCAAAAGGACCTAACGGGGAGATGTCCTGGGTGGGTGGTGGGCAAATGGTCTAGGCTAAAAAAGGGCATAGTAAAGGCAACAAACCAGTACGTCAAACAAGTAAGCAAAAGCAGAAGGAAGAGGAGACTGCTACGGTCCTTGAGGGAGGTGGCAGAAAAGGTAAAGTCAAAAAGGGTGGCATTCAGGAGACCCAGAGACAGGCAGATTTATTTTATTTTACAGTATTTTGAACTTTTGTTAACCAGGTAAACACAATGAGCCATGGACCCTTTTTCATGTGAGACCCAGGTCAGGACAGACAGATGGCACATAAAAATGAACAAAATATAATACTCAACGATGAATAAATAAATAAAATACATACATTTAAGAGTAATGTACATTCTAATTGATCAAAAAAATGCTTTTGTAAGAATTTTTTAAAACGATTATGGCTACAGCCACTCTGAAAGGTCACTGGAAGGTCTTTCCGGGATTTTGCTGCCTTGATTGAGAAGGCAGTCTCCCATCTTAGTTTTTGTATTGGGATGATAAAAATATTTGTTTCACTGGAGCGTAAGTTTCTACTTACATTTTTGAAATGAAACAAAGAAACAGAAAATAATGGAGAGTTATTTTATTGCCTCAAGACATTGTCCCTCGAACAGTTTACACTGTAAAAAGAGTTCTGACTGGGTGGCAGCCAACAGTTAGGATAGAGAAGTGTATCTGAGGAAATGGTGGGAGGCAGGCAAAGCAGTAAGGAGTGCAAAGGCACAAACTGAGGAGAGAATAGCCTAGGCAGTATCAAATGGGGTCAAGACATTTTTCATGTATGTTGGCGAGAAAAGGAAGACAAAGGGAGGAATTCTACAGTTGCAGGGGGACTGTATGAAGGTGGACCAAGAATAGGCAAACATCTTAAACAAATACAGTACTTCTGCTCAATATTCATAGTAGAAGGAAAAGGGGAGGGACCACAAATTAACACCAAGAGTTTTTAGGTGAGGGAAGTGGACACCAGTCCCTTTTCTCAGGAGAAGGTCAGGAAAGCACTCACTAATCTTAGGGTGGACAAAGTCATGGGGCCAGACATGGTGCATCCAAGAGTGCTGAAGGAACTCAGGGAGGTAAGGGCTGCACCCCTAGCAGGCTTATTTAACAGTTCACTGGACATCGATGTGGTCCTGGAGGACTGGAGAAAAGCAGATATAATCCCACTTCACAAAAGTGGTAGCAAAGAGGAGGTGGGCAATTACAGGTCAGTCAGCCTGACTTCAGTGGTAGGGAAATTAATGGAAACACTATTAAAGGAAAGGACTATGGAATATCTGGAATCCAACAGATTGCAGAACCCGAGGCAGCATGGTTTCGCAGAGGGAAGGTTGTGTCAAACAAATCTAATGGATTTTTTTGACTGAGTATCCAAGGTGTTGGATCAGGGAGGGGCGGTGGACGTGGCCTTCCTAGAATCCAGCAAAGCCTTCAACACTGTTCCACACAGGAGAATGGTAAACAAGTTGGGTAGCATTGGGGTGGGCAAGAAGGGGTTAACCTGGATAAGAAACTGATTAGGGGATAGGAGGAAGAGGGTGGTGTTAAATGGAGTTCTCTCCGAGGAGGGGAGTGTGACCAGCTGGGTACCTCAGGGGTCAGTACTAGGGTCGGTCCTTTTTAATGTCTTCATTAGTGACATTGCAGAAGAGTTGGAAGGGAAGGTCTGCTTCTTTGCAGATAACACCAAGATCTGCAACTGAGTGGAAACTCGGGGAAGGGGGTGCAAAGGATGGTGAGAGTTTTAAAATGGCTGTAGGAGTGGTCAAATGTTTGACAGCTAACATTAAATGCAAAAAAATATATACTTGGGTCACAGAAACTAGAGGGTGGAGTACAAAATGGGGGAAGAGGTACTTGCAATGACCAAGCAGGAAAGGGACCTGAGGTAATCATATCAGATGACTCAAAAGTGGCCAGACAATGTAACAAAGTGATCAGGAGAGCTAATGGGATGATGGGGTGTATAGGTAGGGGTATCATCAGCAGGAAGAGGGAAGTGGTGTTACCCCTATATTAGCAATTGGTAGTACCCCACCTAGAGTATTGTGTCCAGTTTTGGAGACCAAATCTAAGGAAAGACACAGAGAAAGCAGATGCTCTCCAGAGGAGGGCTACCAAGATGGTACAGAGTCTATATCAAAAGCCATATGAGGAGAGGATAATGGAGCTCAATATGTACACCCAGGAAGAGAGGAGGGAGAGGAAGGATATGACTGAGACCTTTAAATACCTCACGGAGAGAATAAGGTACAGGTGGGAGGTATTTTTCAGAGAAAAGGGTGCTCAAGAACAAAGGGTCATGACATGAAGCTGAAGGGGGGGTAAGTTCAAGAGGGATGTGAGGAAATACATTTTCACAGAAAGGGTGGTAAATGCCTGGAGCAGTCTTCTAATGAAGGCAGTGGAGGTGAAAACAGTGGTGAAATTCAAAAAAGCCTGTGACAGGCACAAGGAAATCATAAGGGAAAGGAAGGGGGTAGAAGACACAGTGTCATAGACCAAGGAGAGTCTGCAGCAAAAGCAATCACATTGAAAATTGGCAGATGGGATGGGCCAAGTGGCCCTTATCTGCTGTCAGTTTCTATTTTTCTATTAAATGTATAAATTTGATTTCAGATGTAAGCAAACAGAGGCTTATGAAGGCATCAGGCCCTAAATGCAGAGCCAATGATATGTACCATACAAAAAGGAGCGATATGTAACAAATAGTGTACAGTTGGCTTTGGGCCAGTATTCACACAGTTAGCACACTCCGACTGGAGCACATTGACTTTTTAAATATGGGGCTGTGTTGGCAAAACACATAGTGATTATGTGCTGCACTAACATACAGCCTGTCTAGAAATGTCCCACAGGAGCTCCAGAGGAGATATGGTGACCCAAATGAAATAGCGCCAGGGCTCCTGAGGGCCATATTCAACCCTAACATGCTAATTAGCCCTTTGGGAATGCAAGCCACTATGATCCATTTGCATTCCCATTATGAGCTCATTAGCATATATGCAATGGATGCTCCCCAACCCAAACCTGCCCTTGCTATATGATGTTGCCATTACCCGCTAGTCTAATGAACCCCCCACCCCACCTCCTGATCACTTGTGCTGTATCATAGTGAAATCCCAGGTAGTCTTGTGGACTCCCATTCCAAAAGTGCAAATAACTTCCCTCCACACCTTCTCCCCACACTCTGCATACCTCGGTAACTAACGTAGTAATACAGCACTAGAGATGGTGAATTGCACAATCTTCTGCTCAACACCTCAACAGGTCACTCTCTGATTTGTGCAGAGCAATCATGTACCTTTTGTATGGTCCACTAAGCTACCAGAGACTTCACTACATTACAGAATGGGTGATGAGGGATTGGAAGTCCACTGAACTACCAGGAAATTTATTATGCTACTGGTCAGGTTATTTGGGGGGGGGTCATGAATAGGGATGAGGGCAGGGTTATAGAAACATTAAAAAGAGCTACAATGGTAGTCATTTTATGATGATTAAATCATTGAATATACTGCTATGCTCTGCATCAATAGGAGAACCCTTATGTACATGGACTCTGCAACCCTTACAGAAATATAGGTGTGCTGTGTACATACAGAATGTATGCCACATGCTTAATTGTGCAATGTTTGCACGTGGTTCACATACACAAAGTAAACCTAAGCAAACCAGGTCTAAAAGGCAAATCAGATTTACATGCTACATTCTTGACATGAGTGCAGCAGTTAAGCTGGTGTGGACATCATTTAAACAACACATCAGGTTCACATGCTGCACACTTGTCATGTGTACAACAGCTAAGCTGCTGCAAATCTCATCTAAAAACATATTAGTTTCTATTTCCTAGACTAAAGCTAGCAATTAGAGCCATTAAAGTACATTTTTATTTGAATTCCTAGAAAAATTAGGTAAACTCTTTAATTCTGATCCTATTGCAAGTTGCTTAATGGCTTTTGATTTTTGTCATTAAATTATCATTAATTTGTAAAGTATTGTTTACTTACTGCATTAAATGCCTAGGATATAGCCAGCCAACATCCCCCATTCCAGATGTACGAAGAGGGACCTTTGTGTTGTGAAACCAGTCCTTTTTGTTTTGGACCATGCAAATCCCTTATTCATATTAAGTGCTACAGAACAAAGAACCTTGACGTGCAAGCACTGAGGCAAGAGTTACCCCAAAGGGCACTGGCTGGGAAGCCAAGTTTCAAAGAAATACAAAATCACACATACCCCCATAATTTAAAGCATCATGGGTTGCATATGCAAATCACCACAAAATATTATGCATAGTGCTACAGATGTGTTTCTCCATGACTGTTTCAGCTCGCTTACTTTCCCTTTGTCATTCTGTATTGAGCATATACATTATGGCCATGCTCAGCACTCTTTGTGCTGAGTAGGGTCTTGGAAGCATGCACCATACCTCACATTTTGTCACTGAAATGAGGGACATGGACACTCAAAATGAGAGACCATGAGGGGCACTAACCCACATAATGATCAGGACATATCATGAAATATGGAGATACAGAACCTCAGAACATAGTGGAAATCATTGCATTAGCACCTGAGAATGGATTTCTATGATAAAGTGGGGTGCCATTTATGTAGGGCAGAGGGGAGCAGTTGAACCCCCCATATTTGTGCCTAGGTTGTTCTTATGGTGTGGCAATAATGGCATTAATTTTTGGATTTAATCTTTTGCTCAGTAAGTGCCCACCAGGCCTGTGTGTGCTCACACTGCAGGTACTCGCCAGACTCGACTGTGTCTGTACTGTGTTGTCCATTCTCTCCACCTATTAGTGGCGTCACCATTACATGTGATCTGGATGAGCTCCAGCCAAGAAAGAGCACATGAGTCTTTCAAGTGCGACACTATCTTTCCAGCCACAGAGTAGACAGACTACACACTATAGCTTGGAGGAGTCAGTGAGCACTGAACTCTCAATAGCAGTGTTGTGGCAGCATATTTTTGTTGGTCTATTCTTAATGAGTCTCTGGCTCCCCTTAGAGCTGAAAGGGAAGAGGTTGAGCTAGAAGCTAACTCAAGACTAGGCTTCCTACTTACTCTACTAGGCTCGCCTTGCAAAGAAAACAGCACAGACCCCCATGACAGCAAGCTAGGCTTAGCAGCAGTGGTGACTGTTGTGTGGGTGGCCTTCAAAGGCCTTGATCAATAAAGTGCAGAAGCAGCCACAGCAGCAACCAAGAAAGAAGCAAGCAACCCAGGTTAGGTGGATTCGATTGGTGAGGTGACTTGATCGTGGACCATGTTGGGGACCTGTGATGGTCAGTTCTAGCATCCAGCTTCTGGCACAAGGAGACAGGAGGAGCAGACTTATTGATGTGTTTTTCATGTTTCTTCACCTTTGGGCAGCTTCATGACCCATAGGGGATGGGTTTTGTATGGGAATATAGTCAGGGAGAAAAATCATGACAAAGTTCTTTTTTTTGGGGGGGGGGCAGAACTTCAGCCAGGAATAGAAATGGTTAGTAACTGGTGGGTTTAAGCCCAAATCTGATGCACTGCTCCGGGGTATATACAGATGAATCTTATACATTAGAATTTTTCATGATTTGCATATCACCTTTCAGTCAAAACATATAAGTTTTACATTTTAGAGATGTTACAGACATTCTAGTGCTGTCCTTTGCATTCACAGACAGTTGAGTGGCATGGTATGCACAGACTATTGGAGCCCTACTATAGTCAGGCTTATGCCCCCCCCCCACCAAGTGAAGCTGACCTCCACATCCCCATTGAATTGAATGGGGCTATTTTTTATTAAATTTTTATACATTATTGATGGAGAGTTGGAGACTAATGAAGACCACTGCTCGACTAACAAGGGCCTTGTTAGTAGAACAGTGGCCTTCATTGTTCTCCAACTCACCATTATAACATATAAAATGGTAATAAAAATAACTCCATTCATTTCAAGTGGGTTCACCCCTGCACTCTGACCCATTGATATAATTTCTTAAAGACTTCTGCCTCTGGCTCTCTAGTACTCAAGTAAGAGACTTTTTACTTATATCTATACTTGGTGAGTTGTCTGTAGCAGCATGGCCGTACCCACTACAGTGTGTGTGCATGGGGGGGGTACTGGCCATGTGGGTGTGTGTCGAGTTATTGCTACTTTTGTGTGTGCACCTTAAAGTCTGTTTGTGAGGAAACACTCAAAACTATGGAGAGAAAATAGAAGGAGTACAGGCCAGACAGAAGTAATTAAGTGTTTTTTGAGTAAGTGTGTGTATTGGGGGGTGGGAAGAACCATGTGTGTTTCCATTGGTATGTGTGCTACAGTTCAATTGTGAAACTGAGATGAGGGAGAGAAGAAAACTGAAAAGTATAACAATGGCTACAAGCATGCCACATGCATGCAGATGTATTCAGATACTGTATGTATTGAAGTACAAGCAAGCCATATGCATGCAGACAGCATGGCTTAGTGGTTAAAGGCACTGAACTTCAAACCATGAGACTTGGTGGCATGAAAACCTGGGTTTGAACCTTATCAACCCCCACTTGTGTATGGTGTGATTCTGA
The DNA here is from genome assembly GCA_016271365.2 of Neoceratodus forsteri. NCBI lineage: Eukaryota > Metazoa > Chordata > Ceratodontiformes > Ceratodontidae > Neoceratodus > Neoceratodus forsteri. Next base: position 872,346,318 of record CM057458.1, on the reverse strand, counting down.
GCAAGTCACTTAACTTTTACATGTGCAGTTATCAGTGACCACTTGCTTTTTGCACGCATGCCACATGTATGCAGTCTTTTCCAATTTAACATAAAAATCATGCTTTGCACACTTTCTTGCTGCATGCAAGGCATATGTATGCAATAGGTTCCAATTTAACATTTAAATCATACTTGTGGGATGCATATCACTTGTGTAGTTTTAAGTGTGCAGTATGAAAACATTTCATAGAATTATTTCTGTAAGGGAATATATTTTGTGTGCTTGCACTCATGTGTCAGCACCGCACTCTGGTACCTTTAAAAATGGTCCCCACTCTGTCAACTCTTTTTCAGTTGCTGTGGTTCTAATATAGTTAGCATTGCACTAACTGCTTGACTATAGTGGCTGCACTGAAGAAATTTCTATTTTAATGCAAATATACCTTTATAAAAACAAAGAGGAGTTCAGCAATGAAATACTAACATATTCTGAATATTGTCTGATAGGTGTTTCAAAGTTTTGGATAACGCGGCGATAGCTCTTTTTGGAATATTTATTAAGTATTGACCTAAAAATTCAGTAACAGACCTACAGTATGTTGACCTAAGCCATTTTAGTTATTGCTTTATACCAATGAGATAATTCCACCGCACTGGAGAAGGAGCGGAACTGGCAGTGTAACAAATCAACAGATCTATATACAACCTTTGCTTCATGTGTTGGCACTGACTCAGGCTTAATACCTCTGAGGGTGTTAAATTAGAGAACTATAGGAATTCACTGGCACTGTACTATCCATTTCTAAGTACAAGTCTGTACTGCTAGTATTTAAAAGGATTTAAGCATTGTTTTTGTACAGATTTTGAATATTTTTCCACATAACAGTCAGCTGCCCTGATTTTTCAGTGACAACTGACAATCATGAACTTACAGTACAATGAAATATAAAAAATGAATACATTGATCTAAGAAAGTCAAGAATTTCATATCCTAGCATGCTGTACATACTGCAAACTGTTCTCTATACAAGTCAGTACACCAGCTTTTACATCACCTATTCTGAGCTTATCAATGTTAAAAGAGTAGTCTACTTTATCCCTTTTGTTGCTTCTTCATCTGACTAAACATTTATTTGAATCAGTTTAAAACTGAGAAGTAAATTCCACAGTGTAGTTTTTTATTACTTGGATTTTTTTAATAAGTTTGCTTTTAGGTGAAACAGAATCACCCATCATTGTCTACTTTACAGAAATGTTGTACATCTACCCCCTAGAAGGAGATGGAAATTCAAATGGCTCACTCTTACTCTTTGTACAGATGTGTCAAATATCAACTGTCTATATCCTACCTAAGCATGTCTGAAGTCATCCACTCGCAACGCTGGTTCAGCTGTTGAGTTGGTACCTATAAATTTTGTTTATCTTTGAGAATGTGGCTGAATCATATTGAATCCCAATGTAGTGACTGGCAAGGGATAAAGCAGATTACAAATAACAGGTAAGAAAGCTGTGAGATCAGCTATATTACAACAATGTGTAGTATCTTACTTGTATCAGCTGGTGTTGGCATGCTGAACTATGTTACAAGTATTCCTTGCTATGGTCAAGAATTATACCTCCAGTAGCCGCTTCTTTAACTACAAGCCAGTTACTGTCGTCTCCCTCTCTCCATAGATTTTAACTTTATTTATTATACTCTCCACCAAACCATTATGTATTAAAACATACAAACAAATGAAAACAAATTTAATTTATGTCATTACATTGACCTTCATAATATTTTGCCATCCAGCAATATTTGTTTATTCCTTTTGGTATATTTATTGAAGATTGAATACAGTTGCTATCTGCTGGCAAGCGGAAGTCAATTTCCTACCTGAGATTGGAGCCATACTGGAGAATGGACAGTTAGCTGTTCAGTTATTCCACTGCTGTCCTGTTCATGGTGGGTGTGCCAGGCTGATGGGTCATAGATAACTAATAATGACTCTGTTTGACACACGTAATCATATTGAGCTTCTTGGTGACAACAAAATGAAGGCCACCATACTGTCTCAAGGAGGAGGGCTTGGGTTGGTGTTATACATAGTAGTCCTTGTGCTGCCACTGCTGCTAAGAGTGGTTAAATGGACTATGTTGCCAGTCTTAGTTGGAGTCTAGGGAGCTTCAAGAGTTGGAATAGTAGCAGAAGTCACTTGCTGGGCATATAAATAATAAATTATAAAATTGTTAAAGTAGATCCATGATCAGTTAAGTTTGAAATAAAAGGCTAAGAAATCATCATCCTCTGGATTTGTCTTGAACTATGTGGTGAGGCAATATTTCCAGGTGTGCTGAACATTTTTTCTGAAATGACCAATATTGGAGGGCATCTGAGGAAATAAGAAGTCACTTAGTGACTGCAGGCCAAATGAGATAACATAGAAACATAGAAAACTGACAACCAACAAGGACCACTAGGCACATCCATATACCCTGTCTTTAACAGTGCCCCCTGATCCTACTCAGTCAGCAGCATTCGCCTCTCCTCCCTCTCATCTCTAGGGTTCCCTTATGCTTATCCCATGTATACTTGAAACCCCCCACTGTGCCCACTCCCACCACTTCCTGGGATAGTCTGTTCCATGCATATACCACCCTTTCTGTGAAAAAAACCTTCCTCATATTGCCCCTTAACCTGCCCCCCCTCCATTCTCATCTTGTGCCCCCTCATTCTTGTATCCTTCTAATAATGAAAGATGTCAACCACCTGCACCTTGTTCATGCCCTTAAGGTACTTGGAAGTCTCTATCATGTCTCCCTATTCCCTCCTCTCTTTCAGTGTATACGTACTACGCTCTTGCAATCTTTCCTCATATGTCTTCTGTTGCAAGCCTTGCACCATCTTCATCACCCTTCTCTGAGCCTCCTTCACTCTGTCAACATCTTTATGAAGATGTGGCCTCCAGAACTGTACATAGTATTCTAGATGCGGCCTCACTAGAGTTTTGTAAAGTGGTATCACCACTTCCCCTTCTCCTGCTAGTGATAAACCCTGCCTATGCACTCCAGCATGCCACTGGCCCTCCTACTGCCTTTGTACACTGTTTGGCCACTGTTAGATCTTCTGAGATGATAATCCCCAAGTCACTTTCATTCCTGGTGACCACTAACAATACCACCCTCCTCCCATCATGTAGCTCTCAGCAGGGTTTCTGTGCCCTAGGTGCACAATTTTTCACCTCTTGGCATTGAACCTCAGTTGCCACACTTCTGACCATTCCTCCAGCATTTCCAGGTCCCTCTACATCCTGTACACCCCATCAGGAGTGTCCACCCTTTAGCAGATCTTGGTGTCATTTGCAAATAGACATTCCTTCCCTTCTAGCCCCTCTACAATGTCGCTAATGAAGATATTAAAAAGGACTGGCCCCAGGACTGGTCCCTGAGGCACCCCACTGGTCATCCCCCTTTCCTTGGATTGGGATCTATTAACCACCTCCCTCTACTTCCTGTCCCTTAGCCAGTTGCTAACCCAGTTCACCACCTTATGGCCCACACCCTGGCTGCTGAACTTATTTACCAGTCTCCCATGTGGAACAGTGTCGAAGGCCTTGCTGAAATTGAGGTAGACAACATCTACTGCTCACCCCTGATCCACCACCTTCATCACATAGTCAAAAAATTCTATCACATTAATTTGACATGACCTTCATTCTGTGAATTGATGCTGTCTCAGACCCTGCTCTGTGTTGGATTCAAAGTGTTCTACAATCCTTTCCTTAAGCAGTGCCTCCATCACCTTACACACTGTGGATGTTAGGCTGACCAGCCTATAGTTTCCTGCATCCTCCCTGCTTCCACTCTTGTGAAGAGGGACTTCATGTGCCCTCCTCCAGTCCTCTGGAACCACTCCTGTACTGAGTGATTCACTGAACAGGGCTGCCAGTGGTGCTGCTGTCTCCTTCCTTAGCTCCTTTAATATTTATTGAATTACTATTTCAGCTAGCCAGAGTTTTCACAAGATAGAGTAAGCATGTATCATGTAATCTAGTAGTAAGTATGTGTCTTGCTCAAAAATGTCCAAGATGCACTGGCATTCAGTGTCCTAATGCTCCCAGATTTCTTTGCTTGGTTCAGATCATCACTATTCAAGTTTTCTATGCCAGCATGCTCATGGCTGCTATGGAACCATAACAAGACAGTGGAAGAAAATAAGCAGTACAATCAGGCAGTTCATACTAAGGTTATAGGGCAGTAGAAAGCTATTGCCCATATAAACTGCCCCCTACTTCTCAGTGGACAGAGCCAGGTTGATCATCACTTCGTAACAGTTCATACCCAGAATGACTGAAACCACCAAATCAACAAAACAAGTTCTAATCAATTTATCCTCCATCTGCTATGTATACAACAAGAACCAGACAATGCATCAAACCATAGCACAGACCAGGAAAAGCCATCTTCATTGGCAGAGGTCACCTTAGCACAAAATTAATCTGACGATCATTACAAGGGTCAAAATCCTTAAGTACTTTCTCCACATTGACTGGGATATTGTGATGTGAATGCAGCAGTGCTAAACCAGTAAGTCTACCTTCATCCATACAGTTCCATAGCCAAGTCTTATTTCTTTGCAGTGCACTGAGTGATCTCTCTGCTGTAGAAACACTGACTGGCATTGTGTCCAAAACACAAAGAGCTGTGTTGATACCTGGATAGAATGCAGGATTTAGCTGAGATAATGTAGCAAGGCTGCTGTTTGGCCATTCTTCTTCTGGTACAAGCACCCACTTTGCCTTCCATCTCTGCAGTTCTGCTTGAAAACTGTCCAGACTGGAGAAGTCACTCCTGTACGCATTATACACAGCCATCACCATGTCCTTAGTGTCCATAGCATGCAAATTGTTTGGTAACAAGTAATGAGCAAGAAAACATGGGTGGCATTCAAGCAGTTGCTCTGTCAACTCCAAAATAACATGGTCGAAGAAAGGAATAAAGACATTTCTTCTGTAGTATTCCTGTGGATCTGATGCACCAGTGTTGTTCCTCTGAGTTTGTCTTCCACATATCCATGGCATAGATTCTTTGATAAATGCAGAATTTGCCAGATGTTTCACCTTGACTTACAGTGCAGAAAATACAGTGTTGATGTCCTCTCTCATGCTTCGCAGCGCCTCCACCACAACACTTGCTTCTTCACATGCTTGAATCAAGTCGACATCTTCACGTTGCAGATACAAATGAAGATGTTTTGTGAGTCCCAGTATGGACTCTACACAAACCAAACTGACGAGGGCATCAAACTTCATAATAGAAAACAGAAATCTTTTGGCATCATCATCGAACTCTGCAATTTTCTCCAAGGTGCTGATGATCACAACATATTTTGCTTTGAAGCATCAAAGTGAATCTGCCTAGCTCATCCATTGTATATTCCCTGGGGCAGGCAAGGCTGTACTTCTGTCTTCTTCCTCATCTTCCCAGTCACATGTCAAGTTCATGAATTCCTTTAGTTCTGTTAAATACACATTGCTGTGTTTGGCAGAGGATTTCAGTGCTGCTATTACTTTTCGGCATGTATCAAACATGTTTGCAATCTGTCATGTTGAACAGGAATGAACAATTGGTGTGTTCAGATTATGAGCTTTGCAGGCAGTGTAGGCTGCTTCTGGAAGGACCGCATGAATTTGGGCTTGCACTCCACTGAATTGCCCACTCATGTTGCTGCCTCGATCATAGCCTTGGCCCCTCATGTACTCCTTCTCTATGCCCCAAGCAGTGCGTCTTTGCAATCAAAGCTCTGCCAGTGCTTGCCCAGTTGTTGCAAAAGCTTCTACAAACTCTATAAAATCTTCTCATAGTTCCACAGTTCCATTTCAATTAACATATCGCACTACCAGGGTTATCTGCTCCTTTGCGGAAATGTCAATGGTTCCGTCTGCAATTAAGCTGAAGAATTTTGCCACTTTTACTTGTGCCAGAATTTTCCTCAGAATCTGCAGACTCATCAGCTATATCAGCTCATTTTAAATTTGTGCCAATATGTACTGTGCGTTTCATGGTGCAAATTCCAGGTGTTCTTTGAAGACCATGTCCAACTCTGCTGTGTACTGTACAAGTGCATGGAAATTCCCAGTGGTCTGAAGCCTGCCTCTCAGCACTACATTATTTCTGCCACAAAGGAGAAGGATTTTCACAATCTGACATAGAGCAAGTCTTGTATGTTCGGTCACTTTCTGATCCTGCTTCAGAAGAGACTGATAGGCAGAAGTCTGTCTTCCATCACACACACTTATAAATGCATCTGCCCTTGCTGTGGCATTCCCATGTTCTTTAGACTTGTTGTGCCTCTCAAGAATCTATTTCCCCATTGGACCAGTCAATCATTGCATCAATACAAAGACTGTTTCCTTGAAGGAGTTGAAAACAAAGCACAGTTCACAGAACACTGCATCCAGTTGCTTAGGGTATTGTGTGAAATTGTACTCTTGAAGCAGCTGGTGATTGAAACATAGATGCTGCTGCTGGCCACTGCCCGATATCATATTTCTTTTTGGAAACTGGAAGTTAGATGGTGGTTGCCACTGGCTTGTTAAGATGGTCTTTTTTTGGACTTCTATCAGTGTGTGGCGGTCATAGACCGCAATGTCACTCTCATCCTGTGGATGGAGATCTTCCACTATCCATGCTACTGCTCTGCTGAGTTGGATGTTCTACATCACACACTAATGGGGCTCTGGTTACAGTTCCTTCTCTACTCTGTAAAGTGAAAGGTTCTTCAGCCAAAGATGAGGTTCTAGTTAGCGGAACTGCTTCACTAGGGATGGTTAGGGTACTGCATACAGGAGCTGCAGTTGGTTCTCCAGGGAGATCAACTTCTGGCACTCCAGTAGATGCCAGTTCCTCACCAATACCATGCCTAAAATGAAAAAAAAAATAAAAAGAACAGCGATGTCAGAGAGAAATACTAGCATTAAAAAACTAAAAAAAAAAATCTATCATACACTGTAAAAATTACTTACCAAGTTGAGGATGGCCCTTCAGGTCGCTCCACAGGTGCCACAGAGTGTGCAGGTTTTTCAACATGCCTGAAATGAAACAGCTGTGTTAATATAAATTGCAGCACAACTGAGTATGTAATGAATGCAAGGAGGAGAAGGTTGGGCATGGCCCACAGCTCAGCACCATGGACACAGGGGGGAGGGAGGTAGGTGTGCAAGTCACTAGTGGGGTACCTCAGGGATCAGTCCTGAGGTCAGTCCTCTTCAATATCTTCATCAGTGACATTGCAGATGGACTGGAGGGTAAGGTTTGTCTATTTTCAGATGACACCAAGATCTGCAGAGTAGATGATCCGGATGGGGTGTGCAGAATGACAAGAGAGCTGGATAAAGTAGCAAATGGTTGGAAGAGTGGCAAATGAAGCTTTAACACAAAGAAGTACAAGATCATGCACATAGGGTAGAGAAACCCTGAAGCCACCTATAGTTTGGGAGGGGAGTTGCTGGCAATCACAAGGGGAGAATGAGACTTGGGCATCATCCTCACAGATTACCTGAAATCATTCAAGCAGACCACTAAAGCAGTAGGCAAGGCTAGAGGGATGTTATGGTGTATTGGTAAGGGTATCTCAAGCCGTAAGAGGGCGGTAATAATCCCTCTTTACAAGACACCTATATAAAAACTAATGATTATTTTTTTTGTTTGTTTTACTTACCAAGTTAGAAAAGAGGCCATAACTTTTGGCAATTGTGCTGTCTCCTCTTTCCGGGTACGTTTTGCCTTCCTCTGCTGGATGCCAGACACTTGTTTTCTCTTCTGTGCAGATTCCATCCTAGCAAGACAAGACAATACCAATGAGAAATACTGAATAACATCTTGCAGGATGGAATAATAAAAAAAAAACAAAAAAAAACAATATAAATGTAATTAATTTCAACTTACAGTTTTGGTCTAAGAGATCACTGCTTTCCCAGTGAGCAAGTCACCAACAGTGTCACAAAAGCCTGGATGGAACCCAGAAGTAAATGATGTGTCCTGCACTATGATATCAGCTATAAGGCTGAAGTTTTAGAAACACGGGCAAAGGTACATTTAATGAAGCAGCCTAGTCTCAAACACACATTAACACTTTTTTCCTAAGGAATGCTTAGCAGCAGTTTACACTATAGTTTGTTATTAGTTGTGCTGAAGTAATTCAAGATTGCAGTTAAGCAAACTGCTAATGAGTTTTGAACTTGTTGAATAATACCATTTCAACCATTTTGAAAGGTTGTAACAATCATAAGTTGTTTTTCATAAAACTGTAACTAGTCAAAAATAAAAGACTGTATGACATGTAGTACTGTTTCAGTGTGGCTATTTCATAAAGTGCCCACAGGGGAGGGCTTGGCATGGCACTGCTTTTCACCAACGCTCCCCTACCCCAATCTTCACAATACCAGGGCCTGAGTAACCATTCCTTGCTCTATTCATACCTCTCAACTGCTATGAATTCCACATAGCGCTATGATTTTCACACTCAAATTTACCATGGCGCCTCACAAGTTTACTGATGTTCCTCAGAATGTTTGAATTATTTCTGGACACACAAACTATAAAATCATTGAACTAAGTTGATAGAAACATTCCTTATCACTAAGTATATGGGGCCCAGGCCCACTATCTATAGACATAACATTGTTTAACATAAGAAAGTGCTACACATTCTGGCTCTTTGGTATGATTTTTGAAGGCCAGTGTTATGATTTTTAGTGCTGAGAGGTTGAGTGGTATGGCTCTACTCCAGGCAAACACACACACACACGATGAGCAAAGCAGTTTCAGTGGCTCACCAGGTAGCACACTCACCTCTGAGGCTGGGATATTACAAGACTGCTGTGGGTTATTTTCCCACACCAGGCACTTGTCTTGCATCTGAGGGACTACAGAGAGGAAGGCCCCCCTCTTCTGGAGTACAAATGGGTTAGGACAGAAGAGGGGTACATGAAGCTGTCTGATGCCCAGCTTGCAAGTGTGCACCTGGCTTCATCAAGTTCCAGGTATGGCTACTTTCCCTGTAATGGCCATCTTCCTCCCAGCAAGTTAGAAGTACAGGTGGAGTAGCTGGGAGGATGGTTAGTCACTGGAGGGTAAATATCCACACCTGGAACTTGATGAAACCAGTTGCAATTGCAAATTATGCATCTTCACATAGCGTCATGTACCCATCCCACTTCCAAGCCTGTATGTGCTCCAGAAGGGGGGTCAGAGTTTTTTTTAGGACAGTTTATACAAAAAAAAAACAGCATGGCAGTTCCAAACCTGGGCATGCCACTGAGGCTTGCCAGTGCCAAAATATGGAATGAAATTATAAATACTACTATGGCAAAGCACTATTTAGCTCCGACATTACACTGGGAGCCTCTACATATAATGCCAGAGCTAAAATTTAGTGCCACATTAGTATTTATAATTTCACTTGGTTATCCAATTCCCACAGTTTTTTTTTCTGTAGCTCCTGCCGGCAACACACATACCCACACACCAAGTCATACCTCTGTTCTCATACAGAGAATATTATAATATGCAAATCAGAAATAAACAGGTAAACACAATGGTTCCCACATTGTTTTGAGCATGTATATCTGTGTGAGGATGTGTTTCTGAAAACCAATAATTATGTGTGCATACAGCATATCGAGAAAGACAGAGGGAGATTACTGTCTGAATGTGTGTTTTTGTGAGTAATGGTTTGAGGAAGTTCCTCTAGTCATTACTCACAATAGCATATATTGGATGGCTGTACATTAGTGAGCATTCAGGCACTAACCTCCCTTTCTCTCATTATATGCTGCAGTGCACATATAATTTTGTCATAACAGCACTCTGCACCTCCCCCCCCCGAACACCGATGAAAGACTTTAGCCATACCTCTCAGCTTCCATGCAAGATATGGTGTTCGGACTGTATAGCTAAAATCCATAATATTCGCCAGCCCAGTAGCACCAATGGTTGAAGCCCTGCACCTCACCTTACACCACACTGGTGACCCATGTTCGGGAACAAGCACTGGCCACCAGGGGTGGGCAAGGGTGAAGAAGGATTGAGCATTTGATGGCTTGCTTTCCTTCTCCTGGGAGGGGACGGAGCTGGCCCAACTGCGATACTGCCACCTCTCGGTGGCCACTGGCATCTGGCAGTGGGGAGGGGGAAAGCATCAGACGTAGGGAGGGGGGAGCCAACGTCGATAGGGACCTGAGCGGAAGTACGTCTCTATGTGTCTCTGTCTCATTGGCCTCTTCGAAACTGATGCCAGATGGGAGTGCAAGAACAGAGGAAAATGGCGCCAGCCAGTCCTGGCGACAATTTCTCCACACTGCCATGCTCCCACAGGCTCAAGGGCAGACTCGGTTGTGCCACACTCCTCTTAAGTTGAGGAAGGTAGGAGGGTCCTTCCCTCACCCCACCCAGGGGGGTTATCCGGGGTTTGAGGTAAAAATAGGAGTGTGTGTACTCTAGGAGCAGACTCCTCAGCAGCTGGGACATGAGTGGCTTGAGAGATCTGAGAGATTGATCAGACTTAGGCAGTAGGAGTGGGGAAAAATAGAAAGTATAAAAACGTAATATTTCATCAGAACAACAAATTTGACTCCAAGCATCTGACCACTTCCAAAATTACACAACTTATTAGTGAACTGATAACAACAAATATACGGCCCATTTCAGCTGTGGAAAGTCTGACTGCAGCTGGGGTGCTACACTATCACTGACTGCCATTAAAAGATATACTAGTCCAGTTGCCCAGGTACATAATTTGTATGTGGAGCAAATATTTGCACACTCCACTGTAATCTAAACACCAGAACTAACTGGCTGCTATTTAAACAGAGATGATGCTACTATGCAAACTTAACAGTAGCAAAAATTCTTAAAAAAAAAAAGAAAAAGAAGAAAAAACAGGATGGTTGAGTTGGTAGCACATCTGCCTCTGGGTCAGAAGGCTGTGGGTTCTAGTCTCACTCCGGCATTGGGCTCATACAATAAATGCTGGCACCAAAGTGCAGTGCTAAGAGGATGCATTATTGTCATGGTGTGCCATGCCATCATTCAGATGAGACACTAAGATCCTGTTAGCCTGTTTTGGTGGTTGTTCAGATGGACGTTAAAAATCCCATGGCACTTTTTAAAAAGATTGGGGGAAACTGCTTGATGTTCTGGCCAAATTTCTTCCAGTCATTAAAAGAAACACCAACAGCTTAATCTGGTTCAATTTCAGATGATTTGCATCTGTAACCCCCCCCCCCCCCAAAAAAAAATCCTGGACAAGGCTGAAAATAGGCAGCATTGTCTAGCCCACCTTTGCCAGTCAGCAAAAACTAAATGAAATAAAACATAAAACTTACTATCCAGGAGAGCTTTCTTGTACAGATGCAGTGAATGAAGACTTCACTGAAGAAGCTGGAAACTTCATACTGTGGCTAGCAATGTGAATTTCCTGACTGACACCAACTTTAATTGCCAAAGTTTTCTTTTCATTTAAAAAAAAAAATGTTTTACATTTAACCCCCACCCACTCACTGTACAAGTATGACCCATCCACCCACCTCCCAGAAACTATATATACATTCCCCCCACTTAATTTCTTCTTCTAACACCCACAATCTGCCCCCACCACACACAGCACACACACACACCACTCTGGAAAAGTATATAGCACAGTTGCAAAGCTGTAATAAAATCACAGCCCCAACCTGCTTGAAACAAGTAAACACCTCCCTACACAACAGTTCCATCACCCACCAAGCAACTCCAGCTATGGCCATCTAATGGTCTGTTTCAGAGCACTTTTGTGCAGTGACTTTCTCAAACCTCTACTCCACCTCAACCAAAACAAGAGTGCAGGGGTTGTCAGCATGAACCCAAACTACTCTTGATCTCAGCTCCAGCACAGGTAAACATTCAACTGACAGTCTGTGGGGACTTCACTGCTCTGAGAAGGTTGGCAATCAAACCTTAAACATTACAGGCCCATCTAGGGAACCCTAGCTCTCCAACCATCTTGCATGCCTGACGCCATTACTGGGGGGGGAGGGGGGTGACCAGACCATCATGAAATAAAAAAAAAAAACTTACCTGCCTAAACTATGCAGACAGAGGAGGCTTGGTCCCAAAATGTGTAATAATCTGGATTCCTCACTGCTGTTGCTGTGTCTTCTGCATTGCTCTGGTCACGGCAGTCACTCATAACACTTTAAGCCCAGCTGCTGCTCTTTATTTTAGTCCAAAAAATAAAGTGATTAAGCTCCTTTTAGAAGGTCTTTCAGTAACAGCCAACAGCTGTCTCTCTCTTCTAGATGCCGGTCTGGCACTTGGCTTTGGCACTCTCTTTGAACGGTCTCTCGACTCGGAGACAGCAGCTCAGGATATCAGGATAGGAATCAGAAGTCAGGGCAGGTAGCAGCTTCCCCCACAGTTTTCTCTCTGGCACACTGGAACTCTCCTAGGCTACAGAGCAGACACTGAGCACTGGAGAGGCTCTTTGCTTTTATTGTACTACCTCGGACCTGAGGGAGGACAAAAAAGTTCAGGTCCGAGGGGCGGAGGTGCGAGTAAGAGGAAAAACCAAGCAGCTTCCTGTCATTGGTTGTGAGGGCTCATACACCATCAACTGTGATGTTACATGCTCGGTCCATTCACTTACCGTAACAGGAAAGAGACGGCAATGGCCTTCGGGGGATCAGTGTTTTTGGGAGTGACTGTTCATCTGTGTTATCGCATGGCATGGCTGGCAGCTGGCTCCATTTCAGACCAGGCAAAAAGGAAGGATGGTGTGCTCACGGCAGGACTACAGAAAGGAGGTATGAGCAGGTGCAGACCCGTTTACATCCCCCACGCTTTTTAGTGTGGATTTTGCCTAGTATTTTTTGGCATCAGAAGGGCAGCAAAAAAAACTGCTGACAAATGGAGCAGGCTGCACAAGGAGGGACATTGTGAAAACGGCCCCCCCCCACACAGAAAAGTGTATGCAATGCGTACACTGCGTATGCCTGCTGACATCCTTGTTAGAAATATTCCACAGTCTATTAGATCTGGGTATTAACACATATTTCCTGATGTCTGTGTTGGAGAATTTTTCAACAAACTGTATTTTGTGACCCCTTAAATCATAATTAAAAATTTTGAATTCAATGCTCATTTCCTTGAACAACTGTTCATCCTGCAAGATTTTAAATAAAAATAGCAAAGTCGCCCCAGTGCACCTGTCCTTTAAGGAAAATAACCCCAAATCATACAGACTATTCTCATATGGTTTATCCTGTATCCAATGGATACATTTTTTTATACCTGTTTTTTTTTTTCTTCAAGATCATTATCTTTGCATAAATACGGGCTCCACAATTGTGAACAGTAGTGTAGGTGGGGACATATATCTCGCTACCCTCCACCACAAGGTTGATCACATCCTTTTGGGGGACCTAAACATGAACTGGCTCAGTGCATCCTCTTCCACCACCCGAGATACCTTCGCGACTATGGATCTGACGCAACTCATTTCCCAACCCACAAGAGTAAACGCCAAGAGAGGTACCAGTACCCTTCTAGATGTAATCATCACAAACCGCCCCCAAAAAATCCAAGATATCCAGGTCCTCCAGGACTCACTCAGTGATCACTCCCCGATCCTATTCTGCTGGTCGACCCCAACCCCCCTACTTAAAGCCCAACCCACACTCCGCAGGCGCCTCAGACCTGGTGGGCTAAAAAGTCTCAAACAACTTCTTGCCCAGATTAACTAGTCACCCATACAGCATGCTTCTGACATAGACACAGCTCTCATCTTCTTCTCCCAGACTTTCAACAAAGCCTGTGACCTCTATGCCTACCAGAACATGTACCAAAAAGCTCAGTGCACCCTGGGTTACCCCTGCTCTACGTCAACTGCTCAAGCACAAGGATAACTTATGGCACCTTGCCACTGAAACAGGCTGGGTAGCTGACAGACAGGCTTATAATGCAGCACGGAACAAGTGCACCTGGGCTATCCATAAAGCAAAGGCCGACCAATACCAGGCCACGCTCACCTCCTCCTGGCGGTGTGCTCAAACCTTCTGGGACAACATTAAACAATTGAATGGCAGTGCCCTCACCCCCCCAGCCCAGATCACCATGGACGGGACTACCTCGACTGACCCGGCCTGCATAGCCAAATTCATAAACACTACCTTTACAGACCTTAGCTCGGTCCTCCCCAGTAATTTCTTTGACCCTCTCCCCTCCCGGCTAGCCCCTGTCATCCAACGCCCTTGTTTCCATCTATGCAGGGTAACTGACCAGGAAGCCAGACTGCACCTGCTCAAAGCTTTAAAGAGCAATAGTCCCGGCAGCAACTCCCTGGACCCCAGCATTCTCCGTCAGGTGCTGGACCAGGTACTTGCTCCACTCACCACCCTACTCAACAAATCCCTCTGCCTGGGGCAATTCCCAACTGCATGGAAAATGGTCATAGTTACGCCCATCCACAAAGGCGGTGACAGGTCTAATGCAGGGAACTACAGACCTATCTCCATCCTCCCACCCCTCTCTAAAGCCCTTGAAAAGCTGGTGGCCTCTCAAATCACTGAGTACCTAACCAAGTACAACATCCTCTGTCCAGAACAGCACAGCTTATGGGCAGGGCACAGTACTGGAACAGCTCTAATTGAGTTTTCAAATTTCATACACTCCTCCCTGGATGCCGGTGCCCTAGCTGGTGCAGTGTTTGTAGATCTCTCAAAGGCTTTCGACACTGTCTCCCACCCCCTCCTACTGGAAGCCCTCTCCCATACTGGCCTATCTACTGGGCCAATCTCTTGGTGCACAAGCTACCTATCTGACCGCCTCCAATGTGTCAAAATCAACGGGACACTTTCTACAACCTGTCCCATCCGCTCAGGTGTCCCCCAGGGCTCCATCCTGGGACCGCTACTCTTATCAATCTATGCAAACACCCTACCCAGTTCATGCACTGGTAGAATTCTGTTATATGCAGATGTTGCCATCCTCTTTGTCACCCACCACAATCCCAACACCCTCCAGGACTCCCTACAACTCACCTTCAATGATGCAGAAACCTGGTTCAAAGAGAACCGACTTGTCATCAATCTCAAAAAAAAAAAAAATCGATGCTCTTTGCTCACCCTCAAAACAAAGCCAGTAACTTCCCTCTACACATCCTTCCCAGCCCCAAGCAACCCCTTGAACTAGTCCACTCGTACAAGTACCTTGGGATCATCTTCGACACTGCCCTCTCCTTCCATACCCATATTGAGGCACTTGCCTCTGCTACTAATGTGTGGCTAGGTATCCTCTACCACCATAAAAACTGTCTCCCCCCCATTGCCCTCTGACTAGCAGTTACATCCTCGATACCATCCCTGGTGGACTACGGCCTACCTGTTTACAGTGCGGCTGACTTGACCGCCTTCAACAAAATCTGCGTTGTCCTGAATAAGGTGTGTAGGCTTATTGCAGGGGCCTCCAGGCTCACTCACACATGTCAGCTATATGACTTGGCAAGGCTACTAAATCTGGATGAGCGACTTCAATACCAAACCAGCCTCATTACGAAAAAAACCCTTCTCGGGCTATCCCCCCCCCCGTGCTGACAACCTCCATCAGCCAAGCCAAACCCTTGATTAATACCTGAAACTCCTGCAAAATCACCCTTCTGATCCCTAGAACCAGGACAAGCCATGGACAGAGATCTTTATGTTATAGAGCCCCAGCCTGGTTTAACGCGCTCCCACCAGCCATCTCTGACACCACTACTATCTCCGCCTTCAAACCCGCACTGCAGAACCAGCTATTTAGTGCATGTAATTGCACCTGTCACTAGTCGTGACTTAGTCCACCGCATACTGACAATGCTCACATGAGCGGCACCACTGTAACTAGAATGGTTCCTTTGCTCTACAAATATTTGTAAATATACATTGTTGTCAATTTAATTGGTTGTCATTTTATTACAACTTGAAACTCTGTGATGTAACAATGAGCCTGTAATGTAATGTATTTGTCCTCAATGTGACGAGGTACCTTTGGAAATGAGCCTCTGGCTCAAAGGTTGTAAACTGATGCTCAAATAAATAAATAAAAAATATAAGCCTTACACAATGGCATCAAAACTGTGTCAGATCTACTAACAACCCTTTTTTTGGCACAGTTGACCAAGTGGTTAGATTTAACAGCTAGTTGTTTGCAGTGTTCACTTGTCTTCAATTTGCTACTAGCAAGTATACCTAAGCCATGAATGTTTTTCACTGATCTAAGTTTAATGCCATAAATATAATAGTCCTGAAAAATATATGTTCTTCTGAAGAGCGTGACCTTACATTTTTCTGAATTAAACTGTAGACGATTATTGTTTGCATAGTCCACTATGTGCTGTAAATTGGAAACAAGCCAAATTCTATCCTTGACCTGCGTAATAACTCTGCCAAGCTTAGAGTCATCTTCAAACTTAATCAAATAGTTGAAACTTGTTATTTGTAAATCATTTGAATAAATATTAAAAAGCAATGGACACAGAACTGACATCTGTGTGGACTTCACTGGTAACACGCCCCTCCTCAGAAGTAAATCCATTAATTCTAACACATTGGGTTCTTTGTGATAACCATGTCTGAACACATTTAATGATTTAAGTGTTGATACCCATACTATACATTTTAGTCATTAATTCATGTGTCATGTTGCATGGCATCAAAAGCCTTCTTAAAATCCAAATAGATAACATCAACATAATCATTATTATCTACTTTAAGACTAACTTTTTCATAGAAAGCTACTGGATTAGTAGTACAGGATTTATCCTTGGCAAATACTTGTTGTGAATGATCATCTAGGCCTAGTTTCATCATGTCTTCTGAGATTCTATCCTTGATAATACTTTCCATTATGTTACTAAAAATGGATGTCAGAAAAATTGGTCTGTAGATACCAGGAATATATTTGCTAGCTTTTTAAATAATGAAATCACCAAAGTTCTATGCCATTCCAAGGGTACATTACATTCAGAGAGATATTTATTAAGTATAATTGGTAGCAATTCCTTACTCAGTTCTTTAAGTAGACTAGGATGAAACTTGTCAGAGCATGCATATTTGTTTGGGATCAGAGATGATAGTTTATTGTGGATAATATATATTTCTGTCACTGCTTGAGGTGGATTAATTGATATGCAATGCGGTTCAAATGATGAATGGGCATTGTCTTTGTTAAATACTGAACAAAGGTATTTGTTGAAAAATGTTGCCATATCTTTTGGCTCACTATAAATAATGTTATTTATCACCAGTAGTCCTATTATTCTGGAGCTTCATTTAGTTGAATTAATGTAAGAATAAAATAACTTAATATTGTCTTTGGTGCGTGCCAGACTGAACATTATTTTTTCCTACACTGTCTAATAGCCATTTTTGTAGTCCTTAGTGCTGGTTTACAGTTTAAAATATTCTTGTTTGAGTATTTTTTTCTTGAATAATGAAAATGCTTCTTCTTCCTATTACTCCTAATCTGTTTACACAATCATGGGAAGGGGGTGTACCTTTATTATTACAGTATAGCCCTTTTTTCTAGGTACAAATTTATCTACTAGAAGAGTGCAAAAAAAAAAAAACCTCCACAGGAGAAATTCAAGGGAAGGTCTGACTTTCACTTCCACAAAATTTCAGAAATTAATTTCCACATTTTTGCAGAAATTTCACCAGCCCTACACCCTATAAGGTGAAATATCTGGGTGTCATTTTCGACAACATGCTAACACGAGAGGCTCAGATGTTGGAGACAGTCTGGAGTAGCTTTCATCATCTCTGCTGTCTCACCCGGATTAAGTCCCTTGTACCTCCAAATGACCTAGCGGCAACTAGTACTCGAGGTTCGACTACTGTAATGCACTCTACCTCAGGGTCAGGAGAGGTGAGTTGCAATGCTTGCAGTTTTTTGCATACTGCAGCAGCCCAGTTATTGACTGGTCTTTCAAGATCCCTGCATATTACACTGGTGTTGCGTGAGTTGCACTGGCTGCCAGTGCGGTGGCACATCTCCTTTAAGATAGGTCTGTTGACCTATAAGGACCTACATTGGCTGGGTCCAGGCTACCTGCTGGAGCTTCTTTGTCCTTATGCCCCAAGATGTTCTCTTCACTCAGTATGGAATGGACTCTTGGAGGTCCCTGGAGCCAGGCTAAAATCTTTAGGGGATCGGGCATTTGAAATTGCTGCCCCAGTCCTCTGGAATTCATTGCCTGGGTCCCTGAGGATGGTCCCTTCTGTGAAGATTTTTTTTTAAATGATTTAAAACCTTTTTTTTTTTTGCCAAGCCTTTGGGGTTTTATAAATGTGAGTTTTAGTTTTATATCTCTAGGGAAAATATTTGTTAAGAAAATGTTTTATTTTGTGTGGATATTGTTAAATTTCATGTAATGGCAGCCTGGGAATTTGGGGAAGGGCACCACAAATAAATAAAATCTACTACTACTACTACCATAGTATTATTTACTTCCCTAGTGTCTAGTGGCACACCTCCTGCTGGTCACCGATCCCCACCTGATTGGCTGAAAAAATCCTTGGTGGTTAGCTCTCCTTCCCCCAACACAATTACCCACTGGATTTGCAATTAAAAAGAACTCTGGTGGCTAGTGGTCCCTCCCACCACCCAATCACCCACCTAATGTGTAATTAAAAAGCCCTGGTGGCTAGCTGTCCCTCTCCCAACCCAATCACCTGCCAGACATGTCCAGTCAGTGTAAGTCCCCCATCCCTCTTCTCCATATAGTATATAAACCTTTTTTACCTGGTGGTATAGTGAACCCCCATCCCATGAATTAAAATGTTACTCCCTGATGGTCTAGTGCACCCCCTGCCCCTCACCATGGAAGGCAATGTTTTACCACCCTGCTCCCCCTCCCAAAACCCAAGTGGGCAACAGGCACAGCCCTCCTCTCTCATCCACAGCAAGCCACCCACTGAGCTGTCAATGAATGATAGTGTGAGTATATGCACTCATTCAGTGACAGCTTTCAGTAAATGACTGCTATGGAGGAGAGGAGGAGAACTGTACTCAATCACCTCTCAGGTTTAGGATGGGGGCGTAGTGGAGAACACTGCCTTCTGGGGTGAGGGTTCCTGAACCACCTGGGAAAAAATGTTTATATACTATACAGGGGATAGGGATGGTGGGTTACACTGACCAGACACATCGGTCTGGTGATCAAGTGGGAGGAGGGACTCCTAGCCACCAAGACTTTTTTTTTAATTACACATTGGGTGGGTGATCAGGGGAGGGAAGGGACCACTAGCCATCAGGGCTTGTTTGCAATAAAGCCTTTTTTTGTGATAGTAGAGTGGTGCCGGTGTTTGTTTGCTTGCCATTTTTTTTGTGCCCCCCCAGCTTTGGGACGGCCTCTCCGTCAGGCCTTCCTATGCCTTTCATGCCACACTGCCTCAGTGCAGCCACTCATCACCCCATATTGCAGCCCCCCTGGGTAACTCCCAGACATAACCCTTTGCTGGGTGGGTCCCTCTCCTCCAAGGGGGGAAAGCATCAGTACGGCAGCCAATGCAATTCTTGCCCCATGTGCTGCTTGGATGGTTCATGCACTGCCCTGGGTCTTGCTGCAATGGCAGCTGGTGACTGTCATCCAGTCAGCCTCAGGGCTCTTTTCCATTTGTTCCTTGGGGGTGTGGTGTGCCACTAATGTTAGGCTTATGCCAAAGTTCACCATGCCTCATTGGTTAGTGGGACCCATGCATTGCCATGCCCCCAGCCTCCACCAGGGATCAGCAAGCACCGGGTCACTTCCCAACCGTCCCCCCAAGAGAAGGCAAACAGTCATCTGATGTTCAAGCCTACTCTTCCCGGCAGGCCTTCTAGCACCTGGCTCCATTCCCAAAGTTGGGTCACTGGCATCACAAGCGGAAATCCAACTGCTGCCAAGATAGGCCACCCTGCTTTCTTGCCATTGATATTTTCTACACCGGGCACTCTCATTACAGTGTAGCCATCTTTGCTGCCTTTTGTCTTAATTTCACTCTGCCTTGCTGCAGTGGCTACAGCTCAAGGTTCAAACTCTTCTCTCCTCTGCAGCAGGGCAACATTTTGCTTGTCTTCCTGCTTGAAATTACAGATAAATTTGAATTAGCTAACAAGAATGATAAAGCATGATTCTCTGATGATTTCTAACTTTTTTCTGATCATAGATTAATCTTTTTACAAGAAATAAATTGCTCTTTTAACAACAAGGTCCTCTTCCAGTAAGTGAGACCTGGAAAAGACACTGAGATGTGTGCAGCACAAAGAGTTCTCAATCTCCAGTGTTGCTGATGGCTGCTGCAGGACATGTGACTTGTCAATAACTTGGGCATGCTCAGTGCATTCTCCCTGTTAAAAAAGTCTGTGTCATGCTGTCAAGGTGCCAAAATGCCAAAAGAAAGTTGAGTCCATTTGTACCCACTTTACCTATGCCAAAATGTTGGATTTCAGTGCCTCCACAAATGACAAATTGGCCTCAGCTCATCCTTAGTCCCACCTACAGTACATGGCAGTTTGCTTACAAAACAATTTACAATCTATCAGCTAAGGTCAAGCTGAAAAAATTTGCTGCATGCTCCCAGAGTATGAAAACCTCTGGAAATGTAGGTTTGTGGAACTGCTGCTCCAGCCCATTGGAATCTACTCCCTTAATGTATCAAAGACTCCATGAGTATTGAATCTTTAAAGTTCATATTGTTAGACTTACTCCTCAGATAATGGATTGTGGAATTCCTCCAGTGGAATTTATGCAGAAAGGCAATTCTGTTTCTGAGAAGCCTTTCAGAATTTATTTTTTGATTCCTTTGAATTTCCAAAAGTATTTCTGTGTAAACCAGAGAATAATATTCCACACATTATGTTATCTGTGGAATATTATTTCACAGTTTGTGAAAAATTAGTGCATTGCATACAAAAACTGTGTAATGGGGCTGGAGGTCACGTGATGCAGTGCTCCTAATGGCAGCATAGTCATTAGCTCTCTCCTACCAACCAGCTATTTTTGGTATTTCTGCCAGCTTTGTGACCATTTTTTCAACTTATAACCATCTACCAGTGTTCCTTAATGGTCAATAACGTATCTGTATCAGAGTTGCGAACAAATTTTAAAATCGGAGCGTCGGGGTGCCGTGAAGACCATGGAGGCCGAAATGAAGCCTGCCGGGGCCAGGCACACACCACTGAATACCCCGGAGAAAGCATCTAAAAAAATCAAAGACCCAGAATGTGGGACCCTGAGTTAAAATCAGCCCCTCTGGTTCTCCCTCCAACCCTCTTACAGAAGACCGATTTCTGCAGGAATTAATCCCGTTTCAGGAAGCAATGCAAGATATATCATCTGAGTTAAAATCTATGTGTAACGACCTTGCCTCGCTGACTACCAGAGTCGGAGATACTGAAGCCAGAACCAGCTCCCTGGAATCATGGAGGGTGAAAACCGACCCTGAAATCACCCTTCTTAAGCAACAAATTGCCAAACTTCAGTTTAAAACAGAAGATCTCGAGGGTCGCAGTAGAAGAAATAATATCTTAATTCTGGGCCTACCAGAGGCTGAAGAGGGTTCAGATATCCTGATTTTCATCCAAAAGCTCCTGACCAAGATAGTGGGCCCCTCTCCTTTCAACCCACAGTACCATATTGAGCGAGCGCACCGGTCTCTAAAACCAAAGCCGCCACCTGGTACCCCTCCGAGGCCTATAATCATCAAGCTGCTCAGTTACCTGGAAAAGTAACACATTTTAAGTAAAGCCAAAGACCTGCAAACAATTCTATGGGAAAACCACACATTGAGACTTACCCAAGACCTCCCCTTTGAAACCTGGCAAAAGAGGAGAGCTTTTCACCCGATAGTGACCAAGCTGATAGCGGCCGGCATTCGATTCCTGATGAATTATCCAGCCAAGCTGCAAATGCTACTGGATGGAGTGTGGCACTCATTTGAGAAGCCGGACCATGCCAAAGGAGACCTGTCCCAGAAATTGCTCAACCTGTTTAAAGCCGGTTGAACTGTGAACTTCAAGTGCAGTTTTAATGCAGTTTTAATGCCTGCTTACATTGATATAAGTGCTGTTGGTTGTTTTTTCTTTTTTTGTAGGTTGCTGTTTTGCTTAATTGGTGGTTATCTGGTGGTGATCTTTCTGCTGTCTGGGGCAGTGGTATGCTGCTCGGGCTCCGGGCGCGGCCTGGTTGTTAGGCCGAGTGGCCGCGGGCCTTCTTTTCGGCCCTGGAGTGGGGGGGTAGGAACTATTTCTCTGCCAACGATTCCCGTCGGTCAGTTTTCCCAACGGACCAGTTGGTCCTATCAATATTGTGTACCCTTCCCTTTTCCTGCAACACGATGGCCTTATACTCCACACTGAGCTTTTTACTTCTCACATGCCTGAATCTGCAAAGGGATGTCCCGCCTGCTCACTACTGGCACCTTGGTGGTGGAGTTTTTAAACCCAACCCAGGTGTGATAGTACCCCCAATGGCCGAAACTCCTTCGCACTCTAAAATGCCTGGTAGGACATTTTAATTCTGCTCCCTTTTCTGAGGCCATGAAGTTAAGAGCTTCCAAAGAATTGTGCTGGGTTGGGGTGCAACGATTGGCTAGCCTTGGGCGTAACTGCCTCGTAGCCTGCAATGTAGGGAGAGGGTAGCAGTACCCAGGAGATTGTTCTATCCCTGTCTGCTCTGGTTGTTTGTTTTTATTTTAATGTTAAGTGTTAAAGGTTTTAATGAGCAGACAATTACTATACCTACGCTTGGGTCTGCTAGCCCTTGGGGTCGATCCACATCCAGTATACATGTTTGGCCGGGATATGTTCTTTTGGACCTAAAGGGATTGTCTGTATATAGTTTAAAGGGGGTTTTAGATATATTTAGGGTAGTAATAAATGGGGGGAGGGGGTGGTATACCTTATTATCCAAATTAAACAGTAATAAGATATATTTTTTTGTGTACAGATTTTATATCGTACAATTTCATGTTCTTGATCCGGTGGACTGGCTAGTTATTAATTGCTATTTTTTGTGGGGTCGGGGGGAGGGGAGCCTCGGAGAGTGCCAAACGCTTCTGATTATTCTAGAGGAGGGGTGCCTTAGAGAACACCAAACGCTTCTGATCACACTAGAGGAGTTATGGATCTCAGACTCTCTTATACATAGTATTATATCATATGGCTGTGAGGTCGATTAAGTTTGCCAGTTGGAATGTCAGAGGCGTCAAGGACCCCCTTAAAAGACACCAAGTTCTCCATAATTGCATTTTACTAAATGTGGATATAGTTTTCATGCAGGAAACACATATGGCAGCCTCAGAAGCTAAAGGGTTACGTAGGCTGGGGTTCACTCAAATTTTTACAGCTAGTGACTCGGATGCCAGCAGGGGGGTAGCCATATTAATTAAACAACATATCATGTTTGTAATGGAGGATAGTATTACCGACCAAGATGGTAGATTCATTTTGGTCAAGGGCCAGCTCAACAACAGCAATGTAGTACTTGGTGCAATATACGGTCCAGTTGGAGGAGACCCTCACTTCTTAATGTCCTTAGCAGACAGTTTGAGTAGATTCCTGCCCTCCCTTTTCATTCTTGGGGACGATTGGAATATAGCCCCATCCAATGAAATGGACAAAACCTATAGGCCGTTAAAACCTTTATCCCCCTCCCAACAGGCTCTTACTGATTTTATGCACCTGTTAGGGCTATGCGATCCTTGGCGCCTTTTCAATCCCAATAACCGCATCTTTTCCTTTTACTCTCAGGTACATCAAACGTGGTCAAGAATTGACTACATTTTAACTAGCTCTATCCTTTTGAGCAACACACATCAGGTAGGTATAGAACCAATAGTTATCTCGGATCATTCTCTGGTATGGATCATGGTTTCCCTCGGTCTACAGGGACAGAGGGACACTTCATGGAAATTAAATACACAAATTCTAAAGGATGAACATACAGTCACCCAAATTAAAGATAAGATCCTATCCTATCTAGAATTCAATCAAGGGTCTGTCCACAGGGATGACATACTCTGGTGCTCTCTTAAATGCTTTATTAGGGGCAAATTCATTAAGATCGCTTCCCGTAGGAAAAAGATAAGAGAGGCCAAAATTACCCCAATGTCCAACCAACTCAGGACAGCCGAAGATAATTTCCTCCACTCCAATTCCCCACAAGACCTGGCAGCTCTAATTAAACTCAGGAGTGAATACAATGATCTAACAAGAGAAAAAGCAGAATACGCTATGCTTAAATCTAAGACCCGCTATCTGGACCAGGGAGAAAAACCGGAAGATTGCTAGCTCTTAGATTGAGAGATGGAGAGCTCACGATTAATCCCAGCTTTAAACTCCCATGATGGCACCACCAAAACTTTGCCTAGGGATATTGCACTAATTTTCGAATCTTTTTATAAGGAGATCTATGGCAAGAGTACCTCTCAACTATCCTCCCATATGATAGAGCAGTTTTTGGATGGAGTCAACCTCCCTTCACTCCAGGTACACCACTGTGATATTTTATCAGCCTCTATCACCTTAATTGAGGTAGAAGATGAAATTAAAGACCTGCCTTTGGACAAGGCCCCTGGGCCTGACAGCCTTCCCCCTAACTTTTATAAAGTCTTTTGCAAAGAACTGTGCCCCCTACTTCTAAAATGATATGAATACATGTTTTCCTTAGACTGTCTCGACCCCTCTCTTTTAGAGGCCATGATAATTCTAATCCCGAAGCCAGATAAACCCTTACTGGATCCAGCCAGTTACCGACCAATCTCACTTTTAAATTACGATATCAAAATACTATCCAAAATTCTCTCGCTTAGAATCAAGAAGATTTGGCAGCATTTGTTGAGCCCAGAGCAGGTTGGCTTTGTCCAAGGCAGGTCTGCAGCAGATCACTTGAGAACCCTGTCTCATATCTTTCAAATGGCCCAAGACTCACAATCCCCTATGGTCCTAGTTGCACTCGATGCAGAAAAAGCCTTCGACAGAGTGAACTGGGACTTTTTGTGGGCTACTCTGAAGAGAATGGGCTTCCCTGACACCTTTATCCAGTGGATCATGATGATTTACAAGGCTCCCTCAGCAAAAGTTTACTGCAACGGGGTTGTTTTTTCCTCCCGATTTCCTTTGTGTTCTGGTACACGACTTTCCCCTTCTCTGGGAACCAATTTGGAAAGACTTGTACAAATATCTTTCCCAGGATAACCATAGACTAATCCAATACCACATTCTGAACAATCTTTATTATACGCCAGTTAAATTAGCTAAATTTGGTAAACTCAAATCAGCTAACTGCACGCGATGCGGGGTTACTGAAGGGAACTTGCTGCATATCCTCTGGGATTGTGACAGAGTAGCACCCCTCTGGAACACAATACGAAACAATCTAGACCCACTTTTCAGGCTAGAAGAGCTCTTCACCATAGAAGTTTGTATTCTAGGAATTTACTCCAACATTGGGGTGAAGGAACGTAAGTACCATATGGCCCTGATTTCTATAGTTGTCAAAAAAGTTGGTCCTCAGACATTGGATGGACCAAGATTCTATCACATACTTGGAATGGCTCAAAGAGATGTCCCTTTGTTTCAACACTGAGAAGTTAATAGCTAGCTCCAGAAACCGTCTGGCTTCTTTCAATTGGAAATGGGGAAATTATATGCTCTATATCTGAAATAATCTCTATATGTGACGAGCCTTTGATATTTACTGCTTAATATGCCTCCGTTGTACAGTTATGGTTAGTTCGGTGCTGCTTTCCAATGCCCTTCTCTTTTGTCTCAGTTTCCCCTTTCGCTATGGCACTCTCCGGGCGGTGGGAGGGGATAAGTGGGGGGGGGTTGGGGAGAGTTTTGTGTTTTTCATTGTCTCCCTCTAATTTTTAGAGGTTTTGTTCACTTCATTAATTGTTTTCTTACTTGCTCCATGTATAGTATGTCAAATAGCCTCTATCTTATGTATTGTTGGTTCTATAAAACTCAATAAAATTTAAATTAAAAAAAAACTGTAATATGATACCACAGCAACATTACGATTTCAGACGTTTGGATACTGCTTCTGAAACAATTCCACAGAATTAGGTGGAATTTCAAAATTGTTGTGGAATTCTTATGGTAGTGAACTTTGAAAATTCCACACAGTTCCAATTAACCACTAAATCCTATTGGATGGAACCCAGTCAAATGAACAACTGACCTTGTTTCTCATCAGTGATTCCTAATTTTCTAATTTTGAACTGCAAGTTCAAAAAAAAAATTGTTATTGGTAAGTGATATTTTTCGTTATTCAATGTAAACTGTGCTTGTTGTAACTTCCTTTGTAATACACTGTTTACTCATAATTTACTGTGCTGCTGTGCTGTCCTCAGGAACCACTTGCACAATAGGTGCTGCACCTAAACAAGGCTATTTTTAAGTGCTCTAGTCCAAACAAAAACATTAATAAATAAATAATCATTAGAGTCCAGGATTTATTGGAGTTTTAAAGTCTTGTTTTAGATTAGGTAGAGTGCAGCCCACCAGGATGAAGCACAGTCACACTTTTCCTGCATGGCAAACGAGATTAACTCCCACAGAACCTGTTTGTTTCCTGCACTAACTAGATGAAGAATTCTGCAGAACTGGGTTTCATAATGTGAGGTTTCACTGTGTGCGATAAGAAATACAAAGAAAAATGTGTTGTCATACAGTAAAATCTAATAACAAATTCATTCTGGAAACATTACTATAATGAGTTAAAACAAGAAAGAACCTGCTTTGATCATTTCAAGCATGACAGCAGTTTGCTATGATAAAAACATGGGCCTACATTTTAAAACCATCAGGAATGGTGCACGGTGCTTGCAACCATATTAGAGTGGCACAATGGGGCATCTTGTGCTGCATTGTGCAGCATTCATAATTTTCAGATGCCCCCTGTACCAACTGGGGGCCACCTGTGCCGGCCGGGCTTATGCCATCCTTGCAACTGTTGCACCAGTGCAACAAGGCAGAGGGGAGCTTGTGTGAGGGCAGCACTGCAGTATCCCCTTAATTGGGATTCTGAAAATCCCTCCAATGGGTGCATATGCCACCTGAGTTAGACCAGACAGGGGCTGGCTAATGGCCCATGTGCCCTTCTGTGAGCTGCGGCAAGGTGAGGGATGGTCTGTGCCCCCCTATTGTGGCTGATGCCAGCAGCAATCACTGGCCATACTGCACCCAGACACCTGTCCCAGCACTGGTGGAGCCACAGTAGGTGCCCTCCAAGGCCCCCCCAATGATGTTGGCAATGCCTCTGCTCTTGGACATGGTGGAATTTCTATGTCAACAGATTGATTGATGGAGTGGGTGGAATGCAACATCAGTCAGAGTCACAGGTAACTGACAAAGGCAGTGCACTAATAAATGTGACCATTGTGATGTGTCTTACACAGGTAACGGGTTGTGGCACAGGAGATGAGGGTACTGAGTAGTGCCCCTCTATGTTAACAATATGCCATTGTTGGTCTGTGAAGTCTGTCACCATATCTACAGCAAGTGGGCAATGTTAAGCTGGTGCTAGCATATCCCTGGCCTCAGCAACTCTTGCAAATGTAGCCAGTAGTGGTAAGTTACAATATGAGATTCCCAGCACCTGTGCAGTACCTCATTCACCATCCTTGCATATGGTGACAGTACACTGCTGCATGAGGGGATGAATCATCTGGTTATTTGGCATGTGCTTCAAGGGGCAGAGTCAGGGTTGGCAGAACCCTGCTGAGAGGAGGCATACTGCAGTGCCATTGTCCCACTGCTACTTACTGGTACATGGCACCATCTGTCACCCAACCGCCCCCCTGGACCAGTCCCTGGTACCACAGGATTCGTGCCTTGGATCCTTTTAGGTGCATCGCAACTCCTCAGCCCACCCCACCCTGCCCTCCACAGGCCCTGCCAACTGTCAGGATGCTCAACCAACTGGTCCCTGCCTCAGTCACCACTGCCAACTGAATATTCAGCAACTTGTGGCATTTCCCTCCCATGTGCCATATGATCGGTGCACTGGATGACTTGTGGAAAACTCAGAGCATTTGGCACTGAGACTCCCATTCTTATTAAATCTGGTGCAGGGTGCCTGGCACACCCGAGTTTGGTGCATTCAGAGATTCAGCAGACACAACGTTGATCTAAAGAGGGGTTCTAAAATTGGGCCCATGTTCTTTGCAATTATTTAAATTGTACAGCACAGCAATGCCCAATATTGGGTCCACTCATGTCTAGTAATGTCAATCAGCATCCTAAAGAACCATTGAGGATAGTCAAGGCCATCAGTTTTCGCATGTCTGTTTTTACACAGTTTGTCAGCTGACCAGTAGAGTCCCCAGGTTGTGGGGTCTGTGGAGGCACACACATCTACAGCACACAAAGTCACCTGCTGACTCTTTAATAGCCCTGCAGATCATGGTGTACTTTTATACCATTTAAAAAAATTGACACCAAGAATTAAAATTAATTGTAATGGGACATTGTGACAGTAATATCAGGATAATTTTCATCATGATGGAAACCGATGCTGGGCACCACTGTACACAGTGCAGTGTTGTTTCAAATGTTCTCAGTGGTGTAATTATACTTCCTGAAATGCTAGGATACTAACTGATTATTAAAAAAAATGCACTTCTAATTTAAAATAAGTCATATTAAAATGATTGTCTTAATACACGACTGAAAAACAGGTAATAACAATTATCAAAATGACATTAGACCAGCTTAATGTTTTTATGTTTCATATTCATGTATTCACTTTTTGAAGAAGTGCCCTACAGTGCTCTGCTACTTACAATTATTTTAATATTGCGCTTTCATTTTGTAACAGATTGTATTAATGCTATCAAAACTACTGTAAATTGAGGCCATATATAATCTCAATGTTATTAAAATTTTAATTGATTATTAAGAAGTGAGAGAATTATCTAATAAAGAAATTCTCAAAAGTCATTTCATGGATTCAACACACATCATTATGTGAGAATGTTTGTATTTTATTTTTATTATTTCATTAATACTGAGAGGCACAGATAAAGGCAGTGTCAAGAATGAATAATTTGCATCATTTTAATAGTAGATCATACATTAACCTGCTGTGGTACAAAGCTCCAGCCTTTCTCAGAGCAGCAAACCAATTCAATGATATGCAATACTGAGAATGAAACAGTAGCACTGGATAAATACAGGACTCTGAGTGCACCACTGGAAAAGAGCAAGAGGTTTGCCACAATATGTTAGCCCTTCATGCAGCTTATGTCTGAGGTTTTGGTCTCCCAGCTGATAAGAGTTAATTCAGACATCTCACGTCAAACCAGTTAATGCAATTGTCCAAGCTGTGTGTGGGTGCTGATGTGAAATATGGCTGCCACTACACATTCAGTCACTTCACTACCAGTCTAGCATTGCTTGTACAGTGCTTTGGGATACAATGTGTATGAAAATCGCTATATAAACACTGATTCTTCTTCTTCTAAAATAATGTACATTATATGAACACCATAGGGCAAACATAGCCCATAGGCATGATACATATTATACAATGGCAACAAAGAATCCTGCTCTCTGATTGGTCAAACTGTGACTGGAACCAGGATGTTATCCCAGCATAACATCCCTAGTCCCAGCACACTAACATAAGCATTAATCTAAAAAAAAAAAAAATCACACCACAGCTGTCCTAATGATCATCTCTACTACTCCTCGCTGTGCTCTGAATCTGCACTCCCCCGCTCCGCTCTGAATGTGTGTTCCTCACCCACCCCACTCAGAATTGGCAGTCAGCACACACGGTAAATGTGTTTCACTTACTGTTAATCCCCCAGTGTAAAACAGACAACATGTGTACTGGGAGAAGGATAAAGGCACTCAGAACTTGTAGCGCTGATACCGGGCAGCTGACCACATGACATCCTGACTGAACACAAACCAGCAGAGCGCACAGCTGCCCGTGTGCCATTGCAATACAAAATAAAAAAAAATCACTTACTTACTTTTTTTTTTTTTGAAGTCCTCTTCAGGTTTTTTTTCCCCATCTCCATCAAAACTTATGCTAGCTAAACGGGACAGTCTGTCTTGAAAAACACAGACTGGAGAGGGGTGAGCATGCTACCAGTTTCATGGACAAAGGCAACAACAAAGTCCCCTATCACTTATTGAAGTAAAAACAAAAAAATACAGTACAGCGCAATCTCTCCCCTTTTCTTTCAGAAACTGTGGCACCAGCACAACAGGCTGAGGACCATTGCAGAGCCATAGGTTCATAGTGACATTGCAGCAGCGCCACCTATTGGCTAAAACCAAAGCTAACCACTATTTTTTACTAAGTATTCCTGCCCTGTAAAAAATGACCCCAAAAGCACTTTTAATGAACCTTTTAATAATTTTTTTTTTCTTTTTTCTTCCAATTCAAGCCATTTTATAATAGGAATAATGCCCTCCAGGGTGGTGGTTATGCTGGGATAACATCCCTTCAGGGCAACCACCCAAGGCGAGATGTTATCCCAGCATAACACCCACCCTGTCGGGCATTATTCCTTTAATATATCACAAATGTTTTATGATTATTATTTGCTGTTGATGATTGCACTACCAGAGCAAACATTCTACTTAATACAGTACCTAGGAATCCTGTTGTGTTGACCTCATTGCCTCCTTTTAAATACATCTCCCTAATTACTTTATGTGCCTATTTATGTATACTGTCTGCTTTGTCCCTAGAATCCTGAGGTGCCATATGCAACTGAACAATTTCAAATAACGTTCGTATAAAATATGACATTTTCAGTGATGTGAGCTTGAAAGCACTTGCACATGTCATTTATTTTACTGAAACGTGTGTAAATGACTAGAAAACCAACATTTCTTTGAACATTATGTTTTTAGCAGATTGCCACCTTCCACCTAAATCTACCTCTTTCCACCTGAATAAAGTCCTGGATCATGATATTATGTGACACAGTGGGAAAGGATCAACAGTGAGATAAATACTGTAAATATGCATACACATCTGATTTGCCTTGGTTTGGTAGAGACTTTGGTGGCAGTGGAGTCCTTGTGTATTTACTCTTAGTTTAACTCTTCTCTTCTCTTCTATGGACATGGCAAGAGAGCATACAGATGGGGGTGACCTCAGAACATCTGTGTTGTTTTTCTGGACTCATTGATTTTTTTACTCTTTGTCATATTCATCAGCAGTGGATACTATTTATTTTGTAGTTGGATAGAAACATAGAATTTGACAGCAGATAAGGACTGCTTGGTCAGCTCAGTCCATTCATTTTCTCCTACCTTTTGTGGTACTGCAGAACCTAACTGATTTTTGGCTCTTTCTACCACCCCTTTCCTTCCCACTAAGATTCCCTTATGCTTATCCCATGCAGTCTTGACACCCACCATGGTTTTCACCCCCTCCACCTCCACTGGAAGGCTGTTCTAGGAATGTACAGCTCTTTTTGGGGGGCTAAGCATTTTTCTGACGAAAAGTGCATATCTTGCACCGTTTCCGAGATACGGGCCCTGAAAGGTGCGGCGAACCCTGTAATGTTATCCTATGGGAAAAAAGAGAAGTTCTGAGTGCCATAACTTTGGATCCCTGTAATAGTTTTTCACCAAATCAGTAAAAGGCACATATGTGGGATTTTGGCTTTCCTCTCCAAATTTCAGCCCAAAAGACCAAACTGTTCTTTTGCAGCAGGGTGCCAAAAAATTGCTGTCATTTTCACACAGCCTGGAAAAGTACTGTCGAACTTTGCGAAAGCTTTCGCAAATCCATTCAACAGTGTCGAAAGTGCGAAAGTACTTTGCGAAAGTACTTTTTCCAGAAATCTGAAAAACATATTTCCTGGGGTGTTTTACCCCAAAATAAAGACATGCCTAGCATCCTCAGGGTCCGACTAGGTAAATACAGAAATAATAAGTTTGCTAGAAGGTCCCAAATTTAAATGCCAAGCATTTTTCTGATGACCAACTGAAAACAAAATGGTGGATTTGTGACAGTAAAAGGACCATTTGCGAAAGTAAAAACTGCATTTGCGACACTGTAGAACTTTTTGTTAACTTTTCCCATTGACTTATAATGAGAACTTTTTTTTTGAATAACTTTTGAACTGTTTAATATTTTTTCACGAAATCTTCAAAAGGCACATCGGGAACCCTTGCCACATGCTCCCTGAAGATTTTGGACTGGTCGTGCAAACCATGCGACCTCTAGAGATGACCAAAGAATTCCAAAAAAGCATAAACGTGTGCAGATCACGCTTAATAACTCTGCAGCCGTATATCCGAACAGTACAAAAGTTGGCAGATCCTAAGACCTGTGGTTCTTGATCATTTATTCCAAATGTCAGGCAAATTCATTAAATGGTTGCAAAGTTATTAAGGTGCACAATTTTAGGTTTAACACGTAAATGGCTCCTCAACTCTAATTCATGGTAGCACTACCGTGCTACCATAATATATATGTTTACATATATATATATATATATATATATATATATATATATATATCTGTTTGGCCCCATCACCACCTCCCTCCTACTGATGATGAGGACATATAGGATTTTACCCATGGCTTTCTCCCCGCCTGAGGCCCTGGCACATGGCCATGCATGCATGTGGAGGCATACATGCACACCATGGCACCAGCTCAGCCCCTTCCACCCATCCATAGCACTGCCACCCCCTCCTGCCTTTGCTACCCACTGGACTTCCACCCAGTGGGAGCAGAACTACGGGGGGGCAGCAACCCACCCTCACCACCCCTGGGGGAAGAGAGCTGCCTACCAGCTTGCTTGATCATGTTTCTGCCCCCCCCACCAGCACCCCGCTGACCTGAGATCATTCCTGAACCTGGGTCACTGGCATAGCACGAGGTAAGGTGACCAGTGCCTCAGCCCTCTGTGCCACCTGGCTGGCTCAGGTTGAGTCTTGTTTTGTGACAACAGGATTTACAATGAGTAATGAGAATGTAAAAGTCAATATTTTTGCCACTTTTTAACTTTTGGCACATTCTGGCTACTTGGGGTCCAACTGACTCCAAATTTTTAGTGTGGGTATATCACCATCCCATCTCATGAACCCAAGAGAGTCATTTTGGTAATGCTCACCAAAATTTGTTTTTGGGGGTGGTCCCCAAAAAAACACATTTAGGGGAGTATTAACAAAATGACACTTACAGTATGTGTTCAGGAGGAGTGGTAAGGATATGTGGACCTAAAGAGTTGGGGTCAATCAAATCCCAAATGGCCAAAGTTTTTCCAAAAGTGTTTATTTATTTATTTATTTATTTATGACTCCGTCACTTTCTGTAACCCCCTTCTCTCGTTAGGCCCAGCCCCATGCTCCCACATCCCTTTGCTCTTACCCCCTTCTTGTGCTCCAGCTTATACCAGAGGCAGGTATTGGCATGCACCTGTCCAGACCAGAGGGTAGGCATGAACCAAAGTAGAGGGGTGGCAAGTGGCAGAAGGTGGGGCTTATGCACACTGCAGGTCATGCTGCACATGCTAGGTTGTTATCTTTTTCTGTTTTCTCCCCCAATCCTTCAAAATGGAGACATTTGTGGAGCTTGATGTGTGTGCACACTAGTGTGTAATGGGAAGCTTGGCCAATGTCCTCACACTCATTGTGTTGGTATTTTGAACAAATAACAAAGGACTCATTAAGATAGGAACTTCCAGTCTCCAAAATCAAGGTTTATTTAACTATGGTTAGGCACAGTGAAAGTTATGGCAATCAAGCAAACCGAGCATAGGTAGTGGCTAAATTACCTTTCCTCTGGGAGTGCAAAAAAGGGAGATATGATTCAGCACCTCATTTCATAGGTTGTCACATCTCATTGTCCTTCTGTTACAAATCCCTTTAAATGCACTCTCCAGAAACAGTTTTCTTGCAACTCAGCATATATCCATCCATACAAGACAATCCTACTTTTACATTGCACTCTTATTTCTATGTGAAACTACAGTGTAGTGGTTCAATTGGAAATGTCTAGGTGGGGGAACTCCTATCTAGATATCTAGGTGGTGGTACTTTCATTTCTAGGTGGTGGAACTCTTCTATGGTAGACAATGAAGAAAGATGGCAGAGGTGGTGGAACTGTGATACAGTTTTTTAAGAGGTGGTGGAATTGAGTTCCTGTGGGTTCCTGCCTAATTTAACCTCTGAACTACACACATATACAACTTTTGCTGTCTCAGTGCTGTGACTTCACAACAGTCAGGTTCAGTCAAACTGTATGAAGCTACTATGTGAATATACTCCCACAGACAGGAACAAATGGCTTTTTTGTCTATGTACCAAGCTGTGCCTAGCTCAGTTCAGCTTGCAGATTTTCTCTAGCAGGCAAGCAGGGGTACAGCTTGCAGCTGTATAAAGACGTGCTGAAAATGTTGGGAAAGAGGGAAAAAAAAAGGTCGAACAGAGAATAGTCTCATTAACTCATTAACCCTTTAGCTCTCCCTGCCAGCACTCAATGTTATGGTCATCAGGTTTGTCAGGTCCAAATAGTAAAGGGTAAGTAAGGCTAAACAGAGTATTTTGATCTGTTGTGCTCGAGTAAGACACAGGGACACATTCTGCATTTCAAAAGTGGTAAAATTTATGGTAATGTTAAGAGCTGCATCATTCAGGGGGTGGTGAACCTATGGTAATCTGAACAAATATCTCTGCTCAGTCTGATAGTGAATTGTCAGGTCCCAATAACTATGCTTCCCCACTGCACTATCATCTGTTGTTGCCCAGATGGCAGCATAACAGCAGGGGATCACATTGTTCACCCCCAAATGAGGAGAAATTATTGTCTTAAAGATACTTGCTGCCTGTCCTTAACTATGGACATTTGTTTTATTTTGCTGCTATAGACAGTGCACTATCAGAAGTGAGAGTTCTCTAAAATAAATAGGAATATTTTTTACCTAGTCTTCTTCCAAGTCTCACAAATGTGTATTGTATATTTGATACAGTGGTATCTCTTGAGGAAAGATTTAGTTATATTGCTGTATTGCAGTAACTGCATCAGGGGCACGTGTATGAAGACAACTCAGGGACACAAATCTTTCTTACAAAAGTCTGTAAAACATTTTAATTCAGTACCACTGGCATTAATCAAATGTTCATGTGTTGTTGATTTTAAGGCACTGTTAAAGTACTTTTTGTTGTTTTGCAATCCATGTGTTTGTTTTAATTGATTGTTTGTTTGTCTTTTCTGTTCTGTATTTTTATCTGTTTTGTATGTTCCTGGTTTCCACTGAACATGGGCAATATTGCATAAGGGTCTATCTGGTTTTTAAATAAAACTCAGAGCAAGACTAACTTTTGCAATAGTGTTGCTCTCCAGGGAAGACGTCCCCACAGTGGATGACTGAAACAACATGACTTGATTTGTTGTCTTGTTTTTTTTGGGGGGGGGACTTCATTTGAAGAAAACAAAAGTCAGTCTCCCACTCCCCTGCCCCACTCAACACAGCCCACATTTGTTGTGTACCAAGGGTGGGTCAAGGCAGTTAAACTTTGTATCCTGGGGATCAAGCTGCTTGGCTAAAATGCTATACTGCAGTGAGTTTAAAACAAGTTATTAAGAAAATGCTGTTGCCTTAATTGTACAGTATTATGGTCTGTGTTGGCTAGGGGAAGGGGAGTCTGTGTACTGATTGTGGGTCAGGGAGGACTGTACACAACACTGACTCAGGTACCATTCTGGTGAAGGGCCAGATCATTTGACTACAGCCAACCAGTAGCACGACTGCAATTTACCATAAATTTCCCAGAACTCCAAGCTACCCCTTGTATGAGTGACCCTGAAACATGACTTTCATGAAGCAGGGTTGTGGCATCTGTATGTGCTGTCTGGGAACATTGGCTGGCATATTCAGGGAGAACTGCAGGAAGCAGGCCATGCTGCCCAGTGATGGTCAGGTAAGGTAAAGGTGGGAGAATAAACTAAGCAGTTAAGTATTGTCAAAGGGTTGCAGCTGATCCCTATCTTGTATCAGCTTACAACAGATGTTTTTTAATGGACTCTCACAAGGAATGATGCTGGTCCCTATTTAGAGTTAGCAAACAGTGTAAGTAAGGTGATATAGCTTTACAGATATCCCCATATGGGGTAGTAGGTTTCCACCTAGGATAATAATTATCAAAGGGTTGCAACTTGTCTGTATCTTGCATCAGCTTTCATGGGAGTCAGTTAATGTTGATCTCACGGGGAATGCAGCTGATCCCTATCTAGAGTCAACTAACAATGTAAGTAAGGGGTTGCAGCTTTACAGGCACCCTCATGCAGGTCAGTAGGCATCCATTAAGGGTAAAGCAGCTGGGGATGAATAAGGGGTGCAGATTTTCAGCTATCCCCTCCTAGATAAAATCATAAGGTTCAAACTGAAGGTATCTAAGAGGGTCATAGCAAACCCCTTTATAGGGTAAAGCTACACAGGAAAACAAGGGCTGAATAGGTCATCTGTATGGGGCAGATCATAAAAAATATAGACAGGAGGGTTGCTGAGTCAGCAAGTAGAGTATTGTGTTGCATGGGGTGTAGGGCAGTGGTTTTCATGGGTTCTCTGTTAGAGGTAGGGGGCATCCAGTCTTTAAGAGCCTAGATCAGCAAAGGGTAGATGTATTGTCACTCAGATGACAGTTAGGAGCATTAGTGGAGAGGGGTATCCAACTGGAGTGTGGGTGGAGTGGGATCAGGGGACTTGTGAGGAGGTGTAGGGGTGAAGTCTAGACTGGGTGGGAGGATCCAGCAGTGGGACAGAATGGAGGGGCACTAGGGCAGACTCCCTGGGACCCTCTTCCACAGTGCAAAAGGAGGCCTGTGGAGGAGGATGAGTACTATTATGAGGGATGGGGAGAGCAATGAAAGAAGGGGGAGCACAAGGAGCATCCTCAGTGGTGTTTATGTTGAACAGGTTCCTGCCACTGACTAGAGAGGGTACAGTAAAGATTTGTGAATGACAGGGGCAACAGCTGAAGGGGGTTATGGGTACTGGGAAGGAGACCATGAAGGGAAGGGTAAGGGGACACTTTGGGATATGAATAGTGATGGCAGGGCATAGAAGGGGCATGTTCTGAATGGGCCGAGCAAAGGAGGACAGCCAGGGAAAGCAGTGGGGGGGTGACAATATGGGGTGATACAGGCAGTCAGGAAGAAGATCAGTAGTAAGAAAATAGGGGTCAAGGGAACCCAGGACAATCAGGAGGAGGAGGGAGGTCAGCCAAGGAAGGACAAATTGGAAAGGGGGGGACTCAAGAGGCAGGTGGGGAGGGGAGAGTCATGATCATGGGAACTCCTTATTTAAGGAAATGAGATATGAGGATGGGGAGATGAGGAAAACTGCAGAAGGGTGCAGTGTATGCTGGTCATGACTGCAGGGAGCATGGGTCAACAGATAACCAAGAGCATGGGAAAAGAAGGGGGGCAGCCGCACATCATTGTTTACCTGGGTATGAACAGCTTGGATGAAAGTGAGGTAGTGGTGGTTCAAAAGATGTTAAGGGAAGTGGGGAGGCCCAGCAGTAAGGTGGCGAGGTAGGTAGATTTCTGGGAGGTGCTATGAGTACCAAGGGCTAGCACTGCAAAAAAGGCAAGGATTGAGTAGTTTAATATCTTCCTCAGGAGTGTTACAGAGAGGAGGGATACAGGCTAATTGGAGGCTGGAGTGGGCACGTAGGAAAAGAAGGACCTTTTGCACCAGACTGTGTACACCTTAGCAAGAAGGGTGCAAAGGTGCTGAAGACCAGATTTGGGAAGTATATAGGCAAGGATCTGAATTTAAACTGAGGAGGCCAACAAGGGTCACAATACCCTTCCTCACTGACAGAACTCAGAGGGTGGTGTCAGGGATTTATTCCTCTGACCCTTTCTCTCTGTGTCATGTGGGGTTCCTCAGGGCTCTGTGCTGTCCCCCATGTTATTTGCGGTGTATATGCTGATCCTCAGAGACATTGTAAGATGGTATGGGCTGAGGTTTCATTGCTATGCAGATGATGCCCAGCTCTAGCTGTCTTTTGCACCTGACCAGGATGGAGCTCTCTCGGTTTTTAATAACTGCCTCACTGAAATCCAGGACTGAATGAATTCTAGCTGGTTGAGGCTGAACCCATGGAAGACTGAGGTGATGGTTGTGGATCCTGGATGCCGGATGGGGGGTTAGGGGTGGGTCACCTCTCAGGGCTTTTCCTGGGGCATTTCCAGCTCCTGACCTCTGAACGTATGCAGGACCTAGGAGTGTTACGTGATGACGGGTTGACACTTCGATCTCAGGTGCCGGCCACTGTTAAGTCATCCTTTTACCATCTAAGGAACATTGCTAGGATCAAGCACCTTGTTTCATCTGGTGATCTACCTACATTAGTCCATGCCTTTGTGACCTCACACCTTGATTATTGCAACTCCCTTTACTTTGGTCTTCCGGGAGTTGATATCCTCCACCTGCAGCTAGTGCAGAACGCTGTGGCCCAGTTGTTGACAGGGACTCCTTGGACTTCCCATATCATGCAGGTGCTGTGTGAACTGCACTGGCTGCTAGTTCAGTGGCGGATCACCTTCAAAGTTGGATTACTGACTTACAAAGCCCTATGTGGACTTAGTCCTGACTACCTGAAAGAGCTTCTGGTTCCTTACTGCCCCAAGCGATTGCTCCGCTTAACAGACGAGGGGTTGCTAGAGATTCCAAAGGTAGTCTTGAAATCTTCAAGGGCCTGTGAGGACATCATGTGGCCCCTACCCTTGGAATTCTCTACCCCGTCTGATTCAGGAGTGCGCAACCTTGGGGGGGGTGGTTTAAGCAGGCGTTGAAGACATATTTATGGAGTAAGGCTTACTGTGATTAACTGTGCTATTGTATGATTTTTATGTATTTATTATTGCTGTTTTATAAGATTTTATATTCTGTAATGCGCCTTGACATTTGAAAGGCGCAATATAAATAAAGATTATTATTAATATTATTACCCTTAGTAACCTTGTGGAAGAGGCTGACTGGTCTCCCCCTAATCAGGGCAAAAGGAGGAGGGGACAGGCAAGGGACAGAATAATAAAGTCAGGTGGGTGAGTTTAGGATTGGATGGGGGCAGGCAGCCCAAGAGTGAAGGAGGACTCGAGTCATGCTGGAAGGCTGTGTCTCTGAATGCAAGGAGCCTAGCAAATAAAACAGCTGAACTGCAGTCAATGATGGCAGCGAGAGAGGAGGACATGGCTGCCATCATGGAGATATGGGAAATGCTGAATCATGAGGGACAATAAACTCCAGGAGAGGGTCCAAAGGAGGGCAACCAAAATGATTTGGAGCTTGGGGGACAGAAACTATGGGGAGAGACTCGAAGAGCTAAATATGTACATATTGGAAGACAGAAGAGACCGGGGGGACATGATAGATGTCTTCAGGTACATGAAGGGGGTAAATTGGGGAGGAGCAGTCAGGGTCCTTCAAAGGAAGGAGGAGGGGGCAACTAGAGGGCATGGGTGGAAGCTGGAGGGGGAAAGATTCAGGGGAGAAAGGAGGAGGTGCTACTTCACTGAGAGGGTGGTGGAGCCATGGAATGCGCTATCCAGGGAGCTGGTCGAGGCAGAGATGGTGGAGGGGTTCGAGAGGGGGTGGGACAGGTACAGGGGAAGGGTTCTGGAAGCAAAATCCACTGCAGCAAGAATATCCAGAACTGGGAAGGGAGAAGACAGAGAAGGCAACGGGGGCAGCAAGGTTAGCTCCAGGGTGGGGGATGACCAAACGAGCAGACATGAAAGACCGTTAGGTCTATTCTGCTGGCATTTTAGTATGTTAGTATGTGATTTGGGTCTTTATGTCCCTGGATATAAGCTGTATAGGAGGGATGGGGGTGGGAAGTGGGGGTGGGAAGGGGGGTGAAGTGGTTCTATATATGAGGGAAGGGATAACCTGTACAAGGGAGGAGGAGAAGATGGATGGGAGGATGGAGGTGCTGGGAGTACATATAAAATCAACAGAAAGAAAAAATCTTAGGATGGAAGCGGTGTACAGGCCGCCAACACAAAGATGAGGAATTAGACAGGGAACTGGGGTCCAAAATTGTGGCGATGATAAACAAGGAGGAGGTAGTGAACATGGGGGACTTCAATATACCTGGGATAGAGTTGAAGATCCTGCTACCACCTGTACCAGGACTCAGGTGCAGCTGGATGCATTCCAGAGTGGGTTCCCTACACAATGTGTACTGAATCTCACCAGGGAGATGGCCATACTAGTGCACATCTCCAGAAGGTAAGAGTGGAAGCATCTCTTGCAGGAAATTACCATCACACTGTATGTGTTCACCAGAACATAGGCAGGGTGAGATTGTGACAAAAACAAGCGTGCTAAACTTCAGGAGGTCAGACTATGGTAGGATGTGGAAGATTGTGGGAATGCACATTGCTGGCATCAGGAAGGAAATGGAGGTAGACCAGACATGTGCCATTATAAAGGAGGGGGGAGTTGTTGGCTGCCACCAAAAAGTGTCCCAAATTAAAGATCAAAAAATCTAGAGCCAAGAAGCAAAGCTGGTTTGGTAGGGAGGTAGCCCAGGTAGTAAGAAGCAAGAAGATGGCTTTCATGAAGTACAAACACATGCAGCAGGATGAGGACAAGTGAGAGTATTGTACTAAGGGAAGAGAGGTGGTTAGGGCAGTACAATTGGCCAAGGCCAAGAGAGAATTGCAGCTAGTAGAGGTGGTGAAAATTGTGGAGAATGCTTTCTTTCAGTACATTATGGAGAAGTGGGATAACAAGGCTAGGATAATCAGGTTGAAACTGAAGGGTGTGGGTGGATGCTAGTGAAGAGAAAGCAGAAGTGCTTAATAAGTATGTCTGTTCCATCTTCACTAAGGAGAAGAATGGCACAGTACCCCAGGAGAAAAAAGGGGGAAGAACGAGGTGGGAGGGGTCACAGGTTGGAAATTGAGATTGACAGGGTGAAGAAAGGCTTAAAGGCCTTGAAGGCAAACAAGTCCCCAGGATCAGGTGGCATACAGTCGAAGGTGCTGAGGGAGTTGGTGAATGTGCAGGTGGGTCACCTGGTGGACCTGTTTAACACCTGTCTGAAATTGGGGGAAGTACCTCCGGCCTGGAGGACAGCACACATATTGCTATTACATGAGAGTGGGCTGAGTGATGACCCTGATAACTATTGACTGGTCAGTCTGGCCTTGATATTGGGGAAGCTCATTGAAACCATACTGAAAAAAAAGACTTAACATTTCTGGAAGGAAATGGGCTCCAAGATGAGAGGCAGCATGGGTTCATGTCTGGACGGTTTGGCCAGACAAACCTGCTTGACTTCTTTGAGTGGGTATCCAAGACAGTGAACAGGGGCTAATCAGTGGAAATCTGGGGCTCAATTTTCAAAGGGCTGGAAGTGATGAAAGGTGCTTGAATCAAAATGAAATGACACAAGGGGCCCCTGCACCACACCTTGTGTCAGTCCTGATTTGCCAATGTCAGTCCTGATTTGCCAATGGTGCCTGCACTCGAAGGGGGACTGCCTGTGCCAGCTGGGCTTGCACTGTGCTTGCAGTGGATACACAGCTGTGCCATGGCAGTAATGGGCATGCATCATAACAGTGCTGCAGCATCCCCTAATGTGGAATTCTTGAAGCCCCCAATTGGCTGCAGGTCTTGCCGGTGGTTAGACCAGCCAAAGCTTGGCTGCTACTCTCCTGCAGTGCTCTGAGTGGTTTTGGTCACTCATAATGATCACACCCAAATCTTTCTCCTCTTTTGACTTGGTTACTTGACTTCTTCCAGCCAGTATTTGACCTCTAGGTTTTTCACCATCAATTGCTTTACTTTCTACTTTTTGGTGATGAATCCCAGCTCCCAAATGGTGGTTAGACCAGCCAGAGCTGGTCTAACCAAAGCACCACTACTGGAGACAGTGTGGTTGGGAGGTACTCCTGCACTCCCCTTTGTAGTCAGAAACCCTTGGAATCTTACACTCACACATCTGCTGTACTTACTGTCTCACCGCAAGTGTGCAGAGGAAACAGTGTGTCATGTGAGACATATGGAAATAGTACTTCTGTACATGGATGTCTATACCAAGACACATATCACTAGTTGGTATAATAGGACAAGGGTGTCATGGATTATAGGTTGAGTAGTTCATACTATAGAGGACTGTGCTCCATGAAGCATTTTGCTATTGGTGGTCTCTAGGCACATTGGGTGCAGATCCAGTCCCCTTTTCAGTGGATAGTGCTCTAACAACACATATTCCAGCTAGGACAAGTGAACAGTCCTAGTACTGTTGGCCAAGGAATGGATTATTGACATGCCTGGTGAAATTAGTGTGTTACAATATTGGACAGTGTACTATCACTGGCATATCACAATCTAGCAAAATGCTGTTAGGAATCACTGCTGTTTAGTGGGTAATATATATATACCCCCTCATTTTCTACAGTACTCTTGGGTTTATGCCACTAATCTGTGGCAGTTTGTGTCTGCTACAATAGAACTCTACCTGGACAGATATCTTGAAGCAGTTTTGCTGCATGACAGATGGTAAATGCCCAAATGAGAGCAGCTCCTCAAACCCCTCCCATGCACCATTTCTTCGATGCACAGCAGTGGTTGTGGCAACTTTTGGGTGTTAGGCACAAAGACCCCTCCTATACCAACATCTGGTACTGAGCTCCTGGTGAACCAGGAGTTGATGCAAGTGGCCTTTTTCCACAGCTTATGTCGGTCTCCCAGCCCCTTTGAAAATCAATCCCCTCTATCTAGATAACAGTAAGGTATTTGACTCTGTTACCCACAGGAGATAAATTAATAAGATGGAAGACCTGGGAGTAGGGGTGAAACTGTGTATGTGGGTTAGAAACTGAATACAAGACAGAAATCAGAGGGTAGTGGTGGGTGGGAGTTCTCAGAGGCTAGATCAGTCACTAGCGGGTCCCACACATCTTGGTGTTTGGTCTGGTGTTATGTTATATCTTCATCAGTGACATTACAGATGAAATAAAATATAAGATATGCCTGTTTTGGACAACACAAAGCTCTGTGGAAGAGTGGACATGGATGAGGAGAGACAAGACATTAAAGAAGACTTGGCCAAACTAGAGAGGTGGTCAGGTATTTGGGAGCTGGGATTCATCACCAAAAAGTAGAAAGTAAAGCAATTGGTGGTGAAAAACC
Source organism: Neoceratodus forsteri (assembly GCA_016271365.2). Lineage (NCBI taxonomy): Eukaryota > Metazoa > Chordata > Ceratodontiformes > Ceratodontidae > Neoceratodus > Neoceratodus forsteri. The sequence goes on along the minus strand of CM057458.1, from coordinate 872,303,159 downwards.
TAGAGGTCGAATACAGGCTGGAAGAAGTCAAGTAACCAAGTCAAAAGAGGAGAAAGATTTGGGTGTGATCATTATGAGTGACCAAAACCACTCAGAGCACTGCAGGACAGCAGCAGCAAAACCGAATCAGATGCGGGGCTGTATAGCCAGGAGTATAACCAGCAGGAAAGTAGTGGTCATTCTGCCACTGTACAGATCACTGGTTTTGCCACATCTTGAGTACTGTGTGCAGTATAGATGCCCTTACCTAAAGGAAGATATAACCCTCCCGGAAATAGTCCTGAGGAAGACAATCAAAAGATGATACAGGGACAGCAAGGCAGACAATATGAGGAGAGATTCAGAGATTTCAGCATGTACTCTCTAGAGGATAGAAGGGGGGAGACATGATCATAAACATTAAATTCCTCAAGGATTTCAACAAAGTGAGATTTGATGGTCTCCACAATCTTACTGTGAAAGGACCTCTAAGGGGCATTCCCTGAATCTGGTGGGGGGGTCAAGATTCAAGAGGAAAATGAGGAGACACTTTTTCATTGAGAGGGTGGTGGAGAAATGGAACAATTTGTTGGAGGAAGTTGTCTCCCTGAAGACTGTGGACAACTTCAAGAGAGAATGACACAAATGGGATAGAGTAAAAGGGGAACTTGCATGAATAGGGACATGGGGAAGGGAGAACATTGATGGGAAGGGAGGACTGGATAACTGAGAGGGAGAAGATGTCTCAGTGGTTATTGAGGGGTCTGCAATTTCAAGTAGACATGATAAACAACAAGGCATTTTTCTGCTGGCTCAATCATATGTTCATATGTGCTGTATGTATGTACATAGTTCTATATATGCAGTGCTGAAGAGAAGTAAATTCATACCGAAAAGTCATGCAGCTCCTTCATTTTTCTGTTACAAGTAAAAACAACAGCATCATCCACATATAAATGGGACAAGTTGTATCTAAAGTATGAAGGTAAATTATTTATATATAAACAAAATAAAAGCAATCTCGAAATTGAACCCTGTGGGCTCCTACACATTTAAATCCTTTCTTTATATTTAACTCCATTGATGGACATGATTTGCTTTCTATTTCTTAAATAATTTTAAAGTCAGTTTAATAACATTAGGTCAGCATTTAACTGTACCTGTTCAGAAAATGGTTGCCAGAAGCAGCTATACCATCCCGCTTACCAGCTTGTTTTAGGTCTACATACACTCCACTACCTGTGATTGTGTGCTCCAGTGCTTGAAGTCAGTGATTGTGTTTCCTGGTGTACTGGACCACATTTTCAGCTAATCAGACTGATGAGAGAGGAGCAAAGGGATTGTCCACCTAGAAGGAAGAAGAGTGACTGCACTTGAAAACCCATGCTGCACACCTGCTTGTGAGACATGCCAGAAGTGGCTATGTCATCCTACCGACCAGCTTGTTTCAGATATCCCTGCACTCTTCTACCTGTGACTGTGTGCTCCAGTGCCTGAAGTCAGTGACTGTGTTTCCTGGTGTAATGGACCACATTTCCAGCTAATTGGACTGGTGAGGGAGGAGCAGAGCTTGTGTCCACTTAGGAGGAAGAGTGGCTGCACTTGAAAAGCTCGTGCAGTATACCTGCTTGCCAGAAACACCAGAAGTGGCTATACCATCCTACTGACCAGCTTGTTTTAGGTCTTCCTACACTCCATTATCTTTGACTGTTTGCTCCAGTGTCTGAAGTTAGTGACTGTGTTTCCCGGTGTACCAGACCACATTTCCAGCTAATCGGACCAGTGAGGGAGGAGCGGTGGGAGTGTCCACCTAGCAGGAGGAGTGGCTGCACTAGAAAAGTCTGTGCAGCACACAGCATGAGTGTTATTGCATGAGTGGCACAATAGCCACTTAGAAAAAGAAAACAAGATATCCATCAGAACTCCAAGGACATTTTGTCTAGACTGGTGACTAGTTTAAATAGTAAGATGGCTTAATATTACTCATTAAATTCACTTTAAATTTAAATGGATATTTCAGTGTGGGGTTAAAGGTTAATATAAATAAGTTTGGAAATAGTTTTCTAAGTTTAGCCAAAGGGCATCTGTAGTTAAGCGAGGTATAAATTGTTCTAAGATATTTTATCCATATGTTTAACTGAAGTTAAATTCTCAGAAATTAGAGAGTAAATTGTGGGTATATTTTAAGTAAGATAAATCAATCTAGTGCCATGCAACAAGTAATATTTTCTAGAACCTACTAGTAGAAATGGGGGTATTTATTATCCAAATTGGCAAGGGCTCTAGTTAAGATATGTTTATTGATTAAACTCCACTTTTAGTGGCAAGGGTCTGTTTGTGGATTAACATTCCAGAACAGTATAGTCTTACTGAGGATTGTTTTAATATTATATCTTTTAAAAGTTTATTGTCATTCATTTCATGTATAAATCAGAGTCTGTAGTGCTGCATAGTGCAACTTGAGTCAATATTAGTGCTAGTACAAGCATAGCGATGTGTTTGCCACTTCGGAGGAATATAAAACAAAATCCAGGGATTTAATTTCATAACATTTGACAAGTGTTTCCTTGTCTTTAACTCAATAACAGGATAGTTAATATAAATATTATATGGACCACTGAACTACACCCTTAGCTGTGGAAGGTAGTCTAATGTTTGTTTTATTATTTGGGTTTGTATTGCATTTTTCAGTTGCGGTGTTAGTTTACTGGCCTATGTAAACTTTTTTATATTGTCTTAGTCAGTATTGATTGATTTTGATTATATTAGCATATTTTTATATATTTGGAGTTTTGTAAATTGTAATTTATTGTGTTAGTTTATGATATGTTATATTGGGGTTACCATTTTCACTTTAGTTATTTGTGCATTCCTTGTTGTAGTGTGATGTGTACAACAACTATCTTTAATGGATACAAACGGGTTTTGTAAGGGGGGTGAAATTTATAGGATTAAGTGTGAGGAAAATGTACCATACAATGAATTATATGAATTTGGCCTGCTAAAAAAATGAGATGTACTAAATTTAGATTTTATTGTCTGGGATTTAAAAATGTAGTTTTATTTTATTATATCCCATTGGTATATCTTGTTGGCAGGGGATGTAGAAACAAATCCATGACAAGATGATTTTAGTATCCCATCCTTTAATTTACAAAATTGGATCGATATGAGTGATTTAAAAATGATTCACTTAAATATCTGCAGTATATTGCCAAAGAAAAATGAACTTGAGGTGTGGATTCAAGTATACAAGCCAGATATTTTAGCTATTATTGAATCATGGTTGTCAAATAAAATATAGATAATATAGTGCAGTTATATGATTATCACATATTTAGAAAAGATTGTACAAATGAAAGGGGTGGACTCTACATTTATATAAAAGAGTATAGAAAATCTACTATTGCTGAATCTATTTCCACCACCTCAGGTTTTGAAAGCTTATTTTGGAAGTAATATTAGGATAAAGAGTTTATAGTTGGATGTGTTTATAATCTCCCAAAAGCTAAGTTGCCAGAACTTGAGGAATTTATTCTAATTATACGTAAATTCAAGCATAGGGAACACATTGTGCTGGGAGATGTAAACTTAAATTGAGTAGGACTGGATATTAGTAAATTTAAAAATGTTTTGATTGGAACTAATCTAACACAATTAATAAAAGATGAGATTAGTTTCAAAAAGAAAACAAGGAAAGGTTCATTAATCGATTGGGTTTTAGTGAATATCGAAAAGAACACTAAAGCAGTTGGAAATTTACCAGATTCAATCAGCAATCACCAACCTATTTATAGTGTGTGGAGTAATACAAGATATAAAGCACAAGGTAACATAATCTGTACAAGATTAATTGATGAGATTGTGCTGGATAAGATCAGATATGCACTTAGAAATACAATTTGGCATATACTTGACAAATTCACTAATGTAGATGCGATCCTTAGTTACTTTTCGCAAATTTACAATGGTATAATAGGTTTATATGCACCAATAAAAAGAAAAAGTACAGGATGAGAAAAAAAAATGTTTAACTAAGGAAATAATGGAAGTTATAACAAACAGAGAAGTAGCATGGCACACATTCAAGAAAACAAATAAATTAGTGGATTGGAATTATTATAGAGAGTACAGAAATAACTGCAAGAAACAAACAAAAAATAGATTTTAAGAAGGAACAAGAAACACATTTTTGCAATAAAAAAGGTTTTGTAAATGAATAAATACTTTGATCATGCCACCAAAAAAAAGAAAATATTGACTCATTAAGATGTGAAAACTCTATTTTAGAGGACAGTGCAGACATTGAAAACCATCTGGATAATTTCTTCACTAATTTAAATAAATATACTGAAAGATTTGAAAAAATTAGAAATTATGTAAAGAACATAGACTCAACATGGACAACCCTAAACTTTATTTTAAAAGGATAACTACAGCTGAAGTTTATAAACAATAAAGTTTAAAATATCAAAAGGACTGGGGTTAGATGATGTTGAAAGCAGATTTTTGATGCCTTTTGCATCTGAATTATCATTGCCTTTACAAAAGATTTTTAATAAATCATTATGCACACATGTGGTGCTGGATGCTTGGAAAAAAGCCTATGTAATACCACTCTTTAAAGCTGGCTCAAAAAGGATGGTGTCAAATTGTAGACAACTTTCTATTTTGTCCTCACCAGGAAAACGTCAGGAACATTTACTATATTCACAACTTATGGAATACATAGATAAACATACATTATTGACAAATGCACAACATGGCTTCAGGTGGGGATGTGGAACCATGACTCCCTTAGTCAGGTTCACAATTGACCCACACATAAATATGAAAGATGGGCTGTATACAAGTGTGGCATGGGAGGATCTGACCAAGGCATTTGACCTTGTGAACCACCCCTTCTGTTGCAAAAACTAGATAGATTGAGTGTTAGTGTTCCAGTTGTGGATTGGTTTAAAATTTAGATGATAAATAGGGAACAAGTGGTGAAGGCAAATGGGGTTTTGTCAAGTAAGTGAGCTGTGATGCATGGTGTGCCACAGGGTTCCATTCTTGGACCCCTCTTGTTTACATTGTTCATCAATGTCTTGCCAAAAGATTGTGGCTCATCTGCCATAATATTGTGTGCTGATGAAGCAGTATTATATTTGGGAGATAAAAAAGAGGAAACCTTGAGTAAAACATTGTCATCAAATTCTGAACAACTATCACATTGCTTAATACAAAATAAATTACTGATGAATAAAAATAAAACAAAAATAATGAAGTATAGCACAGTAGAGAAAGCAAACAAAAATACTAGTGATTTGATTGTCAAACACCTGGAAGGAAGTAATGTAGAAATGGTAAATCATTTTAGATATTTAGGGGTAACCTTAGATTCATATTTAACTTTTGATATCTATGCTGAATTGGATTTGTAACTCAGTACATAAAAAGTGTGGTGCATTGTGCTCTGTGAAACATTTTCTTACTGATTCTTCAAGAAAAGTAATAGTGCAGTCCTGTCTCTTACTCATTATTGATTATGGGACTATTATTTGGTGTGAGGCCTCTGATAGGGTTCACTGTAAGCAAACTGTATTGAATAATGCCATTGCAAGATTTGCTTTGAGAGCTAGACATAATGAGTATCACTGTAATTTATATAATAGGTTGGACTGGTTGCCATTATATTTTAGAGACAAGTACTATATAAATAATCTGGTGTACAGTGAATTGAAGAAGGATAAAAATAGGTCCTTATTAGATATAATTGTGTTAAAAAAAAACACTGCAACATTTGTGATCTGATGATAATACATTGACATTACATATGCCTCATTTTAAAGCAGTAAAAGGGCAAACATCCTTTGCTTACAATGCTGTAAAGCTTCAGACTGAAATACATCCTGATATAAGGAATGCCAGTAATTTAAATACTTTTGGGAAATTGTACAGAAAATATGTGTCGGTTTATGCAAATTCTAATTGTTTTTAATAAGTTGTTGATATATGTGTAAAGACTTTATGTCCTGGGTCATGCCTGTAAAAGGACCTATTGGTCCAGTGTACTTACCTGGTTACCAAAATAAAATGAATGAATGAAATGAATGATTGTGGCCAACAAGGTCAAAGGCCTCAGAGAAATCATAGAAACCCACACCAACTTTAAAGCAGCAGCATTTTTTAATCATCGTATAGCTTTTTAGCAATATTTTTTTTCTGACAATATATCAAGATATCCATTTTTCTTTTCATTTTATTTCATTTCATTCCTGAACAAAGATATACAATTTTGAAGTTTTAAAAAATGTCCACTACCACACCATACCTGCCATGAAAATATTAAATATCTTGATACAGTGTTGTGCTGTTTACCATCATAAACATGTTATAGCAGCATCCTAATACAACCATAGGATGACTATATCTACAGTATGACTTTACTATATGCATTCAACAGGTAACCTCAGTGGAAGAGAGTTTCAAAAATTGTGAGTGATGGTCACCATTAATGATGTGAGTCATTAATACTGAAATAAGCTACAAAAGATGTCAACATACTGTATCTGAGAAAACACTGATGATAAATCTAAGGATGTCAGAAATACACTTTGACTGAAAAACTATATGATGACATTTTTTTGATGAGTAACAAATATTGGTTCTGTAAAACCATGATCACATTTGTAGGGAGAGTGAGGAGGAGTTCAGGGAGTTGGGGAGGGAACTAGAGCAGGTAGCAAGCTCTGTGACCTTCTCCAAGGTGCTGCCTGTCCATGGCAAGGGGGAGGTTAGGAATCTCGGCACCAGGGACTTCTACACATGGTTGAGGAACTGGTGTGGGGAGAAGGGTTTTGACTTCATTGGGAACTGGGAACCCACCTGGAGGGATGTGGGCCTGTACAAGGGTGATGGCCTGCATCTATTCAGGGAGGGGATTGATGTCCTTAGTAAGCAGTTTAAATGTTTCATTGGCAATCATTTAAACTAGCCAACAGGAGTGGTGGAAGGAAGCAGGGAGAATCAGAATGCCCACTCCCACAGGCTAATGTGGTCAGTAGGGAGGATCCCAAAGTTGGGAAATCACCAATGGTAAATAAACTAGAAGAAGATAAAATGGTGGACAAAAGAAGAGTAGCGATAAAAGGCAGGGGGGTAATGAGGGTAGACATGAGGATAACAAGGGGGGTGACAGGAGGGGAATCAGGGGGATCCCCTTCAGGGATCAGTCCTTGGGGCCCTCCTGTTCAATGCCTATGTCTCTGACATAAGGAAGGGTATCAGGAGTGAGATGAGTCTCTTTGCAGATGATTCAAAACTGGGGGCAGTGGTGGATGTGGAGGAGGGGAGGGTGGCCCTACAGAGGGACCTGGAGGCTCTGTAAAGGTGGTCTAGAAAGTGGAAGCTGAGGTTTAATGCAGGGAAATGCAAGGTACTGCATCTGGGACCCAGAAACCTGGGCCAAGAGTACACCTGGGGGGGGATGCTACAAGTCTCAATGGCTGACAGGAACTGGGAGTGGTGGTGGATGTCAAGATAAACAACTCTGAGACTTGTAGGATGGCAGCAGCCAAAGCCAACAGGATGCTGGGATGCATTGCTATGGGGATCACCTCCAGAAGGAGGGAAGTGATACTCCCCCTGTATAACTGCTTGGTGAGACCACACCTCGAGTACTGTATGCAGTTTTGGAGGCCACACTTAAAGAGGGACAATGAACTCCTGGAGAGGGTCCAGAGGAGGACAACCAAAATGATCTAGGGCTTGGGGGACAGGACCTATAACGAGAGGCTTGAAGAGCTAAATATGTACACATTGGAAGAGATGAGGGACCAGGGGGACATGATAGAGGTCTTCAAGTACATGAAGGGGTTAAATAGGGGAGAAGCAGTCAAGGTGCTCTGAAGGAAGGAGGGTGGGGCAACTAGAGGGCATGGGTGGAAGCTGGAGGGAGGAGATTCAGGAGAGAAAGAAGGAGGTGCTACTTCACTGAGAGGGTAGTGGGGCCATGGAATGCACTGCCCAGGGGACTGGTGGAGGCAGAGATGGTGGAGGGGTTCAAGAGGGGGTGGGACAGGTACAGGGGAAGGGTTCTGGATGCAAAGTCCTGTGCAGTGGGAATATCTGGGACTGGGAATGGAGAAGCCAGAAAGAATGAGGGGGGCAGCAAGATCAGCTCCTAGAGTGGGGTTTGACCAAACGAGATGACACGAAAGACTGTTGGGCCTATTCTGCTGGCATTTTAGAATGTTAGTATGTAGTAACAATATTTGGAAGGTGATGTGTGCCAATGCTCACAGTCTGGGGAAAAAATTCTGGACCAGGTGGCCTTGATGACAGAGGCTGACCTGGATATTGTCGCTATTATGAAGACATGGTATAATGGAAACCATGACTGGGATATACTCTATTCAGGAATGACAGTTAGGGTATAAAGGGAGGACGGGTAGCCCTTTATGTCAGGGAGGGCAGTGGAATGGAGGCCTCATGGTTCACCCTAGAGACAGCCAATGACACTGCTATTCACATGGGAGTGATTTGCAGAGCTTCAACACAAGGGAAAGAGATGGACAGCATTCTGGTGGAAGCCATCCATAAGATGGCAGCAAATAGGGAAGCACTGCTGGTAGGTGACTTTAATCTGCCAGATGTCAATTGGAGCACTCGAGCCACATTCACAGCCCAGAGCAGGGCTATGCTGGATGCCCTGCAAGGGGCTTGCCTCAGACAGCTAATGCTTGAACCAACCCATAAGGCTGCAATTTTAGACCTGGCATTCACCCATGGGGACTCAATTGCAGATGTCATGGAGGGGGGCACCAGGGGTTCAGTGACCATCGCATGGTGTGGTTCAGAATAGGTGCAGAGGCAGAGTTGAGCCACATGAGAGTGAGGTTCCTGGATTTCAGGAGGGCAGCCTTTGCAAAGTTGGGAAAATGTCTCAGGAAGGCACTAGCAGGGAGGGAGGACTGGTGGGGGGGAGTTGAGGAACAGTGGTCACAACTAACAGAAGCCATAGTGGATGCAATAAATCCTTTGTGTTAGGTAAATAAACAGAGGTAAGAGAAAAAGAAAACCACTGTGCTTCTCAAGGGAAGTAGCCGGGAAGGTAAGAGCAAAAAAGTTGACTTTCAGGAAGTGGAAGAAAACAGAAAAAGGAGGACAGCGTAGTGTATCTGGAAAAGCAGAGGGAGGCAGGGAAGGCAGTCAAGAGTGCAAAGCCAGAAACAGAGAAAAAAATTGCTCAGACAGTAAAGAAAAGTGAAAAGATGTTTTATAGGTACATTAGTGAAAGCAACAAGACAAGGGTTGGGAGCATAATACTTAAGAGGGAAGACAGGGAGTGTGTGGAAGGGGACTTGGAAAAAGCATCAGTCCTGAAAAAATATTTTTAGTTCAGTTTTCACAGAAGAGGGAGAAGGTGAGCGACCACAATTAAATGGCAGGAGCAATAAAAACAGGGAGGTGGACACCAGTCAATTTATAGAGGAGAGAGTTCTAAAGGAACTCACAAAACTGAAAGTGGACAAAGCAATGGGACCAGATGGAATACATCCTAGACTATTAAAAAAGGTTAGGGAGGTGCTGGCAGCATCATTGACATCTCTGTTCAATAAATTGCTGGAAGCAGGAGTGATTCCAGAGGACTGGAGGAGAGCTGATGTACAGTAGCCCCTCTACACAAAAGTGGGAGCAGGGTGGAGGCTGGAAACTAGACCAGTCAGCCTGACCTCAATGGTGGGGAAAATAATGGAATCACTGCTAAAAGAAAAGATTGTTGATCATCTTGAATCCAGCAGTGTACAGGATCCAAGGCTGTATGGGTTCACAGCGGGACTGTCATGTCAAGCAAATCTGATGGATTTCTTTGATTGGGTGACCATGAAAGTGGATCGGGGGGGAGTGGTGGATGTGGCCTACCTGGATGTCAGCAAGGTCTTAGACACCATTCCACATAAAAGGCTTGTAAGCAAGTTAGGCAGCCTGGGAATGGACCAATGGACCCAAGGTGGTAAGCTGGGTTAGGAACTGGTTGAGGGATAGAATACAAAGGGTGGTGGTAAATGGAGCTCATTCTGAGGAAAGGAGGGTAACCAGTCGGGTGCCACAGGGGTCAGTTCTATGGCTGGTTCTATTCAATGTCTTCATAAGTGACATTGCAGAGAATCTGGAAGGAAAGGTATACCTGTTTGTAGATGATACTAAGATCTGCAATAGGGTAGACACTCTGGGAGGGGTGGAAAAAATGAAGAGGGACTTAATTAAACTTGAGGAATGGTGAAGAGTGTAGCAGCTAACAGTCAATGCAAAAAAATGCAAAATTATGCATTTGGGGCACATGAACCCAGGGGAGGCTCACATGATGGGTGGGGGGAGATACTGACAGCAACCAAACAGGAAAGAAATCTCGGGGTAATCATATCAGATTATCTAAATGTGGCCAGGCAATGTGCCAAGGCTCTGAGGAAAGCCAGTGGGGTACTGGGGTACATAGGGAGAGATATCACTATTCATCAGCTAAAGAAAGGAGATGTTGATACTTCTATATAAATCATTAGTGAGACATCATCTGGAGTATTGTATCCAGTTCTGGAGGCCACATTTACATAAAGACATAGACAGGGTGGAGGCAGGTCAGAGAAGGCCAACACAAATAATGCAGGGCCTGCACCAAAAGTCATATGAGGTGAGATTGGATGACCCCAATTTATACACCTTGGAGGGGAGGAGAGAAAGGGGAATACGACAGTGACCTTCAAATATCTCAATAACATAAATAAGGTACAAGAGTGTAGCATATTTCTGAAAAAGAGATGTTCTAGAATAAGATGTCATGACATGAGGTTGGAAGAGGGTAGGTTATTGTGTAACATGAGGAAGTATTTCTTCACAAAATGAGTGGTGGATGTATGGAACAGCCTCCCAGTAGAGGTGGTGGGGGCAAATTCAGTAGGGGAATTCAAAAATGTGTGGTATTTGCATAGAAGTACAGTAGTGGTAGCTAGGAAAACAAAGCCAGAGATCAAGGCGGGTCTTTGGTTTTTGCAGCAGGTAGGGAACATGGGCAGACTAGATGGGCCTGGCGGTCCTTATCTGCCTTCAAATTCTATGTATCACTACTTCAGTCAATGCTGTGACAGTTGAGAATTGTTTTCCAAATCTAGATTTAGTGCCTGACAAAAGACAATCTTTAAGTTGGGCTGGCCATTTCCTCATGGAATACTACTGTCTGCAGCTTAGAGCTTAATAACAAAATTGGCCCATAATTAGTAGCATCCTTAATGTCTCCATTCTTGAGAATTGGAACAATTGTGTGTGTGTGTGTGTGTGTGTGTTTTCTCTAAACCTTTTGTATTAATTCTGTAGTAAAGGAAAACTAAATTGTCAAATGAGCAGATATTCCATTTTGAGTGCAAATAATATTAGGAACAATAGAGCTATAACATGTAGTCCTTCTCACTTGCTAGAATGTGTATCTAAAATGAGATTCAACACTTCATTTCTATAAACTGGTTTAAAAGTAAGTCGTCTGTATCTTGAAAATCTAGCTGATTGATCAGCAGACGACACATCCTTTTTCCATTTTAAAACTATACCAATAAAACTATTATTCTCTCTGGATTGTAATCCAACAAATTTCAAAAACAACTTACACTATTGACAGCATCCACAATAAGTTATATATTAATTACAACAATCCCCTCAAACATATACAATGCACTCCTGTTTATGCTTACCCCTTCTGAACAGATCATTGCAGAATGACCATAGGTCTTCTGGATTTTAACTGTTGTCCACACATGTGAGCAGTGACTATATTTTGATTCCCTCAGCAGTCTAACACAACAATTGCACTTTCCGGTAAATTTCCCACAGTTAAACTGCTTTAATCATATTGTATGCAAACCATGCTCTGACACATTTTCACCTACATTTAAATACATCTTAACCCAGTCACGTTTACTGTGTCCATTTTTTTATTTCCCCCTTGATCCTCCTTCTCTCACGGCCTGCCCTTGGACCAGTCATATCCCACTCCCACTCCACCTTAACCTCATAGCAGAGGTATGGAACTCTGAGGCTTATTGTACATGGTGGGGCTACCTACATGAACTGTCTACAGGCAAGCAGAGGTCATGTGATGATCTGTGATCTGGGAGACATCTAAGCTGAGGTAATTTTCCAACTTTCTCTCTCACTGGCTCCTAGATGCTGGCATGCATGTGCCTGGTCATCAACACATATGTACCTTCAACATTCATCACCCCTCCTTTGTCTTTGATTGACTAGTGTCTGACATCCCTGTTGAATGAGTTCCAGCACTTAGTAGGTTAGTTTGAGCCTGAACCATCTACAGAGCTGTCTGCAGCCATGGTCAAAAAGAACAACAGTCCACTAGTGAAGGAGCACACTGCCTTAAACTGCACTACCCTCCAGGACCTGAGGTCATGGAGCTCAGGAACATGGCATGACACCAGGTCACCTGAATGGTATCACCACCCCTACATTTGATCCATCATCCAGAAGTATTTATGCTGTTCTCATGTGGCTAGTAGTTTCTTTTATAGGGCTAATTTAGTAACATAAACAAGATATTCAGATTGGACATAACTTCAGGCTATCAGGAATCAGTTCCAACATATTCCTTTTGACCCTATTGAATTCCTGATGTAATCACAAGGTGCTTATATATAAAGTGGATAACAGAATTAAATAGTGGCCACTAATTTCAGTGGTCACCAGTCTCAATAAGGTGCAGTTCAGAGGAGAAGAAGGGAAGGGAGAAACAGAAGATGCAAGGCAGGTTAGAAGAAGAGGAAGTGGGGGAATGAAAGGGTGGACATGGATTGGATCAAGAAAAGCCCACAAAAACATGCTTTGAAAGGGGTTCAATGATAGAGACAGTCTCATTTTGCTATTGTAATTTTGTCCTACCCTCTCACCCAATAAAAAAGGGAAGGTGTTAGGGGAGAAAACTGGGTGTGATGGAGGTCCTGGTGTTCAGTAGGGGTCTGATGAATGTTGACAGCAGAGATGGCCAGGGCCAAGGCAACAGAAAATAGGGGAGATGAAGAAAAAAGAGGGAAGGAGAAACAAAGAAACATAGAAACATAGAATTTGACGGCAGATAAGGACCGCTTGGCCCACCCAGTCTGCCCATTTCCCTACCTACTGGATAAGCTGCAGATCCTAGTTAACCAGCAGCCTACTTCTTCCTACCCCAACCCCCCAGAATTGCCTTATGACTATCATATGCATGCTTGAATTCCACCACTGATTTTGACTCCACAACCTCCTCCGGAAGGCCATTCCATGCATCCACAACCCTCTCTGTGAAAAAATACTTCCTTAAATTACCTCTGAGCCGCCCCCTCTATCTTCAAATTGTGACCTCTTGTTCTTGCACACCTCTTTTTTGAAAGATGCTACCCTCTTGGACTTTGTTGATTCCCTTGAGGTACTTGAAAGTTTCTATCATGTCCCCCTCTCCTCCTTTCCTCGAGGCTATACATATTAAGCTCCTTAAGTCTCTCTTCATATGTCCTCCGAGCAGACCGTGCACCATTTAGTTGCCCTCCTCTGGACAGCTTCCATCCTGTCTATGTCTTTCGGAGACTGGGTTTCCAGAACTGCACACTGTACTCCAGATGGGGTCTCACCAGCTGTCTGTACAGAGGATAATAACTTCCTGTTTTCTACTGGTGATGCCTCTCCTATGCATCCCAGTATCCCCCAACCCTCCTTGCTGCCTTCTCACATTGCTTGCCCACCTTTAGGTCATCTGATATGATACTACCCCAGGTCCCTTTCCATTTTGTTGTTGGTATATCTCACCCCCATTGTGTACTCTTCCCTGGGTATTTGTTTCCCAGGTGCATTACCTGCACTTCTTAGCATTGAATCTAAGCTGCCATACATTTGACCATTCCTCTAACCTACAAGTCCCTTCTCATCCTTTCCACCCCACCCTGTGAATCAACTCTGTTGCAGATCTTAGTGTCTTCTGCAAAGAGACATACTTTTCCTTCAGTCCTTCTGCAATGTCGCTTATAAAAACATTGAAGAGGACTGGTCCTATCTGAACCCTGCAGTACCCGCTAGTAACCCTCCTTTCTTCTGAGTGGACTCCATTTACTATTACTCTCTGTGTCCTATTCTCCAGCCAATTCTTTACCCAGGCTGTCATCTTGGGACCCACTCCCAGGCTGGCTAACTTGTATATTAATCTTTGTGTGGGACTGTGTCAAATGCCTTGCTAAAGTCTAGGTAGGCCATGTCCACAGCCCCTCCCTGATCTACTACTTTGGTCACCCAGTCAGAGAAATCTATCAGATTCGTCTGGCATGACCTTCCACTGTGAATCCATGCTGCCTAGGGTCCTGTGCCTCTGGCCTCTAGATACTCGACAATTCTTTCCTTTAGAAGTGATTCCATCATTTTCCTATCACTGAGGTTAAACTAACAGGTCTATAGTTTCCTGCTTCTGCCTTGCTCCCACTTTTGTGACGGGAATCACACCTGCCCTCCTCCAGTCCTCAGGTACCACCCACCCTCCCATGATTTGTTAAAAGGGTAGTCAGTGGTGTCACTAGTTCTACCCTTAGTTCTTTTAGAATTCTGGGATGAATCTCATCAGGCCCCATTGCTTTGTCCACCTTCAGTTTTAAGAGTTCTTTCAGAACCCTTTCTTCTGTAAATGGGCTGGTATCAACTTCTGTATCCAGAGTGTTACTACTGTTTGTTTTATGTACCTCCCTTCTTCCTTGTAAATACTGAGCAAAAATATTTGTTTAGTATCTCTGCCTTTCACAGTCTCCCTGCCCACCCTCCCTCCCTTTATTAAGCCTCACTATCCCTCCCTTGGTCTTCCTTTGCTCCCTGATGTACCTATAAAAGGTTTTATCCCCCTTCTTAACTGAGTTGGCTATCTTTTCCTCGGTTTGGGCCTTTGCTGTTCTGACTGCCTTCCCAGCCTCCTTTTGCTTTAACTGATACAGTTCTCTGTCCTGCTCCTGCTGTGATTCCTTGTACTTCCTGAATGCTTTCTTTTTCTCTTGAACCTTCACTGCCACTTCCTTTGAGAACCATAGTGGTTTCTTACATCGTCTTGTTTTGTTTATTTGCTTCACACAAAGGCTCGTTACCTCTGTGATGGCAGTTTTTATTATTCCCCATTGTTCTTCCACCCCTCCTTCCCGCCCATTTGCTAGTGAATTCCTTAGGCACTCACCCATTTTGGCAAAGTCAGCCCTCTTAAAGTCCAATACTTTTGTCTTTGTATGGCTTGACTCTATTGCTGTGTTTATTGTGAACCATACTGTTCGATGGTCGCTAGTTCCCAGATGGCTACCCACTTCTACATCTGTGATCCTCTCTCCATCTCCATTTGAGAGTATCAAGTCTAATATTGCTCCCTCTCGAGTGGGCTCCAGTACTAGTTGTCTAAGGCATGCCCCCGTAGGGCATCTAGAATAACTGCACTCTTAAGTGGCAGCTGCAACTGCACTTCAGTTAACATCTGGCATATTCAGATCACCCATCAGCAATATCTCCCTTTTTCTGCCATTCTAAGTATACTTTCATCATTTCCTTGTCCATTTCCTCCCCTGAGAGAAGTCTATGCTCTAACCCTGTGCGGATTGTGGTGCCATTGCCTGTCTCCAAATTTACCCACAGTGCTTCTTCTCCTCCTCCTGTTTACCCTTTTGTTCTGTTGCTTTTATTCCTTCCCTTATGTAAAGAACTACTCCTCCTCCTCTTTACCCTCCCTGTCCCTCCTGTAGATAGTGTATCCTGGTATGTTTACGTCCCCAGTCATGGTTTTGTGTGTACCATGTTTCTGTGACTGCCACGATATCCGGATGTTCCTCCTCCATCAAGGCCACTAATTCAGGAAGCTTGTTACCTAGACTACGGGCATTGGTACTCATTGCTCTCCATTTTTTGATGGTCTTACCTTCTGTTGCAACATCCCCCACTGACCGTTCTACCTTGGTCTTTTTCTCATTTAGTACCCTGTTTTGTAGGGAGAGGCTGGGATTTTTCTGCTGCTTGTCAGTGCCTCCCCCATTGACTAGTTTAAAAGCTTGCCAATGAAGCATTTAAACCGATTGCTCAAAAGACTTGTTCCCTTCCTGGACAGATGCAGACCATCCTGCCAGTATAGGCTGGTGTCCCTCCAGGTGGAACCCCAGTCCCCAATGAAGCCAAACCCTGTGCTCTGCACCAGTTTTCAACCATTCATTAAACTGCATGGTGCCAGTTACCTCACCTCCCCATGCCTTTGACAGGCAGCACCTCTGAGAATGATACTGTGTGTGCTACTTGTCTTAGGCCCCCCCAACTCTGCAATGTCCTCCTGCACTGCTCTAACCTCATGATGAGCCAAGTCATTTGTCCTTAGGTGGACAATTACGTCCAGCTCAGAATCCTTGCAGCTGTTGTCGTGATCCTGAGGATCGCTTCCTGTCCCTCAAGCCATGGCACCAGGCAGGCACCTTACTTCATATTTCCCAGCTCCTCCCGTTCTATCCCCTAATAATTGAGTCCCCCACCAGGAGCTGCTTCCTTTCCTTGTGGTGTCCTCTGCCTCCTTCCTGTGGGCCTCCCTTGTGACAGTTGTCCTCAGCCTCCTTAGTCTCCTCTGTGGGTGTATCCATAGGGAGCTATGCCCCCAGAATGGTGTATGGATTGTGGTGTGTAACATCTGACTGGGTGTGCATCTGTTCCACCATCTTCATCCTCCCTGAGCCCACTGTGGTCCAACTGCTGTGCTCTTTGCAACCTCTGAGTAGTGGTGGTGGTTCTGGTGCTCCCTGGATGGGGAGGTTCCTTCCTACTGTCCATTGTGGCCTGGGGAAGGTCCCGTACTACTGTCCAGTGTGGCCTGAAGGCAGACACTTCCTCCCTCAGGGCAGACAGTTGTCTGCAAATGGGGCAGCATCTCAGCCTCCAGAAAGACTCCCGGAAGACTGCTGCTCCACAGCCATTACATTGCACTTCTCCCACATTTTTTTTATTTTTTTTTTGCTTGTAGAATGGTATGTAATGTAGAAATATATATTTATATTATACAATGTTTATGCTTATATTGTCAGTGCAGTGTGCTAGGGAGGATATGACAGTGACATGCACCTTGCACTCTTGAAAATTATGTCAGAACCCCAGGTATAAAGGAACTATTTCCAGGGTTGGGTGGGGTGAGGGGTGGGAAGGGTTGGGCCTAAACTGTGCCCTCAAGAAACAATCAGCTAGAAGCTCTGACCCACTGCTGCAATGAGTGCCTTCCTGTCAGCAAGATGCAAGAAGAGAAGTGGGGGTTTAGGGGAGGAATGACCTAATGCTGAAAATTAAGGAAAAAGGGAGCCCATTATAGAATTGACTGTAAATTGGGAAACAGTCTTGGTGTGCACCTAGATGTGGCAGTGTTTCATGGGAGTGCATCTAGGGACTGATAGCATATTTAGATAGGCATCAAAAATTGCTTGGGAGTGGAAGTACAGTAGGCAGAAAAACTAGGTATTTGGAAGCAAAATAAAATAATATATCTTCAGGTGGTTGTTTCTTTAATAAAAGTTATATCAGCTGAGTACCCAAAAACTAGTAGTGGTTATCTTTTTTGGAACTAGAAGGTAATCCAGTGACAAATAACTCCTGATGGTAATTTTTCATGTTTACTACATAATATGCAAGAAACTGCGCAGTTTTCACTCAGACTATTCAGGAAACATGCATGAGGATTCTTGAATATGTTTTCCAGTCCCTGCTACTTTAAAAAAGATAACAAAATACAAGAACCTGGCTTAATTTCAATTACTCTTGTATTTGCCATAATAATCTGGCACAACTTCCTATTCTTTATGCATTTCTTGCTTTCCACAGAATATTTACTGTTCCAGTTTACTATATACGGAAATCTTCTAATACTATAAACTCTGTTAGCAGATACAGATTTAAAGATGTCAATTCAGATCAAAGATTTGATCCTATATTTCAGAGGCTTATAGACATAGGGAAGTAGTTGTTTGATAATGATCAGGTTTACATTAACAAATACATAATCAGGATAACCAAATTCATTAGTTTTATCTACCATTCAGCTAGTTTGCTACTCTTTATTAACCAGTAACACAGTCTTAATGTCAAGCAAGATACTACTGCCTCATTTCATTTTCCTTTGCTGCCTTAATACACTGTAACTGAGAACTGAATACATGTGAACATATATAGATTCTGGACGCATATATATGTCCATAGTCTTCTAAGGGTTAAATGAATATTTCATTATCACTAATCTTTGATTTAAGCCACATCTCAGAAACTGCTACAATCTCAGCATTGTAGTATTTAATCCATGATCTACCTGAAAATGTTTTGGTAATATACTTTTTACATTTCAGTGTTCTATTATGATCACTTTGTAGTTCAAATGGTGTACAGTAAGTATTAGTGAGGAACTATGCTTGTGAAACATTGCTTATAGTCTGAAGATAGTTGAATGAATATGTCGTTTGACTGTTATATGTGGTTACTTTGGTCATTCACACTCTCTGTCCAATGGGGGACTACAATCCTCTTGGGGTAGGGGAATGCAATGGAACCCTCTTGAGGAGAAAGGCATGAGGCTGGAGAAGGAGGGTATGATGGTGGGGCAAAGGAACAGTGCTTCTGAATCAGGATTAAATAGCTCAGAAAGCTGGTCACTCCCACCCATTGTAATGCAAGCATAGCCTAGTGAGGAGTTATGCTTGTGCAACATTGTTGATAGTCTGAATGTATTTGAATGAATATGTTGTTTGACTGTTATACGTGAATACTTTGGCTGTTCACATTCTCTGTCCCATGGGGGACCACCACCCTGTTGGGGTACCAGAAGGCAAATGAACCCTCTTGAGGACGGTTCTACCCATAGAAGTGTTGTAGGAACATAATTCCTTCAGCATAAAGGTAACTTAGGAAGAATCCCAAAAGTTTTGCGCAGCAAGTGGTGACCAAAGTACTGACTGACAGTAACTAGTGACTAGTGATGACAGATAGACCCTAATTTGAACAGTGACTGACAGCAACTGGTAACTGATAGAAGACAGAGAAATGAATTCTGAAAGGAGAGCGAGAACAGTGGGACTGAAGGATAAGAGAGCCACCATCATATGACAACTCACAGTGGAAACCAGCTACAAGGGTATATGCTACACTTAAATGCATATACTACATTATTGCCTTTGGCACTCAAGATAGAAGAAAACCACTGTGGAGGAAATCTGGAGATCCATGACCTCAGACACCATATCTCCTGGTATGGAAACTTGTTATTGTGACAGCTGAGAATGGGAATTTGGAGTTTGAAAGGAAGTTTTTAGAGGGATAACTCTCTCTCTGACCCTCTAACAGGATGACTCTCTGGGGTGCTACGAGTCAATCTCGGCAGCTAAAGGAAGTTCCCCACAAAGGAGGCTCACCCATCATAGCGTAAAATGAGAAAAGTAGTGACTGTTGAAAGGCTATCACCCAGTCTTGTGACTGTGAAGAGGCCTATCTTTGAATGGAAACTAAAGGAAGGGGTTATGAAATAAGACTGGATGGACCTTAGGCAGACACATGGACAATAGCTTTCAGAGATGCTGCCATTGTGGTCTGCAGCTGAAGGAACTTGTGGTCTTAGACCCCCACCCTCTGACAGCTGAAGTCTTAAATACTACAAGTTGAAGTGCCACCAGTTGAAGGTCTGTACAGATAAGCTTCCCACGGAACACTATACCTTATCACCCAGCGGGACTGCTGGGAGGTGCCACAGGAGACAAGCAGCCTATAAAGAAGGCTTCCCCCTCTCAAGATGAGAAACTCATCCTCAAGATGCAGACTTCAAAGGAAGCAAATCTTCCTATCCTCAGGGAGAACCCTGAGGGCAATGTGCTAAGTGAAGATTAATCACCACAAGTAGACCTTGAACTTACAGTGTCGGACTGGTGCAGGAAAATGGGCGGCCATCCCAGCTAGTATAGTCATAAATTTGAGACAAGCCCTGCATTAGTAGGAGTAGTGAAACAACACCCTCTGACACAAATAGTAAATTAAATTGCTTTATCTAGTTTAAACAAGTGTTAAAGTGTGAGCAGGCTGACTGCATACCACTACAAGCCCTGGTGCTTTGAGATGAACTGTCATCATCAGGACCACTGAATGGAATGTCTGATATCTATGGAAAATAATATAGCTGAAAGATACTGACATTTGAATGTACCTCAGGGCCAAAATGACAGGTAAAACCCAGCCTCAGCATAAAGGGTTGGAAGCTCTAAACACAATAAGTCTATGTTGGGAACTGCTGAAGTAGATTGAGTAAATTAAAGTTTATTAAAATAACAGAACAGAAAAAGGGAGTGGCTGCCTTGCTGGAAGCCAGGTGAAATCAATTAAGCCATACAATTGAAATGAGAGGGTGCAAATGGCCCAGTATGAACAGCAAAATGAGAAGCCTTAAACAGCACAAAGCAAAACAGCAGATAGACACAGGCATGACATACTATGGATACTAGAAGGCACACCAAGAACCAAAAGATTAAGAAACACAGGACAGAGTTACACGAGGACAGGTATGCAGCAGGAGTAACTGACACAGAAAAGGAAGGAAGCACAAACTACAGCCAGGAAAGGTAAAAAAAAAACAAAATACTGACCTAGAAAGCTGCTGAAGGTATAAATTGAATAGAAAGCCCCCAAACTAGAGATGCACAGATATCTGACCAGATAAATTGATCTAATTGGATTTCATGCTTTTTCACCATTTACTGCCCGATCGGATTTTTCTACTTAAGGGGATCGGTTAGTGGCCGGTTTTGACAATGGTATTGGGAGGTGATACTGCGAGTGCTGTCAGCCATTTCCAACACTAGTCAGACATAGGACATTGGACCTCACATATGAATGCACAACAATGGCTCAAAAAAGTCTGGTTTGGAAGTATTTTGTGCTTGAAACTGAAACAGACTCTAAAGCTAAATGCATGCTGTGTCAAACCCCGAAATTTATAAGTCGTGGTTCTTCAGTTAAAAATTATGGGACCTCCAGCTTTTTGAACCATTTAAGAAACAAGCACAAAGTTCAACATGCAGAGCTGCAACCTGAAAAGGAAAAAAATGCTCAGAGTACACAATCAGACAGTTACGAGCCTCCTACTAAGAAAATAAAAAAGGAGCACCAGACGCTGGAGGCTTGCATAGCCTGTACACTGCCTTTTCCTAATGACCACCTATGAGTACAACAAATTACGCAAACTATAGCTGAAATGATTGCTATAGATGAGCAACCTTTTTCAATTTGTAGATAATACAAGATTCAAAAGACTGCTGTCTGTAGTTGAGCCTAGGTACATGACACCTTCAAGGAGGCAGTTTTCAGATTAAATTATTCTGGCAATGTACAGTATACATGAATACAGTCAAATATGATAACAGAACTATTTGCAATTCATGCCTTAAGTTTTACCATAGATACACAGACAGCCGAGTATTCGTCTGAGTCCTAATTACTGCTCATTGGATTGGGATTGATGATTCATTCAAAAGGTGAGCCACTCTGCTTGAGCTGAAGCACCTGACCCAATAACACAAAGGTGAAAACCTGTACAGAGAATTCCTGCAAGTCCTTGATAGCTGGTGAAACAAAACCATTTAGAGGTATTTAGTAATAAGGGATAATGACCTTAATATAACCAAGGCAATTAAATTAAGTGCAATGTCTAGTGAGGGCTGTATGGCTCACACATAACAGCTCATCATTTCTCATAACTCTGTTCTGACAGTGCATAAGTAGCACACAGGAATACTGAGATTGATATTTATGTTTCATTAAGTGCATAGACTGTTTATCTTGTATTGTTGTAAGTAGAACACTGCTATCTGACCTGATAAAAAAATGATTTGATCGGTAGTCTGCTAGCATCCAGAACCAGTATCTGGGTAAATTCAAATATCCATGCATCCCTTCCTAAAACAAAAAAAGGAAAAGTAGTACACAAATGCAGGGAGGAAGAGGAGGCAGAACCGCAGCACAGTCTCTGGCAACAGTAAAGAAACAGTGCTTCTAAATGAGGCCAGCAGAAGCTGGCTAAAATAGCTCCCATGAATAAAGAGTGCACCACCCCCTGCCGGCCTAATGGCAGCATAACCCTGTAGTGCCTGAACCGGGCATATCCCAACCTTCTCCTGCTGCTACAGCATTATCATTGCCCCTTTTCCTCCCTGATTCATTTTGAACCTTCACAATCAGAGCCCCAAACTGTCCCCTTGCCACTGCACTTTCTCCTAGCAGAAACCCTTTCTTCACCCAAAACCAGACTATCATAATATCTCACTTATCCTAAATGCCCCATTAAACATGGTCGTGATTATTGTCATGAATAGGCCTGCCTCGGCTGCCAAATGGCAGACCCTAGGCAGTGCTTTTTTTTAATTTATTATACTTTATTGAGATGTTCAACAATACAACAAGAACATAATAACAACAATTAGTACAATAACAGCAACTAACTCGACACACAAAAAAAAATTAATCCACACACCAATCAACCCTACCACTCCACCTCCCACATCTCTGTATCCAGAGCACAACTATCGAAGATTCACAGGGATATGAGCTTAAGCTGCTAAAGAAAAAAAGCAAAGAATGAGAACAAATGGCATAAAAAGCAATTAACATAAAGAGGAACCCAAGGTGGAATCATTAGACCTCTTCACAATGGGGTACAAGAGATAGAAGATCATAATGCGGATCCCATCTTGAGCAGTAACTCTCTTTTTTGCCTTGTGTAAATGCAATATGCTTCTTGACCATCAAGGCCTGGAGGACTTCTTGATGCTACTTCTTGTTCGAGGGAGTGGCATCATCCAACCAGTGCCATAATTTAATTCATTTGGTCGTAATTGTGATTAGTGCCATGTTTGCTTTCCTAGGGCTAAAAGGTCCAATGGATAGAGACCAGCAAAGCACACCTCTGGTGTAAAATAGTAATCAAGACCCAGAAAATTATCTATGGATGTATTCATATGGTGCCCTAGAGTTGCTACCTTCTCACAATCCCAGATTATATGCTTTTGATGGCCCTCCATCTGCTGACATCTATTACAGATAGGTGAGGCTAGCCACCCCATTTTACATAACCATGAAGGAGTGTAGTATAGGTTGTGCAGAATCTGAAACTGAGTCAACTGGTATCTATCTTGTTTTACATATTTATAGAGATTCCACCACATGGTCTGCTAAAGCGAGGTTCTGAGGGGACATCCAAAGTCTGTTGCCAATAGTAGCAAATTCCTGTAATTTAGCTGAAAATTCTTAAAATCAAAAACTTGAGGTAAAGAAAAACATTCTCTAATGACTGGAAGCAGTAGGGGTCCTCAATTTTCCAAATAATCTTCTATAGAGGTGTCTTTCGTTGAGCACAGAATGCATTAGGGAAAGGGCAATGCAGTATATTAATATTGGGATTGCCCAAAATAGGTTGCATAAGTTCCTTCGTCCAATCTGAGCCCCTATAAGCACACAACTTTCAGAGAGTTTTCATAGACCAGTGTAATGGAGTATCTTTAAACCTATTAGGAAGGCTGGATGGCTTAAGATAAAGTAAGCTTTTCAATGGTATACCGGCTTGCTGGGTCATTCCTTTCTCAATTTGAAACCAGAACGGGATATAAGGGCCTCCTACTTCATCTGCCCAGTTCCATTCCTACTTAAGGAATTTACTACTGTGTAATGCACAGTAATAGAAAGAAAAATTTAGAAGGTGTAAACATCCCCATCCCATTGGAATTGTGAGTTTGAGATAAGTTCAGCGGACTGCTTTCCCCATCTACAGGAATGGGTTGATCATCTGTTGGAGACAAGAGAATCACAATCTGGGGAGGTAGATACCTAATGTACTTAAGGAATTTGAGATGCAGGGGAGAAGGTTCATTCTAATTACATTAACTCTACCCCAGAGCGAAAGAGGAACGGAAGCCCAACGCAACAAAATTATGTTTAATCTGCTGTAAGAGAGGGTAAGATTTTCTTTGATTAAAGTTGAGGGATATTTGGTAAGATTTATACCTAAATAGGTCAACCTTTTAGGTTCCAAGGTTAGGCCCAAATCTATAATCTCCTGCTTATAAACATAAGGGTTAGTGGGAAAAACCTTAGTTTTCTCTAAATTCAATTTGTGTCCTGAAATAGAGGATAAATGCTGAATTTCTGTTAACATGATCAGAATAGAAGTGGAGGATTCCTCTAAATGTAATAAAAGGTCATACGCATATGTGGACTTTTTGTTTTGGATCCCTTCAACTGCTATATCCTGGACTGACTGGTTATCATGGAGCTTATGAATAAATGGCTCTAAATACAAATTAAATAAGAACGGCGATAGTGGGCATTCCTGCCTCATTCCCATCTGTGAAGCAAAAGGGGACAATAATACACCACTGTTCCAGACTTGGGCCATTAGGTTGTTATACAATAATTTAATCCAGGAGATATATTCAGGAGGAAAATCAAATTTCCCCAATACTTTGAACAGGTAAGTTGAAGAGATGCAATTGAAGGACTTTTCCGTGTCCCAAGAGACCAGGACCGAAGGAATCCTGTTCTCCTTGGCCACCAACATTAAGTAGTGAAGCTTACAAATATGATCGCTGGAAAGCTGACTGGCCATGAACCCTACCTGCATTGGACCTATTAATCCAGCCTACACCATTTAAAGCCAGTTAGCTAAAACTTTATATATCAGAATTAAGCAATGATATTGGACGATGGCTCTAGGAAACAGTTTACCCTGGTTTCTTTATAAGGGTTATACAAGCCTGGGTAAATGCCAGGTCAGATATACTGGAATCATATGTATGTAATTTAACATCCTGGTCAAAAAGGGGGCCAGATCCTCCATTAAGGCTGTATAAAATTATTTGTATAGTCTTCTGGTCCTGAGGCTTTATCTAATGGGAACTGTTATATCACATGGCAGAATTTATGTTCAGTAATAGGCCCTTTAAGAAATTTCTGCTGTTGAGAAGTCAGCATCAGGAGCTAAAGTGAATCAATGTGAGTGATTATCTGATCAGGAAAAGCTACCTTTAAGGGCTCAATCTGGTACAGACCATGGTAGTAGCTCCAGAGTACAGCTGCTATATCATGCATAGGTATCACAGCTAGGGTTGTGCAAAAAAAATCTTCCACAGTCGGAATGTAAGTGAAAGTCTGACTTTCGCTTCCATGAAAGTTCAGAAATCAATTTCTGATCTTTTGTGGAAATTCTGCCAGCTATCCTCTGTTACCCACTGAAAAAATAAAGAAATCCCTGGTAGCTAGTGGTGCCCCCAACCCCCACCTGATCACCGGGCACCTGGCATATTTAATAATCAACCGAAATCTAGTGGCAGTGGCCCCTATCCCCACCCAACCACCCTCCAGTGTCCCACCAACTATTATTAGTCTGTTATGCCCCCTCAGTACCATCCCCATTCCTTGTCTATTAATTTTTATTTTTCCCTGGTGGTCTAGTGGTAGTAAATTCACCTCCCTCTCAGCCCCAGAACACTGATTCCCAGTATTTTATTTTTATAATGTATTAATTTCCTGGTGATCTAGTAGCCCCCCTGCACCCATCCCCACTCCAACAGGTAGTGTCCCACCCTGTCCCCCTCCCAAAACAGAGTGGGCCACTGGTACAGCCATCTGCTCACCTCCTCAGCTGGTCACCCACTGAAATGTGAATGAATGAATGAGCGCATCCTCCACCAAAGGTACCCTGAGCTGCTCACTCATCTCCCAAAACAACCTGA
Source organism: Neoceratodus forsteri (assembly GCA_016271365.2). Classification (NCBI taxonomy): domain Eukaryota; kingdom Metazoa; phylum Chordata; order Ceratodontiformes; family Ceratodontidae; genus Neoceratodus; species Neoceratodus forsteri. Next base: position 872,277,378 of record CM057458.1, on the reverse strand, counting down.
GCATGTCTCTGGTGCCTTCCTTCCTCCTGCCTACCATGGGAAAATCATCCAGGTAGTGGACTACCATCCTGTGCCCACACTGGGCCTTGAGCAGCCACTACAGCTAAGTGCTAAACATTTCAAAGGTGGCACATGCTGTGGAACAGCCCATGGGCATGGCTTTATTAAAATAAAACTTCCCTTCTACACTAAAACCTAGTAAATTTCAATCCTCTGGCCAGACAGGGAGCAGCCAAAAGGCTGCTTCGATATTAGTTTTTGCCAACCATGTCCTTTTCACTGACGTTATCATCTGAACCACTTCTTCCAATGTTGTGTGCGTCACCCTGCTATCTTCCTCACCTATACAATCATTCACTGATCCCCTTCCCGGGTATGATAGGTGATGAATCACCCTATATCCCCCTGGTTGCTTCTTAGGGACCAAACCCAGTGGTGACACTCTGAAATTTTCCAATGGAGGGGCTGAAAATTGCCCCTTCACACTCCCCACTTTTTTTTACCATGCAATTTTTCTTTTATTGGTTTCACTCTTTTAGTGCTTTAACTTTGATACTTTACAGTGTACTTTTCATGTAGGTATTGAAGCTTTTATTTTTATTTTTTGACAGCAGGAGGCCCTGTTGCACTCGGCTCAAAGCTCAGTCTATTTTTCTCTAGTACTTCACTTTGTACACATACTATACTATTTTATTTTTAAATTAAACTTTATTAGCATATTCAGACAGACCATACAACAGTACAATAAGAACTGTTTCAGTTCCCTAAATACAAAGAAAAATACTATGAATAACCCAATATTTATATCCCAAGGCAAATAATCAATAAAAAAAAATCCCAATCCTCACAGTTAACAGAGAAACCAAAACTAAACTAAGTATCTGGACAGGAAATCTAATAAATTGCTACCACTATAATTAGAATCTCTCTCGAATTTGTAAGTAGGAATGATTATATGTAACTATTAACAATAATAAGCAATTAAAATCAATTATAATCAATTACAATGAGCCAGTATCTCTACCACATCAAGCCTTTCTTTATCTGCCAGAAGATGAAAGAACAGCAGCCAATGGCTTCTAAAATGATCATTCTGGAGTTTAAGTAAAGTCTCCACCCATCCTATTACTAGAATACTCTGACAATTTTGAAGATCTCATTTCTTCAGAAGGTGTAGTTGAGGTAAGCCAAAGCTGAATAAGAGTTTTAAGAGCTGCTGCTACAAAAATGTAGAACAAATATTTAACCCCAGCCCCTTTCATTATCACCAGTCATAATCCCAGAACCCATGTCTGAAAATGAAGGGGTATTTCTAAAACAAATATTTGTCCCACAACTGAAGCAATTCTCCCCCAAAATGGTTGAATTTGGGGACATTCCCAAAATATATGGGTACTGTTTCCAACACACCTACTCCCCCTCCAAGAAAAAATCAGAATGAAAATGTCCATAATGCTTAACTATGACCAGGGCATGGAAGTATCTCATTAATATCCACCACTGAAATTCCTTCCAAGATGGTGAAACAGTGGTCTTCTGTACCCCTTGCCAGATCTGAGTGTACTTTGTTTCAGATATGGAAGTCCTGGCTTCCACCTCCCACTTATTTTTAACAGAAATGTTTTATTTATTTATTTATTTATTTATTTGTACAAGTCAAATTTACATCCTTTGAGTCAAGGACTCTTTTACAAAGGCACCTCATCGCAGGGAGGGCAAGACAATAGAATATTGTGAAGATACAACATTGGACAACATTACAGGTGCAGACATTGAACACAGAATACACTTAGTTACATGCTGGTATAAAATACAGGTTTACAATTAAAGATGTACAATTTCTCTGGAGTTGCAGTGGAATACATCCTTGTATAAACCTAAGGGGGTAGGTAAAAAGGGGTAGGGGAAAGATGGATTGGCAGTCCTGGGGACATTGTCGAGATTGGGGGGGCCAGGCAGGGAAAGGTCCTGCAGTAGGATTGGGGGGTAGGGTTAGTTGCACCTACAGCAGCGGACATTAAACAGATGGTTCCAGAGAGTGGTTTTGAAGGGACCAAGTTTGGCAGTGTAGGCAATCCCTATGGTGGTAAAGTAGGCCAATCAGAGAGTTTATGGCAGAGGAAAGAGCATTGATGTGGGTGTGGAAGGTGAAGGCAGTATCGAAAGTGATGCCTAGGTATTTGTATGTGGGTACTTGCTCTAATGGGAGCTGAAAGTTGGGGGTAATCAGAAGGGGGGCACTTCTAGCTTTAGTTTGGTGAAAGAAGAGCATTGATTTGGTTTTCTTAAGGTTTATGACTAGTCTGTGATCAAGAAACCACCTTTCTGTTTGGTTATAGGTGAGTTGAAGGGATGATTGGAGAGTGGAGGGATCTGGGTGTGAGGCAAAGAGAACTACATTGTCTGAATAGAGGAGCATCTTGCTATTGCAGGAGCTGTGGAGAGTGTTGAGGAAGAGACTGAAGAGAATGGGACCCAGGATTGAGCCCTGTGGGATCCCAGAGCCAATGGGTCAAATGTTGGAGAGGGAGCCATTGATTTTTACACACTGGAATCTAGCAGAGAGGTAGCTGGAACACCAGGCAAGCAGACCAGCAGAGAAACCAAGTTGGTGGAGATACTTGAGTAGGAGGGTTTGACAGACAGTGTCAAAGGCCTTGGAGAGGTTGATGAAAACTGCACCGACCAGGTTGCTGGAGTCAAGAGCAGAATGCAGATATTGGGAGAACTCCAGGAGAGCAGTGGTTATACTGTGTTCTGGGTGGAAGCCATGCTGCTCCAGGCACATAATGTCATACTTAGTCAAGTATTCAGATATTTGGATAGACACCACTTTTTCAAGGGCTTTGGAGAGTGGGGAGAGGATGGAGATTGGCCGATAGTTGCTGGGGCCAGATTGATCACCACTCTTGTGTATTGGAGTGATTTCAGCAGTTTTCCATGCATTGGGGAACTGTCCAAGGCATAGAGACCAGTTCAGTAGGTCCGTCAGGGGACTAGAACAACGTCCAACAAAAAGTGGAGGATCCTGGAGTCAAGGAGGTCACTGCTGGGGTTATTACTACGAATTAATTTAAATGATCTGACTCCAGTTCTTTAAGTAACTTATATAGTTTAGAAATACAGCCATCTACTCTTGGCAGTCTGCCTAGTGATACTAAAAAGACATAAAAAGGATTGGCTTCCACTTTTAAAAATATAAGTCTTGAGGGTTCAAGCAGGTAATGTCATATTTGTAAATAATGAAAAAAAAATAATTGGAGGGTAAACCAAACTACTCTTTAAGTTGGACAAAAGATTTAAAAACCTCTCCACTGAAAAACTACACTACTCGATTAACGTCGAGGCTTCCCCACTACTGAAAGCCAGATATGGAGTGACTAGGGATAAAGTCCAAACATGAAATGTGAGTTGTCTCTCCACATAATCCCAAGTTGAGCAGTAGGGCCTTATTGACATCCTGCCAAGTCTTTACTAAAAAAGCCATCCATGGGTTAGCCACTGACAAAGATTTAAAATTGGCAGCATCTATAAACAAGATATCAGAAGCTCTTAATGGCGATAAGGAAGACAATTCCATGACAGCCCAGCTCAGAAGGTCTTGAGCTTGACTGAAAGTTATAAAATGCTGAAGTTGTGTTGCCCAATAATACGCTTTAAAATCCATAACCACCAAACCTCCTTTGAGTCTCAACAACCCCAAAACAGGCCATTTAATCCTTGGATGTTTCCCTTTTCAAACAAATTTAGACAGAGTGTGCATTAAGGACTGCCAAAAGGTAGATTTGACAGGCAAAGGAAGAGTGGAAAAAAGAAGTCGAAAACTAGGCAAGATATTCTTCCTGATGGCTTCCACTCTACCTGACAAATGTCAACAGGAGTTCTTGCCATCTAATACAGTCCCTTTGCACATATTTTAATAGCTTGCCATAATTAGTTTCAAATAGAGCATAGAACTCATGGGAGATCCAGACCTCTAAGTATCAAAACCTGTGTGTTACTCACTTGAACCCCCAAGTATTATGGGAAAAGTCTGTTGACTGGGATTCTAAAAATAGTGTTTCAGATTTAATGTCATTAATTTTAAAACCTGAAACACATCCATATTGAGTTAGCTTGGTTTTCAATACTGGGAGTGTGTGATCCGGATCTTCTAAATACAATAAAGTGTCATCTGCAAACAATGAAATTTGAAGGTTCTAGCCCACTAATTCAATACCTTTAAATTCCTCTGATTTCCTAATCCATGTAGCTAAGGGTTTCAAGCTTAGTGCAAATAAAAGGGGAGAGAGTGGGCAACCTTGCCTGGTCCCACACTCTATTCAGAATCTGGGGGAAAGTAAACCATTGACCTTAACTAGTGCCTGTGGGCATGTATAGAGATTTTAAAGCCAGTTACAAAATTTCTGACCACATTTAAATGTTACTAATATGGACATTAATAAGTGCCAACCGAGAAGGTCAAACATCTTCTCGGCATCAGTCAACACTATTGCACCCTTACGATTTTAGGGCCATGTGTGGGATGCAGAGATGACGTTTAGAAGCCTTTGCATGTTATCCTGTAGATGCCTACTAGGGATAAACCCCATCTGGTCCAGATGGATGAGTGAGGGTATCACTTTCTGCAGTCTTCATCCAACTGCTTTAGTAACAATTTTGAAGTCATAGTTAAGTAAGAAAATAGGATGAAAATTGGTACAACTGTCTGGAGTTTTTCCAGGTTTCAGAAAAACTGAAATAACTGCATCGTTCCATGACTCAGGCAGAGCTCCTGATTCCTGCAAAGAATTACAAAGCAGAGATAATAAGGGGATCAATTCTGAGGCAAATAATTTATAAAACTCCAGAATAAAACCATCCGGACCTGGAGCTTTGCCAGATTTCAAGGACTGAATCACCACCAATAATTCTGCTTCAGAAAAGGGATTCTCTAGCTATTCTCATTGAGACTAAGTAAGGGTAGGGAGGGTAACACTATTCAAAAAATCTGGCACTAATGTCTCATGGTTAGGGGGCCTTTCCTTAGCATAGAGGCAAGAATAATAGTTCTGAAAATCCTTAATAATTAACTGCGAGTCTGAATGAAGTTCAAACGGTAGATTATCAGAAATAATTTAAGGGATGTATCTGTTGCCTACCTCTTGCTTCTGAAGACGCATTACTAGAAGCCTACCTGCCTTATTCCCGCCTTAATAATATTTCTGATTGGAGAAACAAAGGGAATTTTCTGCTCTATGAAGAGCTATCCTATTAAGTTCTTCCCTGATCATCCAAATCTGCATCAAAAGTTGAGGATCCTGTGTCGGCGGGTAGTCTTTTCTTAATTGAGATAACTGTGTCTCTAAAGTGTTTTGAGACTTCCAAAATTCCTTGTTTTTAAATGAAGCATAGAAAATCATATGCCCACAGACCATGGCCTTGAGGCTATCCCAGACACATTTCAAATGAGTTTCTTTACCTAAATTTTCATCAGAATAATGTTGGATTGCTTCCTTAGTCTGAGAAGCAAAAATCTTATCATGAAGCAGACCAGCATTAAGATGCCAAAGTCCTCCTTTAGTAGTGGATCCCATTTCCAGTTTACCAAGTAGCAAAGCATGATCTGAAATGGACATTGGAAATGTGCTAATAGACACGAACATAAACACCCACTTTTGTTGGACATAAAATGGCCTAGATGGGCATATGAATTCAATGCTGGTGAGTAGAAAGTAAATGCTTCAGTGCTTGGATTTTGCTGATGCCAAGGATCCAAAAGCCCATTTTCAGATAACAGGGTACATAATATTCTGGAATGAGCTCCTTCCCCTTTCTGAGGGGCTGGAGAGCTGCCCAGCTGGGGAGCTCAACACAATTCCAATCCTCGGCACAGGTTAACCTAACTTCTGAAATCTTAGCCAAAGTAGTGAAAACATGTCTAAAAAATACCTTTGGAGGGAGGTGTTAGAGCATAAACTGAGATCAAGTGTACCAAGGTATCTTGTAAAGAACCTGAGGCAACCACATATCTTCCCCCCACCCCAGTCTGTCCGTAACTCTGTCAAATAGAATGGAAGTCCCTCCTTAACAAGATAACCATCCCTGCCTTCTTAGCTGATGGGTGGGAAGCCGAAAAGACCTACCTACCCATGACCTCTGGAGCTTAGTATGCTTCTTTGAAAGCAATGCTTCCTGCAAAAAACCTATATCACATTTGTGATGGCTTAATTCCTGTAGGATCATGGCTCATTTCACAATATAACATTTAAAGAACAAACAGTAAAACAACCCATGATACTGATGGTAAAGTATCCAAATATATAAAAAAAAAATACCCATCCGAGTCAGCAGACTGATCATAAACCTAACCCAAACATCCTTACCATCCAATAAAGAAAGATCCCTCCCCTCAGAACCTCTTGACCATCCCAAAATAACTGTTAGAAAAAAAAGGTAAAAAAAAACTAAAGTACACCGTGGCCACATAGGGGCCACTACCATCCAGGTACAACCACCGGCCCTAGATGGAAGAAAGGGACCAGAAGAGGTCCCTGGGATCCCCTCTGAGGATGTAGACCCCCCACTACGGGTGGGCCCAAGTGAATGCACAGAGATTAATCTGCTCAATACACTCCACTCATCATGCAGCCCTCACTACAATGAAATGCCTATGTGTCCAATCAGCCCCTCTAATAAAGATCCCTAAGGAAGGTGAGGAAGAAAAAGAGAGAAGATGAATAATAGCTCAAACAAGTCCCCCCTCCCAATATCATACAAGAAGGGAATGTTGTGTTCCCTTATACTAGATAATAAACAGTAAACCACCGACAAAATATATAAAATATACAGTATATAAAAAAAACTTTAGGAGCATAGCCAATTCACTCTTCAATGTATGTTAGAATAAAGTCAAAATGAATGGGAAACCAAGAAACCGTATAACTAAACTGTGTCCCCATAATAACATATTCAGAGCCAATCTGATAGATAAACAGCAAAAAATCATAATAAACAAGAAAGTAAAATGAAAAAAAAAATCAGAAAGAGAGAGGAGGTGGAGTCCAACAGTAACGCTCCACAACATAACAGAGCACCTTCATACTGAAATTTACAAAATGCATCTACTCCGAGAGAATATTGTAAAATATGTCTTACATGCAGCTAGCTAAAATGAATATAAAATTTAATAAATGGGCTGTTGCCCTATAAAACTAAGCAGAGTAATAAAGAAATAAAGACAATTGTAAGCATGCTGAGCCACCAGTGTTACATTTCTTCTGTAGTTCATGAATACTAAACAATAAACAGCATCTGTAAATAAAAGTTACATCTTCAGTCCAAGGAAGAAAGTGATCAGAAGAAGCAATCAAGCACAAATCCAAACTTGTGAAAATTTGGCAATTCTTGTTAACTGAAATTAAGGCAGACTGCATCGTTACTGTACCACAGCTCCATCTTTTGGGTGTTAACACCACAGTACATGTATGATAAAATATTCATAAGCATCAGGCAGGCTGAAACAAAACAAAACAAAAATTAAATTAATAAAATGGCTGCTACCTGAAGAAACAGGGAAAAAATAGGAAAAATATTAAATAACAGTTGTAAACATGTGGAGCCACTATGGTCGCTTTCATCTGCCATTCATAAAAAAATATGTGTCCATCTATACAGTAGCTATGTAAATTCTTTGAAGAAAACTAACAATAACCTATGTACTATTAAAGAAGGGAGGCCCAAGTATCAGATCCCACTAAGGTAGCAAATGTCTTTAATAGATACAGCAGTACAGTTTTCGCAGCTAAGTCCATGGGATTGGTAAATTTTAACCCAAATAAAACATTAGACATAACGATCTCAGCTGAAGTTATTCTAAATAAAATAAAGGCACTAAAGAATACAAATGTAGCAGGGCCTGATAACATATCAAACAACATTTTTAAATTACTCTCACCAAATATTGCTACCCCCTTAAACATTATCTTCCAGAAGTCATTGGGGAGGGGGCAGTGCCTAAGGATTGGTTAACAGCAAACGTGATACCCATTCATAGGAAGGGAGGTAGAGTGGACTGCACTAACTATAGGCCCATAAGTTTGACATCAGTGCCAGGCAAACCACTGGAATCAATATTAAAGGATGTTATAAATCTATATCTAACTGAGACTGATCAGGGTGATATGGAGTAGCATGGATTTGTGGCTGGTAGGTCATGTATGACAAACATGTTATGTTTCTATTAGAAAATTTCAGCAGCATTGGACATGGGCTGATGGTGGACTGTATATACTTCGATTTTGCTAAGGCCTTCAATAAAGTACCACATCTAGAAACACTAAACTGTTTGTCAGAAATAGATATGGACTATAGAGTATGCAAATGGATCCAGGCCTGGCTGGCGCACAGGACTCAGAGGGTGTGTATAAATGGCTATCTGTCTGATGAGATACCTGTGACTGGAGGGGTCCCTCAGGGGTCGGTAGTGGGGCCTGTGCTGTTTTGAGTTTTCATAGCACAAATGGGGAAGGGGGTGTATAACTGGGTAAGCAAATATGCAGATGATACTAAGCTGGCCAGCCTAGTAACACAGTCAGAGGGGGCGGAGACAATACAGAAAGCTTTGGACAAAATTAACAAATGGGCAACTGAAAAGGGAATGAGTTTTAATGTGGACAAATGAAGTGTGATCCATATGGGAAACAGAAGTCCAGAACACAGTTATCAGATCAATGGGCAAATCCTCAGGAAGTCGAAGGTGGAAATGGACCTGGGCATATTAGTAGAGCAAAAACTTAAGTACCATGCTCAGTGTGACAAACAAATCATTAAAGAAAATAGGGTTTTATGGAATATAAAAAAAACTTCAAAAGTAGAAAGGAGGCTGTGATTATGCCCTTGTACAAAGCCTATGTTAGGCCTATATTGGACTATGGTGCCCCTGCATGGGGACCTATAAATAAAGGGGCAGTGGCAGGACTGGAAAGGGTGCACAGGAAGGCCACAAGGATGGTGCATGGTGTGTGGGATAGGCCATATCAACAGAGATTAGCAGATTTAAGGCTAATGTAATTGGAGACCAGAAGAGTCAGTGGGGACTTGATGCTGTGCTATGATATAATGCAGGACAACCATATGTTAAATGAACTAAATCTACAGTTTAAAAACAATAAACTGGGTACCAGAGGGCACCACCTTGAGCTTAGACATGTACAGTGTAACACAAATATGCGTATGGCTTTTTATACTCAGAGAGTGATGGTCCCATAGAATGGGTTACTGGAAGAAATTGTATATGCTACAAGTAAGGCACAGTTTAAAAGAAACTTAGATACCTCTATCTTAGAAGGCCACAATCCAACATACTATGGTTAAAGAGAAAAGGAGCGCTGTTATGGGTCAATCATGGGTTCCCTCAGCTCCTCACTTAGTATGAAACTTAATATAATTCAATTCACTCTTCAAGGTATGTTAAAATAGAGTCAAAATCAATGGAAAACCAAGGAGCTGTATAACTAAACCTAGCCCAGGTAGCATCCTGGGCAGTGTGCACCTTGTCCCCCAAACAATGTATTCAGAGCCCATCTGATAGATAAACAAAAATCAGAGTTTAAAAAAAAGTTCAGAAATAGAGAGGGGGTGAAGTCCAGCAGTAAGACCCCACATGGGTCAACATGTAACATTTTAGTAAACAAATAATCAAATATAATACCCCTGGCTTTTATACATAGGTGCTTCATTGGAGACCTGCTGTTCCTAACAAAAAACAATCCCAGTGTCAAAATAACAGAGTGCCTTCGTAATTAAATATACAAAATGCCTCTACTTCGAGAGGATATTGCAAAATATGCCCGGTAGTAAGCTAACCAAAAAGAATATAAACATTAATAAAAGGGCTGCTGCCCTACAAAACCAAACAGGGTAATAACAGAGTAATAAAGAAAGACAATTGTAAGGATGCTGAGCCACTGGTAGTATGTTTCTTCTGCAGTTCATGAATACTCAGCAATAATCAGCATCTGTAAATAAAAGTTACACCTTCAGTTCTGGGAAGAAAGAGATCAGAAGAAGAAGCAATCAAGCACAAATCCAAACTAGTGAAAATTGGTAGTTCTGGTTAACCAAAATTAAGGCAGACTGCATCTGGACCATACTGCAGCTCCACCTTATGGGTGCTATATCACAGTACATGTATGATATAGTATTAATAAATATTGGGCAGTCTAAAACAAACAAAAAAAATAAAAAAAAGGTTATAAACATAGGGAGCCATTGAGATCATTTTTGTCTGACATAATTTTTTTTTTAAATTAAAACAACTTTATTGAATTTTTAGATACAATCATCAGCAAGGTAATTAACACAGAGCTTTGAGCATGACCAACTATCACTCCCCCCTTAAAGTAACCCCCTCAATGGAGTGTGCCATACAATCCAATAAGCAAAAATAAACAACAAAGAATACTACCAGACCAAAAGGTGAACCAGAGAGAGCCCAGAAGGTAACCGTAATTCAGATAAAGGGCATAAAGTTTGACCCATTTCTTATTGAAAAGGGACATTCTATGGCAAGTTCTGGCAATCAGGCATTCTGTCCAAAGACAGAAGGAGAGGTCTTGTAGCCAATAACAGTATGAGATGATTGATTGGTCCAACCAGTGTTTAGGAAAAATTTTTTGACAGCCATGGAAATAAGACCCATAAAGTATCTTGTTTCTTTGACCTCAATCTTTGTGTAATCCCCAATAACACAGATTTCTGGGGAAAAAAGATCATCCTGCCCTAGTAGGGGGTCAACCCGTGTTTCAATGAATGCCCATAGAGGGGAGACCTTCGTCTCCCATTCATAAAAGACAAGCATCCATCAATAACAGTCTCACCTTTAGACCTAAAAATAAAATAATCAAAAGAAAATCCAATCAGGCACAAATCCTTGCCAGTGGGAATCAGCAGCTCTTGTCACCAAGGAAAAAGAAAGGCATAATACATGGGGGCCATATCACAGCTCCCTCTTTGAATATTATCATCACAGTGCCCAAAAAATAAAATAGTAATAATAATAAAAAAGGGATGGGGAGAAAGGGGTAGAAAAAGAAAAAAAAAATAAACATTCCAGGCAGCCGTTTTCACATCGCCATCTTCAGAGGGTTTCCCAATCATCTCCTCCATCATAAAGTTACTACTGAAACAGTGTTCTCAAAGCAATCAATCAGTCAGTCTGGGGGTTCCCTTCTGAAAATCTGCAGAAGCTTGCAAACCTCCTGTATAGTCTGCTCCTTATGTCTCTTCTTCCCATTTGTGGAAACCTCCATGTAGATGTCCTTTTTTAGAGAGCATTTGTCTTGCTGGTCTTGGTTCTCCATAATGTCATCTGTCACACTGATGTTGCGGCAACAGAAATCTGAAAAAGTTACCTCTGGATCTTCAAATATTTTGGCACCCTCCTGTGAAAAAATCTTCAACTTGGCTGATAGGGAGTGGTGAATTGGAGATTATTCACCTTCAGAAGTGGGAACAGAGAGGCAAAAACTCCACATTTTTTCTGAAGGCAGCCAAGTAATTCTGTACAAAAACAGTCTTTGCCCCTTGTACATTATGGTGCATTTGCACCAAGATCTCTGCAGTATTGCTTCATTTATCACATAGTTATAAAATCGCATCACTATGGACTGAGGATGGGCAGTTAGGTCCACCGGTCTGACAAAAAGGGCTCTATGCACTCTCTCTAGCAGTAGTGGACAGAGACAATGTCCAAAACTGAAGGCAGAAGGTCTTACAGAAATTCAATCATAGGGCCATAGCCTTCCAGACCCTCAGGTAAACCATATAGCCATACGTTGTTCCTCCTGGAATGATTTTCTAACTCATCATATTTATCTTGACAGCTTTGGGTATCCTGTAAAAGTCTGGCAAATAGTCTCTCTAGACAGTCAACTCTCCTGTCTGTTTCAGAAGCATGTTCTTCAAAGTGAGAGACCTTGCCCTCTAGAGATTACACTGCCATTTTTAATTCTGTAAATTGGATGCAGGTTTCAGTTCTGAAATCCCAAAGCTCTTGCAAGATAGCTTCAGATAAAGGTGAGGAAGAAGGTTCCGGAGGAGCTGCAGCCATCTGGACCCCTGGAGCTGGACTTGATGATGCAGATAAAGATAGCATCAATTTTGGAGGTAAGAGAGTTGGTGAATTATGTTTCTTATTTCTCAACATACACCAAACAGTCCCCTCTGACTTTCGGTTGTTTTAAAAAAATGGCAAATCACAAAAGGGAGAAGTATTTTAGTAGGGTCTGGATGGAACTGGCAACTCAGCCCTCCATATTGCTTGCTGACATCACAAGAAGTCCCACCCTCCTTTCTTTAATTTCTTTCTCTATCTTTTGTGCGAGGATGGCTTCCTTGCCCTTAACTGATCCCAAATTTTTGGGCTTCAGGACTTTCCTTTCCATATGAAAATGTAAGTTGAAACATCTGGTGACCCTATCCCTCAGTGTTTTACCCACCTCCCGGTCCAGATAGTCTCATCATTACTTGCAAAATCTCCAGTTTTACTGGTGACCATGCTAGCTGGTACTTCAGTCATCTGAACTGACTGCTTCCTGCCTCACCTATACCCAGTTCCCTGCCCCAAACTCCTCCTTCCAAGGCCCCTCCCTCACCCCATATCCTCAAGATGTCCCCTGTGGCCCCACCCCCCCAAAGGGCTGTCCATGTATGTCTGGCATCTAGACATCAGGTGCACCCATTAACACCTGGAGCAGGCATGCCTACAGTAACAGCTTGGACATGTACACTGAGCTCTGTTATACCCCCCCAGCAACATTTTTGCAGGTCTATCTCCCCCTGGTCCATTCCCCATTACTCCCTCTTTGGACTGTCATGGTTTCAAACCATAAATCAGAGTGTCGCTTGTCCCATTGCACATCCCCATGTGAGACCATCCTCTGTCTGAATATTTCATCATATTGCAGGCAAATCTTTCCCATCCCTCATTTTATATGTGTTCTGCATGGTTAGGTAGTATGCCAGCAGTGGCATGGCCAGGTCCAGCCACCTTTCCTGTATGATAGCACTGTAATATGTGAAATCTACCGATCACGCATCCCAATTCTGCCCCCTAAAGTTTTTGCTTCCTCCTTCCTTCCCAACAAAACTAGTGCCACTGCCATGCCTCTCTTTCCAAAACTTTCTTTCTCCTCATATTTATTAACTGTTTCTTTATCCACCAGGGCAATTATGTGCACATATTCCCCCTTCCAGATCTTTTCTTTCATGGCCATGGGGATATGGTCCCTTTTTCTGACCCCTGGCATGCCTATTTCCATCCCTAATCTCTCAGCACCCCCAATGTCTCCTGCCTTAGTCACTTGCTACCCCGTTGTTTTTTTTTTTTGATTTCCCCAAGCATCTTTTCAAATTCCTCTACCCCGTTCTCCTCCATGAAGCCTATAATTTGCTCCACATATTCTTTTACAGCCATTTCTAATGTCAGATCCACTATACCTGCTCCAGCCAGAGTCTGTGGATGCACTGGCTGGGGCTGAGTTGGCTGAGGAGGCACTGGGTTGGGCATCCGTGGCTACCCCAGTTGGGGCTGATCTGGTTATGATGGCACCAAGCTGGTCATCTGTGGCTGCACAGAATGGGGCCAAGCTGGTTGAGGCAGTGACAGGTTCCAGGGGCCTTCAATTGTGGGTTGCTTTTTTCCACCTCCATTACCGGGCATGGCTCCACCTTTCCACTTCCTGCCCCACTTGGTGGGTTCAGGAGCCAATCAGGTGTCTTCCACCATGTCCAGCATCTTCTGGGTCTTCTCCAGCAGCTCCATGACTTTCTGCACAGATTCCTCTTTGGGTCTCTTGCATCATCTCGAGGCCATGCTGTCATCACTAAAAATGAATCCTACATATGTAAATTACTAAAATCCAACCCCAAAAACTTCTGAGTCTCTGGCTTGTGTTTGTTAGCTCTCCATCCTCTGACATAACCATTGTTCCCTGGTTAATTGACAACTAGGAAAATTCCCCCAATCTACCCTTTACCCCATAGGTACTGTCCTGTCCACTCCAAAATTCCCCCCTCTTCTTTTTGTTACCAACAAAAAACAAGTCAAAAACTTGGGCCTCTCCACCTTAGTCCACTTTTGAAAAAACACTGCCCTCCTATGGTACAATCCATTCAGGCAGTGAGAGATCTAAAAAAAAAAACAACAGCCAATCACTGTGGTGCCCTGTAGGCTGCAGGGCATGCTGTATTCATTCTGCATGCAGGCCACAAAAAAAAAAAAAGTGTTTAGCTTGGGATCTTTCCTTTATGATGAGCTGACTTCCTCTAAGGCTTGCTAGTTCCTTAACAGCATACCTCCTGTTTTTTTTTTATTATTATTATCCTCCCCACTCCTACCATGGCTACCATCATTCACAGTGGCTATACACATCCCCCCAAAAAAGATGGTGTCCTTGCATGTCACTTGCATGCTTGTATCCCAGTTCATCCCTTGGCTGCACAGGTGTCAGCTTAAACCAAAATACCCGCCGATCATCAGCTTATTTTCTCTCTCTCTCTTTTTTTATGTCTACCCCATACATTTTTGGCTGTACCAAACAAAAGGCCCTCTTTTCTTCACCCCTCCCCACAAGATGAGGCCTTGTATGTGCCTCGCCCAGTCTACTAATCTCCGATTCTTCCCCCAGCCCTGGCCTCCCGATGCACCAACCACACAAACCTGTTAAAAAACCCAGAGCTACCTAACAAAAGAACCCCGCTTGGTTCCAAATACAATATTCCCACTAAGTCTGTTCACAACCAATAAACCCCCTCACACCCCCAACAAAATGGCATCTGCCATGTGTCCCAGCATCCTGAGACCCTTCTTCAGGCACCCCAGTCCTCCCCCTTCCCTGTCCAGATTGGGTCAGCCATATCATACCAGAGAAAAAGGCCCCTGGGCTTGCTCCCAATGAGAAATACCATCCTGAGTTTTCTGCTTTTTTTTTCATTTGCCTGTTAGCCCAGCCATAAACACCCATCCTCACACTGCTCCACACGGAAGCCCAGAATTCTTGTCCACCTCCTATCAGTACTGCCCAGAATCCCCCTTGTACCTGCTTCAGCCAAGACCACCTTGGGTAACAGCACCATCACCGCTTCCAGCTGCCTTGGACACCTCTGTTTTAATTTGGAGGAATCAAAACAACTTTTCAGTACACCCCACAGAGCCAGTCGAACTAAACCGGAGCAACCATGTCACTGCTCCATGCTCCTAACTTGTTTGTAAGTGGGCTAAAAGGACTGGATTTCAATTAAAAAACACCAGAGCCAACAGCAACAACAAAAAATGAACAAAACACTTGTAAATTCTAATTATTTGTAGGGGGGTGAAAAGGACTGCCTTCCAATTAACACACCAGAGCCACCAGCAAATTGTAAAAGACAAAAATTTTTCCTGCCTCATGGTCCCTGCAAGGCCCAGCAATGTGCTTGACTCCTAGCACATTCCCGTTTTAACCTTGATGTCCATTTTTTTTGCTCCAATAAAAAGCCCCATAACAAATGTAGCAAAAATACATTGTTTCTTTTTTTTTCTTACCACAACTCATGCTGGCCAACTCCCCCTTATCCAAAGCTTTCATCTTTCAGCTTGCGCTAGTTCATTGAACTTCAGGAAATCTGACAACTGATGTTTCTGCTAAAGTAATGGCTAGCAGGTGAATGAGGGCCCCCTGCTTTATGCAGCCCCTCTTAAAAAATACCTCCTCCTTCGGTTCCTACTTCCAAGGGTTATACGCTGTGGACCCAGCCCAACGGCCCACTGATACCGACATTAGTTCCTACCTTAACTTGGTGAACCTGCCTAAGATTACAGACACAGAGGCGGCGTCTCTGAGTGCCCCAATTACTCTTACTGAAATACAGCAAGCCATTCAGCAGATGCCCCTAGATAAATCCCCTGGGCCAGATGGACTGTCTAGTAACTTTTACAAAGCCTGTCATTCGGTAATAATTCATGTTTTAAAGGAGGTATTTATGTATTGGTATGACAACGGGGTTTCAGATCCTAGTTTTCAAGAAGCCACAATCTCTTTAATTCTAAAACAAGGGAAAGATCCTCTAAATATCGATAGTTACCGCCCCATCTCTTTATTAAATACGGATGTTAAAATTTTGGCCAAAGTTCTCGCAAATAGACTTTCAAAAGTTATGGGTAGCCTGGTAAGCCGTGAACAAGTGGGATTTATGCTGGGGAGGTCATCCCAAGATCACATGAGAAAATTATTACATCTCATGGCAACTGCCAGGGACTCTGATACACCAACGGTACTGGTATCACTAGATGCTGAAAAGGTGTTTGACAGGGTTTCCTGGGATTTCCTATTTGCTACCCTAGCTTCATTTGGGCTGCCTAAAGAATTTCAGAGATGGGTATGACTTCTATATTTGTTTTCTTCGGCCAGGGTCAAGTGTAACGGGGTATTGTCCCCATCATTTAAATTAGCCCGGGGCACAAGACAAGGATGCCCTTTGTCCCCCTTACTTTTCAATTTATATTTAGAGCCATTGTTGTGCAGATTGGCAAGGAATGCAGCCATAAAGGGAACTCAAATAGGAAATGCCAGGTGTGCCTGTTCGGTATATGCAGATGATATTCTATTGCATATCGAGGAACCAGACTTCTCAATTCCAGCCACCCTAAATGAGGTTGCGGGTTTTTCCAAAATATCCTATTATAAATTAAATTGGGCCAAAACAAAGATCCTTCCTTTAAATAGCAGAGCTAATAAGGCTGAACTTCTTCCCTTTGGCCTTTCCTGGGAAGCAAAGTCAATCACATACCTGGGAATTAATGTTTGCAAAGCTTTCAACTCCACTATTAAAGATAATCTTGGCAATTTAGTTAATGCAATAACTGGGATATGAGGTGGCGGTTACTCCCTTTCTTTGGGCTACATAATTAAAATGAAATATATTACTAAGGATATTGTACCCCCTTGGTATGCTGGGGGTTTATCTACCAAAAGGATGGTTCTCTAAATTGCAAAGTGCAGTTAATCTTTTTGTATGGAACAAGAAAAGAGTCCGTAGATCTTATCTCAAATTGACAGCCCCAAAGTTAAGAGGAGGCTTGGCAGCCCCTTCCTTCTTTCTCTATTATGTTGCACAGCATATAAGCAAATTAGCCCACTGGAATAGGGAGATTGGACACCCGGAATATAGACCGCTGTGGTTAGATATAGAGCAGCACTTGGTGGCACGGGTTAAATGCTCACTGAGAGCTCTTCTGTATGTTTCCCCATTGGCTATCCCTAAGGCCCTTAGAAGCAATCCTATAGGATGGTCACTAAAAGCCTCCCATCAGATACAAAAGTATCTCGCAGTAAGGTGGTATCACTCGACTGACCAGCCCATTGTCGGTAATCCACACTTTAAGGTCGGGGGGCACAGCTGTCTCCCACCTTTTGTCCCCAACTGAATTGTGCCAGGGTTTCAAGCTGTTGGTCGAATGGGAAACCACTCCCCTTTGATTATCTACAAAAGTCCATAGGTGCCTCGCGTAAGGAAATATTTAAATATTTGCAAATTAGTAAAGCCCTAACTTCCTTTTTCTCCCGGGTCTCACCGATAGATCCGAGTGAAAGGGACCTGTCCATGCTCCTTCAAAAAGCCTCCCAACCATGCTCAGTTTCAAACTTATATAAAACTCTTCAGGAGTGGGACTTTAGACTACCATCAGGAATTTGTTATTATTGGACAAGGGAGCTAAGAATCCCGGAGGACCCTAGTCTTTGGCAGAAACTCTGGCTGTCAATGTACAGATTTATAAAGCAAGACAGACTGAGATTGGTGCATTTTAATATTATGCATAATATCTATATAACTCCTGTTCAGCTATGTAAATATGGGGCATTGACAACACCACTCTGTGCAAAATGCAAGAGGGACAACGGTACCCTGTTTCACATGATCTGGCTATGCCCTTATGTGCAGGCCTTCTGGCAGTCTATTAATAACATCCTTGACCCTATCCTTGGCTTAGAAACCCTGTTTACCCCTGAAGTTTGTCTAATCAACTTTTTCCCAATGGGCACCATCAAAGCTAAGAGGGCCCACATGTCGCTTGTTTCTGCAACAGCCAAATTAACAATCTTGAGACACTGGGCTGGTGACAAGTCTCCCACTTTGATGGAGTGGTACAAGGAGAGCACTCTGGCTTTGCAGTTGGAGAGGCATATAGCCTACATGCATGGTAGACCTAAGGTATATGCATCTTTATGGGGCTCTCTGGAGGCCCTCCTGACAGCCTGGAAGCCTTGATGGCTGAACTCACTATAGGAGCGGTAAGCCGAGAGCTAATGGTGTGTGTAGTCGTGGGGAAGGGGGGATGGACCTGGTTGTTTGATTTTTGTAGTTTATTGTTCTGATATATGATACTTGTACGATTGCTGGGTACTGTATTGACTATTGTAAAACTAATAAAACTGGTTTAATAAAAAAAAAATGAGTTAAATAAAAAAAAAATACCTCCTCACTCTCTCTCTCTTTTTTGATGTCTAGTCAGAATTCCCCTGCCCCTTTTTTCACCCCTCCTCTTTCCCTGTCAATCATGATGCCCCACCCCTTCTCATACAATCCCCTTATTCCCCCTTTTTCTCGACTTCTCCCCCTCACCCCCCGGGTCAGATGACCAAGGACAAATGGGCCTGCCTTTTTAATCAGGTAAACCACCTTGTTCCTTAAAGGATAAGAAATAGAATTTAAAGGCAAAGCAATAATGCCAAGATTAGTTAGAACTACATGGGTTTAATAAATGATAGAGTTCATGGGGACTGCAGGGATTAAATTACATGTCCTTCTATGTGGGAAGCTTCTGGGTTCTGTCTTGGACATACTTTAATAGACACAGACATGTATTAATATTTTCTAAAGTTGAACATTTTTCAGTCATAGAAGAGTTCTCATGTGATCATTTTTCTGTATGTATGCATTAAACATTGCTGAATATTGGTGCTTCTTTGCATTCTAATACTTTAGCTAGAGAGACAGAATCAAATATGAACATTAGCAGTGTATGATGGAAAAAATTAAATGGGTCACAATTATACCTGAAATTTTCCGGACCTACAATACAGTATTGAAGTCATTTCTTTGAAAATGAACATTATACATGATGAGAACATAGGTTTGGCAGTCTCTAGGAAATTTGAACCTTTGTTTTGGGCAAACGTTTAATGTGACTCGGCTTACAAAGCAAGGAACTCTGTTGTAAATAGAGCTATTCATGCTAGTAGACCTTAGTGAGATGGTGAGTGCAGACAACTCAGAAAAAAGCGTTACAAATTATAGGTTCATAGATCTGGATATGAGTCATATAGCTTTGGGCTGTTACTTCTCACCACCTTTCAGTGGTAAAAAGTAGTTTATATCCTGTCCCATGTGTAGATGATAAGTGCAGAAAAACTCCAGAAAGATGTTTACACATTAGGTGTGTACCAAGAAGGCAATGTGGAACAGCACTAAGTGGGCTACATGAATATCTAGCTTCCTGAGGCACTGACAACCATTTAACTAATCCTGTTTGTTCCTTTATGGATAAAAAATAGATTTTTAAGGTGAAGCATTAAGGATTGGCTGAGAACAACATGGGTCTGATAAATGATAGAATTCATGATGATAGCAGTGGTGAAATAACATTTCTTTCTAAGTGGGGTGGTTCTGGGTTCTCTCCTGGATGTATTTTAATAGTCACACATATATATTAAGTTTTTCTAAGGTTGAACATTGTTCAGTTATAGACAAGTTCTCAAGTGGTCATTTCCCTGTATGCATAGTATTCATTTAAAATGATCAAATATTGGTGCTTATTTGCACTCTAATACTTTAGCTAAACATACAGAAACAAATATGCGCATGAGCTGTGTACAATGGAAAAAATTAAATGGGTCACAATTACCCCTGAAAAAACAAACTCTGGCCAGAGCTGATAGGGCTACGGCTGAGGAATTTGGGGTAAAAATAGTGCACATTACCAATGTTACAAGCGTACATTTGCAAAATGTAACATAGGCTCATAAATGTGTTGGTTTGTAATATGTGTACACCAAATTTTCAAAACAGCTTTGTTATGACCCTGCCTCATGAAGATGGGAACAGCCAAAATGTTCATCTCCTTGCTTAAAGGAGTTTTTGTGCTGGGACTGCAAAATCAATGTTGAGGCTCAATGGCTGTGCCAGTCCAAGATGGATCAGACTGGAAAATAGGCAAGAGTAGAAATCAGAAAGGAAGTGGTTGGGGCACACTGCACAGTCCAGTATTTGGAGGAATACAGGCAGATCAGGCCAAAAGACGAAGGCTACTTGTTTCAGCATAGTAATGGGGTGCCAGCTACCATGCACCAGCTTACAGCAGTGCTAAAGAATGGGATGGGTTTCATAGGTGAGAACCCCAGGTTTATCTTCTCACAGTCTTTCAGGCTTGAGGCTGCATTCGACCTAGCAACACAAGGGAGGAGCCTTCAAAACTCCAAGGGGGCAGGAAAATAGAAGTCAAACTCCTACAAGAGATATATCAGAAAATAGGCTGCTAGCATGTGTTTTTGTATTTTGTAGATGGAAACAGCAGGTCAGTGGTTTGGATAGTAGGACACTCATTCATATATTGGGCAGAGAAGTGGGCATTTTCAACCCCAGGGGGGGAAAACACTGAGGCAAGACCCAGAGCAATCAAAGATTCTATGGAAAGGGATGAGGGGGCTACAGTGGGCCCAGATGTTATCACTACTGGATGAGAGGCAAATGGCATGGCCACAGCTGGATTTATTGACTATTCATTCTGAGGGGAATGATTTGGGAGATAAACCATGGGTAGTCCTGGCCCACGAAATGCAAGTGGACCTGGAGGCAGGGAAGATCTGATGGTCACAGGTGACCATAGAGTTGTCAGACATTATACCAAGAAGGGTGTGGTGGCATGTAAGGGACATCAAGGCTATAGAAGGGGCTTGAAAGTGAGTGAACAGAAAAATGGCAGCATGGATTAGGACAAATGGGGGGAAATACATAAGTCATAGCATCATTATACTTGATGAGGCGGGGTTGTACAGGCAGGATGGGGTGCATATGTCCAGGGTGGGAAACATGGCTTTTAATTGGGACACTAGAGAGACCAATGAGACATGGCAGGTACCAGCTGAAAACTGAAGGTTTTTTTTCCAATGGGGGAAGTTCAGAGTCCTTTGAAAGGGCTGGATTTAGACTAGTGTGGAAAAACTGGGCCTGGCCAGGTCAATATCCAGATGGGTGCAGGGGGCCCATCATGTGGTAGTCACCTTGGTGGGGGTGCAGGGATCAGGATCAGGTGGGATACCTGACCCCAGGGAGAGAGAACCGAATGGAGAGGTGTTGGGATATACACCCGAGCCAATAAGAAGACCAGGCAACAGCTGTAAATAAAAAGGACTGCTATTCACAAAAATTGTAAATAAAGGGACAACCCCCCAGAATTCATCATGTACAGTGGAGTCAGCAAAGATGAAGCACAGTAACTTGCAGTAATGACATGTCACAAAATCATGCATGACAAAAGGACTTACAATGGCCCCTGCACTAAACTGCAGCATTCAGTGATATTCTGCAGCATTTCTACATTACATCCTGGCTGTCACTTCTGTAAATAAATTGAAAGGTGTTGATGTGGAAATTATGAAAAGATGTTGGATATGTAAGTAAATAATTATGGAAAAAAATTCTACTCAAAATAAAAGCCCATTTGAACCAAGAAGTTGTTGGTGTGATTGCTTTCAAGGAGTCCCAATGACAATGGAGGTTGACTTATAAAGAGCATCCTGGGTTGTCAGGCGATCCCTGAAAGAAAAATAGCTGAGGAGCAGGAAGTGGGAAAGGTTAAGGAAAGGGTGCAGAGCTAGAAAGGAGATAAGAAAGGAAAGGGGAGGGGGAGGGAAGTGATGATATCAGTAGGGGGGGTCTAGCCAGGTGAGCGACAGGTGGTCACAGGTGACAGGACTGGACAGATGCAGAACAGAGGAGGGACTGGAGAGGGCTAGATAATGGATGCAGAGAGCAGGAGGCCCTCTTTCTCTTCTGTTTCAACTGTAAATCCTCCCACCCTCCCACCCAATTTTGAGTCTATTTGAGCAGATTCAAGGGCAGATTTTAATGGTTGTCAGTGAGGGCAACAGTTTATGGGTCCACAAAGGACATTGGTTGCTAGGTGAGAGCAACAAAGCAGAGAAATGCGACCACTGGAAAATGGGGCCTGTCTGGGTCAATACCCAGATGGATGAAGGGGGCACCTTGTGGGGATGTCTCCTGAGGAGGGCAGGGCTGCGGATGAGGTAGGACACCCTACCCCAGACAGATAGAACTGAATGGAGAGGTGTTGGGATATACACCCAAGCCAATAACAAGACCAGGCAATAGCTGTAAATAAAAATTGTAAATAAAAGGACAACCCCACAGAATTCATCATGTAAATAAATTGAAAGGTGGTGATGTGGAATTTATGAAAAGATGTTGGATATGTATGTAAATAATTATGGAAGAAATTCTGCTCAAAATAAAAGGCCACTTGAATCAAGAAGTTGTTGGTGTGATTGCTTTTAGGGAGTCCCAATGATAAATCCTGCTTGTTTCTTAAAGGATAAGAAATAGAATTTAAAGGCAAAGCATTAATGCCGAGATTGTTTAGAACTATATGGGTCTAATAAATGATAGAGTTCATGAGGATTGCAGGGTTAAGTTACATGTCCCTCTAAGTGGGAAGGTTCTGGGTTCTGTCTTACATATACTTTAACAGACACAGATATATATATATATATATATTAGAGGCAAAAAACTCCGTTTAATGCATTAGTTAGAGTTGTTCCACAGCGACAAAAGTGAGAGATTAGCTGTTAGGGTTGAAAATCCCCTTGGACCCCCGCCCACCCTCAACCGGCATTGGGGTGCTGATTAGATGGTCAGCCTAACTCTCACCCATGACATGTAAAGCAGCAGAAGTATAGAGAATGGGGTGAGAGCAGGACCCACGATCCCAATGGGCACCCCAACGCCAATTTTGTCGCCAGGAACAACCCTAACTAATGCATTAAATGGAGTTTTGCCTCTAATTTCCTTCTTTGAGAATGACACCCAGGAAATAGTGAATGAGCGCGGGAGCGCTGGGCCCCTCCCACCACATGATGTCTTGTGGCATACTAAAAGGACAGCAACGCAAACAGAAATGCTAACAGTGGCGCATATGGTAACACAAGTACCTAATGAGAACAGAAAGGGTAACGCACATGGTGGCATAGACAGGAATGGTCTGCCACGTGATGTGTTGTCACATAGTAACATGGTGCCTGCAAACAGAAATGTCAATGGGCATGGTGATGTAAAGTGAAACAGTAAGATAAACAGTACTGTAGACAGAAATGGCAAAAAATAACAGAAACGCAAGCGCAAATGAAAACGCAAAGGATAACGCAGATGGTGGTGCAGACGTCAATGGTAAGTGAACCGGGTACGGATCCGCAAGCGGAAAGGGCAATAGTAACAGTAATGTAAGCGCACAGGCTGGTTTTCCCAAAACCTGCATTGAGAAAGACAGTGAGTACAAATAATGTATGCAAAATAATGAGTATCATGCAGAAAATGAGATCTTGGAATACTAAATACATTATATCTCAGGAACCGTCATGACGTGAAAAAAATTTAAAGTCATATTATTTACAACTGTCCTGGCTAATTTGGATCTTAGCCCCATTATGGGGCTAAGAAATTTTCTGACGAAAAGTCCGTATCTCGCACCGTTTCCGAGATACGGGCCCTGAAAGGCGTGGCGAACGCCGTAATGTTATCCTATAGGAAAAAAGAAAAGTTCGGAGCGCCATAACTTTGCCTCCCTGTAGACACATTGGAGAAACACACAGCGTTAGCATCAGATCTTAAAACCATTGAACAGTGGACTATTAACAAAAAAATGACCTTAAACACTGATATGTGCCTAGTAATGCATTTGAAAAGGAATAACCCTAACTACAAATATTACCTTAATACTTTACTGTAAAAGCCAGTGAATAATGAGTGTGATCTTGGGGTAACAATTAATAACAATTTAACTCCATCTAACCTCGATAAAAAGATTACTCAGACTACAAATTTGCTACTTTACAACATCAAAAGGTCTTTTATGAACAAAAGTGCACAATGCATTATACCATTATATCAGACCTATGTTAGGCCACAACTCGACTTCTGCTCTCTGTTTTGGTACCCCTATTCCAAACAAGATATTAATCTCCTAAAATGAGTTCAGCATAGAGTCACTAAGATTATCCTAAGCATTTGACAAATGTCATATCAACAGAGACTGATTAAGATTGGCTTGGTGAGTCTTGAGAATGGGTGGCCCCCTTTTGCCCAATACCCTGATGGTGAAACACAGAACATTACCACTACAGCGACAGCCACTGTAATGGCCCATTTTCATGTTTGGCAGTCCCCCAGTGTGCTGCCCCTTCCCTGGACCAACTCCGACCTGGAGTTGAGAATCCTAAAGACTAGGGGGGTGCAGAGTTCCCTTAATGGGGGGTGGGGTGCAGCCCCACAGAAAACATTAAGTTTTGATGGCACAATACTGGGTCGGTATTGTGCTGTCGATGTGCGGGTGGTCGACAGGTTTACTGTTGACCAAACTTGGTGCTTCCCTTCAGAATAGGAGATATAGGGGTGATTTGCTTCAGCTTTTTGAAATACTTCAGAATTCAGATCTATTTTTACAATAAGGCCTTCAATTTGCTGAATGAGTAGCAAACACAAGAAGGCATAGTAGGCAACTTGTGGTGCCAAGGGCAAATACTGTTAAGAGAGACAACTGCTTTTTAATTAGGACAGCAAAAGCATGGAACAGGTTGCCACAGGATGTAGTACATGTCAGGGATAGAGATGTGTGAAACTGGCAAATTTCATTATGCAAAATATTTTGCAAAATTTGCCCATTTCACCAAATTTTTTGTGGAAAAAAAATTTGGAATATCACTGTGGAATATGAAATGTTGCAAGTGGAAGGTGAAATTTCAGCAGCAAAATGACGAAATTCACCTTTCACGGGCAAAATTTCCCTGCCTTTTCAGTGCAAAATTCTGCATTTCACACCACATTTCACCTCCCCAAAATATTTTGCATAATGAGAGAATTTTGAGACATCTCTAGTCAAGGATTCTATAACATTTAAGGTATTATTGGATAAACACTTAGGTTGGTCGTCAAGCACCTGCTAATCCAGCCACAAAGTTGTGGGAGACACCCGCAATGGGCTAACGCCTTCCTGTGCCTCAAATAAACCTAGTAAACAACAGTGAACTCATTTGTTTGAAAATTAACATTACACATGAACACAGTTTTAGAGATATGTAGGAAATTTTAAACATTAGTGCCAACTTTTAATGTGAACTCAGCTTGCAATGCAGGGAATCTGTTTTAAGTAGAGCTATTCATACTAGTAGACCGTGGTATGACAGTGATTGCAGAAAACTCAAGAAAGAGGTTTACAGATTATGCAGATACCAAGAAGGCAAAGTAGGACAGTACAGAGAGGGCTGCATGACTATGCTGATTTCTGGAAGTTGAAAACCATTTAACAAATACTGTTTGTTTCATCTTGGATAAGAAATAGATTTTAAAAGCAAAGCATTAATGGCAGGATTGGCAAAGAACAATATGGGTCTGATAATTGATAAGAGTTCATGGTGATTACAGGGCTGAAGTTACATTTCCTTCTAAGTAGGGAGGTTCTGCATTCTCTCTCTCTCGGATGTACTTTAATAGCCACAGATGCACACTAACATTTTCTAAGGTTGAACATTTCTCAGTTATAGAAGAGTTCTCAAGTGATCTTTTCCCTGTATGTACAGTATGCATTTAGAATTGCTGAATATTGGTGCTTCTTTGCATCCTAAGTTATTTATTTATTTATTGAATTTTGTTGTCTGGGTAGGCCCACTGAGACTAGAAGTCACTTTTTCTGGGACAACCCCAGGGGGATACAGATGGTAACCAACCGAAATTGAACCAGATTAAGCTTAATACTTTAGCTAAAGGAACTGAAGCAAATACAGCATGAAAATGACTGGTGTATGATGGAAAAAATTAAATGGGCTGCAATTATCCCTGAAAAAATTCAGAACCAATAACACAGCAGTGAAATACTTTCTATGAAAATGAATATTATATATCATGAGAACATTGCTCCAGAGGTCTGTAGGAAATTTGAAACTTTGGTGCAGACTTTTAATGAGAATTTGGCTTGCAATGCAAGGAACCCTGATTTAAATAGAGCTATTCATACCAGTAGGCCAATGTTGCAAAGTTTTTATTCACTGGTGAATTCTGGTGAAGTTGCCATCTTCACCTCCACAGAGCAATTTGTGAATTTATGCCTTAGCTTCAAAATTCACCTTTGTGACTTCACCACTGACTTCACAATTGAGACAATCAGGTGAAGTCTGGTAACTTCGCCAGTGACTTCGCTGGTGATAGCAAGTGAAGTCCATTGAATCTATGTCTACTTCCTCGATGTGAAAAAGCATTTGAGGTCAAATGGTAACAACTCCTGCAGGTCACAAGGTACCATGCCAGGTAGTGTGACTCCTGCTTACTTTTTGTTTGCAATCTGAGCTAGTAATGAAAGGAGAGAATTCAGAACTGTTTAGTACTGCAAAAGTACATTAAAAAAGAGAATTTGTTTCACCTGTTTGTTGGCTGATATATAGCATATTATTTTGGCTTTATAGTTTTGCTGCAGTTGCAGTTTACCTCTTATCTGGTGTGTATTTTACACTTATTTGTATTTGTTTACCTCATTTTGTGTAATTTTTGTTCACTCTTTTTACTCTTTTTCTTTCTCTTCAAAGTTAAATCAGTGGGAGAAAGAGTCAGTAGGACAGAGGGGTGCAGGTGGCAGAGAGGATATGTGGGATTTGTAATAAGAGGAACTGGCTTACCAGTGGCAGCAGCAGGAGGATGCAGCAGTAGCAGCACCAACCCCCACCCCCACAGTGTAGCAGGATCCCCGGCCCCAAGCACCTCTACCAGTAGTGTGACCACCATTTTCACCATAAGCACCTGTGCACTAGGATGAGGAGGAGGACCCACAGCCAGGACCATCTTGATCATCCCCTCATCAACATCAGCCAAGTCCCTGGTGTGGGACTTTTTTGACTTGGACCCCAGTGGCAAAAGTGTGATGAAATGCAAGCTGTGCCACAGCATTGTACGGCATTGGAAAAGGGGACATATCACAGGACCACTGGCCAGCATGCCCACCTGTGAGGGAGGCACCTGAAAGATTGGGAGAAGCCCCTTAAGGAAAAAGCTGGTGCGAGGGATGTAGGTGGTGCCACTCCTAGTGCTTCCTCTGACTAAGGAAAGAGGAAGCAACATGCTGGTGCACAGTTACAGGAGGGGACTGTGGCACAGACCAGTGGTCAGCTTCAGGTGGTGCAGCAGTGGGCACCACCTAAGAGACTGGGTGCAGATCATCCTCCCAGAGGCCACCTGTGAAGATGTGGAGCAGTGCTGCAGGAAGGTCAGAGATGTGTTCCGGCGGGTTGTGGTGATTAAAGAGATGCTGGAGGTGGTGCTTAACAACCAGAAAACAATAACAGAGTGTTGGGCATCAGGAAGTGGTGGGACACCCACTCTCTCTCCAGGCCATAGCCCTGCACTATGGTCATTTTCTTTTGTTATTCTCTGTTAAATTGTAAAAGTAAAAAAAAAAAAAAAAAGTTATTACTCTATCCTCCTTATTTTTTCCTGTCTGTTTCCATGTCATTATTTCTGTTACTGCTGCATTTCTATCCTATTTGCTTTTGTTCTATCCCTTCCCCCAAAAAACACAAACAAAATGAACTTCTATCTGTATTTGCTGTCATCATGATGCTGTTGTGTTTCCATTCTGACCTTTCCTTTCTGTTTGTTTCTGAATTTTTTTCTCAAGTACCAGAATGAATATGCCATGCTGCTATAGGTTTGTAGTAAGATTGTACTGCACAGTGTCACCTACTGCTCTCAACACTGTTCTTTATGCAGCCTGTGTTAGTGTTGCCTTAATCATAATATACATTATTTTCTCCCATGATTTGTCTCAAGTGTCCAAATCTCAAGCACTGTAACTGCGAAGCAGAAGATGTAAGTTTCTCACATCTGGAAATTGTTCCCCAAACCCAAAATCAAGAATTTTGGTCATAAAGTGATGCTGTTGGTGCCCCTGCTACTATGCTTTGTAACTCGCCCTCTCGGGCAGTTTGTGTTGTCAAGCACTTTAGCACACACAAACACAAGATACATCTTGCTCACATCTTGAAATTGTTCCCTCAAAGCCAAAATCAAGAATGCTGGTAATAAAGTGATGCTGGTGGTGCCCCTGCTGTGATGCTTTGTAAGTCGCCCTCTGGATAGTCTGCGTTGTCTGGCACTTTAGTACACACAAGCACAAACACTCACATCTGAAAACTGTCCCCCCAAACTCGAAATCAGGAACATGGATAATAAACTGATGCTGCTGGTGCCTCTGCAAATGTGAAACAGAAGATTCAGTAACACTGAAACTCCAACTGAGAAAAGAAATACTCCAAATCTGTGAATGCATCAGTCAGCCAACAGGGGTAATGTAATATTAAGTATACCAGAAAGTGAAAACATATGACTAAAAAATCTTTGCAAAACAATTAAGTGAAGTGCTATTTGAACAAACTGGGTTGACCCCAACAATTAGTAGGTGTTGTGTGATTCATGAATAGATGACGTGACACAGAAGCTTGAATAAACAGGGTGTGCTTTGTGATCGTGACTAGGTGACATGAAACATAAGTTTACATCTGGGTTGCACCCAAAAATGAAGTGGTATCAAAATGAAGATTCAAAAAACAAGGCATGAACATGATTCATGATATTCTGTATGAGCTGAATACGAGGTAAGTGCCATTCTTTAAGGGCTGAATAATGAAAAGGAGCTCCTGAATGAATTACATCTCTTCACTGTGCGGGATCTATTCGACTCTGATCATTGGCCCCTGCCTCATGCACAGCTCCATTTGTGACAAGATATACAAACTGGGTAGACATTGCAGGCCATTTCACTAGCTTGCAGAGAAAAATATACAGTGTGCTGTTCCCTTTACTGAATTGTTTTGTAAGTCTTCTTACCCAGCAGCAAAGATAAGAATGTTATGGCATTTCCGTTTGTTGATGGGGGAAGGGGGGTTGTAACCACTTTATCTCTAACAATTTTTTCTTCCTGTTTTTCTAGGTGATGAAATCATGTTACTGCATAGGTATAGACTGTATTTTGTTTGGAATGCAGGATGTTTTCCAACCATGGGAAAGTAAGTATGGTTTTATGTAGTTTTTTTTTTGGGGGGTTGTAACCACTTTAACTGTACTATTTTCCTATGTTCAGGTATCAGGACTATGGCAATGAAAGAGATCATGTTGCTGCATCAATCCACATTGTAGCTTTTTTTTAGAAGTTAGCAATTTGTCCCACCAGGGAAAGGTAAGTATGCTTTTTGGTTATTTTTTTTTGGGGGGGGGAGTTGTTTTTTTAATTCTAAAAAGTTTTGCAGATGTCACACTAATGGTTTTCTTTTCCTGTTGCTCTAATTTTAGGTGATTTTGAGCATCTGTCTGTTGCAGTGTTGTCTGGGTGGAGAAGATGGTGACGGCTTGAATGCTGAATCAGTAGGCAGCAGCACAGCACAGGAGACCTGTGAAGCCAAGAAAAGATTATTTAGAATTTACTCAAATAAGTACCGACTGTGGGGGTGGTGGCCTCCCAGAGCAGCCATTGTTGACTCCCTGTCCTACTACACCACCTGTCAGCTGTGAAGAAAAGATGATAAACTATGTTGCCTCACTTGGCTACTGTGGTGGTTGCCCAGTATAGCCATTGTTGACTCCCCATATGAGAAATTATTTTGCATCCCTTTGGCCACCATAGCACAGCAGTGTGTACCTGTGTAAAAGAAGAAAAAACAAAAAACAAGAGAAAATCATAATGATACTATCAATTACATTAATGCTGCTGGCTGTGCTGCGGTGTGTGCCAATGAGTCAGTGAAGGAACAGCTGTTGAAACCTGCAGGGAGACAAAAGGAAAGAAGGAAAAACATTTTAATATCTTTCTGAGTAACTTATGAATGCCTTTTGTCCTCTGTGAGGCCTGAGTACTACTACACCACCTGTCACCTGTGAAGAAAAAAAAAAAAAATTATTTTGCCTCACTTGGCCACAGTGGCACTGCTGGCTGCCCAGTACAGCCATTGTTGTCTCCCTGTCCATACTACACCACCTGTCACCTGTGAAGAAAAGAAGAGAATTATATTGCCTCACTCAGACACTGTGGTGATCGCCCATACAGTACAGCTACAGTATAGCCATAGTTGACTTCCCACATGGGAAACAATTTTGCATCCCTTTGGCCAAAATAACACAGCAGTGTGTGCCACGGTAAGAGGAGAAAAAAAAAAATAAAAGGAAAAAATCAAGAAATAAAAGAAAATCATAATGATATTTACCGTTACATTAGTGCTTCTGTCTGTGCTGTCGTGTGTGCCATTCAGCTGGTGTAAGAAAAGCTGTTGAAACCTGTAGGGAGATACAATGAAAGAAGGAAAAACATTTTAATGTCTTTCTGAGCAGCTTACAAAGGTCTTTTTTCCTCCGTGAGGCCAAGTACTGCAGTCAACTACCAGGTGACTGAGAGAGAAATATGGACAAATAAAACTTTTTGTCTACAAAAAGAATTGAATACTACTGCATTACTATCAAAAGCATGACATCTGTTATGAGGATTTGAAACATTTCTCACTTGGAGTGTCAGTGTTATTGAATCTTCTCTATGATACCACTTAATTTTTTGGTGAAAACCTTAAACATAGTAGCACCAAATTATGTACCCATATAAACAGTTAGTTACAAAATTTTGTACAATAAATCAATCTTTCTAATACAAAAGAAAAAGAAAAAAATACACAATGATACTTACAGTTACATTACAGCTGCTTGCTATGTGTGTGCCACTGAGATGGTGTAGGATTCAGAACAGGAGTTGTGAGTGTTGTAATCTGCAGGGACAGGAGATAAAGGGACAAAAAGAAAAACATTTTAATGTTTTTCTGAATTATGAAGGCATTTCATCCTCTGCATAAGCCAAATGCTGACTGAAAGAGACATACTAACAAATAAAACTTGTTGCCTACAAAAGAACTTAAGACCGCTGTGTTACTTTCAAACTTGTCACATCTATTCTGATTTGAAACTTTTCTCAGTTGGACTGTCAGTGTTACTGAATCTTCTTTATGATGCTATGCCATTTTTGGGTAAAAACATTAAACATATGAACACCAAATGATATGTACAAAGCAGTTTGTGACAGAATATTATACTATAAAGCAATATTTCTAATATAAAATTAAAAGAAAAAAGAATTTAATAATGATTCTTACAGTTACATTACAGCTGCTCACTGTGTGTGTGTGTGTGTGTGTGTGTGTGTGTGTGTGTGTGTGTGCATATATGTGTGTGTGTGTGTGTGTGTGTGTGTGTGTGTGTGTGTGTTATTGCAGGAGGGGGTCTAGGATTCAGAACAGGCATTGTGAGTGTTGTGTAACCTGCAGGGAGACAAAAGTACAGGATGAAACACATTTGAATGTCTTTCTGATTTATGTGGAAGGCCTTTTGGCCTCTGTGAGATACAGGACTGCAGTCATCCCGACCAACAGTGAGAAAAATGACTGTGGACAACAGTTAAAGTGTCTTGGGCTGAGGTCTTGCTGCCTTGATGAGTTTGTTGGCTGGCGGGTCGGCTTGAGTATCCTTGTATCATACCGTTCCAAACTAGAAACTGCTGTATGCTGTGATGGTACCATACCCAGTATCAATTCTGGCTGTCTGCAAATTTATTTTAGCTGTCCCACATGATGGGGGTTGTTTAACTCCAAATCCAGTAGCCATTATCTCAGGGTGGACATTGCATTCAGCTGCATGAGTGCTTAGCTGAGGGTGTAACTGTAACTCCTACCATAGGATTAAGGCAAACAGTTTCCCCTACACGCAGGACTTTTGTTTCATCAGCGTGGAGGTGGAGGAACAACCTGTATGTGGCTGCATAGGCCCCAAGCAGAACAGAGAGAAGGAGGAGGAAGAGGAGGAGGCGGTGCTGTGTCTTGCTGGATGGAACAGGTATTATCTCTAGACATTACATTCAGGCGGTGGATGAAGGTACTCGATTAGGCGCAACAGCAGCAC
Source organism: Neoceratodus forsteri (assembly GCA_016271365.2). Taxonomy (NCBI): domain Eukaryota; kingdom Metazoa; phylum Chordata; order Ceratodontiformes; family Ceratodontidae; genus Neoceratodus; species Neoceratodus forsteri. The sequence goes on along the minus strand of CM057458.1, from coordinate 872,245,098 downwards.
AGCAATTCAGGATGGGGAACAGGCATTTTTATGTTGCATCAGTGTGGAGGTGGCAACCTATGATGTTTGCATCTGTGCAGGACCCAAGCAGTGCTGTGTCTTGCTAGCTGCAGCAGGTATTGTGTCCAGACATCACATTCAGGTGGTGGAGGCATGAACTCGATTAGGTGCAAGTAAACAACAGCACAACAATTTGGGATGGGGAATGTAAAACAAATGAAAATAACAGCATTATTTGTTAGTCATGCATTAAAGGATTATACTGATGAGTGGCAAGGAGAGAAACAATGCAACATTTTTTTTTAACTGTTCAACATCATTGAGGAGCAGCACTCACAGTCTTCCAGACTGTAGTTGTCACCAGATGAGAATTGCCTCTCCATTAATGCTTCATCCACCTCAGTGGTACAAGACAGTTTGCTAGTGCCAAGTCTGCTGAGAATACCTTCCTCTTCCTCTTTCTCTTCACTGCCATGTGGCAGGAACACAGACATCATTGTCTTGTGTGGAATATGGCATTCATTAATTTTAATAAATGTTAGCATGCTAACATTTTTTGGTGACAGATTAGTGTGCCTGTCCCATGCAATAGTACCAGCCAAACTGAATACACATTCCACACTGACCCTCGATGGTGGACAGCTGAGGTATTTCATGACAAGGTCAGTGCTGGCCACTTAGTGACCTTGCTGCTCCAGTATAGCAAGGGCTCATTGTCAATGGTAAGATGCCTTGTATTCACCAAATACAGATCTGCCATGTGTTGCACTGCTCACTGACCTGCTGCCTCATCAACAACCTCCTCCTCCTTTTCTTCCACGTCTGCAACACCCACCTAACTTAAAACCTCCCAAATGGGATTTGTCATGTTTTCCTTTCAAGTTTCATGTTTTTTCAGCCCTTTTCACATGTGAGGAGGTAGTACTGTAGCAACACCCAGTCTCTGTGTAGTTTCATGTTGGGCCTTAGATACATGTGTCTTTAGCATATGTGTCCTGTGTACCCTTCTTATCAGAAGTTCAGTCAACTTTTGAACCTGTTGACATCCACATTCAATTATTGATGCCATACAACTTTTATAGTGTGGGTCAAGCATAGTGGCAAACCCAAACTCCTCAGACTGCAAAATTCTGGAAATATGTTTATTGGGGTCTTACACATGGAGCATGTGATCCAACAAGGCATACCTTCCAGTATCACCACCTGCCTCCAGCTGTTGCTTCACATTCAACAGTGTCTGCCAGAGCATACATAATAGTGGAATGGCCTGACTGATACAGGCAATGTTCCCACTCATTGCTTATGCTGCATGTTTGAATGGCCTGAGAATCATGATCAGGCCATCCATTTTGCACTATTGCTCTGTTTGTCAGACACATAGATGCTCTAGCACTGTCATGACTTGTATGTAGCAGCAGTTATTGCTTTATATTTTGGAAAAAAAAATCAAAATTAGAAAATTGGAAAATTGGAGAACTAATAGTTGAGGAAGTTAACAAGTTTAGTTACCTTGGAGTTATATTTTCTCAAAATTTAAGATGGAAAAAACAAATTGAAAAAGTATGTGAAAAGGCTGCAAAAATGTTGATTGATAGCAAACATTTTTCTAACACACTGGCAGAGAATTCCTATATTGCTCAATATAGGTGTTTAAGAGCTAAAGTAGAAACTCAAATAACATATGGGGCAGAAGCCTGGGATCTATCACATAAAAATAATTTAAATGAACATGAGGTAATCCAGAATAAATATTTGAAGACTGTGTTAGGACTACCAAGTTTTGCCTTAGCAGCAGGGGCTAGATTGGAAACTGGAACCCTCTCAATTTATGCCAGAGTAGTAAAAAAAGTGCTGCTGTTCAGAAAGAAAATGATTACTTCAGCAGAAGAAAGTGTAATTCATAAATGCTGGCTGGACGTGAAAAAAGGAAAGATGGAAAGGAAACAACATGGTTTGGTATATTGAACGATGTACTAAATAAAAATGGCTTAGAGTATAATTATATTCTTAGAGACTTAGGAAATATATTAAATCCACTCTAGTTTTGTGGATGAAGCAATATAAAGAAGATGGTGCAAAAAATAGGGATTGCGTTAAAATAAGAGTCCTGGGAAAATGGCCCCTTAAAAATCAAAAAATCTATATGTAAAATAGAAAGCTATTTGCTAAAATGTGAACATGTAAAACAAAGGAAAGCATTGGCAAGATTATGATTTGGGGTATTCACAGGATGGTGTAAAAAACTGGTATGGTAATAGTACAGATATCTACATGGGTTGCAAAGAAGTGAAATTGACTAGTGCACATCTAATTTTTGATTGTAACACTTTTGTGTCAGAAGGAGAACTGTATATCAATCAGTATTTTAGTAATTTGAATGAGTTAAATAGGAAATGAGAAGTTAATAGCTGTCTTAAACTGTAAACGCACAACGCAATTTTTTGCAGTTGCAAGCTTTGCACATAAAGTGGACATAAAATTAAGATGTAGTTTATAAGCAAGAGCATGGCTTAGACTGGTTTATATTAGAGACATGATGACTAAAGAATGTTTTTTAAGGATGAATTATTGATTGTCTATGTTTTGTAAGTTTGTGTATACGACAAAAAGTTTTTTATATACATACTTTTTAATAAAACTGAACTGAACTATTGCTTTACACTGTTCATATAACTTCACTCATATACATCGTCGAGTTCTATCTGGTGACAACATCCAGCTTCATTCGGTGCTGAGGCAGGTTGTTCTGTATCGGCAGCTAACAGAGTTGATCACGGGCCTTTCCAGAATAGGAAAAGTTTATACGGATGTGACAAGCCACCGCTAAAACGTCCTTGACATCTGGATGGGTGAGAAAGTTCTGTACAATGAGATTAAGACAGTGTGCCAGGCATAGCACCCTGAAAAACCCTATATCACTAATGCATTTCATGACATTTGACCTATTATCACTCGCAATGAAACCTGCCTTCAGTGAATGGGGGTGAAGCCTATCATCAGTCTTAGTAAGGAGCACTTTCAGCATTTTCTCGCTTGTGTGTGATCCAGGTATACTCCTCATTGTCAGTATGGCATGCTGGTGAAGACCTGGAATGTTACCACCATCACAATTGGACTTAGTGCAATTTTTCCCATGCCTAGAGTCAAATAGTACCCCAGGTACCTGTGCCCAGTGTGCTGTAATGCACAGGTATGAGCTACCAGCTGTTTGGACACTGGTCCACATATCCGTACTGAGATGTATATACTATATGGTGTTGCTGAATGCTTCAGGGCATGGATTACCATCTCTGACACTGTCACATAAAGTTCAGGAATGACAGGATTTGAAAAATATGTTCTGCCATTTATTTATTTAAGTTGTTTACTGGGAGAGGCACACTGAGCCTAGGCAGGGACAGGCATGGGCCATGAACATCCAAAATCTAGCATTCCCAACAAAAGGGTATGGCAGCAGATCAATATCAAACATTTTTATAGCTGCTGTATTTAGCTCACATGCAGAAGCATGATTGGGAGGGAATTTGGAATGCTGCTCAAACGTGCTATGCAGAATAGGCTGGACCTTTCTTGGGGATGGGCTACCAACTAGTTGGACATGTCGTAGTGGTATTTTGGAGGTGCTATGTGCTGCTGCTTGAGTGACACCATTGACTTGGGATTTTCTGCAATGTAGTAACTGTGCTTCTCTGACTCGAGGTGGTACTAATCAACCCACCATCACCACTGCTGCTGTGCTCACTACTAGACAGACCCATAGAATATTCCTCCTCCACTATGTAGTCCTCCTCACTCCCCCGGGTCACTCCTTCAAGTGCTGCATCTATTGCAGTGTCACTTAAGTTTGCCTTGTCTAATGATGATGAGGGACTGGGACACCCTGCACTGTCTTCCTTTTGGTATTGATGCCATCGTGACAGGTGCCTGTTCTTCGGGGGGGATGGGGGTTGCCCACCAGTGCCTATGTGGCTGCCCTTTTTACCCCTATTGACTCGTGCTTGACACAGCTGACAGATAGCAACTGACTTGTCGGCTGGGTCAAGCACATAAAAAAAACAAACTAGAGATTTTGTTCCCCTTGTTTTATCATGGTGCCATGATTGGGACAGCTGAGAGGAAGGGGTGGAAATTGATGTTTTCTGGGATGATTTGAAAAACTCAACAATATTGTGGGGGGGGGGGACTTTGGTAGTTGAATTATTACTCCACACATCATCTCCTGCGCCATCTGCATCACAACCCTTAGGCTTTTTCTTTTTAGGCTCCCATAAGGGGATATAACAAATCATCATCAGCAAAGTTACTGATCTCCTCCTCCTCCTCCTCCTCCTCCACAGGTCTGTCCTCCTCAACCTCACTTTGTGAAGGCTTTCTGACCCTTTCATAATCAGACATCTTACACACATTTCTACATCTCCTGCCACAACCACTGTCTCCACAGTATCAGGCTCAGCAGCACAACCACCACCACCACCTGTACGGGACACATACAGCCTCCTCCTCTACCACTGTTTTTTGTTTGCTAGTGCTGCTGCTTCCCTTGTCACATGGCACATCACCCACCAGCATGGCTGCCACAGATGAGGCAGAGACAACATTTGCAACACTAATGCCACAGCTGTGAACTACTCCTTCACTAATCCCCAGTAGAGTTCCTTTCTCAGGAGTGACCAGGAACTAGTTACATAAAATAGAAAATAGAAATTACAGTACAGTGCAGATCACACATTGTTACATAAAACAGAAAACAGCAATTACAGTACAGTACAGTGCAGATCACAGGGAAGGCATGAACTGATGAACAATGACAATTATGATTCAAACAGTGACAGCAATTAGCTACATACAATTATGTACATCAAGGTGATAGAAGTATTAAGTGTGTACCATACATGAGTTAAAGCTTGCAGGAGAGAGGAAAATATAACTATAAAATCCCTAAAACTTCAACAGAAACACACTGACAAAATGGGTTACTGAACCACAACACACTCAAATGACAGAAATAAAAATGACAAATTACTCTACAAATCAAAAACCAAAATTAACATGAAAAAGTGAGGAATCAAAACTGTAACACAGATCTTGGCTAACAAAAGGAAAAAGCTCTGGCTCTTTCTGGGCTGCCTTGCTGCTTACAGTACTACCCTCCACCACACAACTGTTTCACAGACTTCCAAAAGAAAACACTAATTTAGGGGAGTCACATGATGCTAGGGTCAAGGTAGGGAGTCTGGTAGCTGAGCTACATCAAAACCTCTTAAACTTTTATCTAAAAAATCGCCTCTGCAGTGCTAAATATTGCTCCAGTACACCTTCTTACATTGCTGTGCTATCTTGCTCAGAGGTGAAGAAGTCTACAATAGAGTTTGTGAATGCAGAGGAACAAACTCATCAGCAGCAACTATCTGCAGTAGATGAAGAGCCACTAGCCAAACCAGAGGCAAAGCAACTCTGCTAGAGCATCTCACCTGCATCCGCAGCTCCCCAGGCCCCTGAAGATCTGTCCCCAAGTCAAATTTACTGAGAACTAAACACAATCAAGGAGACTGCATTCACTTTATTGGCAGCTATGGAAGAAATAAACCCTGCCCCGGCTTTCTAGCTCACTCCTACTGGCTATTGCCAGCCACGACTCATTGGTTATCTAGGCCTTAATTTTCACTGGTCCTCCATCCTCCCACAAGAACCACTCATTTTCCTGGCCCTCTATGCCTGTTCCCTCTAAGATGCCTCAACAGTTAGGGGTTTTCTAACTCTAGATCTGTGCCATGGCCCAACTACTAGGCTTCCTGCCACTGCTCATCCATGTTGTCTTCTCCCTCCCTCCCCTCTTCTCCAACATGCCACCCACCTCTCCCATCCCCCCCCTTTTCCTGCCCAACCTCACTGGGCTTCCCCACTCTGGCGTCCACTCTCCCTTTCACCCAAGCCTGGACTCACTCAGCCACATGTCCCAGCCCTTTTATCTTCGTCCCATCACTCTCCTGGTTTACTTTTTAACTACTCCCCACTTGCTCAGCTCCAAATAATCACCCAAGCCTTCTAACTAAGAGACATCCACTCACCGTCAGTCACATACAGCTATTCTCCCACTACCTATCTCTTGTGCTCCTGCTCCTTGCCGCAGATGACATCCACCCAAACTCTGACCCCCAAACCACACACCCCCTCTCAATTGCTGCAAGTCCCCCTCCTACATCAGACACTTCCTCACTTCTCCCTGGAGACCCTCTCCCATGTGGCCTGTGCCTCCTGCACCTAAATATAAGAAGCCTAGTCCACAAACTTGACTCCCTCCAGGTACTTACTGCCCACTATGCTCCAGATAGCCTCACCTTGTCTGAAACCTGGCTCACAAAAAAACATTAGCAACTCCTCTGTCGCCATCCCAGGCTACACTTTGGCCCATGAGGACAGAGCCACAAGAGGCAGCGGAGTTGCCATCTACGTCAACTCGGACTTGCACTATTTGATTATCCTAGCCAAGTCTGAACCTAAAATCTATTAATTAATTTTACTCCAGCTGACACTCCCCTTCTCGCTACCAATCTACATTGCAGGAATATACTACTGACCTGGCACACCATCCTCTGCTGTCACCAACTTCCTCAAGCAAATCTCCTGCCTAACCCTGACAGGGGAACTTTATATTATGGGCGATCTAAACCACAACTGGCTAGCTCCTGCCCTCAACAAAACCAGAACTGAAATTGCTGCTCTAAACCCTCTCTCACATCATTACTGAGCCAACCCAGCTTAACCTAAAATCTGGTAATCACTCACTCCTCGATTGGGCTCTTACCACACACCCTCACTGGGTCATAAATGCCAGTATTCTTCCTGACTCTCTCAGAGACCACCACGTTACTTTCTTTGTGCGCAAAATCCCCCGCTCAAAATCTCCCCCTAAATTTCTAGTCCAACACTCCTTCAAATCCCTCAATCTCACCCCAGTGTTAGACGACCTTGCATTAGTAAACTGGACCCCTGCCCCTATTATGGACTCCATTGACGACGCCTTACTCCACTTTAAAGACACTTTCCTCAACGTCTGGGACAAACATGCCCCACTGCTACGTACAAGGGTAAGAGGCAACCATCTGCTCTGGATCACCCAAGAACTGATTGCATGTCAAACTGCCTGTGACAAAGCCTGGAAAACTCATAATTCCTCATGCCTCCCACAACATCTCTCCGCATACCACATGCTCTGAAACAAGTGTACCAGAGCCACTCGCCTAGCTAAAGCAGAGTACTTCAGCAACTCCCTACAGTCCAACCTAAATAACCCCTCAAAATTCTGGAAGGTCATTCACTCCCTCTACACTCCACCAGCAGCCAATCCCACTCCAATTCTAAATATTAACAACTCCATTCTCGCTGATCCAACAGCAGTTGCTACTGAGTTCAACACATATTTCTCCACTTGTGCTGCCACTCTCCACTCTGCCCTACCAAACCCTGCACCTATCGCACATTCTACAGATGTAACGAACCTGACTAGGCCTCACTCCTTTTCCTTCAATGACATCACTGCAGCAGATGCCCTAGATGCACTACTTTCTCTCAACCCTTCAAAAGGCAAATCCCCAGATGGCTTGGACCCTAAACTCCTCTTCCTCTCCGTCACCATCATAGCAGCTCCACTTGCCAAACTCTTAAACCAATCCTTTGCTACCTCTGCTGTCCCCCAAGCATGAAAGCACGCCACTGTCATCCACCTCCCAAAAGGAGGTACCCCACCTCCCCCTCCAACTACTGCCCTATTTCCCTCCTCCCAGTACTAGCAAAACTACAAGAGCACCTTGTGCTCACCCAACTTACTTCCTTCCTCACCGACTCTAATTTCTTCTCACCCTATCACTCAGGTTTCAGAAAGGGACACTCCACTGCATCCTCCCTGATAAGGCTTACTGACTCCATCCTGACTGGTATGGACAGTGGGCTGATCACCTCAGCCATCTTCATCGACCTTTTGAAAGCCTTCGTCACTGTCTCCCACCACATATTGCTCTCTTGTCTCACTGAATCAGGCCTCTCTGTTGCTGCCACAAACTGGTTCAGATCTTACCTCTCTGGCAGAACCCCGTCCGTTGGAGTCGCAAATGCTATCTCCTCCCCCGGTCCCATAACTACAGGTGTCCCCCAGGGGTCGGTTCTGGGACCCATACTGTTCTCTATATTCCTAAATAACTTACCTCTCATCTGCTCTACCACCTCAATCCACATGTATGCAGATGACACTGTACTCTTCTCCTCAGGCTCCAACCCTGAAGTGATACAAACTAACCTCCAAGCCGACTTCAACAAAGTACAGCAATGGTTCAGCTGTCACCAGCTCTCCCTAAATGTAAAAAAATACTGTCATGATGACTTTTGGCACATGACAACGCCTGTCCAGACTCCCATTCCTTCCCTATTTCCACACCATGGATGGTCAAAAACTCAAAGATGTCTCCTCATTCCACTACTTGGGGGTATGGATTGACCGCCATCTTTCCTTCTCAGACCACATTGATGCTGTTTCAAAAAAACTACACCCCATGCTCGATGCTCTTTATAGGAACCGCAGTAGCCTCCCTCCCCCCGTCTGACTTGAACTGGTCCAGAAGATGATACTTCCCTCTTTTGATTACTGTGACATTGTTTACAGTGCAGCCCCTAAGTCCACCCTATCTAAGTTGGACACGCTTTTTAATGCCTTCTGCCGCTTTGCTCTCGATGCCTCACCCCTTACCCAACACTGCGACCTTTACTGTTCCCTGGCACTACCATCCCTCGGAAACCGCCGCTTTTCACACTATGCTAAATATGTATCTAATCTATGGCTTGGCACCATCCCTTCCTACCTCTCCTCCATGCTCTCAGCTGCCCCTTCCCCTGTCCATTATCTTAGATCCTGTGACTACCGCCAACTATCAATCCCTAGGTGGAAGACTACTTCAGGGCAAGCCGCCCTCTCACACCTTTTACCCAAGCTATGGAATGATCTCCCACCTTAAATTTGGCATTCCTCCTCTGACCACTCTCTTTCTACCACCCTAGCTAACTTCCTCACCACTAATTGCTCCTGTACCTGACTCAGTCATGCACTAATTGCTCCCTTCCCCACTGCCCGACCAGCAGCCCTAGCTTTGCTATAAATGCTGACATATAGGCCCAACCTATGCACTTTTGTCCTGTGCCTTTTTGTCCTGCACCATCATGTGTTCTATGTCTCCTGTTGCTTATACCTGCATATTACTGTGTGCTAAATTTTCCCTTGTATTGCTGCTATATGTCAAGTAATTGTTATATGCTCCATACAATATCCAATGTACTCCATGTGTTGTTGCTTGTCACTTAATGCAATTGTATCCATATGCTGCTACTTGCCTCTGTTATTTGCACAGTTGATAACCTGCATGTTATCCAACCCCCTTGTACCCCTTCCCACAGGTTGCACTAGGAGACGAGCACCTTGTTGCTCAGTATGCCTTTCCTGGTCAAACTATTTCAATAAATAAATAAATAAAGTCTTTCTTAAAAGATTTAACTATGAGGGTCACAGATACAGAGGCATGGATTTCTTCTCTGGAAGACTGCCAAAACAAAATGGAGCCAGAGTTGGTTGCCCTGAAAAGATCAATCATCAAACTTGAGGAGAAGGTTGATGACCTAGAAGGTCTCAAGAGGAGAAACAATTTGGTGCTTACTGGATTGCCAGAAGGTGAGAAGGGGGCCAACACATAGAATTTTTACAAACGTTCTGTGCTAAGGTGGTGGGACCATGCCCCAATGGACCCAACTACTTCATTGAAAGTGCTTACTGGGCTCTCCAAAACAAACCAGCCCCAGGCAAACCCACTTGCCCATAATATTCAAGCAGCTGAACTTTCCTGATAGAGACTATATTTTTAAAAAAAAGGTTAAAAAGTTGGGCAGACTACAGTGGGCAGAGAAGAGGTTAAGACTGGTTCCATACTTAACCCTCAAGGTCCATTATGCTAGGGTTGTGTACCACCTCATTCCTTCTATGCTCTGGGCAGCCCAGATAAGATATTGGCTGCTGTACCCAGCAAGATTGGAGGTAACTACCCCATCGGGGGGTTTGTCGGATTGAAATGGCAGACCAGGCCAGCAGGAATTACTAAGCATCTTCTCTGAGTTATTCGGCAAGAAAACTAGTTGAGGATAACAGTTAGCACTGGAGCTGAAATGCCCATGTGACTGAGGATTATACATTGCAATTGTATGGACTAGGATTGTGCATTGAACTTTAAAAGGTTACTCCTCAGAGACTCAGACTGTATCCGTTGATTTTGATTTATTTAATGCAAAAACGAAGTTACATTTTCATTCAATGTTTAAAAGTGGAAGGCTTCCATCTCTCTTCTTTTAGAAGAACAAAAAAAAATTAGCAGTTTAGCTGTGAAGTTACATTTAAGTTATGAGTGCAACCAGGTATTTTTTAAGGTTGTTTTGTTATTGTTCAGTACAGAAATGGGGAATGTAGGGAAAGGGGCTTGTTTCTCTCTTTATTAATTTTCCAGTGAATGGTTTTCTAGAATATTTGGGAATTTGCTAAGTATCTGGACTCCAGACTCTTCAAAGGGCTTAGAAAGATGTTATCATGGCGCCATCAAATGGACATTCTCGAATCAGACTTTATAGAAGTCACAAAATAAAAACAGACTGACAGGTATGAGATATTCGTGGTCTCCTAGTAGTACTTCAGTTGGCACAGTTTATTATAGTTATCTTTAGTTTAGTAAATACAATATTTTGCCCCAATCATATAGAATGTGAAAGGCTGGAACGGACCCTGTTAATTTCAATCAACAGGAGGTGACTTCTTTTCAGCTTGCGGTCAAATGAACCTTTCGGCAGCTGAGGCCTGTAGAAAACCCTCAGATGCCTATTTACTATTACTCAATAAGGATGTTAAAATCTATGCTAAAATACTGGCCATGCATCTAGCCAAGATTTTGACAACCTTATTAGGACCAGAGCAGACTGGGTTTGTGATTGGCCACAGTGAAAGTGACCACTTCTGTATTATATTTTATCTTTTCCCTGCATCCAGGGACCATGCTATGGATGCTGTGTTGGTGTCCCTGGATGCACAGAAAGCTTTTGCTAGAGTGTCATGCCCCTATCTGTTTAAGGCCCTTAATAGATATGGATTTCCATCTGATTTTGTTAATATGATTAGTGTTTTGTATCAGTGCCCCTCCACCAGAATATTGTACAACAATGAGCTCTCAGATTTGTACTGGTTGGCCAGTGGAAATCAACAGGGTTGACCCCTATCACCACTTTTATTTTTATTAATACATAGAGAGCCATTGACATGCAGAATAAATCAAGCCAGGGAGGTGGCAAGAATCTCTGATGAGAGGGAAGAATATAAGATATTATCTTTTGCTGATCATATTTTGATCCACTTATCCAATTGGAAATATTCCCTGTAATCAGTGTTGAACATTATAGCACAGTTTATTTTCTACTCTGGATATAAGTTAAACAGAAATAAGATTGTCATTTACCCACTTTCTCCTAAGTGTGTGAAAAGTGAAGTATTAAATATGGAGGTGCAATGGGAGGTGAACTCTTTGACATACCTTGGAACAAAGATATCTAAATATGTGACCCATTTGTAGTCATTAAATCTAGACTCTTTGGTAAAGCGGTTAGAGGAAGACCAAATCAGGAGGCAACAGCTACTGTACCTCTGTCGCTGTGAGAGAGAGTGAATATAAATAAAATGGTAATCTTGCCTAGATTATTCTACCCATTAGATATGTTAAATATCTTTCTTCCCAAAAGTTGGTTTCATAAGATTCATTCCACATGTTCAGCCTTTTTATGGCTTGGAAAAACACCTAGTAGAGCTTATGGGAAACTATGTAGTCTTCAAGGCTCAAGAGGTTTACAACTCCCAGACATTTATTATTATTGCTTAGCAATCCATGAAGTCCAATACTTCCAGTGGTTTTCAACTAATTCACATGAGATAGTTTCCCAAGTTGGTATGCCATAGAACAGGCCTTAACGGGAAAGCGTAGGTTTGCATTAACTTCCCTACTATACACGCAGAGATCCTGTTTACCTAAAGAGCTATGGGAGACCCTCTGGGATAGAATGTAATGGCCAAGGTGCAGTTTTGAAGAGAATTAAGCCTACTCTACAGTAAAGATCTTAGCCAAACCCTATAAAATAATCTAAAACTGTGAGTTTCAGGACTCCCACTGTCCCCAGGTACGTGGAAGGGTCTAGTAATTAACTCTCTAGGAGATATTTGTTCAGGTGCAGAATTCTGTCAGTTGCTGAGATCATGGAAACATTCTCCATTAATCCTTGAGATTATTTTAGAGTGGTCCAAGTTAGACTCTTTGTATCTCACTTTCTAGGGTGTCCCCCTTGGAGTGATACAGCGGGTAATATTTTCTGCAAAATGTACTCAATATATATTAAAAGTAGACTTATTTCTAACATCCATATGGAGATCTGCCATCATTCCTGGAACAAATTTCTGCCATTGGGCTACTATTGGAAAAATTCACTTAATATTAATTGTCCAAACTCGTACTGGCAAACAGTGTGGACAGATATCTATAAATTTGTAAAACAAGATAGGCTAAGGTTAGTGCAATTCAGTATACTCCACAATTTATATTATTCACCTGCAAGACTACAGTATATTCTTAGCCAATGGTACATGGCATGAGTTCCAGGATTGCTGGTCATCCTTTTATTCCTTTCTTCAGCGTGGACTCTCCCCTGGCATTGAAATATTGAGGACCAGAGTAGTATTAGTACTCCATGATTATGGTACCTTGAGGGGAAGAATGGTGAACTTTGATATGAGGTGCATGGAGGGGTAAAGGGATTGTAAGGAGGGAGGGGGAAGGGATGGGGAATCTGTTAATTGTTTTTTTAGATCAGTTTTTATGTGTTTTTTTAATGCTTACTGTATGTTACTCATCTGTTGAGAATTTATGTGGTGGTTGTTTTTTTTAATTCACTATATCTTATTGAGTTTTAATTAGCAAACAATACAAAGACACAACAGGAATGTGACAGGAGGCTGCAAATACATTTAATAAAACAAAGAAACAAACAACCCCCCAACCCCCCCCCAATCATAAGTCTGCACCTCAAAGAGAAGAAGGGTTATAAGGAAACAGCCGGGGCAGGTAACTGGTTTATGACTTCCAGAGGGAGCGCAGGGTCAGAAGGGGTTCTCAGGTGTCCTGGAAGGAGTGAAATCTGTGTTGCATACTTGCTATATGCTTCTCCAGCTGGATTGCAAGCAGGGCTTCATGGTACCACTCTAGCACTGAGGGGAGGGAGCCCTCCTTCCAGTGCTTTAACATTACTAACTTTGCTGTTAAGGCCACCAGACAAGGTGAGCTTTCCAGGAGGGTCAGAGTTAAAAGGCAACATTCCAGAGTGAATAAAGGATCCAGACCCTGGAGAGGATCTAGCATCTGCTTTATGGAGTTCCAGAAGGATTGAGACTTAGGGCAACTCCAGAGCAGGTGGTATAATGACCCAGGGGTGTCTTTACAATGGGAACATAAGGGGGATATGAACTTACCTATTTTGTGTAGTTTTATCGGGGTGTAGTATAGATTGTGCATGGTATTAAACTGGATCAAGCAGAGTCTGTCTTGTTTGTTTAGTTTATTGACAGTGTTCAAGGCTTTCTTCCAGAAAGCAACTTCTGCTGGGAGAAACAATTCTTGCACCCAGCAGTTCCAGATTTCAGAAAGGAGAGGTGGATCCAGGGCTTGCAAATGTTTATAGACTCTAGAAACTGAATGTGGCTGATCCGCAACTTTGAGTACGGAGGGTAAATCCCCCGAAGGTGGGAAGGTAAAAGGTTTGAGTTCCAGAAAAGAGAATATCTCATTTTTCACTTGCAAGCATTTAAATAGGTCATATTGTGAAGCTGGTGCCAGAGTTGGAGAGTTGGAAAGGAGACCAGCTCTTCTCCTTGGAGGAAGTTAGCAAGAGTACAGTTCCTAAGGTGGGGCCAAAAGGAGAGTGGGATGGAGCAGTGACTGATCTGAAAGTGTAGGTTGTTTAATATGGGTTGAGCAGATGACCTGAGCCAACTCAATGAGATGGATCTGTATTTGATGTAGGGCCCTAAGTGACCAGCCAGTTGGAGAGTTCTTCAGGGGCCAGGGAAGTTGAGAGGGAAGCAGGTACACCAGGGAAGGTAGGGAACTGTGTAATTTATTCACAAGTGCCCTCTCAATTTCTAGCCATATGGGGATATAAGTGTTGGGACCCTGTGAAGCTGCATTGTTCACCCAAAGGGCTAGCTTGCTAATGTGTTGGGCCCCATAATAAGTAAAGAAGGAGGGGAGGTCTAGACCACCATGTGACTTGGGGGCAGCAAGTTTGCCTTATGCCCTTTGTACCACGTTGTTCTTCCACAGGAATGCATTAAGGATTTCTTGGAGTCAAGTGAACCATAGCTTGGGAAAAAAGAAACCTAGCATTCACAATGGGTAGAGCAGGCAAGGTAAGACATTCATTTTGAAAATGCTGATTTAGCCCCAAAGGCATAGAAGAATCATCCCCCATCTGACCAAATCAGATTTCAATGTTTGCAACAATTTGGTGAAGTTTTCCTTAATCATAGTTGGGATGTCCTGAGAGATTTTAATACCCAGATATGTTAAAGATTTGGGTTCCCAAGATAGACCCAGGTCACTAAAATCCATCCTGACAAGCCGGTTATTGAGTGGAAATATCTTTGTCTTGGAGAGGTTTAGCTTATAGAAAGAGACTTTGGGAAATCCATCCAATTCCACCAGCAGGGCGAGGGTAGTGATGCCTGGGTCCTCTATATGTAGAAGCAGGTCATCAGCATTTGCTGAAAGCGTATATCTTTTCCCCTCTGGTTGGATACCTTTCAGAGTGGAGTACTGACTAGCCTATGTATCAGGGGTTCAAGATAAAAATTAAAAATGACGGATGAGAGCGGGCAGCCTTGACAGGTGCCATGTTGAAGGGGGAAGGGCTTGGACAGACAGCCATTACACCATATCCAGGCTCTGGGGGAGGAGTACAAGAGTGTGACTCATTTAATAAAGTCGGCAGGTACACCAGAATGATGGAGGAAGGCAAATAGGAATTCCCAGGAGACCATTTAGAATGCTTTCTCAGCATCAAGGGAGATCAGGACTGCTGGTACCCCAGACTCCCCCGATGTCAAGTTCAAGTCTAGTAGCTTCCTCATATGGTCCCCTGAGGTTCGCCCCAACATGAAACCCATCTGTTCTTGGCTGATGACCTCTCCCATGACTGGGGCCAGGTGATTAGCCAGAATTTTAGCCAGGATTTTCACATCAAATTCAGTAGGGACATAGGACAGTAGTCTCCAGGATGTAAAGGGTCTTTGCCGGGTTTAGGGAGAAGAGTTATCAAGGCTTCCAGGAAGATAAGGTCTCCAACACCATCCTCAAACCAAGAGTTAAAAACCTCCACCAAAAGGGGTGTTAGTTAAGGGAGGCAAGCTTTATACAGTTTATTGGGAAGACCATCTTTTCTATGGACCGTGTCCATGGGTAAGTGTTTGATGGCTTGTTCCACCTCGCTAGATGAAATTGGAGTACCCAAGTGCCCAGTGGAGTGAGGAGATAGGGTTGGGAGGGCAGTGGAGTTCAGGTATGCAGTTACAGCTTGATTAGAAGGACTGGATGCCTCATCCACAAAGTAAAGCCTTTGAAAATACCCTCTGAAGTTTGAGGCTATCTCTCTGGGATCCGAAACGACATCCTCTTCTGTGGATGAACGCAAGCCCGGTATAAATTTTGCAGCCTCAGCTTGCCTTAACCTGAGAGCTAAGAGATTGCCTGCTTGTTTCCCTGACTCCAGATATTTTAATTTAGTGTGGTGTAGAGCAAGTTCAGCTTTCTGTGCCATAACATCAGCAAATTGAGATTGCAAATGATACAATTTAGCCCATTCTAAGTCAGGGGAGGAGCACTTGAGGGAGTGTTCAAGTTGGTGAATTTCCCCTAGTAGAGTATCTAATTATTCTCTGCTCTTATGGGATCTGTTTGCTGTGAGACAAATGGATTCACCTCAAAGGGTGCACTTGAGCGCAGCCCATACAGTATCCACTCTATCCACCAAACCCTTGTTGGCCTCCAAGAAAGTGGAGATAAAATTTTGGATGTAGGTCCAAGAGGAGGAGGCCTGCAAAAGCTGAGTGCTGGGGCACCAGAGGGAGTCCTGTCATATCCCTGGGCCAAGTAGGTATGAAATGCTGATTGGGGAGTGTTCAGACAACACCTTGTGGTGAATGGTGGCAGCCAAGATACCTGGAAGGCAAAAGGAGCTAGTCAGGAAATAGTCTATTCTGGATAGAGTGTTGTGGGGTGGAAAGATGTAAGTGTATTGCCATTCTGTAGGGTTCAGAGTGTGCCAGATATCTATTGTCCCAGTACCACTCATGAGGTCTCTCAAGGACCGTTGAGCTGGGGTTAATTCTGCTCTCCTGTTGTCTGAACTGTCTATGTCAGACTGGGGAGTTAGATTCCAGTCTACTCCCAAAACAGTTAGCATAGGAGGGTTGGAGGCTAGCAACAAAAGTATGTGGGTAAAAAATGATGGTGAGTCCCTGTTTGGACCTTATACTGAGCCCAGAATGACTGGGAAGTATTTTAGAGTATCCTGGAGGATGATATAGTGCTCAGAGGGGTCCCACCATTCCCGCAACATAGTGAAGGGAAGTGATTTGGCAATCAAAATTGCAGTTCTTCCTCACCTTGAGGAAGTGCCAGAGCCAAAAACTTGCCCTACCCAACTTCTCCAGAAGAGGGAGATGTCCTCTCTATGAAGATGGATCACCGGAAGGTAGACTATCCCTGCCCTGAGGCATTGAAGGTGGCATAAAATTACTAGTCTTTTATGCCTGTCTTGGACCCCTTTGATATTTCAATTAATAAAGGAATATAGACCTCCCATTTGGTTTAGAATGTATAGGTTTAGAGGGGTACATTAAAAGATCAGGTCTTACCAACCACACTGACTACCCCATATTGTGTGTAGCAAGGACCCATGTACCAGTAAGGTGAAGAACATTCCCACCCTGCCCACCCCAGAACTGAGATGCCAGCTGAGCACTGACAGCATGTTAGTACCCCAAACAACTGACTCACCCAAACCCCCCTACCTAGATCTACTAAACTCCAACAAATACAGTAACATTCAAAACACGAAGACTTAACCACAATACCCCAGTTCTAATAACCACACTACATACTACACTTTGGCAACTGATTTTATTTCAGCTACTATAAGAGAAAACACATGCCATACCCCCCACCCCCAAACAAACAGCACAGGAACATTCAACTAAGTGAACATTTGACTAATATTAATAAACAGACATTAAAGCAGTTATAATGACACAGGACCTGCCTGGTATGATTACTGAGCCCACTCAGAGCATATTATAGTCAGAGATGGCTAAAGCGGTTACAAAGCCCACAATTCAAACAAAATTCCCCCAGATTTAACAATGGTCTGTGGTGAAAGTTAGCTTTCCCAGTCCATAAGACCACTTTTATTAATGTCCTGGGTGATTAGATTGCAGAGGCTAATTAGAAAATTTCACCCCCACATAGTGCTGGATAAGGCTAGCAGACAAGAAAACAAACATCACAGTAGCCTCAAAGGTCCAATCTTGGGGGTAGAGGTCTAATGTTCACAGAGAAAGAGTCCACTATTCCTGTGCCAAGAGTGCTGCACTGTGGTGGGAGACTATTCCATGGCCTAGAGATAACCCACAAAGGCCCGAGATAACCCACAAAGTCCCAGTGGAGCCCATTCAGCTAACTGCCAATGGGGACAGATATATAGGCCTACTGTAGTCCAGAGTGGTGTTCAGAGAAGTGCAGCAGACGGGACTTCTGAGGTATGCCAGGCCAGAGCAAGGGGGCCTTGATTGATAGGTCATAATACCAGTCCAGGCAGATAATAAGGTGGAATATTTAACCAGAACTGAGGCCTCAGTCTGAGACAGTGGGGTGATGTAACAGGGCTCACTAGTCGAAAAGGAGATATAGTCGCTACTAAATACTCACTGTGCCCTTTGCAGACAACCTTCCAGTTAACACAAGTGTGGAATTAAGAGAACAGTCACTTGAAAAGATCTGGCAAGAGAATCTTGAGTTCTGCTGCCACCTGCGCTGGTGTCTCGTATGAGATCCATTGATCACCATTCTTGACTTGTGGAACAGTGAGGTATCGAACCCTGAAAGGCTTCCCCCCCATGATCAGCTTGGAAACAGTAGAATGTAGCTCCTGTCTTTTGGTGCATGCTGATTGTGGGAAATTCTGAGAGATCCGCAGTCTGTGTCTTTCCCATTGCAGCTTCTGGATTTCTTTGACCTTAGCCAAAATACGTTGTTTGTCTTGGAAGTTAAGCAATTTAAAGTTCATAGGTTGAAGGGGAGACCCCAATGGTGGTTGGAGGCACAGTGAGAGATAAGCCCGCTCAATGACAGAGGTGTTGTTGTTTGGAGAGGGGCCTGCAATTTTCTCACAAAACTTTTGAATAAAAAGCACAGGATTATTGCCCTGTTCTCTTTCCAGAAATTAATAATTATTAAATTATTGCACCAACTGGGCCCCTCTAAGTCCTCCAACTTTTCTTCCTGGCATCTTTACCTTTGCCGCAGAGCAGTGGAGTCTTGATTCATTTTCCCTTTTCATTTCTCTACAGATGTGATTGTAGCTTCAGAGTCCCCAACTCTAATGGAGAGGGAGTCGACAGAGGAGTGGATTTTCTAGAGATCTGCTGAGATTGCAGAGATGGTCTCCTGCATGGGTTGCATTATTTCAAGAAAGCACTAATCGAAGAGCACAGTACCAATGGTCTGAGGTTTGCTCGAGCAGGTGGGTTGTGATTTAGGCCTTTTTGCAGACTTGTCATTCTTGGGTGTTGGTGGGAGCGAATGGCTGCGGCACTTTTTTCATTTTGATTTTCATACTCCATACATGGAAACTTGAATGGCGGGTTCCCTTGAGATGGAATCAGTGAACTAAGTCATGAGCCCGGAGTTGAAGACTGAGAAAATTAGGTTTTTATTGCACGAGCAGAGAAGAGCAACGGAGGTAAACAGCTGTCTCTTAAGCAGCCATCACGTTATCTCATATGTGGCTGTTGTTACTTGAATTGAAAACAATAAAGTATATTAAATTGCAAAAAAAAAAAAGAAAGCACTACTTTAAGGTAAATAATGACAGATAAAATGAACAAAAAAAACCCCACAAATCTATGAGAAAAAGGCCCTCCCAAAAAATTGGGAACAATTTGGAAGAAAAAAAGATTATTTCTTCAATGAATTTAAAGTTTAGTGTTTTTTTTTCTTTGATACAAGCCTACAGCCTTCTCACTACTCTCTCTTCAAAAACACTACACTGAAAGACAGCCTACTCCACATCCTATAGGCTGTTGAGAAACATGAAAGTCTATGACCTCCCTATAGGCTGTTCAGCAGCATGAGACCTCCAATCCCATTAAGTTCATTGCAAACTTTGCCTTTGTACCAAACTTCACTGGCAAAGTTACAATTTCACAGGCTTTCAAGGCTTCACCTCTGTGCCTAACTCCACCGGTTAAGCTGAGACTTTGTATTCCGCAGGCTCATCAATTTTTCCACGAAGTTTGTGACTTCATACAGAGGATGAATTCATCAAATGATGCGAATTTTTGAATTAATCTGCAAAAGAAAATTTTCCAGCTTCCCAGGGTTTAGATATTACCCTGGTCTTTTTGCATTTGGGGAAAATAAATTAGGAACAGAGCACTGTGAAAGCCAAGTAGGAGCTCAGATCTTTATTAAATACTATAGTATGTGAGGGAAGTATTGACAAAATATTGATGAACATTTATGGGTGGTGTGCTGAGAGTCTGATTAAACTATTAAATTCTGTTAACAGTTCACTATCTATCCCCTTCCAACTGGAAAATAGCAGAAATAATTCATGTTTAAAGATGGGACTATGCTAATCCCAGCAACTACTGCTTCATTTCACTTCTGTGCACTTCTTCCAAGTCTATAATAGGATTTTATTAGACAGAGTCTAGGATTCTGTGGATTCACAAAATATTGTGCCAGTCAAACAAGTCAGTTTTAGACCATAAAGGGCTACAGCAGATAATCTATTTGTCCTACAGTACCTTCTATGGAAATATATACTGTGGAAAATGTGATCTCTTTTTGAGACATTCTTAGATATAAGGGATGCATTCAGTGATGTAAATTGCTTAAAACTTTGGAAACTTCTTGCAAAATATATTATATATGAGCAATTTACTTGTATTTTTCAAAGTGATGCATAGTAACAATTTTATTCAAACACACTATAGCACAACAGGAGACCTTACAGATTGGACACCTGTTAAAAGGAGAATGAATCAGAGCTGTCTTTTAACTCCTACTCTGTTCAACTTTTATATCTATAAGTTGATAGAGGACCTTGATTCATGAACTTACAGTCGGTGTATCTTAAATTGGGGAAAATAAAATAAAAACAACATAGGTGCAATACTTTATGAGGCTGATGCACATTTGATCTTCAGATCAGCAAGTGGTCTTGAAGTAGCTGTCAATAGTGTGGTTCAATCTCTAGGAGACTTAAATCTAAAACTGAGTAATAGCAAAACTAAAAATGTGGGGCCACATTTTCAAAGTGACTCAAATTTTGCAAGCCCTGGGTGCACCAAAAAAATGACACACAGGGCTTATGGTATTCTCCTGAGTGGCAATCGGGATTCTCTATCCCATGTGCCACTTGTCACTAGTTAGACCAACTTTTTCTGGTCTAGCTCGCATCAGTTCCAGGTACATTTTTACAGGGCTTGAGCTAAATCATTGGTGCAAGCCACTGTAAACCAGGTAAAGTGTCACAACTGTGCATCACCTATCAAAATCAGGAGCAGTTGCGGCAAATGTGTTTGGTGCAACTGTGACAAAAAATAAGGTTTGCTGCATAGCTTGATGCAAGCCCTGTGTTGCCCTTTGAAAATCTGGCCCATGGTGTTTATTAAACCAAACAAATTGCCAGTGTTCCGGGAAGGTACAGTAGAAGATATTCCCCTTGAAGAGGTTAATAAATTTTATTTGGGATTGTGAACTTTATCAAAAGACCTGTGTAACAAACATATTCTGACAGTAAAAATGCAGTACTTCAGTCAACCCTGGGTATTAACAGTTGTGCAAAATTATTGGTGCACCATTCCTTTACAGTTATGATGGGCATCTTTGAAGCTAAAGCAACATCTTATCTTTTACTATAAATAGATTTGAGATCTGGGCATCAGATGTTGTGAAACAAAGCCAATTCAAAACCTATTTGTATGGATAGCCTTGGGTCTCCCAAAGGCATTACCTGGAAAATTTCTCAGGCTGAGATATATTCTTTGGGTATGCCCCCTGTATGGCGACACTATTACATCAAAAACGTTGATGCTGACAACATCGATGTTTTCGCTGTAATAGTCTGCCTGAGACCCTGGCACTCTCTCTCTCTCTCCCAATCCTGTACTTCTTCCCCGATCCAGCTGCAACTCAGAGTTAGAATCCTTTAGATCAGGGGTGCAGGGGCAGAGCTTCCCACATGGGGGGTTTGGGGGTGAAGCTCCAAGATAAAAACAGCTGGGGTCTCAGTCGGTTTATGATCGACCATAGGTTGCGGCGTCGTTATAAACTCGCATCACTTTGATGGCTGTCGACAACTTAGTTGTTGAATCGGCATCGTACAGCCTATTCTTTGCCTCTTACTTTGCAGAATGCCAACCACAGAAACAGTTAACCAAATCACCTGTCACTTAAAATTGCCTGAATAAGTAAAAAAGCAACAAAAATTGTCTATGGGACCAAGCAGTCTAGAATGTGACAGTTTTAAACACCCAGCTTCTGCTCTTCCCCACTTGGACTCAATCAGTCATGCTGGTCTCACAAGCATTTCCTGTACATGAAAGAATACACCATTACAAAAAAAAAAACACAGCTGTAAAATCTATTTACTTGCAGTTTTCAAGATTTTATTTCAGGTCCAATTCCTGGTTGTCATGGCAATATGGAAATGAATACAGACTTACAACTCTGAACTTGATTTGTATATCGACAAGACAATGACCACCTGGACCAAAATAAAATTTCTCAAAAAGCACTGTACAGTAATGTTTAAGAAATTTTTTTAACACTATTATGAAGTTCCATGATAATAGCTATGTATTTTCTGCTGTTCTGTAAAAATGTTGTGATACAAAAAAAGCAGACAGAAGATTTTACTAAAAACAGCATTTCTTTTACTAAATCCTGATGGAGAAAAAAACACTCCCCCCCCCAGTATTAAATAAAACAATATATGAGGGGGGAGTTCACAACTCAAATTTAATGCACACCCTTGGGGTGGGATGTTTTGAAAATCCCATTGGGCTTCTTCCTCTGGGTTTATGTAGCATCCCACCCCTTGGGTGTCCATTAAATTGTCATTATGCACCCCACATGTCTTATTCTATATATTATACACTAATACCACCCAGGATGCAGCACAGTAATGCCGCAGTAATCTCAAAATGCTGCAGTATATTGCAGGGAACAAATGTAATTCATAGGCAATAAAACCCTTCTGTCAGGCAGTATTTTTAACATGTCATGTATGAAGAGTTATTGTTTTGCATTATGGCTGGCTCCACTGTATGCATTGCTCTTGTTTTAATTATCTGTGTGTCTGGCCTCTGTCTATGCACACATTTTCAATAGGCATGCACTGAACTGACTGAACTGTTATGGTCCATGAAAGGAAAAATTGTGTGCTATTTGTGTATCTCTACAAACTATACATCTACATTAATGCCCCAGTCCCAGTTAAAGTATTATGGGTATGCAAATCATCATGCAATCCTAGCTGTCAATGTTTCACTGAAAAATATATCTCCTTTTAAAAAGGCTTATACATCTGATCCACTATAGGCTGAAAATGGCAAAGTAGACATAAATGTGTTTCATCCTCTTGGGACTCCAGTTTCCAAAACAGAACCTCATGGAAACAAATGTTTAGAACACTAGGAATGAGTATATCAAAGAGGCAGTTTGTGGGTAGACTAGTATATGGAATCTGAAAAATGATGCAAGGAAAGCAGAAATATCTACACTGTTTAGTCTGTGTGTGTCCCTCCAAACAATACACATTGGGCCTGATTCTAGAAGGTTGGCACAAGTTGCCGTAAGCGTGACTTACGCCAACACTTAACACTGTGTACAGTGACCCTGCCTCTATTCTAGAAGGTGCAGGGTCTCCACAGCGAAGTCCTGTGGCTTGTGACATACTGCCAGGTACACCGAACAGAGGGCATACCTGGCGAGCATGTTGTGAGCCACAACTGCAGGTTGCAAGTGCACCTCCCTGCCCAGCAAGCCACAGTAGGCTCCCCACAAGGCTGCTCACACCAACTGCCTCTGAAGTTAACTGTAAGAGCCCTGCAGGGCTACTCACACACTCTGCCCCTGAAGTTAACTGTAAGAGCCCCACAGGGCTGCCCACACCAACTGCCCCCTAAATCTCCCATTGAGAAAAGCCCTGCTGGGCAGCGTTGTCATCCCCCCTACCCATGCCCCGACCCTGAGTCCACCGCAAATGTGGCATACACCCTGACACTTCCTGGTAGTCTAGTGGCCCCCCACCCAGCCATGCCGGTCTACCCAGCACCCCCCCACACATCCCCAGCCAGTGACTGGCACAGCCCACCTCTCACCTCCATGGCCAGCCGCCAACTGAGTTCTGTAGGAGCACTACAGTAAAGACACACTCAGAGATTAATTTCAGAGTGCATTTTTACTGTAGCGCTCCTACATAACTCAGTCAGTGGCTGGCTGTGGAGATGAGAGGTGGGCTATGCCAGTTGCATGCTTGTAATGGGTGAGGAGTGCCAGGTGGACTGGCACAGCTGGGTAGGGGGCCACTAAACTACCAGGAAGTGTCAGGGTGTATGCCGCCTTTGCAGAGGACTTGGAGTTGGGGCACAGGTGGGAGGATGACAGTGCTGCCCTGTGGGGCATTTTGCAATGGGAGATTCAGGGGCAGTTGGTGTGGGCAGCCCTGTGGGCCTTTTACAGTTAACTTCAGGGGGCAGTTGGTGTGGGCAGCCCTACGGGGCACATAATGGACACGTCGGGGTGGAGTACCCACTTGGGTATGCTGGGCATGGGAGGGTGGGCAACTGTGGCATGTCCCCTGGATTGCAGGTGGGTCTACAGGACCCCTGGGGGTAGTCCGTATGTTACACCAGCTAAAGGCTGGTGTAACTTACATGGCCGGTTCTCCTCCTGGGGTTCTGTAGAATCCTGACACTGAGGTCTTTATTGCTTCCCTTCTGGAATGGGGCGCAACAGCTGCCATAAACCCCCTAGGGCCATGTCGCAGGGGGTTTCTGGTGCAACTGCCGGCATAACTGCTGTTCGGCACATGTGGCCTGCACCATGTTGCAGGCCGCATTGTAGAATCGCGCATGTTGCAACTGCTGGCGTAAGTTGCTGCATGTGCCATTCTACTTGGCACAACTGCTGTTTTGCCAGGCGTCAGTGTACTAGAATCAGGTCCATAGAGTAGAGTCAGGCAGGATTCAGTATTTCACCAGAACATTGCAGTATACTGCAGAGAACAGTACAATTCAATGGCAGTTTAGCCCTTTTGTTTTGCAGAAATTTTCAGATATCTTTTACAGTACTGTGTTGCATCCTCGCTGACTCCACTGCACTCTTAAACCTCAGTCCAGGGCAAGGCATAATTTGTGTTCAAATCCTTGTGCATGTCAGGCTAGCAAGGCCTCACCAAAACAGACATTTCTTTTTAATTAGGTTTGCATACCAGATCCAGTATAGACTGAAAAAGACAATGAATGGACATATGTTTCTTCCCCTTGGTACTCTTTAATGTACTGCAGGTTAGAGGTGTGCAAAAAAAATTCTTCAGGCAGAATTTCTACATAAATTAGACTTTTGCTTCTGTGAAAGTTCAGAAACCATTTTGGCAACTTTTGCCGAAATTCTGCCTTAAAATGATGGAATAAATGTACAGACACTGCGTTTATGTATTAAACTGCAAGAAAAAAATTCCACAGAATTGCTTACTGTCAGTGGTCAGTTCTGCGGCTTTTTCCCCCACAGTTTAACACATTAATTCCTCCACCACTGATCACCACCAGCTGTGCCACCCCAATTGCCACCCACTGTACCCTCCCACCGATTGCTGGCCCCATATAAAAAAAATTTAGTCCCCCCACCCACCAATCGCTGGCCCCGTGTAAAAAAAATACCTGGTTATCTAGTGGTCCACCCACCCTCCAATTCCATATAAAAAAAGCCTGTTGCCTTGTTGTGCCCCCACCCACTGATCCTTTAGCCCCATAAAAAAAAAAAGAATACCATTCCCTGGTGTCTAGTGGTCCCTTTCACCCACTAATCACTGGCTTTATATAAAGCCCATATAAAAAAAAAATCTTGTGTCTTGTGGTCCCCCTACCCACCAGTCACCGGCCCCATATAAAACAAATCCCCGGTGTCTAGTGGTACCCTCCTACCTGATGATTGCTGGCAATAAGTATTGAAATCCTTGGTGTCTAGTGGTCCCTCTACACCCACCGATTGTGGGCCTAATGTAAAAAAAACTAAATTAAATAAATTTTCCCTCCCTGGTGTCTACTGGAACCCCCTCTCTATTCCTGATCCCCTTAGTAAAATATTTCCAAATCCTCTGGTGTCTAGTGGACCCACCACTCCACTCACACCTATCCCAACCTCAAGCCGGAAACCAGTACAGCCCTCTTCTATCCTCCATGGTTGACCACCCACTGAGCTGTCAGTGAATGAGCCTGTTCTTGTATAAACATGCACTCAGTCATTGACAACTCCTGCTCACTGGTAGTATCATACTCTGTGGGGTGGCAGACAAGAGCAGAGGGCTGTTCTGGTGGCCAGCAGGGGGTTGGTATGGTGGTAAAGGTGTGGTTTACTCCCTGGGGTTCCATCATGTCATTCCCACAGGGGGTCCACCGCGCCATTCCCCCTCCCCCCATCCTGATCCCTCACCGGCCACCGTAACAGCCCTCTGCTCTTGTCTGCAGCCCCACAGAGTGTGATAGTACCAGTGAGCTGGAGCTGGAATGTCAATGAATGTGCATGTGTTTGTACAAGCATGTGCTCATTTGTTGACAGCTCAGTGAGCGACCAGCCACGGAGGAGAGAAGAGGTCTGTGCTGGATACACGCCGAGGTTGGGTATGCGAGGAGCGGGGTGGTAGTGGACTAGTTGCCAGGATAGGGGGTGGGGGGCCCAATAGACACCAGGGAATGTAGAAAATATTTTACTAAGGGGATTGAGGACAGGGAGGTGGGCCCATTAGACATCAGGGAGTGAAAATAATTTAAATATTTTTTTATATTGGGCCCACAATTGGCAGGTGGGGGGACTACTAGACACCAGGGATTTTTTTTTTATATAGGGCTAATGATCAGAGGTTCAGGGGGACAACTGGACACCAGGGGCCCAATTGCAAAAGCAGTTAGACTGATGCAAGGTTCTTGCATCAAACACCAATGACACAATTTTCATCTTGCATCATAAACTGCAGCAATCCCCATTCCAAAATGAGGTCTGCATCGGAATGGGAAGCAGCTGTGGCAAATGGGCACTGTGCCACCCTTATGACCTACATCAGGATACTCCAGGTCACTAGGGCACTTGTGCCATGGTGGGGCTGCAACATCCCTTTTTTTGGGAGTCAGGAAGCCCCGCTGTGGGTGCACCAAGGGGCTAGAGTTAGGCTAGCTAGAAGCTGGTCTAAGCCCCCTGGCTATTGCCCCATGAGATGAGGAATTGATAGAAGGGTCTATGTAATAGGGGATATGGGGTGTCAGAAGGGACAGGGGATGCCATAGAGGGTGCTGGGGAGCAAATGGGTATGCTGGGGGGGTGATCTTGCACCCAGTGGGGGTGCTGAATGAATACCTTTGCTCAGTATTCACAAAAGAAGAAGAGGATGAGTTACCTAAACCAAACAGTAGAAGCACTCTGGATAATGGGGTTGACGCCAGTCCATTTACAGAAGAAAGAGTATTGAAAGAACTTCTAAACCTCAAGGTGGACAAAGCAATGGGGCATGACGGGATTCACCCTAGAATCCTAAAAGAGCTAAGGGAGTACCTAGTGACACCACTAACCACACTTTTTAACAAATCATGGGATGATGGGGTGGTACCTGAGGACTGGAGGAGAGCAGATGTGATTCCCTTCACAAAGTGGGAGCAAGGCAGAGCAGGAAACTCAGACCTGTTAGTTTGACCTCAGTGGTGGGGAAAATGATGGAATCACTTTGAAAGAAAATTGTTGAGTACCTAGAGGCCAGCGGGCACAGGACCCAAAGCAGCATGGATTCACAGCAGGAAGGTCATGTCAGATGAATCTAATCAATTTCTTTGACTGGGTGACCAAAGTAATTGACCAGGGAGGGGCTGTGGAATGGCCTACCTAGACTTTAGCAAGGCATTTGACACAGTCCCTACAAAAGATTAATAATCAAGTTAGCTAGCCTTGGAGTGGGTCCAGGGTGGTAGCCTGGTAGCAAACTGGCTGCACAACGGGACACAGAAGGTAATAGTGAATGGAACACATTCTGAAGAAAGGGGGGGTTACTAGTTGAGCACCTCAGGGCTCAGTACTGGGTCCAGTCCTCTTTAATGTCTTTATAGGTGACATTGCAGCGGGTCTGGAAGGAAAGGTGTGCCTCTTTGCAGATGACACAAAGATCTATAACAGAGATGATACACAGGGGGGGGGTAGAAAGGATGAGAAGGGACTTGGCAAGGTTGGAGGAATGGTCAGACATATGTCAACTTAGATTCAATGCAAAGAAGTGCAAAGTAATGCACCTGGGAAATAAAAAAACAGGAGAAGAGTACACAATAGCAGGGGAGGTACTAACGACAACAATAATGGAAAGGGATCTGGGTGTAGTCATATCAGATGACCCAAAGGTGGTAAGCAATGTGAGAAGTCAGTAGGAGAACCAGGGGATACTGGGATGCATAGGGAGGGGCATCACAAGTAGAAAAAGGGGTGGTTATCCCTCTATACAGACAGTTGGTGAGACCCCATCTGGAGTACTGCGTGCAGTTTTGGAGACCTCATCTACGCAAGGACATAGACAGGATGGAAGCAGTCCAGAGGAGGGCAACTAAAATGGTGTAGGGTCTACATCAGAAACCATATGGGAGAGACTGAGAGAGCTTAATATGTATACCTTGATGAAAGGAGGGATGGGGGACATGATAGAAACTTTTAAGTACCTCAAGGGAATCAACAAAGTCCAGGAGGACACCATCTTTCAGGAAAAGAGATGTGTAAGAACAAGGGGCACAATTTAAAGTTAGAGGGGGGGACTACCGGGTAATGTGGAGAAATATTTTTCGCTAAGAGAGTGGTGGACGATGGAACCGCCTTCCTGGAGAGGTTGTGGGCTCTAAAACAGTGGGGGAATTCAAACATGCATGGGACAGACATAAGGCAATTATAGGGGGGGGGGTTGCAGGAAGTAGGCTTTTGGTTAACTAGAATCTGCAGCTTATCCAATAGGTAGGGAAATGGGCAGACTGGGTGGGCCAAGTGGTCCTTATCTGCTGTCAAAGTCTATGTTTCTACGTTTCTATGCTGTTATGATAGAAATTCATACAACATTACCATACTGGTTATTACAACGGCACCCCCCACCGGGTGCCCGATCACTTTCACCTGGCATAACCACTTGCCCCCAACATCTCTTATGGAATCCCTTGTTCCTTTTCTGCCCCTGAACCCCCTCCTGGCATTGGTTGTTTTGATGCACTGGGTGTGGAGTGGGAGCCAAATCTCTGTGGCAAGTCACACAGGTGCACTTATTATTTGGCACTATCCTTTGAGTGCTGCAACTCCAGGTTATTCAGTGCAGGGACCCCCAATTTAACAGAATAGAGCACAGGGTCCCTGATGCAACCAGAGTGTGCCACAGCCCTAGATTGCCACAACTTGTGGCACTCTAACGGCTCTAATGGAATCGGGACCCAGGTATTTTTCTTTATAGGGGGCCAGTTATCAGTGGGTGGGGGAACCACTAGACACCAGGTATTTTTATTTTCACATCGGGTAGTGATCGGTGGGTGAGGGGGCCACTAGACACCAGGGGCAGGTGGAATTTACCTAGGGCCAGCTATCAGCTAAGGGGGGGGCTGTATTACAAAACACTACATTAAACTGTGGATGGAATAAATTAAGCAGTTTAATATATTATTCTGCAGTTCAGCCAAAAAAGTCAGTGGAACAGGGTGAAAATCCATTAAATATATTCGGAGGATACTGATCTTGCCAATGGCAGAAGTGTGGAAAATTTCTCAAAATTTCTGAAGTTTCACAGAAGTTCATTGAAAACGGAATTTGCAACTTTCGCACACCCCTACTGCAGGTATAGCCTCAACCACTTTTTAAGTCAGAACCCCAGGACAATGGATGTTTAGAACACTCTGAGTGAGCTTACCAAAGCGCCAGTTTTCTGGAAGTATAGTACAGGACATGTGATCTGTAATAAAAAGTTAAAATAGAAGAAACATCCAAATTATTTGTTGTAGTGTATCACTCCAAACGATAGACATACTTTTATGAAGATCAAGTCAGATTACTTAATGGAATCATCAATTCTTAGTACAGGTTTAAAATTTATGTTTATAACTGTGATATGTGGAAAGGATCAGACATAGTCTGACAGAGTTATGCATCTCAGCCTCTCTGTATCTAACAGGTTGGGTCAGGCCCAACTTGGAAAATCAGAAGTAGATTATCCTAAATGTAATGGGCTCTATTTTCCAAGGTGTGGAGTGGCTACACACTGAGTATCTGCCATGCATAGACATTCCACGTCCACTGCACCCCCTGTGCCTGATTCACCAAAGAAGCATGGCACTGTTACGCGCCAGATCCCTTGGCCCATCGGTGATCCCCGCTGAGGGACAGTCTGTGGGGTGGTGCAGGGAGCCTGCCCATGCTCTGCTACATTCTCGGAAGTGCAGAGTGCCTGGTTGGGGGGGGCGGGAATTACAGGCTACATGATCCCAAGGCAGTCACAGCCACTGAGTGCCCTGCCCCAACAGGATGCCTCCAGCAGCAGAACACACCATAGGGACCCATCTCTTTGCTGCCCAAACCAATGGACCACTGCTAGGGTGGATAGCCACCTTCCCCCAACAACAGAACCCCTGCATTCATCCTCAATGCCCACCCAGTGCCACACACCCCAGCACACAGCTGTGCCCCATCCCCGTGTATGCAGTCACCCCCCACCCCGACACACCTATGCCCCATGTCCATATCTGAGCATAGACACCTCCCCTGCTCAGTACAGCACTACCAGCCGGTGTCCCCAACCCCTGGTCATGGCTTCCCTGGCTGTGCATTGGTGTGCAGTGGACCCCCCTGGTGGCACTATCAACACCACCACCCCCGACCCCATACCTGCCCATCAGTGCCATGGCACCAACAAGCAGGTATGGGGATTGGGGAGTGTTGTCTGTGCTGTGAGTGGGAAGGAGCACTGAACACCAATGGAGGTCTGGGGGTGCTGGGATCAGAGGAGGTGGAGGGGTCTGGACGTTCCTGACTGTGTCTGTTCATGCACAATGGGGCTGTTAGTGTGGGGTCCCTACTTTGGTGATGGGGCTTGGCTGTGTGTGTGTGTGGGGGATACCACTGCCTCAGGGACAGGGAGTCACTGTGTGGGGAGATAGCATATTGAATGGGGGTCCTACTGCCAGGGACATCTGTGAGGCCGCATGGGCACTCACGTACATGTGTCTGGCTAGGGGGTGCACTGGATGATGGGGTCGGTCTACATGGGTCCTGGTGCTGCAGTTGGCATACATGCACCTGGACCAATGTCCTGCAGCACAAATGATCCACTGTGTCACCCTGGACAGGCATCCCATTGGATGCCCGCCTGGATCTGCTATGCTGCCCCTTGCTGCCCTGCACGCTGGGGGGAGGAGCCCAGACAGGTTCCCCATGGGTGCATGCAGTAGTGAATACTGTGCACCCTGCACCTGTCTGGGGCTGCAGAACTTTGCAGGCAGGATATGCACCTCCAGCACATTTTTCCCACACCTTGGATAATCATAGAAACATAGACCCCCAATATGCTTAAATTAGGGCCATTCAAATGTTAGTATAATTTTAGCTAGTCAGTAAAATCAGAATACATTGTTCTCATCTAGTTACTGATGCCAAAAACTGGTCTGTTTTTCATTTAAAACAAATTTTCTTTTTCTTCCTACCTAAATGTAAATGGGAACTTTTGGATACCAGATTTCATACTGAAGTGTAGGCAAGTGTGGCTATCAATTTAAATACACTAAAATGATATTATTATTGTGCCTACTAGTTTAAATACATTAACATGGTACTGTTATTTGAAGGGCCCTGTTTGAAACATGTTACATTCCATTTTCTTTTAATTAGGGAGTGTTGTGGCACTCTTCATCTAGCATGCTTCCTAACTGTTTATCACTGGTACCTTGTGCTGAACTGTGTAAATGTAAGGCCAGGTCTAGTGTAGAGAGTTGTCTTGCATTAGAATTATAAATGGTATATCCTCATGTCACCTGATTACTGCATAGCAAGTTAAAAGGAAGAGCAGCATAGGATGTGGCTCTATGAGAGGTACCTTGACAATGGTAGCCATACTTGCCCACGCTTAAGTCTGAACTATGGAAATCAAAGTCTCCCATTCAAATTTGGGTGAGAACAAAAAAAAAAGAAAATGGTTAAATAAAAAATGGAAAGCCAGACATTTTTAGGCATCACTGGCTTAATAAAGAGTGATGAATTATGATATTTTGATTATCCACTTTGCAAGTAAGTACCTCTGTAAAAAAATTAAATACATTGAAATGATGCTGATATGTGAAGGTCCCTGGTTTAAACATGTTACATTCTGGAATATTTGCTAGTTAGGGAGCAGTGTGGCCTTCTTCACCTAACATGCCCTCTAACTGGCTAACATTGTACCTCGTGAGCAGAACTTTATAAGTTTAAACCAAGTTTAGCTTTAAGAGTTGTTTGGCATTAGAACACAGAGCAAGGAGTCACACGATGTGTTGGTAACAGGAGGACATGCCTCCAAGTCTCTCTGGCTCTCTTGTCATTCATTTATTATTTTTATTACTTAAAGTGTCTATAACTGACCTTTCTCACCTTTTTTAGCCTGTCCTTGCTCTCCTGGTGCTGGATTTTGCTTTTGCTGGCCAGTTCAGGATTCACAAATGGAGGCAGAAATGATGCAAGCTCTCCCACGGCACACACCACCACTGACTCCAGATAGAGACAAAGGGGCCAAGTGTAACATGCCCCAGACCTTGGCAGCATCTTGGCCTTATCCTCCTTGACAGCACTTTTGGAGGGGAGATTTCTTCAGGAGTTCACTCCTATGAAGAATGCCCTGTAGTTGTTGATGGAAGATCTGAGGACACTGTGGTCAACAACTGAAGCCCTAAATCGTTGTGTGGGAGACACTGAGGCCCATGATAGTTCCCTCAACAATTGGAGGGACTGTATGGAACCTAATTTATCCTTGATGCATCATCGTGTTTCAAAACTGGAGGAGTGGAAAGAAGATCTGGAGGGAAGAAGCTGCAGAAATAATGTAGTGATCCTGGGGCTTCCTGAATGGGTGGCAGGTCCCAGCTTGGTCCTGTTTACTCAAATATCACATGACAAGTTGGTTGGACCCTCCCTCCAATAGGCCTGACTATATTATTGAATGGGCTCATCGAGCCCTCCACCAAATGTCAAAGGAGGGTGAGCATCCCCATCTCTTCTTCTTCAAATGCCTGAACTATTTAGATCGCCAACATGTCCTGGCCAAAACTTGGGAGCTGCAATCTTTATCCAGGAAAGGGACCCCAACCAGGTGAGTCAGGATTTACTTCATTCGGTCAGTAAGCGGAGGGAGGCTTATCACCTCCTCATTACCAAGCTTATTGCAGCCAACATTAAATTCTGGATGTTTTTCCCAGCTCACCTCCAAAACATGAGTGATGGTGCTAATGAAAGCTTTGAATCAGTGGACTCAGCTCAGAAAGAATTACCATCTGTCTTCCCAGATCTTTTTAAAGCTATGTGAGTACCACAGGGTCCTGTGGATGTTTAATTTAGTGGTTTCTAATATAAATGATGGGCTATAGTTTATTTTAAGATTTAGAGATCTCTTCTTCCTCTTATTGACTTCCTTAGCCCATACCCTGCATTCTCGTATGTCTATGTTGGATTTGGACCATGTTAGTTACTTGTTAGTGTCCTGTTTATGGCTCTGGACCAGACTTGTGGCACATGTGTGAGACCCACACAGAGGTTATGTGCTACTCCCCACTACAGTGAGAGACTGGTCTGCAGAGGAACTGTACCAGTGTTCTTATTGGGATGCATCACTGTTGCACTCCACTGTCATCGTATTCATGTACATGGATACTTTTTCAATGGAGTCACTGTGGTAGAGACCCAGTGGTATTTGTTGCCATCATCCAACTGCTCTCCTTTTAGTGCAGTTACTATGGTCCGATGGGAATTCAAACTGAACTGTTGGCTGGGCATTTAATATTTGGGCTGATACAGTATGGGTTTTGAGGTTAAAGGGTCTCTCCACCAGTCATTTGTTTACTGATGCACCCTTGAACTGAACAGATCAGTGTTATTCAATATTTGCTCCTTCATGGGCATAGTTCTATCCCACTGTTGTTCTGGACTCTCCCCTTTTTGTTTTCCTGTTCTTTGTGCAGTGGTGTTTCTTTTAGTTGTCAGTTTTAAAGGGAGCAATACCAGCAGCAGACTCTGTATGCAGTTTGTTTATTGCTCCACAGTTAATCCTGTACAGTATGTTTTCTTGGTGGGATGTTTGTTAAAATACAAATGTTACTTCCTTACTCTGTAACCCTTCTCTCAGAGTTTTCTTTTACATAGCTGTTGTTGGTAAGGGGACTGCAGGTTGATGGGATTTTAAGCCTTACAGTTACCCCAGTCTCTGAGGGAATGGGCCTCATTATACTTTGTTATACATTTATCATCTTATAGCTCGGTTTTCCTTAGGCATGGGTGGGGGGTGGCTGTGAGTGAGATGGATTTTGACTCAGTATTGCCATTAGCTCTTTTATCTATGGTTTGAGGTCTATGTTCCTGATTGTTGTCACTGTGGGATCTGGGGAGTTGAGGGGGGACTAATAGGGGACTACCAAGCACACATTATGGGCAGGGCCCTTTTTTGGTGTGCGGTCTTGGGGACTGGGACTGAGGGTCTTCTTTTGATTCTTTTTTGGGTTGGTTGTTCTTATGGTGTAAGAGATATGGGGTAGTTTATATTTTTCTTTTTTGTGGGGTTTACTTATTACACACAGATATTATCTTTGCCTTAGCTGTTGGCAGGGGATGGGGGTCCATACCACAGTTTTTATATTGGATTTAGCTGGCTTCCTAATTGTGTCATTAGCTGTACTGATTTCTTATGTAACTTCCTCTTTATAAATGGGTACTATCTTTAAGTCTGTGACATGTAATATTAAGAGAGCTAATGATAAGGGAAAACACTATATGATTTTACACCATTTAAAGAGGCTCCAGCCTGAAGTGGTCTTTTTACTAGAGACCCACTTGTGGCAGGAGGACATCACCTACTTCCACAGAGAGTGGATGGGGCAAGTTTTGGGGGTGGGCTGCAGCAACAGGAAGGGTGGGGTAGCCATTTTGGCTAATAGAAAAATAGCCTTTCAACTACTTCAGGAGTGTTGGGACCTGAAGGGCTATTCCGCTTGGTCCATGGGCATTTGGGCCTCACCAAAGGACTTTTGGGCTCTGTTTATGGGCCCAATTTGAACTCCCCTCAGTTTTTTTGCCAAGCTCACCACTGAGTTAGAACCTTTTGCCCATGTACCTATTTTCCTAGGGGGGCATTGGAACCTGGTCCTTCATCTGGACTTGGACAGGTCCGGGTCGTATGGAAAGGTTTGTCCCCTGTCAGCGAGGACTGTGACTGCTGTTATATGATCTGGGGTTGGTGGACCCTTGGCATGTTACGCACCCTACAGAGAGGCAATATACTTTTTTCTGCTCCCCATTCCTCGCAATCCCATATTGATTATTTTTTGATTAGCAAGGAAGGCTTACAGGGACTCCTTTCCTGTGATATACAACCTATGGTCCTCTCAGATCATGCCCCCTTCTCTCTAGAGCACTCTGTTAAGGGATTAGAGAATCATGACAGAACTTGGCAGTTGAACACCTGCCTTAAGGATCCCAGCACTCTCATAGTAATTCAAAAGTTTCTTCAGAATTTTTTCCAAGATAATAAGGGTCCACTCAGGTACTAGATGTTTTATGGGAGGGCTGCAAAATGTACCCTAAGGGGTAAATGTATTCAATTAGTGTCCAAAGCAAAAAAAATGTCCACTGAAAAAGTTAACTCTTTGTTACATCAGTAATGCTCATTGGAACATCAATTATCTTCCCCAGTCTGACTCCGTCATTTAGTTAAAACTGAACTCCCTCAAAGCACAATACTTTGGGTTGTTGGCAGAGAATGCCAATTTAGCCTTACAATGCACTAAAATGCATTATTTGGAATCAGGGGAGTGTGTGGACAGACTTCTGGCCTTGTGACTTTGGCAGATGGATTCCTCCAGTGCTATTCCCAGCCTCCAACCTACCCTTGGGGAAAAGATTCTCATTCATCCTCGAGACATTGTGGATGTTTTTTAGTTGTTTTTTAAGTCTCTTTACACTCCTGACCCTAGTTTACAAGCGTCCATTGAGCAGATTGATGCCTTTTTAAATTCTCTACACTTACTGCAATTAACAGAAGAACAACAGCACCGCTTGCATGCACCTATTTCCATTCTGGAAGTTCGTAGGGTGATTGAATGCCTTCCAAAAGATAAGGCCCCAGGTCCGAATGGCTTCAACAATAGCTTCTATTCTGCCTGTATTGATATTATAGCCCCTTTCCTTGCAGAATAGTATAATGTTTTGCTCTCTTCAGGACTCTCTGATCTCTTCTTCACTTAGGCCTTCGTAACCTTAATCGACAAGCTGGATAAGCCTGAGCTTGTATCGGGTAGTTACCACCCCATTTCTTTGTTAAATTCTGATATAAAGATTCTTGCCAAAATTCTAGCCAACTGCCTCCTCCAGGTCTGGAATGGACTTCTCAGCCCTGAGCAGGTCAGTTTTGCTGCGGGTCAGCTTTCCAGCAACCACCTTCATAAGTTATTATACTTGATTTCTGTGTCTGGGTAGAGCAATACCCCTGTGGCCTTAGTCCCCCTAGATGTGGAAAAAGCATTTGATCGGGTTTTTGGACCATTTTATTTGCTCCTTTTCAACGGTTTGGCTTCCCTTCCTTTTTTTTGTGATTGGGTGAAAGTCCTTTGCTGTCATCTATCCGCCAGGTTCAGGTGTAATGGGGTGCTATCTGCTTGCTTTTCCCTTTTGCAGGATGTGAGGCAGGGCTTCCTGCTTTCCCCATTATAGTTTAATCTTTATTTGGATCCTCTTCTTTATAATATTCAGCAAAATCCTCGCATTCAAGGGATTCGGGTGGGTGGTTCTAGCTATAAGATTTTAGCTTACGCAGATGACCTTCTTTTACATATTGAGGAAGCTCAGATCTATATTCTAGCTGCACTGTAGGAGATTCAATAGTTTTCTTAGGTGGCGGGGTATAAATTGAAAGTAGATAAAACTAAAGTTCTACCTTTGTAGATGAAACTAAAAGTTCTACCTTTGAATTCTTTGGTTACAAAGCACTTGATTCTTGAGTTGGGTCTCTCTTGATAATCCAAGGTGCTTACTTATTTGGGAATCCAAGTGACTCTATCTCTTTTTGGCTTGATTAAATATTAACTTATCTCCCCAATGTCAGGAGATTGTGATGGACCTTCAGTGCTGGATGGCACTCCTTCTTTCCCTTTAGGGTTGAGTGAATGTCACAAAAATGTACATTTTGCCACAGGTGTTGTACCCACTTGGGATGCTTGGGTCTTTTCTCCCCAAATCCTCATTCATCTGCCTCCAGAGTCTAATAACAGATTTTTTGTGGAGAAGGTGTACTCCCCACCGTGCTTACTTTAAGTCAATAATACCTAAAGAATTTGGTAGCCTCCATCTCCCCAATTTCCTTTATTCTACTCTGCCATATGTTGTAACAAAATATTCCAATGGGGTTGCCTCTTGTTTGCACAATCTGACCAGTCATACTGCCCTCTGTAGCTATCTCTAGAGAGTCAGTTGTGCAAACACTATGGCCTCCATCTGAGAGTCTCCTTTATATGAAACCATCATGTTTTACCTAAGCAGCTCACACTTACTCCACCGATGTGGTCCCTTAAAGAACTCCAGCAGATTAGCATCTATTTTGATTCAGACTGGAGAAAGGACCTGACATAACTGGTCATTGGCAATCTGAATATTCAGATTGCTAGCTGCCCCATTCTTGTTAGTTTTTGCCCGTTCCTCTGTGATGCTTCTTTAGTTTCACTGGTCAAGGATGGTAATTTTGTCCCAGTTTGGGTACTTCAAAAGTGTCTCTAGGTCCCTCATTATCATCCTTTAAAGCACCTGCAGCTTTCTAGGGCTGTGATGTCCTAATTCGGCCCTCACCCTTGTTCTGCACAGACCGATCCTGTTATACAAGACTTCTTATCTATTGCAGAGCAACCCCACTTTATTTCTCAGTTTTATGGTCCATTCCAGAGATCAGACCTGGGTAGCCCAAAGGGGGTATGTTTTTATTGGCAGCAAGAACTGAATCTTCACTTAGATGCTAAGATTTGGCAGGCAATCTGGAGGAGTTTAAATAGATATGTTAAACAGGACTGTTATCATTTATTACAATTTTGCATTCTGCACAATTTATACTTCACTCCCCTTAGATTGTTCAGAATTGGCAGATCTGGGTCTATAACCTGCTAACACTGTGGACTTGCTGAGGGCAACTTAGAGCATATTTTATGGGATTGCCCCAAAGTGATTCCTTTCTGGCCCACCATTCTGAATTCTTTAGATCCCCTTTTTGGGCTAGATTCTTTTTTTACATTGCAGATTTGTTTTGTGGGTTATCATTCAGATGAGCTGTTTGGTCCTTCTGGGTCTAAATGTCATAGATTTATATCACTGCCAAGCTGATAATTGTGTCAAATTGGCTTGATGAGTCCATACCCTCATTCAGGGAATGGCATACGGAGATCATACTTTCCCTGGAGACATAAAATCATATAGCCTGTCAGTAGAAAAGATGCCATAAGTTTAAGTCCCATTGGGAAACACTTTTGGCTTTACTTTCAGTCTCAGAAAGATCTTAGGCTGGTGTGGGTTGGATGAGGGGGTTGACATTTTCTCTTTTCTCTCATGTCATGTTGTGTCTGTTTCTGTCTCTTGATCAATGTAATGCTTTAATTTTGTTGTTTGTTGTGTTCTGAGGGGCAGAGGGTTGTTCATTTGAGGGGTGTGTGTAGGCTGGTGGGGATGGAGTTTTTCTTTTTTCTAGTTTGTTGGTTTGTTTTTATTGAAATTGGATGTGTTTTTGTAGTTTTCATGTCTTTTTTGTATCTTAAAAATTTTATAAAGTATATTAAATTAAAAAAAATACCGAGCGTGCAGCTTCACTTCAGCTCATTATTGTAGGTTGAAATGAAAATCAGCAGAAGATGTGACTCACTGGCAGGTACCTTGATACTGGTAGTGACACTTGCCAACTCTTCAATCTGAATTCTGGAAATCAAAGTTACCCATTCAAATTGTGGTTAGAACAAATGCAAGATATTAAAAAGTAAAATCTGGCTCATTTTGACATAATCAGATATTTGTTTATGGCCCGTTGATGGAATATATTTCCTTTAATGGTCTGCTGGTCCAATGCCAACATAGTTTCAGAAAGAATTTTAGCACAAAGACAGCCTTGGTCAAGTTGATGAGAACTATTAAGAATGCTTTTGAGGAGGGTGGGGTATGCCTGGTCAGTACTCATTGACTTGACCAAGGCCTTCAGTGTAGTAGATTATGCTTGGCCTGTAAAGAAATTGGGATGTATAGGCCTTGAAATAGTGGCAATAAATTGGTTCAAAAGTTGTTGTTTTTTAAGAACTCAATGACGATAGGAACAGCCCTCTCTGATCCCTGTGAGATATTTAAGGGTGGTTTGCAGGGCCCAGTGTTGAGTCCTCTGCTCTTTTCATTGTTTGTTAATGGCCTGACTAATGTATTCTCTGCCACTTATCCTATTCTATATGGAGATGGCATATTCATTATCAGCATCAGCACAAATATTTTCAAAATTCCATCTGATCAGCAGCAGGGGATTTTGCAGTTGGCTGACTGTCTAGAGTGAAATAGACTGTTACCGAAAGAGACCAAAACAAGAACTTCAGTCTTTGGAAGTCGCCAGAGGCTGGCCCATGCTGGGAGTGACCTCATCATCTGTGGGAGAACAAGGGAAAACTTACAGTTTGTGCAAGTATTCAAATATTTGCAAGTTTCACTGGATCAGAGTATGAATTACTATATGTCCCCCATGTTGGAGTTAGTCTCCAAGAAGAAAAAGCAGAAGTTATGCTATTTGTATCATAATGTAGTGTCTCAAGTAATGGAAACAAGATCTTTTGTAGCCAAACAGGTGCTGTTGCCTATATTGAATTATGAGGCAAAGCTGTTTATGAATCAAACAGATGCATTTATGCAAATCTTTTGCCAAGTACATAATGGCATCTGACACACTGCTTAAGGGCTCCCTTCCAAACATTTCATTGCACCCTCCATACTGTAGCACATTGGGAATCCTCTCACCTAAACTAAGAATTGAAATGAATATGGTATGTTTTGTACAACAGATTTATAGGTTAGCAACTCTGAAAGATGCATCTTGTAAGCTACAATTAATTACTGCCTGACATGCAACAACTCACTCTAATCTACTTGTTTTTTAACCAAAGCAAAATAACTCAAAGCTGGAAGATGTTCCTTTTCCTGAGCAGAATCACATTTATTTCATCCAATATTACTTTGTATTGTTCACTGGGAAGTTTCAAAATAGCACGTTATCATTTATATGAAACTGACTCAATCTGCATGTTTTGATATACCCTGAAACTGTTATACAGTATACCAAATTATCTGCTTATTTAAATATTACTGAATGTATGCATGTTTTGAATGTTTGTGTCAGTTGTAACTGTAAATGGGCTTGTCCCAGTCCACTTGCTGATGAAACAATAAAATGAAATTTTGAGCAGCAGTTAGTTGATGGGGCAGGTGGAATCTTGTAATCAGAACCAGAACTAGAAACAAAAAAGGTATTCCATAGGACAAAGAAATTGTGCAGTCCATTAAAAAGCAGAGTAAGGCTACAAAGAAGCTCTGGATCTGCTGCCCTCAAAATTCCAGTGTAAAACAGAGGCATACTTATCTATCCCTTATATTTCACCCTGATGGCACCCAACTTGCTTAGCCCCTCCACCCTCAGTATGGGTCTGTATTAACCAGCAGAATGCCCTGCTTCATGACTATGTTTTCCATTTTATTTCTAAGCTTTTGGTGCTGTTGGTTGGTTTTAAAAGTCAAAATGATTTTCACTAAAATAGTATGTGTAAGGCATAAGTATTCAGATAACAACAATGACAATATGATATGGTATATGATCTAAGGCAGACAAACATGTATGCATTGTAAACAAGTAAGCAGAGTCAAATGAATGATGTGTAGATATTTGGTTTGCACACATAATTGGATAAATAGAAACATGGATACTGACACTGGCTTTAAAGATAAACTGATTTCTTAGTAAAGCTTTTACAGTGATCATGCTTTAATTTAATTGTAAGCCTCCGTGACTGAGTTGTTGGGATATCTTGATCTTGTTATACAACAGTGTAGTCACTCTAATGCTTTCCCTGTACAAATGTGTGTAAGCACGGTTGTGTGCATGATTTTCTCCCTCTCTCTCTCTTTCTGTTCCTTTATGTCTCCTTAGATAAAAAAAATACTGCATTTAACTCTACTCTGCAGAGGTCAGAATTTCAAATATATGTAGTTATCTGAGTTCCTCCGCAATCCAAGGTTAAATGAAAAGAGATGTAAGCATTAGTCTTTAAAAATTTCACATAAAACTAACTCTAATTTCTAGTGGATCTTAATTACATTCCTTTGAGGCTTGGGCTCAAGATTGTTTGTAATATTCTTCCTTTGTAGGCATAACACTGCTATAATGGTAGAATGTCCTTGGGGAGATTTCAGTGATGTTTGCAAAGCAATCTGAACTCTGACTGATGAGTATTGCAGCTTTAATAAAAATGTGATGACATACAACTCGCGTGTTTGTCTTCAGGGAACTTAACTTGGGAGCAGTGACATATGTATGTAAGGAAGCATCATATATTTGAAGGACTTATGTGTAAATCTGACTTTTCCTTTTATAAGCAAACATGTTTTATACTGAAAATAACCCACTACTGTGTGTTTAGTGCACCCAGCATTTAGCAAAGTGGCTCTGCAAATAGAAGCACTGGTGTGTAGATGTGTATATATATTTTTTCCACTTCGTTAGCCATGTTTTTAAATGACATGTCATTAGGAAGGCATACTTGTCAGTCAGGCTTTCTGAAACAGAATTAGAAAAAAAAGATGATTTGATACCTTTTATTGGACCAACATAGATGTTATAAAAGAAAACAGGTGCTTAATCTTTCGGACTGCACACAGTCCTTAATCAGAAGTTAAACAGGTTTAATAAAAGGTGTCAAATCATCCTTTTTTCTGGATCTTTTGTTACAAGGACTAATATGGCAACAAAAATATTTTACTGTGAAAATGAATTAGCCAGAGATAGCCTTACTCTCAAAGAACTTAAAAATAGGAAGGATTTGATTTACTGTCTTTTTTCTATAAACAGCAGAAAAAAAGAGGCCACATTCCAGTACAAGAGAACTGCTTCCCCTCTTTGGTTGTAAAATCTTTTACATAGTTAAACATAGAAATCAGATTCCCATCTAAGTTTTGCATGATGCAGTTTTAGTCCAGTTTTCATTCATTTTTAATTCAAACCGCAACTACACAAAACTGAATGGCAACATGGTTAGGCAGTTAGAACATGGCTTAATAACCAGGTTCAGATCCTGAAACACCTACTCCATGCTATGTCCTTGATTTAGTAAAGTGTTCACTCTCTGCTTCAGATTCAGTTCATTAAGAATGTACCCCCTTCATCTTGTATCTAATGTACAGTTTGCATATGCACCCCTGTTATATCATGGGTATCAGCTGTATTATTTTTCAGTCTAATGTTTACATGAAATTCAATAAACATAAAGTTTAAAAAAGCAACCACAGAGAAAACTAAAAAGCACTGTGGCTTTAAGGTCTAATCCCAAATTCCTGCAATCCTAGTCCATAGTGAAAATATCATGTCCTGTGTTGCAAATTATAAATTAAAATACCTCATAAGTGGAAAGTATAACACTGTAAATTCATATTGATATGAAGATTTACACAAGAAAAGGATTTTGCAGCTATGTGAGCTATACGCATTAAAGCTATCTACTATATGTATTTTTTACACTTTTCAGTAACTGTCAGCCCTGAGGATCCTCAAAATAATGGCTCCAATGCTGTACCTTAGAATGATGTCTTATCCATATCCTTATAATAATTTTTACATATAATGGTGGAAATTACAAAATTGCTGTGTATGAGACACTCTTAATCTCTGTGGCTATTTACAAGGCACTGCTAGGAATGGACTCCTCTCACTTTTTTTCCAGGGATGGGCACACAGGAGTTTGTGTTTAATCTTAGTTTGCGTGGAACTCTCTGGGACCCTCAGTATGAGCACTGGTTTGGCCAAAATCCCCACTTACATCCCTTGCAAGGTGATGATAATGGACCAGCTGTCTCCTTATGGACTAAATGTCACATATGTATACTGCTGGCCACAGTGACTATCCTGTGGTCATCTGCAAATCTGGGTATCCTGCATGGCAGCACAGAACACTGCCAGCATGCTATATGCAAAAGTGACGTATTTCTGAAACCAATGTTCAGTAAACATGAACAAGATGAAAGTATTTTTATAGAAACATATAAATATTAATGCTGGCAGCAGATAAAGACAGATCCATCCTTCTGACCATAAAGAGTTACCTACTTATTTCCCTAATCTAATATCCCAAATGACTACTTTTCTCCCCCTTCCCCCCAACTCCATCTAAGTTACCCTTTCTGGAATTATCTGCCCTTTAAAATTGTCCCTATCATGTCAGAACCCATGTATGGTTCCTGCCTTCACCACTTCTACCAGTAATATGTTCCATGAGTCCACAACCCTCTCAGTATAGTAGAACTTCCTGACTTCCTTCCTGAGGTTTACCCCAACTAGCATGCATCCGAGTCCTCTCATGACTGCACTTCTGTTCCTTTTGAATAGGTCATCATGGTCTATTCTATTAATTCCCCTCAGGAACATGTATGTCTCAGATATGTCACTCCCCTCCCTTCTGGCCTCCAGTGAGTGCATGTTAAGGGCCTCAGGTCATTCTTTACATGATCTGCCCTGTTGGTCTGGATCATCTTGGTGACAATACACTGCACAGAAACATAGAAACATAGAAGTTGATGGCAGATAAGGACCGCAAGGCCCATCCAGTCTGCCCATTTCTTTTTCTACCTTATAAATGTGCCATCGGCCTTTGCTCTGTCAGTGGCCTATCTATTCATAGTCATTTGTATTGCTCCCTTATGCCTATCCCATGCCTGTTTGAAGCCCTGCACTGTATTCATAGCCACCACTTCTTGTGGTAAGCCATTCCATGCATCCACCACCCTTTCTGTGAAAAGAATTCCTCACATTCCTTAATCGGCCTCCTCTAATCTCATGCTGTGTCCTCTTGTCCTGCTATTTTCTTATATTTAAACATGTTAGACTCTTTCATCTTGTTTATGCCCTTAAGGTGTTTGAATGCCTCGATCATATCACCTCTCTCCCTCCTTTGCTCAAGGGTATACATATTGAGCTCCGTTAATCTGTCCTCATATGTCTTCTGATGCAGTCCCTGCAC
This sequence comes from Neoceratodus forsteri, assembly GCA_016271365.2. Lineage (NCBI taxonomy): Eukaryota > Metazoa > Chordata > Ceratodontiformes > Ceratodontidae > Neoceratodus > Neoceratodus forsteri. The sequence goes on along the minus strand of CM057458.1, from coordinate 872,200,916 downwards.
CATTTTGGTTGCCCTTCTCTGGACTGCCTCAATTTGGTTAATGTCCTTAACACAGCTTCTACCTTGTCTGTCTCCTTTCCAAGGTGTGGACCATAGGACTAGACATTATACTCCAGCTGATGACTCACCAGTTACCTATACAGGGTCAACATCACTCCCTTCCTCCTACTGCCAAATCTCCTCCCAAAGCAACCCAACATCCTTGCTGTTTGCTGCATACTGTGATGCACTGGCTGGCTTGTCTGAGGGGGTCCCTAATGATAAGTCCCAGGTCCCATTCCATGGATGTTGTGGCTAATCCCCCCCCAGTATGCTGTATGTTGGTTTCTCTTCCATTTATGCTTTGCTTTGCCATTTTGTACAGTAAATCTTTATTGTCATATTCTGGAGCACATTTCCATCCATACCAGCTCCCTCTTAAACTCTGTCACCCCTTCTCTGTTGTGTACCCTTCCACATATTTTTTTTACCATCCAGAAAGGTACACTTATTGCCCATGATGCCCACCCCATATCAGTACTAAACATATACAGTATAACAGGGCAAGTCCCAGAACAGACCCTTGTGACACTCCTCTTGCACCCCCCTGTCCTCTGACTTGATGCCATTCACTACCACTCTTTGTTTTCTTCTCACCAACTAGTCCCCTACCCATCTGGCCAATTCTCTATCAGAGTTTTTCAGATTCCTGAGCAGCCTCCTGTGTGGCCTTGTATCAAAGTCTTTGCTGAAATCAAAGTTTAGTACATCAACTGCCTGCTTTCTTTCAACAACCCATATAACATAATAAAGAATTACTGTTTGTTTGGTCTGGCAAAACTTCTTGCCAAAAAATCCATACTCCTGGTGTTCTGTAGCCCATTTGCTGCCTGCACCATAGCTCTCTCAGTTTCTGAAGGGGCTGTGTGAGTTTTTTTCGCAGCTAATCCCCCCCCCCCTCACAAAAGTTGACACCACCATGACCTCTACAAGCCTAATGCCAAATGGGAACCTCCATCTAAGTCAAACTGCCCTCTGCCACTGGAACCAAACTGCAGCTGCCAGTTGCTGTGGTGCTGTAAGCCCACTGTGTTTTGAATCTATGATCTGAACTTACTGTATGTGAACTTGCTGCCTGCACCACAGCTCATTCTCAGTTTCTAAAGGGGCTGTGTGAGAGAGGGTGTTTTCCAGATAATCCTCCTCCTCCTCCATCCTCAACAGTTGTCACCATCAGAACCTCTACATTCCAAACAGGACCCCTCCATCTAAACCTGCCTACCCTACCCTACTGGAATCAATCTCAACTGCTAATCAGTGGTGTGTTGTAAGACTGTGATTTCTTGAATCTTGGATCTGGACACATGTGAGCTTGCTACCTGCACCAGAGCTCGCTCTTAGTTTCTGAAGGGACTGTGTGAGACTGTTTTTTTCCCAGCTAATCTTCCTGCTCCTCCCCATTCAACAGTAGGCACCACCAGGACCTCTACACGCCAAAATGGACCCTTCATCTAAGCCCGTCTACTCTCTGCCGCTGCAACCAATCTCAACTGCTAGTGGTGGAGCATTGTAAGCCCACCATTTTGACTTGCTGGACTCCTCAGTACTGATAAGCATGCCATTGCAAGTGTCCTGAACACTAAGGACTGCAGTGCCAAGAACAGGGAAGGAGTTTGCATTGCGTCAGCTGTCAGCTGGCCATGCTACCCCTCTGGGCTGTCTCCTTTAACCTCTGCAGCTTAACTCTGTTTAACTCTTAGTACTGCCACGTCCACCTCATCTCAGGTACAGATAGTACTCTGAAAGTCTTACAGGTTCAAGTATGTCCCCTGTGTTTCATATTTTACTCATCCAGTGTAACTCACCTTTCTTTATACATCATTCATTTTGCACACTGTACTTGAGTTATTACTTACACTAAGACTTTTCCAGCTACTTTTGTGAAAGACCTGTCTGCCTTAGTTCCCCTTTGGTTTTGTTGATGTAACCTTTGCACACTTATTTATTCCATCCTGCTTTTCTTTAAATTTCCCTCAATTTGTGTGACTCCTAGATACACCCTATCTGGGTATACTGTTCATTTGTACTCTGTGTTTTATTTTTAATTGAGTCATACCCAGGTACCATAATTGCTCTAGATTCTGATAGTGTGTGCTGAGTTGCTAGTTTTATTTGTTCTATTCCTTACATATTTTTTATATACCTGGTTCCCCTCCTCCTAACATTCCTACCTCATTGTTCTGTTCATCCCCATAGTTTACTGCCTAGATCTGCTATTGTTTTTCAAACTACACTAGCCTATTCATGTTTTTTTCTTCCACTGCTGTACTCTTGCTTTGTTGCTATATATTGCATTCTAGTACCTCACCACCATGTTCCTTGGCTTCCTCTGCTTTCTCCACTTCCCCCTCCTATTCCCTTCCCCCCTACCTCCCTCTCTTACCCCACCTCCCCTCTACCACCCTCCTCTTCCTGTTCCTCCTCCTGTCTACCCATCTGACCTCCTCTCACCATCTACCCTTGGATCCTCCCATCTCTCCACATGGAGTTTTTATATACCATATCTCTTATCCTTTTATCATCCCCCCTCCCCTTCTCTTCTCCTTACTCCAAGGGGAGGAAGTCCCACTATGTCCATGTCCTTCTTCTCTTGCTCTTGTCTGGTTACATGGAGTCCAATCCAGGTCCCTCCCCGACCCTACTGCCCCAACGCCTTTGTTACTTGTAAGAGCCTTAGCATTTTCTTTTTTAATCCTAGGAGAATCCTCCCTAAGCTCAACCTCCTCTCTATCTGGACCCAACAGCATTCTCCAGACAACCTCTGCATGTCTGAATCCTGGCTCTCCTCCAGTCTCCCAGACTCTAGTCCAAACCTTCCAGACATCCATCTCTTCAGTCAGACAATAGAAAATGTGCTGGTGGCATTGCCAACTATGTTCACCAGAGCCTCTCCTACACCCTATATCAGGGAGGTTGTACTCCTCCTCCCATGAATTCCTCCTTTTAAGGCTCCAATCTCCTCATCTGTCCCCATCTTCATTGGGTTTTTCTATGCCTCACCCAAGATTTCACCTGCATCTTTGATTGACTCTCTTTCTCTCCTGTATCACCTCATATTCTTCCACTGGTGAACTTATACTTCTTGGGGTCTTCAACATTAATTGTGTCTCCCCTTTGCTGTATCAACCACCTGTGGACTGAGTCCCTAAGTCTAGCCCAAATAATTTTAGAACCTGCAAAGCTCAACCCCCATTCCTCCAACCACAATATGTTGTACTGGGTTCTGCCCTCCACCCTCCCTCATCTTTGCATGATGTTCTACATCAGTAAATTCTGGTATCCCCTCATTCACAAAACACATCTCGTCCAGGTGCCTCTGGTCACTGAATATCAATGCTGAAATGAGCGTCCTCACTGCAACATACTGCTCAGCCATCCCCTGGGCCTCCAATTTTTTTGTAGCCCTTCACCTTTCTCATTCCAAATTCTGCTCAGTCTGGGACTTGCAGTTCCCCCAAGGAAAATTAGGGTCAAATATTCCCATCTTCCCAAAATTATGGATCAGTGAAAGTTCCCTGATCTTGCATGGGGCCTGTATAAATTACCGCACTCCCTAACTGATCTCCCCTACTATAAGGCCTCGAGAAACAAGAGTACAAAGGCTGAACTAAGGGGAGAACTAGTAACACCACAAACTACCCTTTTTATTAAATCATGGGAGGATGGTGTAGTACCTAAGCACTGGAAAAGGCAGATATGAGTTCCCTTCACAAAAGTGGGAGCAAAGCAGAGGCAGGAAACTACAGACCTGTTAGTTTTGACCTCAGTGGTTGGGAAAATGATGGATTCACTTCTGAAGGAAAGAACTGTTGAGTTCATAGAGGCCAGCAGGGCATAGGAATCAAGGCAGCATGGATTCACAGTGGGAAGGTCATGTCAGACTAATCTGATAGATTTCTTTGACTGGGTGACCAAAGTAGTAGACCAGGGAGGAGCTGTGGACATGGCCTATCTAGACTTTAGCAAGGCATTTGACACAGTCCTACACAAAAGATTATTAAACAAATTAGCCAGCCTGGGAGTGGGTTCCAGGGTGGTAGTCTGGGTAAAAAATTGGCTGGAAAAGAGGACACAGAGGGTAATAGTAAATGGAGTCCACTCCGAAGAAAAGAAGGTCACTAGCAGGGTACCGCAGGCTTCAGTACTGGGTATGGTGCATTTTAATATCTTTTAAAGTGACATTGCAGAGGAACTGGAAGGAAAAGTATGCCTCTTTGGAGAAGACACAAAGGTCTGCAGCAGAGTTGATACACAAGTGGGGTGGAAAGGATGAGAAGAGACTTGGCAATGTTGGAGGAATGATTAAAGGTATGGCAGCTTAGATTCAATGCAAAGAAATAAAAAGTAATGCAGCTGGGAAACAAAAACCCTGGGGAAGAGTACACAATGGGGGAAGGTACTAACAACAACAAAAATGGAAAGGGACCTGGGGGTAATCATGTCAGATAACCTAAAGATAAGCAAGCAATGGGAGTAGGCAGTAAGGAGAGTTGTGGGGATACTAGGATGTATAGAAAGAGGCATCACCAGTAGAAAACAGGAAGTTCTTGTCCCTCTGTACAGACCATGGTGAGACTCAGTCTGGAGTACTGCATGCAGTTCTGGAGAACGTATCTCCACAAGGACATAGACAGGATGGAGGCAGTCCACAGGAGGGCAACTAAAATGGTGCAGGGTCTGCACCAGAATTTATGCAAAGCGAGACTAATGAAGCTTAATATGTTTACCCTCAAGGAAAGGGGGGAGAGGAGGGACATGATAGAAACTTTCATGTGCCTCAAGGCATAGAAGCCAACTTTTATTTTTCCCAGGGGGCCCAAGAAGTAGCCAGGAGTAGCTTTGGGGTTTTGTGCTCTGTGGTGCATTTTGAGGGTTTTAATGAAGAGATAGCACAGCATAACAAACACCATTTCAATGTTAGCACTTTACCCAAATTTGTCAGTGTTTTGCTAATCACCACTTTGATCTACTGCCCAGCAGGCAGAGTTATCACTCACCTATCTTGCCCCTTCCCCAGCAAGTGTTGCATCTGCTTAATTGTTTTTATATTACTTTATTGTTGTCCTTGGATTAAAAGAAAACTATGCAAATCAAAGAGCCCTTCCCTGCAGGCAGCTAATCCTTCAGTTACCATTATTTTATTTATTTATTTAAGAAATTGGAATTACAACCCTTTGAGTCATAGACTCATTTCCAAAGGCTCCACATCACATTGAGTCCACAAAACATACATTCAATGAAAACCCAGGTGGATTTTCTTGGTGAGGAGACAAGTCTGTTATAGCAGCCATTCCTCAAGTGAGAGAACTCTGATGTTGCATAGAGGGTGCAGGTGTGTGTACATCAGTCAGCACTGGAGAGGAGCCTGCAGGCCTTATTGATGACTAGTTGTACTTGATGAAGTGCCGTTGGGTCTGCGGCAGTATTAATTGTGAGGCTGTAGTCTAACAGTGACAAGACTGGGGAAGTGACGGCCAGGTGAAGTGCTTCAGGTAGCAGGCAATCTTTATGTCTATACAGGAGACCCATGCGGGCACTGGTGGCCAAGGTGAGAATTTGGACATGCTCGTGGAATGAGAGAGAGGTGTCAAAGGTAACACCTAGATACTTATACATTTGGACCTGTTCCAGAGGGAGAAGAGAAGTGGAATGTATTTTCAGGGGAAAATCCTTTGATCTATTTTGGCGGTGGGCAAAGAGCATCGTCTTTGTTTTTTATATTGACAACCAGTCTGTATTCAGCAAACCAGCATTCGATCTGTAAGAAGGAGTCTTGCAAGGACAGCTGGAGTAAGAGAGGGTCAGGATGCTAGGCATAAAGAACTTCATCATCCACATAAAGGAGAAGGTTACCGGAGCAGGATTTGGGCAGGGTGTTGAGGTATATGCTGAATAGTAGGGGACCCAGGATGGATCCCTGGGGAACACCAGAGTGCACAGACAGCAAGGTAGGAAGGGTATTATTAATTTTAACACATTGGGTTCTGGATGAGAGGTAGCTGGAAAACCAGGAAAGGGGACGTTGGGAGACCCCAATTTGTTGTAATGTGTTAAGGAGAGGATGGGGGACCGTGTCAAAGGCCTTGGAAAGGTCTATGAACACAGCCCCTGCAAGGTGCCCCATTTGAAGTGCAGAGTGCAGAGAGTTGGAGAATTCCATAAGGGCAGTCATGGTGCTATGACCAGCTCTGAACCCGTGCTGCTGCTCTCTACATAAGAGGTTGTTTGAGAGGAGGTAGTCAATGAGCTGGTTGACCATAATCTTTTCAAGGGCTTTAAATAGTGACTGCAACTGCAGTTACGCTAGGTGCAGCACCTGTGATATTCAGCAGAGGATGTGCAAATGAGGCTATAAATTATGCAAGGCACAAATGGGGCCATTTTCATGTCATTATGGCCCCATTTGCATGCCTTGTACAGGGCAGCCTGGCGACTTGCACCTGGCACCCTGCACAGCATGACATGTGCACAGTGGGGATCCTGGGGCATCCTCCACCCCGTAGCCGTGATCATGATATACCTCCGTAACACCCCCCAGTAATCTGGTGGTACCCTCCCATCAACCCGATCACTGGCATATGTATTTCGGTAGTCTGGGTAACCTCCTCCCTCCCGATTACCCGATCACGGTGAACGCTATAATAAAGTCACTGGTGATCCAGTGACACCTCCACCCTCCCAAGTGACCCACACGGACCCTTGCCCACCCGCTCCCCCCCAACCGGCAGGTGAAAGCTTGCAAGGCCACCTCGCATACAACCAGCCACCTGCCAAATGTCAGGTACAGTATGGGCTTGAAGCCCATTGGTCCACAGTGTGAACCAATAGGCTTGCAGGACATACTGTACTAGACAGTCCCAAATATGTGAATGAAGTCATTCACATATTTGTCTAATACAGTATGCCCTGCAAGCCCCACACTGTGGACCAATGGGCTTACAGCCCATACTGTACCTGTCATTGGCTGATGGTGGGCAGTATGTGGGCAGGTTGCAGCCATCCGCCGGTGACGGGGGGAGGTGGGCAAGGGTCCTGTGGGTGGGAGGGGTGGGGTGCCACTGAATCACCAGGGACCTTTGTTACGGTGATTTACCATGATTGGGGAATCAGGAGGAAGGGGGGTCCACTAGACTACCAGGGAATGCCTTAATATGCATAGACCGGTGATCTGAGAATCAGGAGGGGAGGGTTACCACTAGACTACCAGGGTACTACGTGTGTTTGTGGATGGTGTTCTGGGTGGGTGGGTGGCCAGCCATAGCTGGTGGCTGCTGTGTTGCACCCTGCAATACAGCAGCCCAACTGTGGGTGGCCAGGATTTGTTCCCACTCTTCACAAGCTTAACTTTGAGCCCCCCCTTTGTGGAGTAATGCAGGGGTGTGCCAGCATATGCACTGCACATCCCGGGGTGAATATTGGAATGATCCGCATATGCATGAGCACACCCCCTGCATCTACACTGCATACAATTCCACTGTACCACAGTGCATTGGGATTTGTGCTGGGCCAGGAAGCCTTTCCAATATCCCAGTGAGGTGCACTGTGGGGTTGCGCCAGTTTAACTCTGTTGCACTATGTGCAACCCCTTTGAATATCCGGGCCAGTATGCATTGGTTCCTAATAGGGCAAAATTACCACTATCTTAACAAGTGTGCTTGCTGTTTCTGTGTCAACTGTCACCAAGAATTTCCCTGCTAGGGCTTGTATAAGTACCCAGAGGTCAGAAAGACTATGTAAACTGATGCATTTTGTCTGAGACAAACCTCACTGTTGCTGCTGCTGCTGCTCCAATGGCTTTCTGATCACCTTCCGGACCTCTGAAGCCAGCTCTGCCACCACCCTACTTCTTGTGTCCCAGTTCCACGCCGATGTGCTGCCTTGCATGCTCCTCATCTGCCCACTGAGTCTGGGGAGTGTCTTGCAGTTAGGGGTCCCTGCCATCCCAAGAGTGATGGGGAGAGAGTGAGTAAGGCCTGACTTGGCATCTCACAACAAAAAGGAACTGTGCCACTTGTCCACTAGGACTGTGTGAGTCAGCAGACTAAGTGACCAGCGACACTAATCCCACCAAAATGGCATCATGTGACCGTGTTACCCCAAGATATTCCATCTGCAAATGCTGCGATTGGCCGGGTGAGGTCCTCACTCGTGTTTCTCAAAATGGTGCACACAGATTGACTGGGCTGGCAAGTGAGTCTAAAGTATTTAAAGTGATAGTGCTGGTAGCTGGTGGCTGACTTTTGATGTGGAATTGCAGTCCAGACCCTGTCACTGTTCTGCCTTAATTTAACTTCTGTCTCCGGCTAGTGCTGCAACTGTGTCAATTCTGAGGGGGGCAGATCCCCTCCCTAATCTTCCCGGGGGGGCTTCAGCTCCTCAGCCCCCCTTTAGTCAGTGCCTATGCCTCAAGAGAACCAACAAAGTCCAGGATGGTAGCATCTTTCAGAAAAAGAGATGTGCAAGAACACGGGGGCACATTTTGAAGAGAGAGGGGGGCTAGCTCAGGGGCAATCTGAGAAAGTATTTCTTCACGGAGAGGGTGGTGGGCACATGAAATGTTGTGGGGTCAAAAACAGTGGGGGAATTCAAGAATGCATGGGAGAAACATAAGGTAATTCTGGTGGGAGCTAGGAAGAAGTATGCTTTTGGTTAACTAGGATCTGCAGCTTATCCAGTAGGTAGGGAAATGGTAAGACTAAGTGGGTCAAGCAGTCCTTATCTGCAATCAAAGTTTCTATGTTTCTATAACCCTCTAGCGCACTGTAATGCCTACCTTGTGGGCTACCTGTGGGATTATTTTGCACTTGTGTAGGTGTGTCATACAGTCCACTACTCACACTTTAAATTGTCCCAGTGTTGTATGTCTGTGAATAATTGTATACTATACTGTGTTTGCACCATAGTCTGTTCAATTGAATTTATACTGTGATATGCTCCCTGTACCCCCTGTGCCCTTTCCATAGGCATGGACCTGGAAATGAGCCTGTCATTGCACCTTTCCCTGTCACCACTTTTCAAATAAATAAATAAATAAATAATAATTTTGCCTCTAAATAGGCCACTAGGCTTTCATTGACCGAGATTTCCATCAGTTTTCCTACAGTGGAGGTAAGGCTGGCCAATGTGTAGTTTCCTCGATCTTCCTTGCCCCCCCACGTACTTGAACCACATTAGCAAACTTCCACCTGGTAATACACTAGATACCAATGAGCATCTGAATAGCTCAGCCAGGGACTCAGCCAGCTCTGAACCCATCTCCCAATGAACTTCTGGTGTAAGCTGTCCAGTCAAAGTGCCTTATCTGCCTTTAGGAGTGCAAACACCTTTATTAGCCTGCCTACTGTGAAAACTCCCTACCATACATATTTCCTGCACTCTTCTTTTGGAGGCCATAACACAACTCTGGTAAATGCCCTTCATCCTCTTCCACGAATTATGAGCAGAAGTAATTGTTTTAAACATGATCCCATTGTTCATCATCCATTATTACCCTGATCCTCTGTTCTATTCTTACAGTTCAACAATTATCATTTTTTTTACCACTGATGTAATTAAAGATTTTTTCCCCTTCACACCTTCCACAATATGCCATTCTGTGCCTGCCTTTGCCCTCTCACGTCCTTTGACACTTTTAGCCTGCCCTCACTCTCTGCCATTCCTCCTCCCCTTGCTTCTTCTTGAACCTTTTGAAGACCCTTTTTTGGCCACCTCCTCCCTCATTTCCTTGGAGAACCAAATTGACCTTTTCTACCTGCTTTTCTTGGAGACTTTCCTCATACGAGAGTCAGTCACTACCAAAATGATCCTTTGATTACTGCCTATTTTTCCTGAACCCCTTTGGCCCCATCTACTCCCCCAGTTTTTTCCTGACCCATTTGATCATTTTACTGAAATCTGTCCATCTAATATCTTGGGTCACAGTCTTCAAAGTGAGTCTGCAGTTGCCCAGGCAAAGTCAAACCAAATCAAGTCAAGGTAAAGCAATTTTTTTTTTGTTTGATGCACTGCCCAGATGGCTCAGTCTCCTTACAACAATAAAAACGCCCTGCGATAAAATTGCACAACATAATAAATATAAAATACAAACTGATAAGCATAAACACTACTATAATCTGGGTAGACCTCTGCAAAAAAAAAAGTTTGTAGCAGGTTCTTGAAAGTCGCCATAGCTCGGGCAGACTATAGAATCTCTGGAATAAATTCCAGAGCAATGCTGTAGCAACCATAAAAGTCCAGTCCCCCTATTGTTTGAGGCAGGAATAAGAGAATTTGATCAAGTCCACATCTGTGGAGCAGAGGGGAGAGTAGGTATATAGAATGTCAAGAAATCTTTCTGGTAGCTTAGGCCCAGACTGTGTAGGCCCTGAATGTTAACAAGCAAATCTTGAAGGTGACATGGCATCAAATTTACACCCAGTGCAGATAGCACAAAACTGATAACTTCTCACCACAAGATGGGGTCAAAGAGTTCTGGACCAGCTTTGCAGCACATCAAGCCTCCAGGTAATCCTAAATATAGAGTGTTACAATAATCCAGACTGAGGGTGTCAAAAGTGTGGACTAATGTTTACAAATCAGCTAGTGTTAAAGGTGGCATAATCTAGGTAATATTATGAACATGGTAAAAGCCAAGCTGGACTACCTCTGACATTTGCTTTTCTACTGTCTGTCAACTTGCAATCCAAAACAATTCCCAGATCCTTCACCACATCCCTGTCTCAAAGTGTCTGACCATTCATAGATGGTAAAAGAATGTCTCCACTGTTAATTGCTGACCCATGCCAGCCTGGATTGACAGTCAGAATCTCTTTTTTACCTGGGTTCAGACACAGACATTCTGAGGCCATCCAGTTATTGATCTCCTATAAGCACTGCCCAAGAACTGAAGGTGTGTTTGACCCATCAGGAGTGCAAGATGGATAGAGATGAGTGTAATCTGTGCACTGTTCCATAATGTTCATTAATACATAAGGTGTTGATAAGGCAGTTAGCCCAAAAACAGTTTCTGCAGATCAAATGTAGTATCTTAGTCCACCTCAGTTCATTATATATCCATCCAATCTTTTCGTGAAAATCTCTTTAGTATCACATATTATTATATTTTCAGGCATGCTGTTCCAAAGATTTATCTCTCTCTCTAAATAAAAATACTTCATTTGTCTGTTCTAAATATTCTTGTTGCGACCTTATAGTGCATGCCCTCTAGTTTTTAAGTGTATATCTTTAAATGTACTATTTAATTCATTCAGAAGATAGGGGTAGTTGATTATATCATAAAATAGTAATTTAGCACCTTTTTTTATGCTTTCCTCTAATGTATTAAGTTTTAATTTACATAGTCTTTTTATATATGGCTTATCCTTAATTTCCAAAATTATTTTAGTAATTCTGTGCTGCACCCTCTCTACTCAATCAATCTCCAACCTCTTGTTTGGGCACCATAGGGGTTCTCAAATGGTAAGGCCAGCCTCCTTGGGGATGCCCCAACCTGTTCAAGGGGAGGCTCAAGCAAGTCTGAAAAAGTACTGTATTTAAATTTTGAGTTTTATGTATTTTGTATGAAGAGATGAAGCAAGCTGAAAGAGGATAATAGTAGGTGAAGTTTATGCATTTATTTACTAATAGGTGACGAGGGAAGGTGAATGAGCCAAGGTTCATTTCAGGTGTAGCTGGGGAAGGGCAGGGCATGAATACATTTCAAAAGGTAACTGCAAAACAATCAAGAAACGCACAATGAACAATAGTGCAAACAAATATGAACAATAAACTAATAATGAGTAGTGGTAATTGATCAGTTTGTAGACTGATGGCAGAGCAGCCCAAATACAAGGGTTGAGAATAGAAGTGCCAAGAGCAATAGCAGGAAGGAGCAACATAATCCCAGAGAAGTTGCTTAGGAGCAGGGAAGGATGGGGAGAGGCAAAGTATTTAGGAAGGTTATTTCATGTAGAGAGGAAACAGAGAAAGTAGTCTGACCCATGAAGGTACTGCTACAAGGGGTAACAATGGTTCAAGAATTAAAATAGTGGAGCAAGTAGGCTGACTGGGGGAGGTCACAATAAGCTGAATAATAACATTTGTTTATTTTATTTATTACAGTAATTCACAAGTAGTCATACATAAGATCTATATAGGACCATTATAACATCTGTTCTATGACTTTTAATAATTTTTTGATTGCACCAGTACCCTGCTGGTTCTTGACACAGCATTCTTACACTGATCATTAAAGTCCAGGTTATTATTGATAAGTATACCAAGATCTTTTCTTTTTCATTGATTGTCTTCAGGATGGTATTACTTAATTAATACTGATGTGGAATACTATTTTTTCCAAATTGAAGCACACAACACTTGTTTTGGTTAAATGACATGCCTCATTTATAAGCCCAATAAATTATAATGTTCAGATCTGTTTGAATTCCTTTTACTTATTCCAAAGTATCACTTGGACCTCTTATTTTTGTACCATGTATATATTATCTGCATATTTAGTTATCCAGTTCTGCATGTTATTCTTTAGATCAGATATGAACAGTTGAACAATAATAGGGCCCAGTACTGATCCCCTGGGGCATTACATTTGTTACATGTCCCTCCCTAGATAGCCATTCACAGTTACCCTCTGCAGTTGAGCAATGAAACAGTTAGCTACCCATCTTACTATACTTTTGTCTATGTTGAATCTGATCAGTTTTTCAACCACTGCTCAATGCAGCACTGTATCAAAGGCCTTACAGAAATCAAGTATAGTAAGACCACATTGGCTGCACCTCCCTGATCTAATATATTACTGATTTTTTTATAAAACCAAATAAGACTTGTTACTTAGGAACATCCAGTGGTGAAACTATGTAGATCCAAATCTAAATTATTATTTATTTTAATGTGTCAAAATTCTGTCCTTGATTATTGATTCTAAAATTTTGCCCGGTACAGATGTTAAACTTATGGGACAGTAAATACAGATATTTTGACTATCCCCTTTTTTATGAATCAGAGTGATTTTAGCGCTTCTCAATTCCTTTGGAACTTTACCTTCACTTCATGATTTTTTCAAATAATATTTTTAATGGGATTATGATACTTTCTGTCACCAATGTGAGCATTTGTGGAGTTATATTGTCAAGGTCCAGAGCACTAAATGATTTGAGACCATCTATTTTCTTAAATATTTCATCAACTTCTATTTTGTGGCAATTATTTTTAAACAGATTCTGGTAATGAATTTTACTAGCCTTTTAATAAACAGAACAAAAATAATCATTAAATGCATTAGCTATGTCAGCAGGGTCTGAAAAGACAATATAATTTTATACAACTGTAGTGAGTTGATTATTTGATTTATTTAGAGATTTTGTATAACTAGAAAATTGTTTGCTGTTTGTTTTAGTTGAAATTGATATTAATTTGATTTCCATTATTCCTTTTGCTTTGTTAATGCCATTCATACATGTTTTTGCACCTTTCTAAAAATGTCCCAAGCCACTATTGTATTATTTTGTTTATATTCTGCATAAGTGTTGTTTTAATTTTTAATTAGCTTCAATATTTTCTCATTTAACCATTTGTGTTTTGTCCCTTTACTATTGCATTTTTAATTATTTTTATATGCTTATTACTAACCTCCACTGTAATCTGTTTTAAATATTCCCAATACTCCTCTGTTTTTCTGTCTTTAAACAGGTTATTCATGTCAATCCTGTTAATATATCTATTTATGTCTTCTTTATTAGTTGTTTTATATAAATACATTTGTGTACATCCTTTCGGTCTTGCCAGTACCTTGTATATTGAAACTTTACAAGAGTGGTCATTATTACCTAATGGCTGGATCACTTTAGTTTGTGATTCCTATAGATTCTGTACTTATCACTAAGTCCAGTATGTTACTTCCCTTGGTAGACTGCTTGACATGTTGTACTAAATTTAATTCCTGACATATATTTAGAAACTGCACACAATGCCTTGCCATAGCAATTTGATGTTTCCAGTCTAAATCACTGTAATTTAAATCACCAACAAAGATCATCTTTCCAATGTCACATGCCTTTACCAATTCTTGTATGAGTTCCTGATTACCTACAGAGCAACAGTGAAACTCAACCCCATGCCACTGGATGATCTCATTCCAAGCCAGAATATACATGGCAGACAACACAGGTGCCAGAATTGAACCTTGTGGAACCCCATAGGTGACTGCAGCTGTTCTGGAAATGAAATTGCTTAGAGCAAATCTGCTGTAACCTTCTTGTGATGGAAGACTCATACCTGCTCAAAACATTGCCTGTTAGTCCCACACAGTTCCTCAGATGATCTATCAGCACACTGCTGTCCACCATGTTAAATGCAATGAGCAATCCCAAAGGACCAAGATGGAAAAAAGCCCCTGGTCTCTTGCCATGAGGAGATCATGGATCACACTGAACTTCTGCATTTTAACTACTGTAATGGGACCTAAACCTTGACTTGAGAGGCTTCCGGACATTTAATTGTTCCAGCAGAGCCTCAAGCTGTACTGAAACTACCTTCAAAATTACCTTCCACAGAAAGGAAAGGTTTGAAATAGGCTTATAAATCACTAGAGTGTTGGGGTCCAAATTGGATTTATTTATGAGGGGCTTCATCACCACCCTTTTCAGAGCTGATACAATGACACCATTCCTCAAGAAACACCTGATAATTTCAGAGTATACTAGCACCAGGGATTCAAGGCTTCCAATAAGTTGCCAAGTAGGCCCAGGTCCAGTGCACAGTAAGTAGGGTGCAAATCCAGTATCACCCAGGTCACCTGCTCTTCTACAACCAGATGGAACTCAGCCCAGGATGGCAGATCATTATTTCCCCTCCCTTTCTGGACAATTCTGGCCCATGACAGGCCACTTGAGGTGATCACATTCTGAATGGTGGTCATCCTGTCAAGGAAAAAGTGACTACATTCTTTACTCTTACTTACTCAAAAATCTCAATTGGATTGCAGACAGGGTGATTAATCAATCTGTCTATAATGCAAAAGAGCTGGGATGACTGACTTTTGCTTGCAGTCATTTGTCTTTGACAGGAACTCTGTATTTTGTAGGGTATTTGTCCTCTGATATTCACCGTAGTGGTTTCTCACAGCAAGTTTGTCCTCCACAGAGTGGGAACTCTGCCAGAAATGTGCCAATATCTTTCCCTTAGTCTTCAACAGTCTTAGCTCCTTACAATATCATGGAAAGCTGTGACAGGAGGTCAAGGAACATACACATTTAGGTACTAGGGAGTCCAAGATGGCAATGCGTATTGTATTATAGTGCTCTATTGCATTCTCAGCTCCCCGAACATACACTTTCATCATGCCTGATACATCCAGCACCACCTGGGATTTTTGAGCCTCCAAATTGTGTTTCAGGTGGTACCAAAAGAACAGCATGATGAGATGATCCGACAAAGCAACTGTATCAGCCTTGATCACAATAATGTCAAGCCCCAATGAGAAGACCTGATCTAGTGTGTGATCATGAAGGTGAGTACCAGAAGCAACTGTCTGTGTAAGATCCAGTGATAATCAAACAGAGAAGTTGTTGACCAAAGGGTAATGTTTCATAGCTTACCCAGACATTGAAGTCCTCCAACACTAGTAATCAGAGGGTAACTGATGCCTGGTCAATCTTGAAGTCAGTCAGCTCCTGTAGTAAATAATCACATACCCTGAAGGCCTTTATATGAGAGTCATACTGCAAGACACAAGAAGTGTGCACAAGGAGCGTGGTGCTTTAGAAACTCTCTGGAATATTGCAGACCAAAGGTTTCAGGCACACACTTAACCCATAAGAGGGGTGCAAAAAGTTGATGGAGTTAGCAGTCTCTTAAAACTTCATTTTATTGATCCAAGATAAAAACAGACATACAGATGAGGATCCTTCCTGACATGTTTTGAACTTTGCAATCCTTTATCAAAGGCTAGGGATCAAATAAAACTCACACCGTTTTATATTAAAAATACTCCAAGTGATTTCATGACAATCACTGAATAAACCATTCCTCATTGGTTATAAATTCAATTTCAAATACACACACTATCAGTCACATTTTAACTCATTCAGTTCCAGAATCACTTTATGAATACGGAAAAACACAATGAAAAAGGGAATCTACCCAAAACAATTATTGTCACTTGTCATCATCATTACAGGCATAAAGTATAGAAAAACATGAATCAGAGCATGGATGTGATGGCAAAAAGAGAGCAAATGCCAAGAAAACAGAATAAGGAGTAAAAAGGTGTCCAGGACTGAGGCCAAGAACAAGGGGAAAAAAGGGGGGAGGGGGAAGGGAGGAAGGGAAATGAGGAAGGGAGGGAAAAACAAAAGAAAAGGGGGGAGCAGAAGAGGGAACACCTAAATAATTCATTGTTTGCAAATTCATAACATATTTAGTGGTAAAGTGCATATGCCTAGACATGCCTATAAATATTGTGCTGACTGCACTTTTTAAATGCATGTAACAGTGTAGCATACCAGCTCCAATAGTAATGCAATAAGACCCAATGTAATAGAACATGGTTAAAATGGTGCAGTGTCAGTGGCTCTGAGGCCGGGAGATCAGAGGGCTGTGGGTTCAGTTCCCACATCTGGCACTTGGGTTAATATCCCAGTACTGACACTGTAGTGCAGCAGGAGAGGGGTGCTGCACTTCTGATGTGCCGTCTTTCGGATGAGACGTTAAACCAAGGTCCCATATGCCTGGATTGGTGGTAGTTCAGGTGGATGTTAAAGATCCCATTGCACTTATCGAAAAGAGTAGGGGAAGTTTGTTAAACAAAAAGAAACATAACATCACAGAAGCAATCAAGTTACAGAAAACAAATACACAAAATCAATATATAATAACAAAACAGAAAAAAATGGAAAAAGATCATATATTTAAACAAAAAAATTCTTCCACAGATTGTTGAATTTATTTTGTGAAAACCTGCATTCATCATTTTCTTTAACCCCTAACAATTCTACTTCTATTTGTGAAATAATAGCAGTAGTCAATACGATCTGTTGTTGTAAAACATATTGGCAACGAGCCTGCCATAAAAAAAATATTGGAGAAAGGCAAAAAATACATTCAAAGTACTTGTATGATATATTTTCCACATTCCTGTGTAATCTCCCAAAATCAAAGTATTATAAGAAATAAGTGATAAAAAAGGAATATTCCAAAGAATTGCAGCATCTTTCCAAAATTGTTTACTATGAGGACAATCTATAAAAAAATGTAACTTACTTTCCTCAATATTAGGACATGGAAGTCTAGGACCAAACCTATCTGTCTGTGGTTTATATTTTAGATTACCCCAAACTCCCAAACTCCCTTGAGCTGAAATCCAGACAATATCACAAAAATGAAAAGGAAGCCTAAAATCTGAAAGTTTGTGTAGAGCAAATACCATTTTAGTAGGCACACAGTTAGGAAAAATAAGATGAATCTGCTGTACCTCATAAACTACATAAGAGTAAAATGACTTCCTATCTAAAGACAGTAATTTTTGAAATGAAACTTTCCATTGTTGCATTTTTTTCATTGTGGCTACCCTATAAGAAAGTACAGAATCGGAAAGCAACATTTTTGGTGGTAAAAGAATCCATTTAGCAAAAAAATTTTTCCAGTGAAAATGAGACCATATTTGCCAAAGCAGAGTAACAGAAGTCCATAAATAACTAAAGGAAGTAAAAAAATATAAGGAATGATAAAAAACAATAGGACTGATCATATGCAAAACAACTTTTCTTAATTGGCTAATAGGTAATTTCCCTTTTAACTGGATTTAATTGATTGCCACACACCATTTGAAAAAACAAACTAAGGATTCTAGTTTCTAAATTTATCGGAGGTGGGTACAAGTAACTTAAGAAAAGAAATATAGGTAACAAAAATTTCTTAATAATCAGAACACATTTTCTTTCCAAATTTCCAGTGTTTCTACACGTTCACATTATTTTCTCCCACCCTTAATTGTTGTTCCCAGTTATAGGTAGCCAAATCCCCATGTCTAAACCAAACACCTAGGATTTTTTGAGGGACAGTAACAAGAGGAATAGCTAAACTAACTCCCGGCTCCAAGTTTGTGTGATCTAGTGAAAGTACAAAACTCTTTTCTGTATTAAGGCATGCTCCAGAGATTCATCCATTACAATGGAAAATTTCCAGAGCTAATTGTAAAGAAGTAATATCTTGTAAGAGCAATGTGACATCATCAGCATATGCTGTAATTTTCTTAGGTGGTAATGAAGGTGAGGGGGCTAAACCCCTGATACATTGATCTCTTTGAATACGATGAATGACAGGATCAAGGGCAAAGATGTATAAAAGAGGACTCAAAGGGCAACCTTGCCTAACACCTTTGTTAAGAGATACCTCAGTACCAAAAATTCCACTAACAGTGGGAATTATAGTAGCATCAGTGTATAATAGATGAATCCATTGCACAAACTGTAAAGGGATACCATACTTCAATAATAAGGGAAAAAGATATCCATGTTTCACTTGATCAAAAGCTTTAGCTTGATCTAAAGCTACTACATAACCTGAAACTGATCCCAGATTATCTGCCTCAAAGAGATGTCTTAATATATATAAATTGTGCTGAATCTTTCAGTTAGGTACTGCACATGTCTGGGCAGAGTGTATAAGGGAATCAGCTACTTGTAATAATCTATTATTAAGAATCTTAGCCAATATTTTCTAATTACTATTTAAAAGACTAAGTGGTTGCCAGTTAGAAAGCAATGTGTTATCACCCTTTTTATAAAAAAAAATAAAGAAGAGACATACTGAAGCCAGAAACCTGTGTATGAGAGGTCAACATAAAATTAAAAACTAAGGTTAAAAAATAACTCATGAAAGGAATAAAAGATTTATAAAAATCGTTAGGGATCCCATCAATCCCAGGGGAAGTACCTGAAGAAAGTTGTTTAATTACCACTTCAACTTCTGCCAAAGAAATAAGCTCTATTAGGCAACATTGCATAGAGTCTTCTACTTGGGGAAATGGAGAAAAAAAATCATCCAAAGGGGCAAAAGTAGGTTCTCCATTATCATGAAAGGTGGAAGTAACAATCTGCTGACAACATTTCCAAATCTGTGGTGACCAAAGTACCATCACTGGTAAGAAGACTGGACATTAAAGTTTTGTCCAAACATTGCTTACACACCTGGAATGGATCAGAAGCAGGTTGTTTGTTTGTACCATAAGAAATTCCATTTCTAGTGATTTAGCCCTATCATATTGGTACTGTTTCATCTGTTTTTTTTATTTCAAAAATCTTTGTTTTAAATTTTGCACTATCATGTGGAGGGAAGGATATTAATTTATACAACTGATTTTGAAAATGTAAATATTGCAAATAATTGGAATTAGCTTTTTTCCGACCAAAACTAAGTAATAATTGTTTTAAGTCAGTTTTCGTATCTATCCACTACTCATAAATATTATCATAAAAACACAAAGTAGAGTTATGGGCTTCAAAAAAAAAACTTCCAGACAAAGAGAACAGTTCGGTGAACTCAGAAGGGACATATTCAACCTCCACCCTTGTATAATGGAAAAAACTTAAGTAGGGATACTAGCTAAACTCAAAGTGCATAATAAAAGCCAATGATCAGAAAACTCAATAGGTTTAGCAACACAAGAAGACGGCCTAAGGTGTTGTGACACAAAAAACATATCTATTCGAGTAGCATAAATATGCCTATGGTATGTGGCATCACTAACTGTGGTATGCAGGCATCTATAGGCATCTAGAAAACTGGCATTTGAAACAATGTGTTGTAAGTGATGAGAATCACAGTACATTTTTTTTCTGTAAATTTCCCTTAAATTTGAGATCTAATTCACAATTAAAATCCCCACTCCATATAATATGTTTTTTTGTATATAGAAAGGGTTGAATGCTATTAAATAGTTCTATCTGAGTTGTTTTCACCTGTGGGGCATACAAATTAATTAAACAAAAAGAAAAATCTCCAAAAGTGCAATCTAAAATTAAAGCATGACCTGGTAAAATATCTACAAGTCTGGTAATATGATACTGTGTAGACTTAAATAAGATTCCATTACCATCTACAGTATCCAGGCCAAAGGACCAAAAAGAAGGGCCCCACCGCCACCATTTCTTAACTTGATCAATATCATAAAAAGAGGAGAGTCTGGTTTCCTGAAGAAAAGGAATGTCTACCTTAAGTGAGTCAAAGAAAGAACATACAAAAATCTATTTTTTATAATTCTTCAGACTGCACACACTGAATGACCCAATTTGTAAGGTAGTCATTTAAAGGTAGTTTAGAGAAAATAAAAAAAATCAGGAAACTCCTTTCTGGCTAGTTTTCCTCTTTTTCCCTTTTTTCTCTTTTATTTCTTTAGACAAGTCAGTAGATCTACTATCCTCATCTTCAGTTATCATTTCAGATTTGTGGGAAGTATCGGATTCAAGATCAGAATCCCCTAAATCATCCTGCAGTGGCAAAAAAATATTGTCTGTAGGTATAGGGGCTGGGGTTGGTCGTTTAAGAGAGGCCCTGGTAAATCTTCTATTTTTAACAGTTTTAGTGGCTGTTACCTTCACAAAAGAAGAAACTGCAGAAGAGGTAGAAAGAGAAGTATCTGGACTATCCTCTGTGTGGGGTTTAGTTTCTAAAGGAGAAACTCCAGCTGCTATAGTAGAGGAAGGAAGTAAGGAGGCTAAATGAGGGCCCTTTTCCTCATGAGAAGGAGGAGGGGGAGGTAGGAAAAGTAGTATCCCTTCTTTTCTCCTGTGCCCTATTTACTAGGTCATCCTGATCCCATCCCTCTGTCCTATTTCATTTAGCCCAAGGACATTGATGAAAAGCATGGCCTTTTTCATCGCAAAGGTTACATTGAAAGATGTTTTCACAGAGATCTACAGAGTGCCCATATCCCCCGCATAAAGAACATTTAAGCATGTCACAGGAACTGCTAATATGAGTTTTAGCCCCACATTTGTAGCAGGCCCTAGGTTGTCCACCATAAAACAAGAACCCCCTATCTTTACCCAAAAAGAAACTGTGAGGTAAATGAATGACTTCAGAGTTAACTTGAAACAACTTCACTTTAAACTTCCACCCTCCCATCCAAATTCCTTCCAGATCAAGAATGGCTTCTGGAGGGCCTAGAATGTCACATTGAATTTGTAACCAATGATAAATATCACTGACATTGACCCCCTCATTATGAAACATAACAGTAATATGTCAAATCTGAGGTTTTGTAAGGGGAATTGTAAAGAATGGGGTCCAGAGGGGAGTATATTTAAGGGTAGAATATTTATCCCAAAATTTTTCTAGGTTATTATTATGCTTGAAACTAATATCAAAAGAGTCCTCACCAGAAATATGAATGAGGGCATAAATGTCAGCAGGAAAAAAAATGCCTAGAGCCCTTCAAAAGTTGTTTAGCCACATAATACCTATCTGGATGCTCAGCAAGACCCCTCTATATCGCAACCTCACAGCATTACGTCTAGGTGCTTGATCTAACTTATTTTTAAATAATTCAGATGTTGGTACCCTATTAGGTTTGTGAGGGTTTGATTCATCTGAATGCAAAGTCTCAGGACCCATTTTTCCTGTATGAGTACCCCTACCCTGCCCCAAAGACGTACTCGGCACAAAACAGGCAGCAGTTTGGTCCCCAACTGGAAGCGCATCCCCAGAAAAAACTGTAGCAGTAACAGGCAGTTCAGTACCTGAGCTCAGGGAGGAATCCACGGTGGCATGCATTGTCGAGTCGATAGAAGGATCAGAGCCTCAATTCTGATCCGGTATCCATTGTCCTGAAGCAGCACGCATCCAGCCAGAAGTCTGAAGAGCAGAATCTGCAGACCAGTCAGTCAAAAATTCCCCTGAATCCGACGAGAGTCCAAACTGCCATCACACAACTTGCAACGTAGAACAAGAGGCTTGCAGAGAAGTAGCAGAGGGTGCAGCAAACTGCTGCAAAGGCGTAGAACCCAGAAGTCCAGGTCGGGAAATAGGAGCGATCCCAGCCGAAGGCGCTGTAGCAGGAGAAGAAAGATGAGTTCCAGGGGAATCAGAAAACTGCTCACCCGCCTCAATCATCAAATCAGGTACCATCTCCAAAACTGTCAGATCACCAGTAAACTCCTGCATAACCTTTTGAATCACCAAAGTCGAAGGGTGAGATGCATTTTCCTCCCGCATAGGTGGCACAAAATTCTCGGTAACAACTGTTTCCATATTCGAAGTAGACACAGCGAACAACACGTCCTGCTGCACGGCAGGCTGAGCTCCGTCTGCCATCTCGCAGACAAACTCCCACACCTCCCCCTACTGACAGCAAAGCAGTAGGGGAATTTCCCCAGTGTCCTGGCCAAATTTCCCTCATTCACTAAAAACACCACCAACAGCTTAATCTGGTTCAAAGTCAGTTGGCATTCATCTATATCCCCCTCCCCCGGGTCGTGCCTAAAAATAGGCAGGATTTGTCTAGTGCACTTACCCGGTCAACAAAAACTAAATAAATAAACTAAACAAATCTATAATAGGTTCACTTCACTTATAATATAGCAAAACAATCAAAGTAAGCAATCAACCAAAGGTGAATAACTCTTAAGAACTATTATTTCATTTTGCATCAATATAAGAGGACCCATTCTTAATATGAGCAAACATCTATTATCTATGCTTCTTCTTCTTCCCCCTCCCCCCCTTTTTTCCTCCTGTTCTTGGCCTTAGTCTTGGCCACTTTTTTATTCTGTTTTCTGTTTTCTTTGCGTTTTCTCTCTTTTTGTTGTCACATCTACACTCTGATTCATGTTTATCAATATATTGTGCCTGTACTGATGATAACAAGCAACAACAGTTGATCTGGAGGTAGATTCCCTTTTTAATTGTGTTTTTCTATATTTATAAAGTGATTCTGGGCACTAAATGAGCTAAAATGTGACCAATAGTGATTGTATTTGAAATTGAAGTTATAACCAAAGAGGGAAGGTTTACAGGTTTACTCAGTTAGTGTCATGAAATCACATGGTGTATTTTTAATATAAAATGATGTGAGTCAGCCTGTTGGTACTGAGATTTGAGGTGCTGGATGCCACACCGCGTGCCATGCTGGCAACCCAGGTTCGGGAACTAACTCAGCCTCCAGGGGTCGGCCAGGGAGGGAAGGAATTGAATATCTGGAGGACTGCTCTCCCTTCCTGGGGAGGGACCTGGGGAATGCACTACTGCTGGCTGGCCATGATGGTGGTTGGGGGCAATCCAAGGAACAGGCAGCACTGTAGATGCAGGGGCAGAGCTGCAACAAATGTCGGCATGTAGTTCCTTTAACATCATTTCACGTCCAATCTCTGAAGGGCAACCAAGACAAAAGAAAATCCCCGCTCAGTCTAGGAGTCTAGGGAGGTGGTCAGGGCTCCAGTGGCAGACACCCACATCCTTATTGTCATGTTCTCTCCCCGAAGACTGGCCAAGCCCCCTACCGGATGGACTCTGTGATGTCAGAAAGCCTGCCAGGTATGACATAAAGATCACCAAGAGGTGCCAGAATTAGTAAAACTACAAATCCCTGCCATGTAAAACCTGAGGGTGAATGCATAGTGAATTTCAGATAATAACACAACTGTGTGGATAATAGACAACTTTCGAGTACATTAGAAACAATGGCCCAGATATTCAAAAGAGGGTTGCACATGGCACAACAGTGTTGTGCCATGCGCAACCCACTGATACGCCTCAGCACGATATTCAAAAGTGGAAAGTGCGCAGCACAAATCCGGATGCGCCAGAGCGCATCAGTAATGTATTCAGGTGCAGGTAGGTGCATACTCTGCACAGCCCGATATTCAGCCCGGGATGTGCGGAGCCATGCATGTGTAACCCCTACCTGCGCCAGCACAAAGTTGATCAAAAAAAAAAGGAACAATGGATTGCCACCCACAGGTGAGCTACCACATTGCAGGGTGCAACACAGCAGCTGCCACCTGTGGATGGCAACCCAAGCTCTGGTTGCACCTCCTGGTGGTGCCCCCCCATGCCCAATCACGGGCATTAGTAAAATAAAGAAAAAAAAAAAACACATCCCTGGTGGTCCAGTGGACTGATTCCTGCCCAATTGCAGGCTTCAGTAAAGAAATAGTTTATCCTATATCCCTGGTGGTCCAGTGGACTGTTGCCCGCCCGATTGCAGGCTTAAGTGTGTTGAAAAGATAACTTCTAAATTCCTGGTGGTCCAGTGGACTGCTGCCCACCAAATCATGGCCTTAAGTGTGTTAAAAAGATAAATTCTGAATCCCTGGTGGTCCAGTGGACCGAAGTCTGCCCAATCGCGGGCTTAAGTGTGACAGAATATTACACCTATATCCCTGGTGGTCCAGTGGACCCCCTTTCCCACCCGTCCACTGATCCCTACCCCCTCTGGTCAGCAGCAGGTGGCAGCACCCCACCTGCCTGCTGACTCGCCATTCCACTGAACGTCGATATCGGGTATGCCATTGATTCATTAGCATAACCAATGAGTGAGCAGCCTCATATTATATTATCTCCAGATATGTGAATGGATCCATTCACATATCTGGAATGTGTAGTATAGGGGCTGCACACTCATTGGCTCATGCTGTGGACCAATGGGTGTACAGCCCTACCAATGGTGTCAGTCGGTGGGCGTTGGGGCGGCAGGCAGGGGGGTGCTGCCGCCCACAGCTGACATGGGGGAAGTGGGGCAGTGGGGATCAGTAGGCAGGTGGGGAGGGGGGTCCACTCTACCACCAGGTATATAGGTGTAATATTCTGTCACACTTAAGCCCGCGATCGGGCAGACTTCGATCCACTGGATCACCAGGGATTCAGAATGTATCTATTTTTCACAATTAAGCTCTCGATCGGGCAGGCAGCAGTCCACTGATATGCCCCAGCATGATATTCAAAAGGGGAAAGTGCGCAGCACAAATCCCGATGCGCCGGAGCGCATCAGTAATGTATGCAGGTGCAGGTGGGGGGGGTGCCCTTGCATACTCTGCACAGCCCGATATTCAGCCCGGGATGTGCGGAGCCATGCATGAGCAACCCCTACCTGCGCCAGCACAAAGTTGATCCAAAAAAAAGGAACAATGGATGGCCACCCACAGGTGAGCTATGCATTGCAGGGCACAACATGGCAGCTGCCACCTGTGGGTGGCCACTCGAGCTCCGGTTGCACCTCCTGGTGGTGCCCCCCATGCCCAATCACGGGCGTTAGTAAAATAAAGAAAATCCTGCACATCCCTGGTGGTCCAGTGGACTGCTGCCCACCCAATCACAGGCTTCAGTAAAGAAACAGTTTATCCTATATCCCTGGTGGTCCAGTGGACCGCTGCCCGCCCGATCGTGGGCTTAAGTGTGTTGAAAAGATAACTTTTAAATCCCTGGTGGTCCAGTGGACTGCTGCCCACCCAATCACAGGCTTAAATGTTTTAAAAAGATAAATTCTGAATCCCTGTTGGTCCAGTGGACCGATCTGCCTGATCAGCGGGCAAGTGTTACTGAAGATATTGCACTACTCCTGGTGGTCCAGTGGACCCCCATTCCAGCCCACTGATCCCCACCGCCCCCTTGGTCGAAGTAGGAGGCAGTACCCACCCGCCTGCTGCCCATACCTGCCATCTGACACGTCAGTGGGGTATCGCCCATTGGTCCACAGTGAACCAATGAGTGAGCAGCCCATACCAGACTACACTTTCCAGAAATGTAATGGATCCATTCATATATCTGGAATGTGTGTATGGTATGGGCTGCACACTCGATTGGCTCATGCTGTGGACAATGGCTACAGCCCCACCGATAGTGTCAGTCGGGTGGTGCGGGCGCAGGTGGTGGGGTGCTGCCGCCCAGACTGACATGGGGGGGAGCGGGGCGGTGGGGATCAGTAGGCGGGTGGGGAGGGGGATCCACTCTATCACCAGGGATATAGGTGTAATATTCTTTCACACTTAAGCCCGTGATCGGGCAGACTTAGATCCTCTGGACCACCAGGGTTTCAGAATGTATCTATTTTTCACACTTAAGCTCACGATCAGGCAGGCAGCGATCCACTGGACCACCAGGGATATTGGGATCTTTTTTATCTTATAAATGGCCACGATCACGCTGCAGGGGGTGTCGGTCCCCAAAGGCTGTTGCCTGGCAGGGCGCCAGGTTCAAGTCATTAGGGATCAGCGCATCTGCATGCAAATGGGGCCATAATGACATGCAAATGGCCCCATGCTTGCCTTGCATACATTATAGCCACATTTGCATGTCAGCTTTTGAATATCATGGTTGCTGCACCTTGTGCAATGGAAGTTGCGCTAGCAGATCCACATGCTCCACTCTGGCCACTGGCACTGGGGCAGTGCCACTGCACCATGCGCACTGCAGGTGGCCAGGGTGTGATATTCAATGATGCTGAGCCATGGCACAGCTCCATTGAATATTGCCCAGTCAACGCCCCTGCGCAGCTAAGTTGTTCTGCACCCAGGCTTGCGCCACAGCCTGGTACAGTTTGAATATCTGTGCCAGTATGTGTAGAAGGTACACCAAATCTGATTTTCCCAAGTACAAGTGATGGACAAGCAACTAACCCCTTAGAGTATGTTGACCACCTACTCTCTACAGCTGCAATAGCAAATCCCTTCTTCATGGAGGATAATGGGACAGTGCCAATTCCACCAGAAGCCCAGTCACTGCTAGAAGCCTTCCGAGGACTGGGAAAAATCATGCACTGACTTAGTAAGATATATTGGAATAACATCAACCTGTAGGCATATATTCAAGTGAATATGGTCCCACAGAGCCTGAGACTTATCAAGAACCCAGCATGCAGGACTGAGAACACTGAATTTATGAAGAAGTAGGAAGCAATTCTTTTTTTTTTTTTTTTTTTGATTAAATATACTTTATTTGAGCTTCGGTCAAGGTAAATTTAACATACAATCTTAATGATTTACAATAGAACATAAGAAGCTGTCTCCAGCTCAATTTTTCATATCAATTCTCTCAGTTCAACAGATAAAGGAGGGAAAGGATAAAGAAGAAAAGCAACACAAAGCACATCTATACAACCCCCCAAAACCCACCCCTACTAACCCCCCTACCCCCCCGGCCAAGTGCAATATCTAATAATATTAACTGAATACTATTTCCATCCATCCGATATAGGGAAGGAAAAAGAAAAATTATAAAGAAAAGGAGAGGGTAGTAAATCTTAGGGCTTCCATATTGCCAGTGCGGCATCAAGTGGGCCCCACAAGGCTAAGTAAGCATTTCCCCTATGCCTCATATAAGCAATGTGTTTTTCTAATTGTAATGCCAGTAGCATTTCTCTACACCATTCTGTAACCGAGGGTGTTTGATCATCCTTCCAGTGTCGTACAATTATCAGTTTAACGTTCACTGCCACTAAAGCAATGTGGGCCCTTCGCCTTATTGGAGTTCCTGGGGGAAACAGGTATATTAAGCAGACTTCTGGGGTAAGCAGTGATTGCAAACCAAGGAGGGGATCTCTCCCCTTCATCACAGCCTGCCAAAGGGGCCGGATTTTAGGACAGGTCCATAGCATATGGAACAATGTGCCCTCTTCCCCCTGGCACCTTGTGCAGAGAGGAGAGGGGATAAGCCCACACTTATATGACTTTGCTGGTGTATAATATAAATTATGCATTATGTTAAACTGGACCATCCGGAGTCTATCCTGTTTAATAATTCTATAGCAATTTTGCCATGTTCTCTTCCACACATCTACATCTTGTGTCAATTCTAGTCCTTGCGCCCAATAGTAACATACACCATTAGGTAAACGTGGGTCTAATGTTTGCAGTTTTTTATACACCTCGGATACAGAGTTGGATTGGTTTACTGCCTGGATTAACATCTGCACCTCTGGAGCTTCTACTATTAGGCCTACTGTAAGTCCTGTAAAAGCAAAGATTGCTTGTCTAGTTTGAATGAACTTGAATTTGTGCGAGTCCGGTATCTTGTAATGAGATTGGAGGTGGGAGAATAAGACTAATTCCCCTTGCTGGAAAAAATCTGCTAATCTGTACGCTTTTAACGGGGCCCAAAAGGAAGATGGGATGGGCCTTCCTCCTATTTTAAAATGAGGATTCCCTGTAATCGGCTGCACGAATGACCGATGCTAATTTAAGGAAAAGTGATGTTGCATTTGGTGAATTGCTCTAAATGACCATCCTATTGGGGTATTTCGGAGCAGTTTTGGAATATGGAAGGGCACAGCAAACATGAAGGCGGATAATGAATATTGGTATCTGGCTACCAAGTATTTCTCTATCTCCACCCATAGAGGCACATATCTGTCTGCACCTGGAGAAGAATCAGCTTGTAACCAGAATGCCATCTTACTCAGATGTTGAGCACAGTAATAAGTGAAGAAAGAAGGGGATGCTAACCCACCCTGTGCTTTGGGAGCCATGAGCTTATGGTATGCTCTCCGGATTTGTTTTCTCCTCCATATGAATGTATTTAGCATTCTCTGCACTTTAAAGAACCAACTCTTGTGGAGATAACAACCTATCATTTCTAAGGGGTATAGAAGATGGGGCAAAATATTCATTTTTACTATACTGACTCTACCCCATAGGGAAAGAGGTAAGGACTCCCACCGATCCAGGTCAGCTTTCAGGGTTTGAAACAGGGAGCGTAAGTTCTCTCTTGCCAGATAGTTGATATCCCTTGTTATTTTGATACCCAAATACAGGAGCGACTTTGACTCCCAGGATAGATTATAAGGTGTTACCTGGGCCCATGTAAGCCAGCTATTCAATGGAAGAATCTTAGTTTTTGAGCAATTTAGCTTGTGATACGATACCTTCGAGAAAGCATTGATTTCCTTTAGTAAACTAGCGATAGTTTGCTGTGGCTCTTCAATATGCATGAGTATATCGTCCGCATAGGCCGAGAATGAGAATCTCTTCTCACCAACTAAGATACCTGCAATTCCTTGGGCATTTAAGAGCCGCCGAATTAAAGATTCTAAATAAAGGTTAAAAAGGAGTGGGGATAAAGGGCAGCCCTGCCTAGTACCCTGCCTAAGGGGAAATGGGTTGGCGAGGATGCCGTTGCTCCAGACTCTGGCCGTGGGGAAGGTATGCAACAAATGGATCCACTTGATATACTCATCAGGAAGACCAAAACGGGATAAGGTTTCAAAAAGAAAGTCCCAGGAGACCCGATCGAAAGCCTTCTCGGCATCTAACGAAATTAAGGCAGATGGTTTGTTAGAGTTATTTGCGATCGAAATAAGATGTAACAATTTTTGCAAATGGTCTCCTGAGGACCCTCCAGCCATGAAACCAACCTGTTCGAGGCTGACGAGCTCACCCAGGATGGGGGCTAATCTATTGGCAAGTATCTTTGCCAGTATTTTAAAATTCAAATTTAACAAGGAAATAGGACGGTAATTCTCAGGATACATGGGGTCTTTGCCTGGTTTTGGAATGAGGGTAATCAATGCTTCTGAGAAGCTCTGCTCTGAAAAACTGCTATCGTACCAGTAATTATAAACCTCCTGCAATATCGGTATTAGGACTTTATAACACCCCTTATATAAATTATTAGGCAGGCCATCAGGGCCTGGAGACTTATCCGAGGGTAACTGGCTAATAGCTTGGCGTATTTCTTCTTGAGTAATATAACCTCCAAGTAATGACGCTTGTGTTGATGGTATTCTAGGGAGGTTAACTTCATCCAGATACTGGACGATTTCTACCCGGGTTGGGGATGTATTTGGCTCTTCCGAGTAAAGGGCCTGGTAGTAAAGTTCCAATCCTTGGGCTATCTCTTTAGGATCCATACATACTTGGCTGTTGTTGGAGAAATAAAGGCCTGAAATATATCTGACTGCTTCTGCTTGTCTCATTCTATAGGCCATCAATTTCCCGGCTCTCTCGCCAGATTCTAAATATTGAATTTTGGTACGCCGCAGGGCCAGTTCAGCCCTCTGTGCCTGGAAGACTGCATACTTTGCTTGCAATCTACTTAGTTTAACTTTTTGGTCCTCCGTTAGTTGTGCGCATGGTACATTTTCCAGTTCCCGAATGGAGCATAGCATTTCTGAGACTTGAGCTCGATATTTGGATGTCCTAATAATAGCTAATCTGATACATTCACCACAAAGCTCACACTTAAGGGAGGCCCAGATCATAACCAATTTAGTAATTGTTCCTTTATTAACTTCCTGAAAAAAGGTAATAAAGTCAATTATACGCTTAAGGGTATCTGTGTTCTGCAAGAGTTGAGTATTAAGTTTCCATAAGGAGTCTCTTTTGACTCCAGGTCCTAACAGATAGGTAATCACTACTGGGGAATGGTCCGAGATCACCCTAGCATGAATATCTACTGCCAGAACCCCCGGTAAAGCAAAGTCACTAATAAGGAAGTAGTCTATTCGGGAATAGGTATGGTGGGAAGGAGAAAAAAGGTATATTTCAGGTTATTTGAGTTTAAAATCCTCCAGACGTCCAATAATCTGGCCAAATCCATTAGTTCTTTGAGGGCTCTCTGAGTTAGAGTTAGGTTTCCCCGTTTGTAATCCAACTTATCTATATCAGGCTGTATAGTAATATTCCAATCTCCCCCTAGTAGTGTAAACTTTGTAGGTTCACTAACTATCAAATTTAAGAGATGTGTAAAAAAAACAGGTGATTCCCTATTGGGTGCATATACGGTTCCAATAAGCACAGGGTATGCTGCAAGATAGCCGTGGATCAAAATGTAATGCCCTTCCGGATCCCAAACTTCCTTGTTCAGTCTGAAAGGCGTAGCTTTTGCAATCAGAATGAGGACCCCTCCCTTAGATGTAGAAGCTCCAGCTCCAAAAGCCTGCCCTACGCAACCTCTTTTCCATAAGTGTACATCCTCCCTTTTTGTGTGCGTTTCCTGTAAGCATGCTAGGGTTACCTTTAGATAACCTAGATGCCTGAGAATAATTTGTCTCTTACACTTATCATGGCCCCCCTTAACGTTCCATGTTACACAATTGTATGGTGTGAGGGAATTTTTATATATGCTTCTTTTTATATCCTAAAGCTATATTTGCTATAATATGCCTTGAAGTTATGCTTGCTTTAAAAGCCATGCTGTAACAAAGTAATAATGGATGTAGTAGAAATTTCTGAGTTCATGTTTTTTTTTTAAGGGTTGTAGAATTTGTACTGAGGTTACTTGAGGTACATTTGGGAAAACAGAAAACTAGATAAAACTGAGCAGAACTGGTTGTACCAGCCTGGATAGCAGGCTTGGACAAATATAGAGATAGGAACATGCCTGGGCAAAATATAATAACAGCACGTAGTGGCATTGAAGATAAGCTGTACGTTGCTATGGTGTGAGTGAAACTCATTGTCTCTCTCAGGTCAGCTTGACCCAGGCATATGTATCAAGCAGTAATGGAAAAGTACCTCTATACAAATTAACGTGTTTTCTTTTTCTGTTACATTGCTGAAACTTGTTATGCTGTTTGATGATTGGCTCATACTGAAATGTTAGTATTTTTCAAGATAAGACGTGCAAAATCTAGCTTATAAAAGCTGCTGTAAACTTTAATCAATGACTATTCTCCTTTGTAGAAGTCCCACATGCATGTGTGAGATATTTGATCAAATAAAGCGACGTTAAGACAAAACCCAGTGGTGTGGTTTTTGCCCCGTGACGACGGGAGTGGTTGCTCAGGTAATACTTACAGTGAGAGAATTTGAGATCACAATGGCCCCCCCATAGTTTATTCAACACCTTGGAAGCAATTGTACCCACTTATGTGAAACCTATTTAGGTTGCCCTCTGAACTTATCTTATACTGTGCATGCACTGAGTTTGCACTTGGCGATCCACCCTCCCAATACTCAAAGCAAACATTTAAATCAACCCCATTACCCCAATCTACTGCTACAGAAATCCACAATACTCCAGTTCTATGTAACTGTTTCCTCACATACATGCTGTCAAGTGATGTTACTTCGCCAACCTTGTTGAAGTCGTTGTTCCTTCACCACTCCGCCCCCCCCACCCTTCCAAACATCTACCAGTTATCTAAAATTATCTAAACAATAGTAAACGCTGAACTTTTAACAATCCATTGTATAAATGCGCGTTTTCCTACAGTCTGACCTGAAACTCAATTAGTATCCCCCCCATATTTTCCGTATAATCGACTATGGATTCTTACAAACTAAAATATTAAATGAAAATTAGCCCAACTAGGCTATGGATTATTTATCCAGTAAAATACCATATTCATAGAAAGGGCTGCATTCATTATGGTCCATTCCAAGTCCTCCCACTTTTCTGGAAGGCACAAATCAAATTATGTCACTTATCCATTGCTAGTGGACTTTAGTGCTTTTTTAGTATATTATCCACTCAACCACTAGCTCGATTGAATGAATAATGCAGTCCAAAATCATAGAACAAGCTGTTGGAGAAGGGAAAAAAAAAGAGGGGGGAGGGAAAGGGAAGAGAGGGAGGAGGGAAAGAATAAAGGATTCGAGGGAAAGATATTGTGATATCCACATCTTGGCATCATATGGCTCTTGAACATCCACATTAACTCCACGTGAGGGTCTGTAGTGATTAAGCCACATTCGGTGAGCGGTATCTTTGTTCTTCATCCTCTCTCGCAAAGATGCGAGCGACGCTGCTATAGAGGGATACACAGAAGACCATACTGTTTCCTGCCATAAACTTCTTCCTCAGCTCATTATTCAGTCTGACATCTCAGGATCCATATGAATACATATTCAGGAGTGCAGGAAGGAAAAAGAATGAAAGAGGGGGGCGTATAATGCTGAGCGCTCCTCTCTAACGAGCCAGTCCAGTGACATTCATGTATATTGTTGCTAACTTGCTTTAACTGTCCAGGGAGCACTAAACCATCGCGCATTCAATACAGGGCACCATATCCATTTTCTGTGGTGGCATTTGGCCACATATAAAAAGCACTTAGGCTCATCTAAAGAGATCTGGCAACAGTGATCTAAGCTCTTTCTTGGCTTGGTCAGGGTTTTCAATAGAATGCCACTGCTTGTTGTGCTTAATCTGCAGAGTCACTGGGTACTTTACCCGGAAATGGTTTCCCCGCCGCTATTAGTTTCACTACTATTGGGTGCAGCTCCTGTCGCTTAACTCGAACTGAATGCAGGAGATCCTGGGTGATCCTGAGTAGCTTGCCTTCCCATCGGATTTCTTTAAGTTCCTTAATTTTCATTAAGATGTGTTGTTTATCTAAAAAATTGAGGACTTTAAATATGAGGGGTCGGGGGGGCGAGCCAGCAGCTGGTAGGGGACGCAGAGCACGATGCACCCGTTCCACTACATATGTGGGGCCATTCGGAGAAGGACCCACTATCTTTTCACATAACTTTTGGATGAATTGGACCGGCGCACTGCCCTCCTCGCCTTCTGGGGTGCCGATGATGACTAAATTATTTCTCCGGCTGTGTCCCTCTAAGTCTTCTAATTTCTCCTCTAAACGCCACATTTTTCTGTTTGCTGCTATTATATCCTGCTCCATCTTTTCATGTTTGCCTTCCAGGGAGGTAACCCAGACCTCAGAGTCCCCCCACCCGGATAGTTAGGGCTGCCACTGAAGACTTAATTTGCTGTAAATCAACCAACATTGCTTCAATCTCCTCCTGTATCGTCCTCATAATCTCCAGAAACTTGTCTTCCGACAAGGCTGGCTGCCCCGTCAAAGATTTAACTGGAGTCATGGGTTGCTGCTTTGCCCATTTTGCGGCCTTGTCTTTTTCAGGGCTCGGAGGCGGCGAATGCCGAGGCGGAGCTCTTTTCATGTAAACCTCCATTCCGATCCATTTTATTCACCTAACAAGCAGGTCTTAGTACAGACAGTCACTATTAAGTAAAACTGGTAGTCGAGATCACTTATCTTAATATTTTTGAGCGATAAGAGTAGGGTGGAGAGCGGAGCCGATGTAGAGCATGTCTTACTTCCAGATCGCCATCACGTGACCTCCCTAGGAAGCAATTCTAATGAAAGGCAAGACCAAATTGATTAAATTAATCATTAACTGTAGTAAAGATAAGGAGGCCAAACTCAGAGAAGATTTCAAAGCACAAGAACAAGAGGTTTTAAGATTTATTGAGTCAAGAAGAATTTAATAGACTTAAAAAATGATTACAAGAATCCATTAAGAAACTAGATAATGAGTTACAGATGGCAAAACGGACAACATTTGCAAGAGATAAAGGTGATTACGAAAGGGGCAATAATTTCAATTAAATAAAGTCACACCGAAGAGCATTCTGAGACCCAATAAGAATGTTTCTTTTAATTTTAGTTCCGATTTTATTGAATCAGAGAATGAAGAAACAGTGAGAGGTCCTTCTTTTCACAAGGACCAATACATTGCAGACCCTCTGAAAATGACTCAGCTGTCTGTCAAGCAGTACATGCCCCCTCCACTGTGGAGAAGCCAACAATTGCAGGAGCACAACTGTCAGTATCAAGAAGGAGGAGGAGCAAGAAGACAAGGAGGAGTACAGGAGTGGGAAAAGACAGCGGACATGGCACAGGGACAGACACTATCACAACCAGAATTGTGGGAAATGGTTCTATGTCATAACGGAGATTACGGAACAGTGATCGCCATTGGGGATCATGTACATCTCCGAAAATGAATTGCGGTGATGTACACTCGCAGTGACTAGAAAACCAGCAACTGTTTTTCTATGTTATGTAGGGGGCTGCACCGCATGAGGGGGGTGCTTTCCCCACCGCATCCCCCTACTTAAGGATTATCAACTCTGCATGGGTGCATATCGGAGGTGTGTGTAAAACTTACAAAATAAAATAACAAACCCGACCCAATGCAAAAACATGATCATGTTCAGAATCGAACCTGGCATCCTCCCAACCCCAGCCCACCACCTACCCACCACACCACACACCCAGCTCAGCAGCCGACTGCTGAACTACAACTCACATACCCTTCTTCCCCTTCCACCCATCACACAATGTGGATCCTGCCCTACGTGCATGTATATACAGTGACATCCTGTCATTGTAGTCGCCTACCCTGTATCCGGTCATTAACCTGCCAGGTAGCCCTGTACACAGGCACCATGACTGAGTTGTCTTTTTTGAAAGTGCTCAATCGCAGTTGCCTTGTACATGGTATACCATGGGAAATACATACTCAGGAGGCCTTACAGGGGCCGCGGTTCACAGAGGAGGTAAGCTACTCCAGTACTGACATATAGATCATTAATTTGTTGACACATGAACTTACTCAACCAGAGACTGAGCTTCTAAAGAAAGAGCTGAGTTTTATGCCCACAAAAACAATAGATAGAGACCAGACTCTGGTCAGCTTAAATTTGAACTGCAGGAACTTCAACCTGAAAGTTTTTTTCAACAAGAGAAACACTGTAGAAAGCTCAAGTAATGTTACAAATACACTATTTAAGAACCCCTCCACCACCACCCACACAGCAGCAGTCACCATTTTCAAAGAATTTGTTGAAAATGACCTTGAAGCCTATTTGATTCTCCTAGTACAAAGTATTACCATAACATCAGTACAGATGAGAGGCAAGCTATTACAAACTTACAAAACCATGACAACTTATTAATTAAGCAAGCAGATAAAGGTGGAGCAGTGGTTCTCATGAATAAGAACATTTATACTAAAGAAGTTCTAAGGCAACTGGGAGACCAAAGTTTTTACACCAAGCTGACCTATGATGTCACCATAGACTGTAAGTACAGGATCAATGAGACCATTCAGGATTAATTTTGAAGAGAGGATATTGACATTAAAACAATAGATTTTTTGACAATCAAAAATCCAATTAGATCTACCTTTTATGTCTTACTCAAAGTGCATAAGATTCTGAGCAATCCATTGGGCCAACCCATCGTCAGTGGGATTGGTTTATTAAAAGAACCACTCTCTCAATTTTGCGATGCCTTCCTATGATCTTTGGTGGCCAACCTACTCACCTATATAAAAGACAGGAGGTACTTAATTTGATCAAGGTCATTCAAATGGATGAAGACATGTTTTTAATAACATTGGACATAGAGGCTCTGCATACTAATGTGCCCCATGAGGGAGTATGAGATAACATAAAAAAATAGAAACATAGACTTTGACGGCAGATAAGGACCACTTGGCCCACCCAGTCTGCCCATTTCCCTACCTACTGGATAAGCTGCAGATTCTAGTTAACCAACAGCCTACTTCTTGCAACCCCCCACTATAATTGCCTTGTGTCTGTCCCATGCATGTTTGAATTTCCCCACTGTTTTAGACCCAATGACCTCCTCAGGAAGGCTGTTCCATGTATCCACCACTCCAGCCATGAAAAAAAATTTCCTCACATTACCCCTGAGCCGTCCCCCCTCTAACTTTAAATTGTGCCCCCTTGTTCTTACACATCTCTTTTTCTGAAAGATGCTACTCTCCTGGACTTTGTTGATACTCTTGAGGTACTTGAACATTTCTATCATGTCCCCCAGTCCCTCCTTTCAGCAAGAGTATACATATTAAGCTCTCTCAATATCTCTTCATATGGTTTCTGCTGCAGACCCTGCACCATTTTAGTTGCCCTCCTCTGGACTGCTTCCATCCGGTCTATGTCCTTATGTAGATGAGGTCTCCAATACTGCACACAGTACTCCAGATGGGGTCTCACCAACTGTCTGTACAGAGGGATAACCACTTCCCTTTTTCTACTTGTGATGCCCCTTCCTATGCATCCCAGTATCCCCCTGGCTCTTCTTCATGACTTTTCACATTGCTTACCCACCTTTAGGTCATCTGATATGACTACCCCAGGTCAGTTTCCATTGTTGTTGTTGTTAGTACCTCCTGCTATTGTGTACTCTTCTCCTGGGTTTTGTTTCCAGGTGCATTACTTGCACTTGTTTGTATTGAACTAAGTTGCCATATGTCTGACCATTCCTCCAACCTTGCCAAGTCCTTCTCATCTTTTCTACTTCCCTTGTGTATCAACTCTGTTACAGATCTTTGTGTCATCTGCAAAGAGGCATACCTTTCCCTCCAGACCCTCTGCAATGTCACCTATAAAGATGTTAAAGAGGACTGGACCCAGTACTGAGCCCTGAGGTACTCCACTAGTAACCCCCCTTTCTTTGAATGTGTTCCATTCACTATTACCTTCTGTGTCCTGTTGTGCAGCCATTTTGCTACCCAGACTACCACCCTGGGACCCATTTTCAGGCTGTCTAACTTGATTATTAATCTTTTGTGCGGGACTGTGTCAAATGCCTTACTAAAGTCTAGGTAGACCACATCCACAGCCCCTCTGTGGTCTATTACTTTGGTCACCCAGTCAAAGAAATCAATTAAATTCATCTGGCATGACCTTCCTGCTGTAAATCCATGCTGCTTTGGGTCCTGTGCCCCGCTGGCCTCTAGGTACTCAACAATTCTTTCTTTCAGAAGTGATTCCATCATTTTCCCTACCACTGAGGTCAAACTTATAGGTCTGTAGTTTCCTGCTTCTGCTTTGCTCCCACTTTTGTGAAGGGGAATCACATCTGCCCTCCTCCAGTCTTCAGGTACCGCCCCATCCTGCCATGATCTGTTAAAAAGTGTGGTCAGTGGTGTCACTAGGTCCTCCCTTAGTTCTTTCCAGATGCAGCTGGATTTACAAGAATACAGAGCCCGATGTACCTCCCACTGATGTCAGCCTGAAACTTTAAAGCATGTGCTGAAATTCAATGTTTTTCTTTTTGATAACATGATGTACAACCAGATGAAAGGCACAGCGATGGGGGACACTTGTGCCCCATCTATCGTGAATTTGTATGTTGGGAAACGGGAGGCAGAAACTGTACTATGTAACACTAACAATTCTTTTTACAGCAATGTTGTACTTTCGAAGTGATATATATTGAAGACATTATAGTCATTTGGAAGGGCAGTATCATAGAATTTGAGAATTTTATAGAGTGACTGCATCACACCAACATGCACCTTAAATTCACCTATCAGAGCAGTCGAGAATCCATCACGTACCTAGAACATAGACTGACAGAAAATGGGGAAGGAATAATAGAGAGAGACATTTTTAGGAAGGAAGTAGATGGAAATACCATTCTACTAGCAAGCAGTTGCCACCCTCGCCCCATGTAGCAAAAATCATACCTAAGGGTACATTTTTAAAGACTAGACATAGTTGTTCTAGAATGGAGAATTTTGAGAGGAGGCAACTGAATGAACAAATAGATTGTTACAACTAGGCTACAGTAAAGAGAGAATAAATGAAGCCATGATGAGCGGTAGAGAGAGAAACTGGAAAGATTTATTTAATCAATAAGGCACGACAGGGTGAGTTGTGCTGAATAACGCTGACGCCTGGGCAATTAGGCACGAGGCCACAGGCCGAGTGTGACTAATCATCCCAGAAGTGATGTTATCCCAGCACAACACACACCCTGGAGTGCATTATTGCTATTATACAATGGCTCGTTTGTAAATCAAACAAAAAAATGATGAAAACCTACATTTAAAGTAGATTTTTCTGTCATTTTTGGAATGGTTAGGGTTACTTCAAGCAAAAGTAGTGCTGATTTAGCCAGCAGGTGGAGCTAATGTGTTTTTTGAGCAGCTGTGCAGTCCCCATAGCAATGTTTCAACCTTTGTCAGTGGTGCCACTCTTTGTTAGTATGACCTATGGCCTCATTATGTATGTTGACTGTTTTTTTCATCGTTTTCGTCTGTTTTTGCATGACCTTTTTTTTTTTATTACAGTTCTTCTGCTCTATTATCGGGACTGCTCCCCCCCCCGTACCGCGGTGCTGTGTGGATGTCTGAAACCGAAGGAAAGGAGGTAGGGAGAATATTTCTTAAGCACGTTTACAGTCATCTGAAAAAATTAACAAAGAGGAAAAAAAAGTGAGCTAGTGAGGCTAACAGCAAGGCAGTCTGTGTAAAGTCTCGCTTGCGCTCTCATCTCGTTCTTGAGCGAGTGAGGCTAACAGCAACGTGGTCTGTGTAAAGACTCACTTGCCCTCTCGTCTTGCTCGGTGTGAACCCGATGGTAATTGCGGTTTTAGCTGCATGTTTCTATTTTTGGATAGGAGAAGGTTGTTGTTGGTTTTTGTTTGTGCTGGGGGGTTTCGGGACATTGAAGATGGCTGGCGGCTGCAGAGTGAGTGAAGTTGGGTGCAGAGCAGGAAGTACTGAAACTTGGTGCGTGCAGTGATTTTCAGTTAATGCGGTCTTTATGTGTGTTCGGACTAGACCTGTGATGTTGTACTGGGATAACATCACGGGTCCAGTCTCAGACTGACCAATCAAAGGTCAGCATTTTTTTTGCCATTTTATAATACAGGACAACATAGGTGAACTAGTTGAAGATGACAGCATTAATTTTGTAACAAACTATTCAGTTCAAGCAAAGGATGTTACATCTTTTATCCAAAAACATTGGCATGTACTTTCAGCAGATCCAGGTTTAAAGAACCTGAGCAATGAGCCACCCAGGATGTTCTATAAACACGGCCCAATTCTGAAGGATCTGCTGGTACTTAACCATTTTAAAACTAACACCCAGCGAACATGGTTAAATCAGTTGCAAGGTTGCTTTAAATGTAAAAAATGTGTAGCCTGTGAATATCTGGAACAGAGCAAGGAATATACAAGCTGCAATATTGAACATAGTTACACCATTAGACAGTGCACTACCTGCAGTAGAGAATGTGTTATTTAATTGCAACTTGCTTATGTGAAGCTTTTCATGTGGGTAAAACTACCTGATGTTTTAAAACAAGAGTGTGCAAACATGTTAGGGCCATTAATAAGAAAGACGTTACCTATGCCACCACTGTGCACATTGCTGAGGCAGGCAAGGATGAAAAACATAAGTTTAAATTCATAGCCATATACAAGATATGCCATAATCCCAGAGGTGGGGACTTTGACAATCTGATGTTCCTAAGGGAGAACTTCTGGATTTTTTTTTTCAAACTTTATTTTATTGTAGGCCGGTACACTGGAAACACCTCACAGAGGTGGGAAATACAACTGCACTTGCTTATTACAAGAATAAAATAAGGCTACAAGTCATCATTTCAGTACATTGAAAGAGAGTAAAAAGAAGAGTTTAAATTATTACAATTCTAAATATATTCTAAATACAGGAATGTGCGTGAATCCCAGCAGATTTTTTTCCCTCTTAGGATTTTAAACTTGTTGGCAATTAAATATAGAGTGACATAGACCTGGAATGACAAGGAAACCAACCTATAGTAAACATCTGTACAGCAAAAATGAAGAGCTATCAAGTAATCAGGTGAAATTATCCCAGTGTACCCTTGCTACTCCTTCCTAAATTGCAGGGAACTACCCCTGTGAGATGGCATGTTCTAAAGGTTCCCATATATTGTTATACTTTTCCTCCCAACCTGTTGCTCTATATTGGGCATGTCCTAATGTCATACTTTGCAGAAGGCTACTGGCCCATTCTGTTACCATAGGGGACATATCCTGGCACCAATGGTGGGCAATTATCTGTTTTCTTTTGCCATACCTAGGGCCCAAAGGGGGTGATCCAGACCCCTGCCATTTCGGGATGTTCCAGGAAGGCCCAATACTACTTCATGAATACCCACCAATTGTGAATCTTGAATGGTGTTTTGCATTATAATTACCACTCCTCTCCAAAATTTCTGTATTACTTGACCCTCCCAAATTAAATGAATAAAGTTACCCTTTCCCACTTTACATTTGGGGCATTTCTCTGAGCACTCTGGGTCAATTTTATTGTCTAGAACCAGGGTAAAGTATGCTCTATGTAATATATTAAAGTGGATAGCCCATATTCTATTACTAATAGAGCATTGTAAACCTCTTTTTAGCACCATCTTCCAGTCTCCCAGTGATAACGATTCTTCTCCTAGGTCCTTATCCCAGTTATCTTTCAAGCTTATTCCCACGTCTGACAGAGCATTGAGACAAGATTTGCAACACCTTTTCATGATCCTCACCTTTATTTTAGACCCTGCTTGTTGTAAAAGTTCCTCCAATGGGGACTGGAGTAATATTCTACCTGGGTCCCAAGACTGCAAACGATTGCAGATCTGGAAGTAAATGAAAAACCTTTGAGGGGGCAAACCAAATCTTTTCGACAAATCTAAGTATGGAAGTAAATTATCCCCTTCATATAGTTGAGCTCTACAGTTAAGGCCTACCCCTTCCCATTTGTCGAATACTCGACTCTCTACCTCCTTGAGCTTATCCTCATCCCACAGGCAACTTCTGATACTAGACTCCGGAGAAAGGGCAGCAAGATAGTTCATGATCTCATGAGCCTCCAGCCAAATCCTCACTGATGCTCTGGAGAATGGATTTTTTCTCTTTTGTGTAGGCTTACCACTTAACATAGAGGCAAATGTAATTAAAGTAAGACTCAGGGATGCACCCTCATTCTCCACCTTCACCCAGGTCAGTACCCCCTTTCCATTTACAAAAACATCCTGTAAGGCTGAGATTTGGGCCGAAAAATAATATAGGTGCATATTCGGAAGGCCTAGACCACCTTCCGATACCGGTTTCATAGAAACATAGAAACATAGACTTTGACAGCAGATAAGGACCGCTTGGCCCATCTAGTCTGCTAGTTTCCCTATCTACAGGATAGGCCACAGATCCTAATTAACCAACAGCCTATTTCTTCCTACCCCCCACAAGAATTGCCTTATGTCTGTCCCATGCATTTTTGAATTCTCCCACAGTTTTAGACCCCACAACTTCCTCAGAAAGGCTGTTCCATGCATCCACTACCCTCTCTGTGAAAAAATACTTCCTTACATTGCCTCTGAACCCCCCCATCTTTAAATTGTGTCCCCTTGTTCTTGCACTTCTCTTTTTCTGAAAGATGCTACTCTCTTGGACTTTGTTGATTCCACTGAGGTACTTAAAAGTTTCTATCATGTCCCCCCCTTTCCCTTCTTTCCTCAAGGGTATACATATTAAGCTCCTTAAGTCTCTCCTTGTACGGCTTCTCTTGCAGACCCTGCACCATTTTAGTTGCCCTCCTCTGGACTGCCTCTATCCTATGTCCTTGCAGAGATGGGGTCTCCAGAACTGGATGCAGTACTCCAGATGGGGTCTCACCAACTGTCTGTACAGCGGGATAACAACTTCCTGTCTCCCAGCCCTCCCTACCGCCTTCTCACATTGTTTGCTAACCTTAAGGTCATCTGATATGATTACCCCCAGGTCCCTTTCCTTTTTTGTTGTTGTTACTATCTCCCACCCCATTGTGTAGTCTTCCCCTGGGTTCTTGCTTCCCAGGTGCATTATTTTGCACTTCTTTGCATTGAATCCTAGCTGCCATACTTCTGACCATTCCTCCAACCTTGCCAAGTCCCTTCTCATCCTTTCCACGCCTCCTTGTATATCAACCCTGTTGCAGATCTTTGTGTCATCTGCAAAGAGGCATACTTTTCCTTCCAGTCCCTCTCAACAGCACTTATAAAGACATTAAAAAGGACTGGACCCAGCACTGAACCCTGCGGTACCCCACTAGTAACCCCTCTTTCTTCAGAGTGGACTCCATTTACAATTACCTTCTGTGTCCTGTTGTCCAGCCAATGTTTTACCCAGGCTACCACAGTTTCCACAGGAATTCTTGTCAAATTCGAGATCTCCTTGTGCCCCATAGTAGAGTACCTATAGCTCCCTTTAAAGATTTGAAAAAGTACTTAGGAATCCAAATCGGGAGGGACTGAAAAAGATAGAGACACTGAGGTAGGATAAATATTTTAACGAGATGGACCTTACCTATGAGGGTCAACAGGAAACCTTTCCACCTATCAG
Source organism: Neoceratodus forsteri (assembly GCA_016271365.2). Lineage (NCBI taxonomy): Eukaryota > Metazoa > Chordata > Ceratodontiformes > Ceratodontidae > Neoceratodus > Neoceratodus forsteri. The sequence continues at coordinate 872,158,029 of CM057458.1, read as the reverse complement.
ATTGATCCTTGATCTTTTTTAATAATGGGAGATAATTTAAATGAAATAAAGATGTCAGTTTACAAGGAATGACTACCCCAAGATAATTTAACTGTGGGGTTGGGTTAATCTTATAGTTCTGAATCTGTATATTTTGTTTTGTTCTCCCCAGTGGAAGCCATTTGCACTTGGACCAATTTATTTTGTGCCCTGAGATAGGGCCATACTCTGTAAATAATCCAGTCAATGCTGGGATATACGTCCTTGGAACTTTTATGAATAACAAAATATCATCCACAAAAAGAGAGATTCTATGATCCTTGCTTCCCACCTCACACCCACTGAGTTCAGGAAGCTGTCTAATGGCCAAAGCCAGTACCCCCATTGTCAAAACATATAGTAGTGGGGATAGGGGACACCCCTGTGTAATTCCCCTAAAGAGTGAGAAGGCCGGGGCATAGTTTCATTGGTGTAAATTTGGGCTTCCGGGGAAGCATAAAGCACCTTAATCCAATTCGTAATTACTGGACCCACACGGAATTTGTTTAAGGTTGCAAAGATAAACTTCCAATCCACCCTATCGAATGCCTTTTTGGCATTGAGAGCTAAAAGGCCTCTACTTGGATCCACCTCCCCTCCAGACCACTTATGAATTATGTTTAAAGTTCATTTCAAGTTGTGCTTTGCCTGATGCCCCTTCACAAAGCCACATTGGTCTTGATGAACCAATAAAGGTAAAACCTTTTCTATGCGGGCAGCAATAATTTTTGCTATAATTTTATAATCTGCATTTAATAAGGAAATCGGTCTGTAGGACCCACACATGGTTGGATCCTTATCTGGTTTAGGAATGACAATGATTGTGGCCATCTGGAGAGAAGGAGGTAACACACCCTTGTTCATAGCATCTCCAACCATATCACTAAACAGTTGGTGAAGATCTTCCCAAAACAACTTATAAAATTCTATGGGCAACCCATCAGGGCCAGGGGCCTTCCCTAAATTCGAGTCCCATATGGCGTCCTTTATTTCCTGTGTCGAGAGGGGTCTGTTAAGTTGCTCTCTTGATATACTGTATCATCAACCATGGGTAATTGTATATTTTGCATAAATATTATGGGGTCAGCCCCATCCGGGGCCTCTGAAGTATATAGGGTCTTATAAAAAAATTGGAATTCCTCATTTATTCGCTGTGGGTCCAACGTCATTTTTCCACCACTAGGTTCAATAGAAGTTATAGCTCTATCAGCCTGCTTCATTCTAATTTTCCAGGCTAGCCATTTCCCCACAGAATCCACTTCGAAGTATGATCTAGCCCCTACCTTTATAATGTCTCTTTCTATCCTTTTATTTGCTAATTGAGCCCATTGACCCTTTAATCTATTGAATTCTAACAATTTATGAAATGTATCAGTTTGCATAATTTCACGTTGCAGTTGTAGTATACATTCCTCAAGTTCATTTTCCCTTTCCCGAGCTATTTAAATTTGGAGCAAATTAAATTGACTCTCTCCTAATTACAGCCTTAAGGACTTCCCAAATTGTTGTCACAGATGTATCATTACTTTTATTATGGGCCTTAAAACCAACTATTACCTTTTGAATGTGGATTTTATAGTCTAGGGAATTTAGTAAAGTAGGGTCCAACCTCCACTGGTTAAATGGCTAATTTTGGCCAACTTTAGGGAGGCCAAAAAAACAAAGGTACAAGATCCAACACACATATCAGACCATACTGTGGATTTTTCAGGCCTTTCAACAGATTAGGCACAACCAAAAAATAGTCCAACCTAGTAAAACATCAGTGTGGTGCAGAATAGCATAAGTATTCTCATTTAATCGGATTAAAATGTCTCAATACCTCTGTTAATGCCCTGTCTTTTGCTAAAGCTCTTAAGGCCCCCGAACTTCTAGGCAGATATTTACTACGAACAATTGAGGTGTCCAACAACTGATCCCAGTATGTATTGAAATCCCCCCCCCAATCAAATTGTTCTGATAGGGAGCTAAGGTTATCGCTAAATGATTGAAAAAACCTGGGTCATCTATGTTTGGGCCATAAATTTACATCAAAGTGTATCTGGAACCCTCAATATTTACATCCACCATGACTGTCAAAGGGTCTCCCGGTACTATCAGATTAATATTTTGTATCTGACAGATATAATTTTAAAAGCCAGAATTTCTTCTCCCCCCCTTCCCCTTTTTTCCTTCATGTGTCTAATCCTTGTCTTTATGTTCTGTGTCACTGGTGTTTTTATAGATGTGCATAGACTGGCCACCTATGCGATTTTGCTTTTGTTCATTTTCTTTGGTCTCCCCTCTCCTATTTCTGGCTAGCTACTAATATCTGTTAGACTACAAATGTGATCACAATAACTTATCCTAAATATGTATGGCCCATTTAAATGGCTAGAATGCTGAAAGTCCTTTTTTTTTGTCTATACGAGACTTCATAACACTTTTCCCTTCCAAAACAGTCTTTTCCTTGAATTTTGTATGCCAGGAATTAGCGTTTAGTTTAAACGCTCCTTCGCGACGTTTTATTACGAGCTGCACGAATGTGCACACTATCGTGCAGCTCGCAAACGCTAAATAAAGCTGTTTTGTTTTCTGAAAAGGACTTAGGAAGCTGCAGCATTACCCTTTGTAGCGCTAAAGTGCTGTTTCACTGTCCTAGTGAGATATTGAACTCCCTGAAAGCAGCTAGGAAAGCTGTATTTAAACATACAGCACCGAGTGCTGTTTTTATTTCCAGTTGTGAAAGTGCTAGATTTTTGTGCTAGTCAGCCCTCTAAATATACACCAAAATAACTATGTAAAGACAGACTAAGCAAAGTATACAAGTAGGTGTGTGCATAGAAAACCGAAGAATATGCTGTATTACCTGGTATGTGATGCAGGAGTATATAAGAGGTCTTTTTGTATGCCTTCTCTCAAGGAGCCGACCCGCCATAGTGTTGTTACCCTTATACCAAAGGGAAGGGGCTTACTACATAAACATAACAAAGGGAAGTTTAAACAAAATATTAATGTTTCCACAACTCTTACATGAGTTTAAAATGTGTCAAAGTGAATTATTTCATGTTTAAAAATGTATTAACAATTTGTTTGTACAAGAAAACTAGTAGTACATTTGATTGATGGATATTTCATCCAATGACAGATCAGTTTAGGATATATATTGCCAGCATCTACAAGTAAAAGTTCAGTAGCAGCAGGGATGGTGAAGTGTATGCATCCAGAACTAGAGCCTTAGTTAAAATGTGGAAACTGCTATTCTTGGTTTGTGTCTTCGCGTTTACTTTGCTTTATCCTTTGATTTTTGTTGAAACAAGTCCGCCTTTATTTTTTTGTTTTACATGCTTTGCCTAGAGCTCTTCAAATAAAACTGCCTTAATTCAACTGAAGAATACAAACTGTGTCAGAGTCCTTCTGTTCCCACCTTGTTTCCTCTTACACTGGTGTCAGTCATGGAATACTGGTTAAATATAACTGGGTGAGTCTGTCCGAGACTCTACTGGACTCTGTATGCAGGAGAAACAGGTGGATCCTGGTACCTTTCTTGGAGTTGTTACTCGCTCAGTTTCTGCAGTCTTTCAACTACCTTTATTGCCTGGAATGGAGCCCGTTGTGAGAAAGAAGGAAGAGAAACCTATTTCTAAGAGGGAAGAAGAACTCGAAGCACAAGCGAGTGGAGGAGGTACAGGAGAGGAGTAACCCCCTCTTGAAACTCACAAACTGGTAAGGTGGTTATGTATGCACCAGATGGAAATGGAAAAACAGAGGGAAAAGGACAAGAGAGAGTATGAGGCCAGATGATCTGATACCCTAAGAGCAATGCAGGATCTGGGTGTCAGTAGACCACCAGACCAACCAGCTGGTGGATATAAAGACATTAAACTAGTAAAATTATCAGACACAGATGATATTGAAGCCTATATCATGACTTTTGAAAGAGTTGCTACAGCATGTGCATGGCCCAGGGATCAGTGGGTAGTTTGTCTGGCCCCTTATTTAACTGGAAAAGCTCAACTTGCATATAGTTATGTGGAGGTTGCACACGCTAGCAACTATGATCAAGTAAAAGCTGCAATTTTGAAACGCTGTGATATAAACACTGAGACCTACCGCCAGCGGTTTCGAACTTATAAGTATCAGAGTGCAGATAACCCTCAGGATGCCTATATAAGTCTAAAGGACTTATGCCTCAAGTGGCTACAGCCTACCACCCAGACACTTGACCAGATCTTGGAGACTATTGTCCTGGAACAGTTTATTAAGATCCTCCCTCAAGAGGTTCAATTGTGGGTGAAAGAACATCGACCTGAGACCTCTGATACAGCAATCTGTCTTGCAGAAGATTTTATTGCTGCCAGATCTACACGACCAAAGGGGACATTACCATATGTCCATCCACCTACTGTCCCCAGACAAGCTGTACCCTCCTCTTCTCCAATGAACCAGCCAACAGTGTCTAAGATATGCCCAAGGGTGCAGAGAAGGTATAATTCAGATATCAACTGCCGTGAGTGGGGCGGTAAGGGACACGTGGCAAGGTTCTGTTCCAAATGGAAATCTGAGCCCACACATTTGGCTCTAGCCAACTGTGGACACTATATGCTTCCAGTTCAAATCGGGCAAATTACCATATATGGCCTCCGTTGATTCAGGGAGCAGACAGACCCTTATACAAAGTACCTTACTAAATTCAACATCCAAAGATGAGCCCCAGGCAACTAGAGTGACTTGTATACATGGAGACACTCATCATTACCCTCTTTATAACTTGGATATAACAATACAAGGACATACACATAATATAGGGGTAGATGCTGTTCCAAACTTGCCAGTTCCTATATTGATTGGGCACGATTACCCTGATTTCCAGACTCTAATATCTAACAATGTAGTTTCCATGGTAACCAGATCCCAGACCAGAGAGGGTCTGGAACAAATTTTTCCTTTTTCCACTGACATTCTTGGGGATACTAAGAAGATCAAGAAGTCGAAGGCACAAAAAAGGAGGGACAAGAAGCAATGGAATCAAGAACACAAAAAGGATCTTAATATGAATATTGATTCCATGGTACCAACCAGAGACTTTACGACTGCACAACAACAAGACCCGAGTTTAAAGGACTATTTTACACAAATGTGTGATGGTAAAAAGGGATCAGACAAATATAAAATGCATAATGATTTGTTGTATCACAAATGTGTGAATCCAAAAAGTGGGGAAATAGTAGAACAGTTAATGGTACCCCAAGAATATAGACAACAACTATTAGACTTAGCCCATAATATACCCCTAGCTGGACATTTAGGCAGGAACCGCACATTGAGTCATTTATTATATCATTTTTTTTGGCCTGGTATTCACGAGCAAGTGGCAGATTTCTGCAAAAGTTGCGCAGAATGTCAAAAGGTGGCTAGGTTAGACAAAAGTGATAAGGTACCCCTGTTACCTCTACCACTAATAACTACCCCTTTTGAACGAATTGCCATGGATATAGTTGGTCCACTCCCTAAAAGTTCAAAGGGTAATCAATATATATTAGTAGTGTATGACTATGCTACCAAATACCCAGAGGCTATTACCCTACGCAATGTCACTGCCCCAAAAATAGCAGAGGAGCTTGGCAAACGTTTTAGTAGGACAGGCATACCAAAAGAAATTCTGACTGACAGGGGCAGCAACTTTAACTCTCTCTTACTAAAAAGATTATATAATATCCTAGGTATCACTGCCATTCACACCACCCCATATCACCCACAAACAGACGGTCTGGTGGAATGCTTCAACCAGATGCTTAAGAATATGCTACAAAAATTTTGTCAAGAAGAGGGCCATAAATGGTATATTACTACCTTACCTAATGTTCGCATATAGAGAGGTACCACAAGCCTCCACAGGGTTCTCCTCATTCGAGTTACTCTATGGACGTAACCCTCGAGGTCCATTAGACTTAATAAAAGAAAAGTGGGAAGATGGGCAAACATCTCAGGGCCAGGACCCTAGTGATTACATCTGTCATCTTAGAAAGAAACTAACCAGATACATAGAACTTGCTCATCAGGTTAATACTAAACAACAAGGAATACAAAAATTACATTATGATAAAAGTACGAAAACCAAAGAATTTCAAGAAGGTGAAAAAATGTTATTATTACTCCCATCATCCGATAATAAATTATATATGAAATGGCAAGGCCCGTATACAGTAGTTAGACGAACAGGCCCTGTGACTTACCAAATTGAATTATCAGATAAAAAAAAGAAATATAATGTATTTCACGTAAATCTATTAAAAAAATGGGTGGAAAGGAAAGATCTCCCAGTATATTTTATACATCCTGAAACCCCTACCAGTGAACTGGACTCAGTCTACCAAAGCTTAGAAATAAAGGGTGGCATCAATGACCTTAACATAAACCCTGAATTGTCTAATCAACAGAAGGCTGAACTATATACTATGTTACAACCTTTAGCTAGTCACTTTACAGGAATACCTGGGAGGGTAGTAAATGTAAATCATAAAATAAATACTACTCAAAGGGAACCCATAAGATTAAGACCTTATAGAATTCCTGAGAGATTAAGGCCTGAAGCAGAAAAGTAACTAACAAAAATGCAACAATTGGGTGTCATCGAACCCTCCCATAGTGAATGGAATTTCTCTATGGTTATTGTAAGGAAAAAGGAGGGTGGGGTTCGGATCTGTCTAGATTTTAGAAACTGAATGATATATCTAAGTTTGAAAGTTATCCAATGCCATGCATTGATGACATCCTTGTCCATCTGGGAAGAGCACAGTACATTTCAACCCTTGACCTCACCAAGGGATACTGGCAAATCCCATTGAGTCCCAATGACAAGGAAAAAACAGCCTTTAGCACCCCACTTGGCCTATACCAATTCACTGTCATGCCATTTGGACTCCATGGGGCCCCAGCAACTTTTCAATGGCTCATGGACAAACTCCTTTTACCACATTCTGCATATAGTGCAGCTTATATGGATGATGTGGTGATTTTTAGCAACACATGGGCAGATTATCTACTCCACCTAGCAACAATACTGAAAGTCATTACCTCTGCAGGCCTAACTATCAATCCAAGCAAATGTTTTCTGGCCATGAAAGAAACTGAGTATTTGGGCTTTCAAATAGGTGGGGGCCTAGTAAAACCTATTAAATCTAAAATTGAGGCTGTAGCAACTAGCCCAAGGCCAATTACTAAAAAGGATGTGAGATCTTTCTTAGGACTTGCCAGTTATTATAGACATTTTATTCCAAATTTTTCTATGATAGCTAATCCTCTCACCGAATTAACAAAGAAACGTCAGCCTGAAAAGGTGATGTGGACACCAGATTGTGAAGAAGCATTCGCAACAATTAAAGCAATACTATGTTCATCCCCAATTCTAAGGACACCAGATTTTACATTGCCTTTTATATTACAAACAGATGCTTCAAATTCTGGCATAGGAGCTGCATTATCACAAATTATAAATGGTGAAGAACATCCTATAATTTATATCAGTAGAAAACTACATGAGAGAGAAACCAAATATTCCACTACTGAGAAAGAATGTTTAGCAGTACGCTGGGCCATAGAAACTTTAAGATTCTATCTATGGGGAGCTGAGTTTGAGCTGTGGACAGATCATAACCCTCTTTGTTGGCTTAATGTTATGACAGACCAGAATCCCCATATAATGAGATGGTACCTAACATTACAGCCATACTGTTTTAAAATAAAACATGGGAAAGGTAATGAACATAAAAACACAGACTTTTTATCAAGGTATGGCTATGACCATACAACAGCAGACCTCGGGGTGAAGTAAAATACAAAATAATGTTAATATGTATTTATACTTATAACAAGTTAAATCCACCTTTTTTTTATATAGCAGCAAACAAAGTTTGTTGCTACAGAAAAAGGAAAAGGTTGTTAATAGGGACCCCGAGGTGGAGCCTGAGGAGTGGGTGGGCTTTGGCTCCATCTCTTAAAGTAAGAGATCTGTATCTAGTGATATAAACAGAAGCACTGATAATCAGTATCTTCTGTTATTTTAAGGAGGGAGGAGACTGTCAAAGGGTCTCCCGGTACTACCAGATTAATATTTTGTATCTGACAGATATAATTTTAATAGCCAGAATTTCTTCTTCCCCCCTCCCCTTTTTTCTTCATGTGTCTAATCCTTGACTTTATGTTCTGTGTCACTGGTGTTTTTATAGATGCGCATAGATTGGCCACCTATGCGATTTTGTTTTTGTTCATTTTCTTTAGTCTCCCTTCCCCTATTTCTGGCTAGCTACTAATATCTGTTAGACTATAAATGCGATCACAAGAACTTATCCTAAATATGTATGGCCCCTTTAAATGGCTAGAATGCTGAAAGTCCTTTTTTTTTGTCTATACGAGACTTCATAACACTTTTCCCTTCTAAAACAGTCTTTCCTTGAATTTTGTATGCCAGGAATTAGTGTTTGGTTTAAACGCCCTTCGCGCTTTTATTACGAGCTGCATGAACGTGCGCACTATCGTGCAGCTCGCAAACGCCACGAACGCTAAATAAAGCCGTTTTGTTTTCTGAAAAGGACTTAGGAAGCTGCAGCAGTACCCTTTGTAGCACTAAAGCACTGTTTCACTGTCCTAGTGAGATACTGAACTCCCTGAAAGCAACTAGGAAAGCTGTATATAAACATACAGCACCGAGTGTTGTTTTTATTTCCTGTTGTGAAAGTGCTAGATTTTTGTGCTAGTCAGCCCTCTAAATATACACTAAAATAACTATGTAAAGACAAACTAAGCAAAGTATACAAGTAGGTGTGTGCATAGAAAACCGAAGAATATGCTGTATTACCTGGTATGTGAAGCAGGAGTATATAAGTGGTCTTTTTGCATGCCTTCTCTCTAGGAGCTGGCCGGTCATAGTGTTGTTACCCTTATACCAAAGGGGAGGGACTTACTACACAAACATAACAAAGGGAAGTTTAAACAAAATATTAATGTTTCCACAACTCTTATATGAGTTTAAAGTGTGTCAAAGTGAATTACTTCATGTTTAAAAATTTATAAACAATTTGTTTGTACAAGAAAACAAGTAGTACATTTGATTGATGGATATTTCATCCAATGAGAGATCAGTTTAGGATATATATTGCCAGCATCTACAAGCAAAAATTCAGTAGCAGCAGGGATGGTGAAGTGTATGCATCCAGAACAAGTGCCCTAGTTAAAATGTGGAAACTGCTACTCTTGGTTTGTGTCTTCACATTTACTTTGCTTTATCCTTTGATTTTTGTTGAAACAAGTCTGCCTTTATTTTTTTGTTTTACATGCTTTGCCTAGAGCTCTTCAGGGGTAAGGTACAACAGACTTCTAGGAAAACAAACTGAATTTACAAGCTCAAATGAGCAGACTGGGTGGGCCATAGGCCCTTATCTGCCGACACTGTCTATGTATCTATGTATGTATCAATGTAAATAAAACTGCCTGAATTCAACTGAAGAATACAGACTGTGTCAGAGTCCTTCTGTTCCCAGCTTGTTTCCTCTTACAATGACATATCTTCAATGGGGGTCAGATTTCATATCGTGTAATTCTATTCTTAAATGAGGACAAAACCATATTGCCACTCCTCGGGCTTCAGATGTAAAAGGAGCAGTCAACAACATACCCCCCAAGCCTTCTGCAAATTCTGGACCTCCTCCTTATACAACTGGCTCTCTTCCAGAAACAATACATCCCCATGTTGTTTTTTAAAGTATGACCATATCTTTTTCCTTTTGACCACCAACTTTATTCCCCGCACATTCCATGTCATGAATGTTAACAACATTTTATAAATATTTCAAATACGTAATACTGTATTTTTGCCCCACACTCATGAGCCAGTGCACCAACCATAATTTTACCATTTTTTCCCCAACATTTGAACTTCCCCCTCCCCAGCCTCCCCTGTATCCCAACAAACCCAACAAACCAACTAAAGCTACTCTCTACAACCAACTCCCCTCCCTGACTACATCCCATCTTAACTTAACACTCACTAAAATCTGTTACCTTTCATGGATGAACCAGGGTGGAGCCATCCAACCCATTGTAAACAAATTTTAAATGAAAGGAACTTTCCCCATCTTACCTCATTTCCTGGGGGGCCCGAGGAAAAATCTTCCTCTGAGACAGGGTCTATTCCATCTACAACAGCTCCTTACTTGCCTAACTTTCCAAGAGGAAACACTATAAGAAGTTATTGATTCCAAAATACCTAGAACCCTTGTAGAGAGACAGGAGGCATGAGCCCCCCAGAATGGGGGTCCAACTTTGCCCCTACTTCCCTCTAATGCTGGTACAGACTTAAACAAACTAGCACTTACTTCCCCAAATAATCAAGGGTCACTAGCCATATAATTACTATGAACCCTCCATGTAGCTGAGTCACAAACTTAAGAAATTTCACTAAAAAAGACTAAAAAAAAATATAAAGTTCAAAACCCCCACCCTCAACCCCCCCACCACAGACAATATATGTCTTCCTTGCAACCAAGTATAACATTTATTTATTTAGAGAAATAACTGTGAAGGCACACAGAACCTAAACATGTGCTGCCCTCTGCTGAATAAAACTTGTATTGTAGAGCGAGGGGTATGGCAGTCGGCCTAACACACATCTCAAATGATTGGGAATCAAGGAATCTGAGGCCCAGCCCTTATAGGCTGGAAAATCTTCCATTACGGGCCTCAATTACAACCCTTTGCCAGATGAGGAAAGTCACATCCTGCCGACTGCCTCCCCATCACTTGTACCTCACACATTACTAAAGGAGATAAAACGTCACTGCACATAAGAAGCCCAAGCTTCCAACATTTGACTTTTACCCAGGTACATATCAAAGCATATATTTACTCCATTTAGCTCAATTTGCTCTTCATCTTTCTGCTCGTGGGGGAACCTCCGGATCACCCTAATGACGGACCAATTCCTGCTCCACGTAATGCATTGCCGTATCTGAATCAGTGAAAGTTCTACTGTCTCTGTTACAAGGTCTGATTATCATTCGAGCAGGGTCTAGAAGGGAAATTTAGCAATTCAGCTGGTGCAGTTTGCGCCTGACCGGTGTGAAGGCCTGCCTTTCCCCCTGTAACTGTCTTGAGAAGTCCGGGAAAATGCTCACAACATGTCCTTGTTCCTGAATGCGACCCGTTTCTCTGCCTTCTCTAACACCCGCTGCTGGTCTGGAAACCTCAGGAATTTAACTATCCGGTGCCTTGGGCACTCATTGGGATTAGGCTTTCGGCCCGGGGAACGATGCACTCTCTGGATTTCAAGCAGGGAATAGGCTGGTAAGCTCAATTTATTTTTATTTTATTTATTTAGTTTTTGTTAACCTGGTAAGTGCACTAGCCAGCTAGTGACTATTATCAGGCACGACCCGGAAGCCAGGTCATTACGAATTGTACACAATCCTTCCCCTCAGGCCCCTCTGTCATACTAACTATTCATACGTTGCACCTTCTTTTTCTATTCTCCTGGTCATCTAGGGTTGCCTTTAAGGATTCCATCTCTCTCTCATGGCTTGGCTTAAATTATGTTCCGTTCTCTGGGAGACGTCCTCCCGGTCGCTCACTCTTTGTACCAGGACTCCCAGCCGGTTCGAGTGTGACTCCACCGTGTCGCTTAGACCATTCATGGTTTGTTGTAGCTGTTTTAATTGAGAGCCAATATTCTCGAAACCTGTACACATCTGGCTGGTTATATCAAATTTTAGGCTGTTAAGCAGGGTTTCCATAGTTCTCGATGTTTGGTGAGCTAAACAATCGGAAGTACTTGCCTAATCTACATCAGGGCCCTCACTGGAAGTAGACACCATGTTTGCGATGAGCTTCTGGATCTGGCTTGCCATTTGCTTTGATTTTGCTGCTGAAAAATTGAGCAGAGCTTGCTTCTTTGCCATTTTTTTTTTTGAGGAGGCCATGTAGGAATACTAGTTTAAGCAGAAATGTTGAGGTTGCAATGAAGTATAATGCGTCTAAAGACTGAAGATGGGTTGGATGGTCCCTGAGCCACTGAACTAAGCAGCCATCTCGTCCCTCAGTCAGGCCACGTCCCCCAAACTTCTGGATTCTAACTTTGAAAGCAAACAAGAAACCAGAGTGCAATACACAACTGAACATGCATCCTTATTTAAAGACGAAGCATAGATAATAGATCTATCAAGATGTTTGCTCAGATTTGGAATGGGTCCTCTGATATTGGTGCAAAATGAAGTACTAGTTCTTACGAGTTATTCACCTTAGGTCGATTGCTTAGTTTGATTGTTTTACTATATTATAAGTGAAGTGAACCTATTTTAGTTTCATTTAGTTTAACCTCTTCTGTTACATTGGGTATTATTGCATTACTATTGGAGCTGGTATGCTATATTGTTACATGCATTTAAAAGGTGCAGTCAGCACAAAAAATATTTATAGACATGTCTATGCATATGCACTTTACCATTTAGTATGTTATGAAGTTGCAAACAATGAATTGTTTAGGTGTTCCTCTTCCCCTCCCCCTTTTCTTTTATCTTTCCCTCCCTCCCTCCTCGCTTCTCTTCCCCTTCCCCTTTTTTTCCTCCTGTTTCCTGGCCACTTTTTATTCCTTTTTCTGTTTTCTTGGCATTTGCTCTCTTTTTGTCTACACTCTGATTCATGTTTATCAATACTTTGTGTCTGTACTGATGATATCAAGCGGCAACAATTGTTTTGACGGTAGATTCCCTTTTTAATAGTGTTTTTCAGTACTTATAAAGTGGTTCTGGGCACTGAATGAGATAAAATGTGACTGATAGTGGGTGCATTTGAAATTAAAGTTATATCCAATGAAGGAATGTTTACGGTGAGTGTCATGAAATCACATGGAGCAGTTTTCATATAAAATGATGTGAGCCTTATTTGATCCCTAGCCTTTGATAAATGACTGCAGAGTCTGAAACATGTCAGGCTGTATGTCTGTTTTCATCTTGGATCAATAAAATGAAATTTTAAGAGAGGACAGACTCCAACAACTTTTTGCATCCCTTTTAAGGGTTAAGTGTGAACCCAAAACCTTTGGTCGGCAATGAGAATCATCCACAGTTTACACTTGCTCCATCCCTTAACAGCCACATACTTGAAAGAACCCATGTGATCCTGCCCTGGGCAATGCACCACAAAGTAAATAGTTGGGATTGATGACTCCAGCACTGGTCCAGAGTTGTCACTCAGCCAGGTTTCCATGACAGAAACAAGTTCAGCTGAGGAGTCAGTGATTAAAGGGATGCTGTCAAACCACTTAGGCCTGAAAGTGTCTGTTGTTTAAAGAACACATTTAATTATTGATCACTTCTTGTAGAGATTGCTGATGTAGGTGATAGTTTGATTCTGATTCCTTTTCTCTTTTTAAAAGTGAAAAATAGGCTGCCACCATTCTGGTGTTACCACACTAAAATGTGATTGTTTACGTTTCTTGATCAACTTCCACTGCATCTTTCTTGGTCTTCGGAAAACCTTTAATACAGTCTAGCCACTCATGGTGCAGTGGGAGGAGAGTTGCTATTGCATCATGAGTAACTGCACTGTGTTGGGGGATGTTCCTAATGTTCTGCAAGTATGCAAGAAGGGTAGACCAAGGTTTGAAACAGCACGAGACTGGGTATAATCGCACCATTAGCATGCATTTCAATTTTACTCACAAAAGCTGAGTAGCTTAAAAGCTTCAAACAAGGATTAAAGCAGTATTTGTTCATTAGAGCCTACAGTATCCTATGATACCTTAAGATGTTTTGTTAGTTAAATATCCATGCACTATTTCCTGCTGTTTATTTTGATGTAGTTTTTGTTATGTAAGGCACCCAGAGCCTGTGAAATTGGACACCTAAGAATATATATACTACTACTATTTTTCATTTTATTTTTATTTTATTGTGATCTCGGATTAACACCTTTTGAGAACAAGCTCATTACATAGGTTCCATGTCAGAGTTAGACAAACAGTGTAAACATAAGTGAGTGCTGTTAAGCAGCAAGAATTAAATATGAAATAAATTAAACATAGCCAAGTAAGATAACAAGACATCAAGTTGGCATTGTACAATGTATGTAAAAATACAATTAGAAGCAAGAGAGTGAGGGGTAGTAAAGGTAAACTGTTAGGTAAGACAGGCTAAGACATACTGTACATAATAGATAGGAAGACTTACATAGGGGAGGAGCATGCATCAGCCAGAGAGGCTTCATCATAAGGTGTAGGGGGAAGAGTATATATTTACAAGTCGTGGAATCAGGTCCAGGTGGCAGACAACTTTAGGGATGAAAATTGGGGGGAAGATATATGGAGAACTGGAGGGAGTTATATTAGGAAGGAAGGAGATAAAAACAAATAGCAACATCAATTAATTTTGGAGAGGGTAAGCAATCAGAAAATGTGAGTTTTTAACTAGAAATATTATGATGCAGAAACGGTTGGCAGTTTCCTTCTAAACATTCAGTCAATGTGGTCTTATTCCTCACTGATCTTGCGTTACAGAGAATGGCCCAAAGGGGAAGAATAGGGTTGGCTGGCCTGCTTACCTGTTGCCCATTAGTATTGGGCAAAGCTCTAGGGAGGGGAACAAGACAGAGGAAACCTCTGTCATTAATCCACTTCCTCCCTGGGTGCTTCTGAGATCTCACTAACACAATATTAACCCCTCCCCCGTCAGCCATCTTAGATCCTCCACTGAGGCCCTCACCCCATCTCCAGAGGATCCCCAGCCTCACACAGTGACTGATGACTGCTAGGGTCAGGACCATTGGGGTTCCTCCAATGGGCTTCAACAGCTGCACGTGGTTGGAGGTATAGTGGAGCCTCTCAACACCCTTTCCTTTACACATGATGCCTAACTCAGAGGACTAAAAATAAACCTCTAAACATCAGTAAAATAAAACAAAAAAACACCTAAAAACTTGATAGCCCATCCTAAGCCTCAATCACACCACCATGCATTCACCTATAAAACAACTAATAAACAGTCACGCATCCCCAGGCATGCCATCAAAATATAACACAAAAAAATAGAATAATGAAACAACCAACAAGGGTAACAAAATGTAAGATAACAGCTTTTACAACTGCAATGGTCCAACAATAGTCTTGCCCAGTGGCTCTGAGAGTTGAGGCACTGGACACCGCACCTCATGCTATGCCAGTGACCTGGGTTCAGGATCAAGCCTGGGTCATCAAAAATCAGCCATGGGGGGGAGGGAGAAGCTGGACTGAGAAGCTCTTGGCAAGCTCTCCTCTCCTGGGGAGGGTTTCTTGTGGCTCCCTGCGCAGCAGCGGCACCCAATGGTGACTGGAAGCCTCTGCAGCTGGGACCACTTGAAATGGGTTCAGGAGAAGGTGGAGGGCTATGGGTATCATGCGAGAGCACATGACTTGGCATGCTGGCATCATTTCAAGCCCTCCTAGTTGGGGCACAAAAGCAAGGAAAAAAGGCCCAGTACCTGGGAAAGTGAAGGTGGGTCCAGAGTGGATGGCCCACATGCTCATTTCCAGGTCTACCTCAGCCAGCTACCGAATCTCGTGCACACTCAGGCTGCCCTACTAGATTATAGATAGAGTGCCAGAGGATTAGACGGTCCCACCTAGGAGGGTTCAGAGCCAAGGGGTTTGGGGGTCAGTAGTAGGGTGAGGTGAGATCCCAGGATGGAGGCTAGGTCTGGGGAGACCTCAGGTGGAGCAGGAGTTGGCCAATCCAAGAGACCACACCAGAAACAGTCCTAAGGGGCCAGAGAGGAGAGCATAAAGAGCACGGAAAAAAGAAAAATGGTCTAGCAATAAATATCCAAGTCTAGGCCAGTTTTATGCTCCCAAGTGAAGGGGTTCGCTCAGCAAGCTGGCAACCCGGATTCACGCCCTGTGCCCAGGTGCCAAGAGTGGAGACCAGCAGGGAGGGAAGTCACAAGTGTTCATTGAATGCTTCCCGGTTCAAGCCTTGGCACCTACGGGTGATAGGGTGCCTTGCTGGTGGATGTGCTGCCTCAGCACGCCCCCTGCCTGTCCCCACCTGAGGTTGCCTACGATCATTCAAGGCTGAGAACTGTTGTGGGCAGGGCAAGAAAATGAGTAAAGAACTCCCTGTCTGACCAGATGGTGAGTACTGGCTTCTGCTGCCACAAAGTCCTGGAGATAGTCTGAACCAGCCCTGCAGCACTGGGATGCAAATTTACCTGTAAGACACTCCATCCCGGAAGAGATGGACCCTCCTGATATAGGGATATGTCAGGTTACCCAGGTAAGCTGCAGTTGGGGCTGATGGATGGCAGTATGGGTAGGGTGGGCATCAGGGACCTTGGCACTCTGAAGGAGTGGCTGGGTGGGGGTGTCATGTGGGTGGAGTATAAACAGAAAAAAATATCCAAGTCCAATAAATTCAGTGAATGAAAGAAAGTCCAACTCACTGCCTTTGAGGGGGATAAACTGTCCAAAAAGTTTTAAAGAGAACCAAATGATGTTGCATTGAGGCTAGAGAAAACAGTTCTGAGCAAAACAGATTTTATGAAAGCAGGAAATGTTTCAAATGCAGAGTAAGGATCACACAGGCAACAATCACCATGCTGTTCCACAGCAAGGCTGAAGCAGCATACTGAATGCGAATGGTTACTTACACTTATCAAGGCTCATATCGGCATGGACCATATCTTTTACTGTGCAGGCAACTCCATCAAATTAAATTCCACTCCCTTCCCCAGCACAGCCCCCTCACCATGGTTTGGCACAAGGAGATTTTTTTGGGTCACATTAATAAACCAGCACCAAAACCAGGCACTTAATTCCGCTAGATATTTTATTGTAGTGCAGTGAATAACTCAACAAACCTATGAGGTCAAAACACTCCAAAATACACAAACAACAACTAGCAAATATCCTGACCATTTTTGTGCATGTGGGCTTCCTCAGGGAGACTGATTTCTGTGCCAGTTTCTTCTTGTGAGAAATGATGCTTTTTAGCATGGCATGAATGTGAGTGGAGCTGCTTTCTCTGTCCTTGGCTGGCACAAGGGGAACCAGAAAAATGAATTAACTCAGTCTGTTACCAACTCCTCTAAATATACCAATGACATCAGGCAGGGTTCCCAAACACAAAGGGTCTGCTTCTCAAAATTTCCTCCAATGATGCAAGGGTCTTGCATCACAGGAAATGTCTTATGGTGCTGCTTGCACCAAAAGGTGCACCGATAGCAATTCTCAAACCCAGACTGCGTGTCCCAAAGGGGGCTTGCACTGTCCTTGCAGCACAAAATGGGCTATGGCATGGTGATAGGGGGCTTGCGGCAGATGAAAGCTGCAATATCCCCTAACTCAGGATTCTCTAAACCCTCCAAGAGGGCAAATTCTAAGTACTGTTAGACCAGCCAGTGCTGATTTAAGGGTGCTTAGAAGCGTGTCCTCAGGGATGGTTAAAGACCTTGTGCCACCCCTGTAGCCCTCCCTGGGCAGGAGGGAATACATGCCATGGTGCCATGGCCCCAACCTCGATCCCCATATTAGTAAATGTATTCATGTCCCTGGTGGTCTAGTGGACCCCCCACCATATCCCTTATCTCCCCCATCAATAATCATATAACTTTCTCTGGTGGTCCAATGGACCCCACCACCCCCAGCACGCAGTGCCCCACCACCCTGATCCCACATCCCATACCCGAGCTGGTGACTGGCACAGCCCTCAGCTATCCAATAGCACTGGACGCCAATTACGCTGTCAATGAGCACGTACTGTAACAGCTGATTGTACAGTACATGCTCATTGACAGCTCAGTTGGCGGCAGACCATGGTGGAAAGTGAAGGGCTGTGCTGGTCACTGGCTCAGGGATGGGACAGGGGGAGCAGATGGTGGGGCATTGTCCATCGGGGGGGTCCACTAGACCAACAGGGAATGTTATATGATTATTTAAGGGGAAGATCAGGGATAGGGAGGGGGGTCTGCAGGACCAACTGGGATGTGAGTATTTTTACTACAAAGAGGATCAGGGCTGGGGTGGCTCTAGCCACCAGGGACAGCTGCATATTCTACATGTATTAGTGCTACCTGACTGCACCCACAGCTTGTGTCAAACCTCTCTGGTGCACCATCTCTTTGGCTCATGTCCACCATTGTCACAAGCTGCGAGACTTTGCCACCGTGACTCTCCTCAATAGAGAATCGGGAGCAGGGTCTCTGGCACTCTGGCAGTTGGCACAAGCTGCCATTGGTGCAGCTTGTGTGACGCTTTAATAATCAATCCTTAAGTCTCCACAGGTGCCTCTTTTTGCGATACCATTAACCTCCACTTATCTGTCCTCTCTGTGTTTTTGGTTCCAGCTGAACATCGGAATAGAGACTATAACACTCACTGCCCTGGAAATAGATTGGGTAATAAGGGAAAGTCAGTAATCCAGAGCCCAGTTACCCATAACAGAATGTTGCAACCCTCAAGATCTCCAATGCAGTCAGAGGCCAATCAGCACAATCTTTGTCTTAGAAGGACAACTGCAGTTCTTAGACCAAATGTAAATGTCGGTAACCCAAGTATCATTTGAGACACTGACCAAAAAGAACACCTCTTCTTTGACTCCTACACTATAAATAAAAACTAAAATTATCTTGCCTAATCTCACTTTAAATTCCCTTGCTAGTCTATATGACATGGCAGCCCTAAACTATACCTGCATTATAAAGCCTCTTCTGCAAAGAAAGGTGGTGATTAAAGTATTATTCCAGGTTTCTGAAAAAAAAAAGAAATACTATTGGCATCAGCAGGACTCAAATCTCATAGGATTCCTCAAAAATTTGTATTTCTGGACATTCTGTTCTTTATTATTGAGCACAAATTTGCATGAATAGTGTCTTTGCTCGCTAGACTTCATTTTTCAGTCTGTATTTCCTGCTCTCAAGTCAAAATCCTCTGCTTATGACAGAAACATTTCCATGGTGACAGGTTGTAAGGTCACAAGCAGATGATTATGGCTTCATACAAACATACAAAATTGCCAGCAGAAACAGGCCTCTGGGTCTATTGAGTCTGCTCAGGTGTGCAGCGAGCACCTCATCTCACAGCTGCCCATCCTGTCCCTCTCTTCCCAGTAGCCCTTACCCTTACCCTGTCCCAACCCCTCTTGAAACTGCCCACCGTCTTACAGGGCACTCTCATCTGGTAAGGTGTTCTATTTATCCACTACTCTTTCAGTGAACAAATGTCTCCTCATCTCCCTCCTGAACCATCCCCCCTGCAATCTCAGTCTATGCCCTCTCATGTCCTTCCCCCTTTCATCTGGAAAATACTTTCTGTGTTGGTCTTCTTTATCCCACTTCATGGGAGACATGTGCTACTGGAAAAGATAAAGATTATGGGCAATGGATCCTTTTTAATGTAAAATGCAGCATTAATAAAAAAGAAGGTTCTAGATTTCATCATTTAGGGCACGTTTGTGTAACTGAGTTTTTATGATGCCAGTGGTGAATATTTGCTTTAAATTGGTAAATCAGTTTAAGCACCAGAAAATTTAATTTAGAAATCATATTACTCAGAGCTAGCTTGACAGATCACCCAGCATGGTGGCCATTTCATTCCATCACACAACATTGTGGTTATGAAATCCCAGTGCTTCCCTCACTGTTACCCTTTCCACCACCTTTGAATTAGTAAGCACCAAATTCAGAATTGCATTCTGTTTTGTGGGCTCCCTGTCCCACTACATAAGCTGTTCTGCACTGTGTCCAGTAGTGCCTGATTCTTTTTAGTCTTAGTAGCTCCTGGGGTAGCCCTGTCAATGACTGGAAGGTTCAGATAACCCAGAACTAGTAGCTTCCCTTTTTCTTCCCCTCTCATTTCTTTCTCTAATTCTCCATCCTGCTCCTCCGTCTGCCCTGGTGGTGTGTATACAACTCCTGTCCTTGTCTTTTTTTTTTCACAGCTGTTCTCAACTGCATGCAAACTGACTCCACACCTCCCCTCCCTTTTGATAGTGCGATCCTCTGTAGCCTATTTATTCTCCTTAGTATAGAGGATTAAACCTCTCCTTACCTTTACCCACACCCCTACATAACCTTGGATAGCTAAATCACAATTATTAGTTCTAGTTGCCAATGTCTATTTTAAGGCCACAAAGTTAAACTCAGCATTTGCCATCATCTCCTGGAGATCACTAATTGTGTTGCTTGAGCTGCTGGTGTTCAGGCAGACCACCTTCTGTCATCCCTTCTTTGTCCCCTCACATTACCTGTGCTCTGTTCTTTGTCTGCATCTCCCTCCCTTCACCTCCTTTTTCCTTTTCCTCCTAATGGCTTTTCATTACCCCTTCTGCATAACTCCCCTTTATTGATCAAGTCCACTTCCTGCAATTCTTAGCTCCCCAGTGCCTTTTTCCTATTTCTGAGGGAGTCCTAGCGAGGCTCTCTTTCTCCTCTCCCTTTCCAAAGGCTCCACTAGCTCTAGTCTCCCCTACACTCGGTTTGAAAGCTTAGCTATATACACATCTATGTTCTGGCCAAGAGCACCAATCCCCTTCTTCATGAGATGAAGGCCATCTCCTTTAAAGAGCCTTCTATTCTAGAAGTCACCATGGTCACCCACAGACTGAAATCCCTCTTCCTGACATCACCCCTTCAACCAGACATTAAAAACATCTGCTTTCTACTGCCTCACCTTTCCCTCACCCTTGTCCCATACTGGTTGGTCCTCTGAGAAAGCCAGTCAAGTTGTTCCCCCTTAACCTATTCCCCAGCTTCTTGAAGTTTGACTTGCTTATATCTAGTTGCTGAGGGACCAGGTCATTTGTACTGAAATGTACTGGCACCTTTTCCTCAATTTGCCATACTATTGCATAAATTCTGACTCCATCTCACTTCTTGGCACTGTCAGGAACTACAAGAGAGGTTGTGAAGGCTTCATTTATTTTTGCTAGCCCTCCACTTCTACAAATCATCTCCACATACATTTTTCTGGACCTGGGACCCTTCTAAAGTCACTCTACAGCCTTGATTCTGCTAATCTGGTGGCTGCCATCAAAATGTGTACAGAGCAAGGAGGTCCTCAAATTTGCAGACTAAGACCTGATGCAGTCTTTTTAGCCACAGTTCTTCTTGCCACCATTGGCAGCTGCATGGGGGTCTAGAATGCTTGCTTGCTTTCTACCAGAACTGCCCCTCCAATAGTCACATCCACTGACATTTTTCTGGACCTAGGATCCTTCTGAAACCACACCTCCCTCCAGCCTTGTATCCACCAGTGGGGAAGCTGCAAGTACAGTGAGGCTGGGACTTGGAAGCTGATGATTTTTCAGACCAAGACCTGGCATAATTTTGTTCATCTACTACACTTCTTACCACCATTGGGAGCTTCACAAGGGGTCATAAGGCTTTGCTTTCTTTCTTCCAACATTCCCATCCAACAATTGCCTCCATGTGGATTTTTTCAGACCTCTGACATGTCTGAGGCCACACCTTCCTCCAGCCTTGCATCTGCCAATGGGGCGCCTAGCGTCAGAATATGGATGTGACTACAAAGAATGCAAATTTTCAAATTAAGAGATGACACAGTCTTTCCTGATGCAATGCTTCTTGCCAGCCATCAGGAGCTGCACAACACACTGTCAGGGCTTACATGCTTTCTTCAAACCCTCCCCCTCCAACAATCAGCTGCATGGACATTTTACTGGACCAGGGACCATGCTGAAGCTACATCTCCCTGAAGTCTTGAGTCCACTGATCAGGCAACTGCTTGTAGATTGTGGGTGGGGCTAGAAAGCCTGAAACTTTTCACACTAAGACCCAGCATGGTATTTTCAGCTGACACTCTTCTTTCCACTGTCAGGTGCTACACTGGAGGTTGTGAGGACTTGATTGCTTTCTTCCAATCCTTCTCCTCAAACAATCACCTCCACAACAGTTCCCTGGACTTGGGAACCTTCTGAAGCCACTCCTCTCTTCAGCCTTGAATCTGCCAATTAGCAGGTGCAAGTAGAGCATGGGTGGGGTTAGAAAGCCTGTGGATGTTTAAATTAAGACTGTCATGTCCTTTTCTGCCACCACACTCTGAGCCACTATCAGGAACTGAATAGGCTGTCAAAAGGCCTTGCTTGCTTCCTTCTAGACCTCAAGCTGCAATAACTGACTCTACAGGCATTTTTCTGGACCATTCTAAAGCCACACATCCCTCATGTATGAATCTGCTCATTGAGCAGATGCAAGAAGAAAGTGTGCAGGGCTAGGAAGCTAGCAAGTTTTCAAATTATGTCCCAGAGCAGTCTTTTCAGCTGCCATGCATCTTGCCACTTTTGGGAGCTACACAGGGGGTAATAATGGTTTGCTTGCTTTTATCAGAGTCCTCCACTACCAACAAATGCCTACCCCCTGCTGAAAGCCCTTTTCCAGGTGGTGTCATTGTCTGCACCCCTCAGCAATCTCGTTGTTTGGTAACAGTAACTTCTATAATTACAATCAGACTTAATTACTGTCCTGAGTCTAATAACATTAGCTACCATATATCTGGATTAGAGATGGGTGAAGTTGGAAAAAATTGCTTCATTTATTTCAAGCAATTCGCGGATCACAAATCGATCTGAGAAGTACTGGCCACAAAATGCAAAGTTCTATTGGTGAAGTGTGAAGTTCTGCCTTGAAGTGCAGAACTTCACACTTTGCAGTCAAAATTCCACCATTTGCGTTTGAAAAAGTCATGATTTCAGGTGAAGTCAAAGTTGCTGGGGGTTTGGGGAAACTTTGAGAAGCTCTGCAAGTGTGAATTTTGCCTGCTTTGTGGCAACTTTGCCTGTAAATTTAAACTTCACCCCATCGCTAATTTGGGTGGTCCCTATGTTCTGATTTATTTATAGACTGTATACCATATTAGCTACACCTGATTTGTGTGGTACCTTTAGTCAGTTTTGATTACAGAGTAACTACTTCTGACTTCAGTTCACTGTATTGACTTCCAGCTATTCTGCCTGGCCCTGCCAATTAGTTTTGTTTTGCTCTGTGTTACCTGCAGGTGCTTATTCTATCTCTGTCTATTATATACTGTTTTTTACCATCCTTCATCCTCCTCATTGTTCCTCTCCTCCTCACTTTTGCCTTCCTCCCCTTCTCTCCCTTCCTCTCTCTTCCACTCCTCTCCTCTTCAACTTCCCTCACCTCTCATCATCCATCCTGAGCTCCTTTTTTCTCCCTTTCAACTTTGAATTTCTCCAGAGAACCTTTCCCTCTCTCTGCCTGATTCATTCCTACCCCACCACAGATGCAAATCCTTATCTACTCTGCTTCTCTTGATCCTACTTCTCTTCTGCAGTGTGGTGAGGTCAAATCTAAATACCGGCTTCTCTTTCCCTGTCTCTTCTTTCCCAAGAGGCCTAAGCATTTCTACCTTAGTAGTAGGAGTTTTCTACATAAGGTTGCTCTTCTGAAAGTGTGATTTTCGCAGCATACAACTGGCATCCTCTGTGTCTCCAAATCCTGTCTTACTTCTGGAGTCTCTGACAGTGACAAAGCCATCTCCAACTACAACTTCTGATAAGATTATGGCAAATGTAGTGGATGTTCTTCCCCCTACATCCTGAAGTGACTCACTTGTTCTGTTCTCCTAAGTGGTGCAATAGCTTCCTGAAATAAGGTCACTTTCACTTTATCTCCTATCATTATTGGTGGAGACTATGGCTGCCTAAAAATCTCTCTCTCTCTCTCTCTGTCTCTCCATGCTGTCCGGTGCTCCTTCCTCCCTGGCATCTCACTCCTCTTCCAGGGAACTGAATCTTCCAGGGGACTTGACATTATTTAGCTGGCCCCAGCTGCCTAAACAACAGTCATAAAGACTGAGGGCTTGATTTTCAAATGTTCTGCGCAAGCTGCTCCAACAACAGCTTGTGCAAATTGCCTGTGCACCAGGGACCTGGTTCCAGATCCTCTGTCAGGTAGGCTCCCGGTGGCAAACTCCCAAGCTTGCAACAAAGGTGGACATGTGCCAAGGAGATGGTGCTCCAGTGAGGTTTTCTGCAAGATGTGGGTGCGGTCAGGTGGCACTTATACATGAAGAATATACAGCAGTACCTGGTGGCTAGTGCCCTCCAGCCCTTATCCCCTTTCTAGTAGAGGTACTCAAGTCCCTGGTGGTCTAGAAGACTCTTCTCCATGTGCCTGATTTGTCTGTATGTTAATATAGCATTCCCTGGTGATCTAGCGGACCCCCTTCCTGTTCCTAATCTACCCAATATTAATATAGCATTCCCTGGTGGTTTAGCACCCCATCCCTATCCCCCATCTGCCCCTATATTAATGTAGCATTCCCTGGTGGTCTAGCAGACCCCCTCCCTATCCCCAATTTCCCCCTTAAATAATCATATAACTTTCCCTGGTGGTCTAGTGGACCCCCCACACACATGCAGGCAGTGCCTCACCACCCTGCTCCCCCCATCCCACCCCTGAGGCTACAACTTGCACAGCCCTCTTCTCTCCACCATGGCCAGCCTCCAACTGAGCTGCAAATGAGCATATACTGTACTATCAGCTGATACAGTATGCACTCATTAACAGCTCAGTTGGTGACCAGCCATGGTGGAGAGCTGAGAACTGTGCTGGTTGCTGGCTCAGGATGGGGCGGGGGAGAGGGGTGGTGGGGCAATGCCTGCTGGGGGTGGGTCCACTAGATCACCAGGGAAAGTTATATGATTACTGAAGTGGGAGATCGAGGATAGGAAGGGGGTCTGAGATACCACCAGAGACATGACTAATTTTACTAAAATGGGGATCAAGGCTGGGGGAGCAGCAGCACATGTTCCCACCCACCAAGGGAGGGATCAGAAGTGGTACAGAGACTGTAACCCTCCCAGAGGACACACTTCTAAGTACTCTTTGACCAGTGCTGGCTGGTCAAATGGTACTTAGAATTTCACCCTCTGGGAGGGTTTAGAAAATCCTAAATTACAGGATATAGCAGCTTGTAGCTGCTGCAAGCCCCCCTAGCTCCAGGCTGCAACCCATTTTGTCCAGCAAGGATGGTACAAGCCCCCTTTGGTATACACAATGTGTGTTTGCTGCAGGCTGTGTTTGAGAATTTCTCTCGATGCACTGTTTACCACAAGCAGCACTGTGCACCATTCCCCATGATTCAAGGCCCTTGAGTCATTCAGGAAAGTTTTGAGAATCGGGCCCTGAGTCTCTTAGGGCTTGATTCTCAAAACATGATAAAAGATGTACCAAGGGTGGCTTGCGCCGATAGCCGATATGCCAGGGACCCTGCTCACGATTCTCTATTGGGTAGGATACTGGTGGCAAAATCCCACAGCTTGCAGCAAAGGTGGCTCTGCACCAAAGAGATGGCGCACACGTGAGCTGTGCTACAAGCTGCAGGCACGGTCATATGGCACTGATGGCAGGCAAGAACAAAGTGATGGGTTGCCTCCCCTAGCCCTGATCCCTCTTTTAATAAAAGTCGCATGTCCATGGTGATCTAGCAGACCCCCTTCCCTAGCCCCAATCTCCCCTTTTAAAACATCTATAATTCCCTGGTAGTCTAACAGATCACCCTCCATATCTCTGATCACCCCTTAATTAAACATCAATCATTTCGTGGTAGTCTAGAGGACCTCCCTCTCTATCCCCAATCACCCCTTCATGTAACATCTGTGGTTCTCTGGTGGTCTAGCTGACCCCCTCCCTATCCCCAGTCACCCCTTCATAAAACATCTATAGTTCCCTGGTGGTCTAGTGGACTTCCCATCCCTATCATCCATATGTTCGTATAATAAAACCCATAACTTTCCCTGGTGGTCTAGTGAACCCATCCACCCCAGCAGCAGTGCCCCACCATCAGTTCCCCATTCCATCCCAAGCTGGTGACAGCACAGCCCTCCACTCTCCACCATGGCTGGCTGACAACTGAGCTGTCAAACAGCATGTGCTGCAACAGCTGATTTTGCATTATGCACACATTAACAGCTCAGTGAGTGGCCAGCTGTGTTTGAGATCAGAGGGCTGTGCTAGTCACCAGCTCAGGGATGGGACAGAGGGAGTGGTGTGGTGGGGCACTGCCTGTCTGGGTGAGGGTAGCCACTAGACCACCAGTGAAAGTTATGTGTTTTATTATAAATGAATTTCAGGGATAGGGAAGAGGGCTCATTAGACCACCAGAGAGCTATAGATATTTTAAGAATGGGTGATCGGGGATAGGGAGGGTGTCCACTTCACTACCAGGGATTGATTGATTTTTTATTAAGAGGAGAGCAGGGATAGGAAGGTGGGTTTGCTATACCAAGAGAGAACCACAGATGTTTTATTAAGAGAAGATTAGGGATAGGAAGGGGTGTCTACTAGAACAGGGATTGATATATGTTTAACAAGGGGAGTCTCAACACACACATGGGGTGGGGATAGCACAATGCTCCAGTCTCCCAGAAGACACACATCTAAGTACCCTTATACCAGCCCTAGCTAGTCTAAGGGTACTTAGAAATGTGCCCTCTGGTAGAGTTTTCAGAATCCCTAGTTTATTTATTTATTTATTAGCTTTTGGTAACCGGGTAAGTGCGCTAGGCAAACAATCCTGCCTATTTTCAGGCACGACCCGGGAGAGTACAAGACATAGGAGCCACAATATTACAGTTGATACATCAAGACATGATAACATTAAGGAGGAGAAGAGAACAAATAAAAAGATAGATTGCAAGCAAAAATATAACATTTTTCAGGCACAATCCGATAGAGTACAAGACAAAGGTGCTACACATTACAGAGATACATCATGTCAAATGACATCAAAGAAAACAATAGATGGCAAGCGAAAATGTAACAGGTATACATGGTGGAGGGACAACAATTTAGTACTCCAGGATAATCATAGCAGAGCTTTAATGTTGCAACCACTGGGAGGGGGTCCGGGCAACAGGACGAATGGTCAGCGGTAATGTTAAGAGCATCGGCAGTGACCAGGTGTGATAAGGTGAGTGAACAACGTGTTTTTAAAAACCCGGTGGGAGGTGGCATATTTGACCTGAAGGGAGAAAGAATTCCAGATCCTAGGAGCAAAGTACGAGAAAGCCTGTTCGCACATTTTTGTGGCGCAAGGTCTGCATGAGAGCAGGGGTGAGGAGGAGGATCTGAGAGAGCGGCTTTGAGACGCGGGGGTAAGCAGGAGGGCCAGAGAGTCTGGTCTTGGGGGTCTGGTTAGGAAGTCAATAAAGCAGCCCAGAGAGAAAGCATGGAAGTCCTTGGGCGACAGCCAGTTTAACCCGGAGTAAAGGAGGCAGTGATGAGTGAGGCGTGGTGTGGATAATGCGAATCTGAAGATATTATTATACATAGTGTCCCATCTGTTGAGCACACTGGAGTTAGCGGAGTATAGAAGAGGAAGACCATACTGGAGCTGTGGGAGAAGCACCCCCCTTGCTACTGATAGTCTAGCAGAAGGGGTGAGGGAGTGCCGCACTCGCTAGGCACCGCCAATTTTCACATTAACAGCGCGACAGACTGTGTTGATGTGAGTAGCAAAGTCGATGGAGGGATCAAGAGTGACCCCCAGGTATTTAAAAGAGGATGTGTTGGTAACCGAAGATCCGTCCTGGCACTGAACCAGAAGCATTGGGGCCATGAGGGGTAGCTTTTTTGTAGAGCCGAACAGCATGACTCGCGTTTTGTTCAGGTTAAGATGTTGATGGTTGTTCAGAAGCCATTGCTGAAGGACCTGGAAGTCATTTGAGAGTGATAGGTTGATGTTCATGATCGAATTGGTTGCCGAGTAGAGAACCAGGTCATCAGCATACATGAGGATGCAGCTGTGATGGGAGGAGTTGGGAACGTCGTTCAGGAAAAGGGAGAAAAGTAAAGGACCAAGAATGGACCCCTGAGGAACGCCTTGGGTGGTACGTCTGGGGGAGGAGATAGCCTTGTGGAAAGCTACGGCCTGGGTACAATTGTCAAGGTAGTTATGGAACCAAGACAGAGTGGGGTCGGAGGCACCAGTGGCTTAAAGCTTAGACAGCAAGAGTTGGTGATGCACCATGTCAAAAGCTTTGGACAGGTCAACGAAGACAGCGCCGGTGAGTTGTCTGATATCCATATTGTTTTTAATATCGCTGGTAAGTTGGGTTAGAGCCGTGGTGGTGCTGTGTCCAGGCCTAAATCCATGCAGGCAGTGGGTAAGGAGATTGAACTTACTGAGGTGTTCTGAGAGTTGACGATGAACTAATTTCTCGAGAAGTTTACTAAAAGTAGGCAGGAGAGAGATGGGATGGTAGTTGGTCATTTGTTTGACATCGCCCTTCTTAGGAATAGGGATGGTTCTGGACATTTTCCAGGCCACTGGGACAGAGGAGGTGCCGATAGATAGATTGAAAAGTCTGGTGACTGGCTTGGCAAGCCAAGGAGCAAACTGCCTGAGAATGACGAGATGGATGCCATCAGGGCCTGGGCCCCCACGGGTTGGTATGGAATTAAGAAGTTTACGTACTTAATGGTACGAGGTAGGTGATAGTGCAAGGATGGAGGGATGGTAGGGCTTCAGGCTGAAGAGAGGCTGCTCTCGCCTCGGGTCTGGCTCGGAAGGCCATCCGAAGTGAGGAGAAGAGGGAATTGAAAGCATTGGCAATAGTGAGCGGTTATTACAGTGAGTGCCCTGAATATTCATGTCAGGAGGAGTCTGAGGCTTGTTATTGCCAAGAATTTCCTTAATTTGAGCCCAGTATGTTTTAGGGTTGTCAGCCGAGGATTTTAGAAGGTTCCTGAAGTAGGTGCTCTTGGCCAGGCGAATGTGTTTTTTGCAGTTGTTCCGAGAAGCCCTGTATGCTTCAAAGTCAGATAGCAGTCTAGAGCCCTTCCACACAGCCCAAAGTTTGTCCCTCTGTTTCAGCATTTGAAGCAGGGGGCGCGTGAGCCATTTGGTCACCTTCCCTGCCACCCTGCGTGTAGAGGTGAGGATGTGAAGGTTTTGCAAAGACAGAAGAATGGAGTTAAAATAGTCAGTGGCCTGGTTTATGTCATCAGTTAAGTATAAAGGAGACCAGTCAACAAGGCCTAGATCGGTTATGAAAGCATCAACCCTTAGGAGGGATACGTAAGGGAAGGAAATGACTTTAGAGGGAAATGAGGAGGTTGAGGTGTTCCATATACAGTAAATGGGATAGTGATCACTTATGGTGTCTGGGAGAACACCTGCCGTGTTCACGTAACCCATCCTATTTGTGAGGATCCAATTGAGCAGGGTGGCGCAGGTGTCCCCCCCGAGAGACTCTCGTGGGTTCCTGAATGAGCTGAGAGAGGTTGGCCTTACTAGTGATAGATGATAGGTGGGCTGAGTTATTCTCAGACCAGTCTTGGTTGAAATCCCCCAGGAAGATAATGTCATTTTTGCCTGTACCTGATAATAGGTTGTCCATGAGTTCTGAGAGACCCTGATTGGAGTTTTTGGGAGGGATATATATACAGAAAATATGGAGTTTCTTTACTCCGCCTAGTAAGAGAAGGGTGTGGAGAACTTCGCAATTTGGCAGAGTGGGGTCCTGTATGAGTGTGATGTTAAGGTGTGATTTGAAGTAGAGTGCTAGCCCGCCACCTCTTTTAGTCCCCAATCAATCAGCTCGGACCATATTGTACCTTGGAAAGGAGCACTGTGAGTCTCTAACAAAGGGTTTTAGCCATGTCTCCGTAATGGCTAAGATGTCCGGGCAGTTCATATTCATCCATAACTGTAGATCGGCAAGGTTGGCTAGAAGGTTCCTGGTATTGATATGTGCCAGGGTGAGACCATTGGATTTAAGGAGGTATAGCTGCGGGGAATGATAGCAACCTGCGTCTGCTGCAAGACCCCCTAGGACCATGCCGTAGTCCTTTTTGAGCTTCAAGGATGGCGCAGGCCTCCTTTGGTGCACACAGCCTGCATTTGATTCAGGATGCTTTTGAGAATTGCTCCTGGTGTATATTTTGGTGCAAGCTGCACCTTGTGCCATTCCTTGTGGCACAAGCCCCTTGCACCATTCAGAGAGGTTTTGAGATTTGGGCCCTTAGTCTCCTTCAACTCATAACATAAACAACTCAACCCAGTCTGCAATCCACCAATCATCCATTAGTGGACTGGATCCTCTCTTCCCACACACTGAATAGTTGTTGATGGAATGCTACCTGATGCCTATAGTGACAACATGACATAGTGCATAAGAAAGTGCATAGTGCATTTTTGTTCTTGTTACATCTATGTTGGTCCATTAAAAGGTATCAAATCATTTGCTTCTGGATATATAGTGCATAAGGAAAATTAGAATCCCTTCTGCTAACCCCCCCACACACACATTTGTCTGGTCAAGGCCACTTAGCTTGCTGAGTGTTAACTCCCTGCTTTTTGACCTGTCTTACATTGATTGGTACCCCATCCTTACTGCCACTGTCATAGGCAAGGCCCCTTCCTTGTTCCTCTCTAAATTCATGCACAAGTGGAACACTCATGCTCCCCTTAAAAATTCTGGTGTGAGAGGTTCCCAGCAATGATGGATTACAGTGGACCTCAGCAATCTTTGTACTATGCAGAACACTGCCTAGTCTTGTTTCACATTGTCACACTTCTCAACAGACCTCCTTACATCCAGGAGTCTTAGAAATTCTTGTACCAGGGCCACCAGGACAGCCAAAGCAAACTATTTTGCCTCTATCCTCCTGAAAAACCTCAAGTCCCGACTTATTTCTGGAAGGTGATACATGCCCTCTTCGATCTTCCTCTAATCCTCCTCCCCAGTCTGCTAAGGAATAGTTCCCCTATCCCTGATCTCTCTCTCATCTCTTCACAGTTTAATACATTTTTCACCATATGCACCCTCCTGCCTCCCTCCCAGCCATCAGCTGCCCCACCTTAGTCCTCCTCCTTTCAACTCTCACCATACTTCTACTTTCACATCTGACCTATCTCTCTACTTGAGACTCTACTTGCTCTTTCCATCCTTAACCTCTCCAAAGATTCTAATCCAGATGGACTGTACCCTAAACTACTCCACCTGTCCACCCCTGCTGTTGCTGTCCCCCGACCCACATTCTTTGCCTTTCTTTTACCATCCTCTCTGTTCCACAGTCCTTGAACTTTCCCAAGATTCTCCTCCTTCACAAAGGTGGTGAACCATCTTTCCCTGGTAGCTTTCAGCTGTCTCCATTCTACATATTCTTGCTAAACTAAAAGAAAAAACTTGCCTACTCCCACCTTATACATGCCCTTTACACTACCAAATTCCACATTCTGTTCCATTCTGGTTTTCACAAAAAAAAAACAAAACACTACACCATTTCCACTCTCCTATATGTTACTGACTTCATCCTTATTGAGAAGGACTAGGGGAACATCACTGCAGTTATTTTCATTGACATAGCTAAGGACTTTAGTATGGTAGCCCCTTATCCTTCTGGATAATCAGAGAGCTGCAGGTTATTCTGTTCCAGTCATCAACTTGTTCAGATCCTGCATCTCTGGTCATCTGTAGTTGGTACATTTTAGCAATGCCTTGCCCCCCCCCCCAATAAAACAGTATGGGTCCCCCAAGACTCCATTCTAGGTCCCATATTCAGTCTTCCATAATCACCTCTCCTCTGTCTGTGGCAGCTTCCATATTCACATGTATGTAGATGATACTGTACTTTTTGCCTAGGATCCTCCACCTCTGCTCTAGAAACATCGCTACAATGTGACATTAGTCATGTCCAGTACTGGTTCTTGTCCCTCCAGCTTCAGGTTAATACCAAAAATACAGTGTTCATGACTTTTGACACAAGCCCTAAGCCTGCCAGGTTTCTCACAGGTCTTTTCCACCATGGAGGGAACTTCAAGTGTCTATGTGTGTTGCTAGATAGTAAACTTGACTTCTCCACACACATCAACACCATCCACAGAAAGCTCTGCACCAGACTCAGTGGCCTCTATTGCAATACGGATTGCCTGCCACTCCTAGTCCCCCATGAAATAGTCATCCAAAAGGTACTTCCATTATTTGACCATATGCATGTGGTGTATGGTGCCACCAACTCTTCTTCCCTTGCCAGTCTAGACACTCTAGTAATGCCTTGTGCCAACCCTGCTGCTAATGCTTCCGCTCAAACCCATCACTGGTCCCTCTCCACTAATCTCTTTATACCTTCTCTTGTCTCCTGTCACCTCATTCAATGTGCATCCTTCATTTCTAAGTACTGACTCTCATCTCTTCCTCCTTACCGCTCATCACTCCCGACCCCTCTACCTCCTATGCAGTTTGCTCCAGGGACTCATATGCTTTCTCCATTCCTTACTTCAAATCTGCCACTGGGCAACCTGCTTTCTGCTTCCTTATTTCCTCTACTTAGGAAAAATCTCTCCTTCTCACTTTTTCTGACTTTTTCCTATCATCTTTCAAACATATGCTCAAACTCATTTTTGCCCCCCTTTGCACTTGCCTGGCTTTGGATAATCTGTGGCCTTTATGCACTCTTGCCTACGAGCATGTCCTGGTTTCCTATGCACTCCCTCATCAACCCATTAACTGCATCATAATTGCTGTTTTATTTATCTATATATGTTGCTAATTATATCTCCAGCACTTCTCACTTATATTACTTGTTGGTACATTATTCTCTGTATATTTTGCCACGGATTATAAATATTGCCTGCTTCTTAATTTCACTGCAGCATTGTCTGTTTCCAACTGTTTACTTTGCCTTGGTAGCTCATACCTGCCCATATGCTGCTGCGATTACACTGACTGCACTTTTTAGCATTGTATGTATTTTTCTCCGTGTACCCATCAGGTTGTTCCTGGAAGTAAGCTTGTCTCTCTATGTCTTTCCTGGTTGCCACTTTTCAATAAATAAATACATCTTTCCTGGCTGAGGCCCCTCCATAGGAATCTGACTTCTTTCTCCCCCCAAACAACAACCTTTGAATATCCCTAACCATTGAGTCACCCACTACCAGTTTCTTGTTGGCTTCCTTCTTTTCGTCCCCTCCTCCCACAGAGAATTCCCCTTCCATTTTGTCACATCTTCCCAACCAGCACACTGTCATCTTTGTGAGAGTCAGGTATCTACACCTCCTCAAGGGGTTCCAAATGGTTTGCAGCCACAATTAAAGGAGTTATTTTACCACCTGCATGTCTTGCTTCATACCCTTCCACTTCCCCATCACTCCTCCTCCTCCTCCTGGTGCAGTGGGCTTCAGGGGAAATAGAAGAGTGGGATGTGGTTATGGTCTACAATTCAGCTGTCTGCCCAGCAGGCATATTGAATCTTGTGCTGCTACCAACTGTGACTGGAGTTCTGCAAATCTACAGCAGATGTAGCATTGACCCACTCTCCAGAGCATTGCCTGGGGGATGGTCACCCCACAATTTCTACTGCTAACAAGACCCCAGTAATAGCTACCCTCCATACTGCTCAGTACTCCTTAGCTTCTTTTTATTACTTTATCATCCCTTCCTACACAGACATCCCAAATCCCCTTCCTTAAATGCCAGTCTATCCTATCCTAGATAGAGTGGTATGGCATTTTCTATTTACATACTAATATTCAGTACAATCCCTTACTTCACAGACTTCCCAAATCCCCTTCCCTGTTCTTTAATTCACCCTATCCTCCATAGGGTATTGGGGTACTTTGCAATTTTCACTTTGTTTTATACAGTTTGTACTGTACCACAGCCCCTCTTTTTGGTGGAACTGCCAAATCTCCTTATTTAAACATATTTTTACACATGCACTAGATAAGGTGCCTAGTCCACAATTACCATTTCTTCTTGTGATGCTTTTCACAAACTGGCTCATCCCATACAGTCCTGTCTGGAGTCAAGCCTTGTGTAGATTGGTGTATATCCCTGGAGGTGCCCTCTTCCTACTCCTGTGGTCCTTACTGTCCTGGAGGATCACATCACACACTCTTGGAGGTTCAAGTAGAATGTCTCCATTCTCTGCTCTGAAATCAGAACAAGGGCAGGATGCTGATCTGTAATACCATTCCTTAATTACTTTCTGTTCTGGTAGATGTATCCCTCTTACCTTTAGACTTGATATTTTGCAGTCTATTCCTCTTCCATACTTACTACTCACATGATTAGTTTCTGCTATCTCCTTTCCTAGCCTCCACACTGTGGAGGCAGTTGCTTACCCTAAAGCTTCACCTCACAGGATATAGGGTTAACTACAGTAGCCACACAGGATACAATGAGGGTAATGACCTCTGCACCTCCTCCTAATTATCATAATTATGTGTTAGAGGGCAAACTATATGGGATACACAATCATCTGATTCATAACTCGCCATTTATCTTTAGAACTGATGGGGCAGGGACATAATTCTTGACTGGCAAAGCCTTCAGTGAGTAATGGAAGCCCAGTCCCTCACAAATGAAAATAGATGACAAGGCCATTGAGGTTTCAGTACATTGAACTAATTTTCAAAAGTAGAACCATCAAATTAACACTGTCTTGGAGCAGTTTTCTGATTATTGTCACATTTCTGTTCTGACTCGGAAGCTACGTAGCTCAGCTGTGTTGTCATGAATCATTGTTTCAGTTGCTTTCCCATTTGCAGCAGTAAGTACAATATAACAATGTATAATCTATGTTATTTTATTTGTGATATAACTGTATCTTTTAACAAGATAAAAATGTTCTGTCTTGATAATCAATATATCTTCAACAAAATAGGACCATTTATCTGGAAAAATGTATTCTGGTATGGTACAATCCTGTATATTTTAATCTTGAATAGGATTAACTCATACTTTTTAGCCTCATGTTGTGCTATCTCTCCAAGCAGAAGCACTTTTTTTTTGTCAAAATGAAAAATAAAAACTGTCTTCAATAAAGAAATTTGCATTCCAACCGTGTCTGTATATAGGCCACAAAGCCAGCGGAGATTGTGCTATTTCTTCCCATCAGTTAGTACCCCAGGATGATAAGGCAGACATGATTTATGGTAGAGCATAGGCTGACAGTTCCAAGTTGAAAACATTTTTGCTACTGTCAAAGCAGAAAAAACTGGGTTACTCAGTAAATGCAAAATTTAATTTGTACCCTACAAGCTCCACAGCAAATCATTCACTCTCATGGGGTTCCCAGACAAGCTCCCAAAATATAAAAAAAAATAAATTACCTCAAAGCTGTTTTCAAGCAATACCCTAACAAATGAGTGAAACAGATGTAGTTTGTGAGGGAGAAAAAGTTCTTTGTTAGCATCAACATGCACTCTGAAACATTTTACTTCACATCTGTTCTGCACACCAATAGCATGGCACAAAAAACACACTAAATGTTATCGTGCTCAGTTTTCTT
Organism: Neoceratodus forsteri; assembly: GCA_016271365.2. Taxonomy (NCBI): domain Eukaryota; kingdom Metazoa; phylum Chordata; order Ceratodontiformes; family Ceratodontidae; genus Neoceratodus; species Neoceratodus forsteri. The sequence continues at coordinate 872,122,737 of CM057458.1, read as the reverse complement.
ATGAGAGACTCTCAAGGGCAGCTTAAAATTTACATTTACCTGACAGGTAAAACTTTTTATCATAAAATTCTTTCATTTGAATGGGCCATTACTGAAGTGCTCTCACAGACCTTTGGTTCTGAACTACAGAATGTAAAGACAGAACAAACTAAGGTATCGTTTTTTAAAATAATTCCTCAGCCATCTATGAGAGTAACGTGACTGATTGATATAGGCTAGTTGGAGCCTTTTTATTTTATATTCTGTTTCTAATCCCTGTTCACTACAGAAGTCCTTCTTCTGATAGGCTACCTACCAACAATATCCAAGCCATATCCTCCAAATCTCAGTCTCTTACCCAAATTTACTACCCCAGATGTATCTCTTAAGTCACCATTAGCATCACACTGAACAGTGCTCTTCTGGGAGGCAACAAATGGTCAGTTCATTGGGGCATGAGAGTGTCAGCTTCATATGTATGAACATAAAAAAATTGCCACAAGATAAAGGCCTTGTAGTCTATCAAGTCTGCTCGAATGTGCAGCTAGCATCCCTTATTCTGTGTACTTGCAGGTTATTCCTTGCACAACCTTACCCACAGTATGCTAATGGCGAGAGCTCAAAGAAGAATTCACACATGTGCTGTATGTGCATGTCAGTGCACACTGGAGACAGATGGCATCTTCCCACTGACAGCTTCAGCTGAGCCCCCACCTTTAATTCCTCAGGTTGTAGTAGTACAGGAGAGGCAATGTCCCTACCTCTCATGAGGAGGAGAGAATTCTGTGGGATGCTCTGTCCTCCTCCCCCAGATGGCTCTTCAATATTCTGGGCTTGTTGCCGAACCCGTGGTACCAGCATTGAGAGAGGCAGCCTTGTTTCTGTATTCATAGACAGATCCTACAGCCTTACTTAAAGAGTTGGTGACACGTTCAGGTGAACTTTAACAAAACATAAGGAGGATTTTCAAAGACCTGCAACAGATTCACGGTGCTTGCGTCAAACAGTTGTGATGCAGCTTACACCTTGTGTCAAACTTTGCGGCATACCTGATTCAGAAACACGGTCTGCATCTGAATCGGGAGCCACTGCATCCTTGTGTTGCTGTGCCACCCTTGTGGCCAAGATGAGGGTGTGCCATGCTGCAAGGGGGCTTGCACCATAGTGGGACTACAACATCCCCTTTTCTGAGATGCAGGAATCCCCACCATGGCCGCAGCAAGGGGCTGAAGATAGACCACTGAAAACCTGGTCTAAGCTACATGCCACTCCAGACACTGTGGGAATGTGTGATTAGGGGTCCATAACAGGCATTTATGAGGCTACGTAGGACATGAGGTGCCACAGTTGCAGTTGGGGAAGGGGTTGGCAACCACATCATTGTGGCTGCACCAGGTGGGGGTGCCAATTATTGTACAAATTTGGCATGGACACACAATGGGGAATGGGGTGGTATAGTGACACACAGCACCAGGGCCCCACATGGGCACAGCCCTGGGAACTGCTGCCAGGGCCCTGCTAACATGAGACCATGGCACTGTGTGATGCTATGCCCCCTATTCTCCACTGTGTGTCCATGCCAGTATTGTGCTATAATCAGCATCCTCTCCTGGTGCAACCACAATGACATGGCAGCTCACCCTTTCCCCAACCTGAACTGTGCCACCTAGTGCCCTGTGTAGCCCATGTATCCCACTTGCTAGCCATATGTGTGCCCCCCACTCCAAGCCATCTTGCCACCTCTTTGGTTCCACCAAGGGGGAGGAGTGGCCAGAACCCTGTGGCATTACCCACAGGTATGCCACTTGCTTTGGCATATGCCTGTGGTTGAGGCAAATCCTGGATATCTGGCTTAGAGACCCTGCTCTTTCTGAATATACTGCAGGGTCCCTGATGCAGCCAGGATGCAGTGAAGCCCCTAGATCACTACAACTTGCTGTGATCTAGCAGGTTTTTGAAGATCTGGCCCATAATATTGAGACACAGTCCAGCTTGTACTTCCCATTAGTTCTTTATTTCTTCTCCCCATTATATCTTACTGAGGTAATTTGTATGAAAATAGGATTTCTGCTCCTGAAGATTTATCTATTCCTGCTGCTTTCTCCCTACTATTCAAGATGGCTGCCAGGCTGAGCGTGCGATCATTTGCTCTTTAGAAGATTCATGTTGCAGTTGAGCGTTTTTCGTTTTTAAAGTTTTATTTTAAGTTTTGATTTGTTTTATTAGCGGTATTTTCGCCGCTTTGTTTTATATTTTATTGATTTCTTTAGTCGCGTTGGTCTCACTGATTAGTTCGCCTTCCACCTTTGGATCTGGGATTGTGGAGGATCTGTGGGTTGCTGTGCAGCGTATTGCTCCCTCGTTTTTCGATTGTGACCGAGTACTGACGCCGCATTTCTATCTGTAAGTTGCCCAGTCCTGGTAATCGGTCGGGCGTCTAGTATACTGATTGGTACAAGCTGCGGCGTCTGGTGCAAATGCTGGTGATGCCCATTCTTGGAGTATAGGACGGCTGGTTTATTCTGCCGTCTGTTCATCTGGTGTTCGAGAATCTGTGGATCTGGTGATTTTGGATTTTATGCAGAATAGACTTTTTGCTACGAGGGTCTTGAACCTACCAGTTTTTTGGATTTTCTTCCCTACCTTGGATTGCTTTACTTGGTCTGTGAGTACTGTGGCCGGGGTCTACATCGGATTCCAGCCTGTTTTTGAATTTTTTGTTATCCTGGGAAGGCTTTGTTTCTAAGGAAGGTGGAACTCTTTTGAGTCTGTTCCTCAATGCTGGTTTTGGACTACTTCGTGGGTGTTGTCTGGATTTGGGGACTTTTGCATTTATTTCCCTGCTTTTATTGCCCTATCTGGTGAATCCTGACTCTTCCGACTGTAGTGGTGCAGAGGTGGTGCATCCATAGATACATAGATACATAGACAGTGTCGGCAGATAAGGGCCTATGGCCCACCTAGTCTGCCCATTTGAGCTTGTAAGTTCAGTTTGTTTTCCTAGAAGTCTGTTTCCCCTTACCCCTGCCCTCTAGAATTCCTTTATGTCTATCCCATGCATTCTTAAATCCCGTGATTGTTTCAGCCCCCACCACTTCCTCTGGCAGGGTGTTCCACTTGTCCACCACCCGTTCTGTGAAGAAATTCTTTCTCATGTTTCCTCTGAATCGTCCTCCCTCCAACTTCATCCCATGCCCTCTAGTCCTGAAACATCTCTTTCGCTTAAAATAGTGTTTTCCTGCACCCTGTTCCTCCCTGTAAGATACTTGTATGTCTCTATCATATCCCTCTCTCCCTCCTCCTCCAGGGAGTACATGTTCAGTTCCTTCAACCTGTCTTCATAGGACTTGTGATGCAACCCATGCACCATCTTTGTTGCCCCTCCTCTGAACCTTCTCTACCCTGTCTATGTCCTTACGTAGGTATGGTCTCCAGACCTGTACACTGTACTCCAGGTGGGCCTCACTAGTGTCTTGTATAGCGGAATTATGACATCCCTTTTCCTGCTGGTGATGCCCCTGCCTATACATCCCAAGCATCCTATTTGCTTTACCTGATGCCTTGTCACACTGTTTCCTACCTTGAGGTCATCAGAGATGACAACCCCAAGATCCCTTTCCTGCTTGGTGCATGCTATATCCTCACCCCCAACTGATATATTGTGCCAGGGTTTTTGTGCCCCATATGCATTATCTTGCACTTCTTTGCATTGAATTTCAACTGCCAAACCCTTTGACCATTCTTCAAGTTTCTGCAGGTCCCTTCTCATTCTGTTCTACACCCTCTGTTGTGTCTACTCTGTTACAGAGCTTTATGTCATCAGAACAGTGAAATTCTGCCTTCTAGATCCTGTGCAATGTCACTGATGAAGATGTTGAATAGGACCGTCCCAGCACTGATCCCTGTGGTACCCCACTGGTTACTCTTCCTCTGTGGAGTGACAGCCATTTACCACCACCCTCTGTGTCCTGCCACCCAGCCAGTTACCTACCCACCACACTACTGTCCTGCCCACACCCATATTCCCCAGTTTGTATAATAGTCTTCTATGTGGCACAGTGTCAAAGGCCTTGCTGAAGTCCAGATAGGCCATGTCCACTGCCCTCCCCTGATCCACCTCCCTAGTCACCAGTCAAAAATTCAATGAGGTTGGTCTGACGCTGACCTCCCTGGTGAAACCATGCTGCCTTGGGTCCTGTAGTCCATTGACAACCAGATGTTCCACCAATCTCTCCTTCAGTAGTGCTTCCATGATCTTTCCCACTACCGAGGTGAGGCTGACTGGTCTGTAGTTCCCTGCTTCCTCTTTGTTCCCACACTAACTGGTGCCACTAAATAAAAAGGAAAACTTAATAAACCAAAAAAGAATAATAAACCCCCCGAGCTACACCATACTGTCACTATGGTAGCCAGGAGGAACAAAATGGTACTCTCACTACCATATATAGTTGAAAAATGGGGAGTCAGTGGGTGGCAGTCCTTTCTTCTAGGGAACCCCTGGGAGCCCATTTGGTTGGGCTCCATTGGGGTCTCGTAGTATCCACTGTAGCCTGGTGGTGGGCTGGGTATAACCTTTTGGGTTTTAGTAAGGGGAATATAGCTAGTCCCGAAGATATTTCAGCATCTTCTTCAGTGGACAGACTGTTTCTGTGATTCAAGACCCCTTTGAATCAGTGAGAGTGTTTCTGGGGTTTTGGTCGTTGGATATGTACTAAACTTTGGTTCAATTTGTTTTTCCATCACTAATTTTTTTTTGAGAATCGTTGTGCCTTTTGGAAAATCTTGCAGTGAGAGTGCTCAGGACTGGGATTCCCTGATTTTTAGTGGCCTCATTACTAAAATAATTTTCAACTATATATGTGATAGGAAGTACCATTTTGTTCCTCCTGGCTACCATAGTGACAGTATGGTGTAGCTCGGGGGGTTTATTATTCTTTTTTGGTTTATTAAGTTTTCTTTTTTATTTAGTGGCACCAGTTAGTGAGAGTTCCTGGTTGCCTGGGGTTTTATTTTATTAGTTATTGTTTCGTTTGATAGTTATCTGATTGGAATTTTGGGCCTAGATCAGTTGGACTCTCTTAGATGTGTATAAAATTGTTTTAATATTTTAAGGGGTATTTTATTTTACTTTATTCATTTTTGGTTATTATTATTTAAGTTGGGGTGGGAGGGTTGTTGTTTGTATGAGAGTGAATAAATTGGTTTAAAATATGTGTCGGGGTATAAGTAAAATGGTTAGGCAGTACTCCCCCTCAAGACTTCGGGATCTCCGTCCCTTTGAATTACCCCCACTTACAGTGGAGGTTTATGCTAGATGTCGAAATCTTGGCATTGTAAGATCAAAAAGTAGAAGGATACGGGGATCTTGGAACTGTTGGGGGGAATGGGAGGGAAGAGAACGGATACAGGCAGTGAGGGCTAGGAGACGCCCTGGGGCAAAATGAGTGCTGGAGCGAGGTCCTCCTTGCCTAGTTCCCATACCCAAGGGCACTGACTTGGAGTGTGTCAGGCAGGAAATGGGATCACCCTTGGATTTCCGTCCCTTTAGGGCGGTGTTAAGCAATGCCAGGTCGATTAGGAACAAGACTGCAGTGATTGCGGATCTTGTTTCCTCAGTCAACCTGGCTTGCATCACCTAGACCTGGCTAGATGGAAATGCTGGTCCTGTGTTGGACTCCGCGGTTCCGGCTGGGTTCTCGGTGATTCACCGCCCGAGAGTGGACCGGAGGGGCGGGGGGGTTGCCGTCTGTTTTAGACAAGATCTGGATCTCAGGGAGGTGCCAGTTGGTGATACCAACTCCTTTGAATGCATAGTGGGTGCAGGTGCAGGCTACAGGACCCTTCTTATCTACCGTCCACCAGGGGATGAGAGGGAGTTCCTGAAGGAGGTTGCGGACTTCGTCACCGACATGGTATTGGAATCTCCCAGATGGATAATTCTGGGGGATTTCAATGCCTGGGTCAACAATGAACTCTCGCCATTTGATCAAAATCTCCTCCAATTAATGGATTCATTGGGCCTGTCATGAGTAATTACCTCTGCAACCCATGAGGGGGGGCATACATTGGACTTGGTTTTCCATCTGGGGATGGAGATATCTGATGTGGAGGTGGAGCCAGTCCGATGGTCTGACCATCATGCCCTGAGGTTTAGATTTGCGGCCCCCTGAAATAGGCCTGCCCCGAGGGAGTTAGTACAGTTCCGTCCTTTAGAGGATTACCTCAGAGGGCCTAATGACGGAGCTGGACTTCTCGTATTTTCCAAGGGATAGTATGGATCCAGGGCCACTGGTCTTGGCCTATAATAGGGTTGTGACTGAGGCCCTGGATGCCATAACTCAATTCATGTTAGTCCCTACTCTTCACCTAGGGGCTCCCTGGTTTTGAGGGAGGTCCATGAGTGGAAGAGGAAGGGACGAAGATTAGAAAGACGTTGGCAGAAAACTCAACTGAGGTGGATAGACTTGAAATTGTTAGAACATTATAAATTCTACCAATCAGCAATCTCCCATAAGAAGGCAGAGTTCCTGTCCAGGGAAATTGCTGCAGCTAGGAATAGACCATCCCAGCTCTTCCGGACTGTGGACAGACTGTGCAATCCAGTCTGTCTCCAGACTGGTAGAGCATTATCACAGGTACAGTGTGAGGAGTTTGCGAAATTCTTTGCTGACAAGGTATCCACCATCAGGGATGAGATCGGCCAGTGTCTTTCTATTGAGCATTGTACTGATCAATCGGGTGGTACTAATGCCCAGTTGTACTGGTCTACCTTTAGACTACCATCAGTAATAGATATTGTGAGGATTATCCAGACTCTGCGACCTACCTATTGTAAGTTGGACCCAGGTCCTACTCACCTGGTGGGGTGTGTAGATGTTATCGGCCCAGTCCTGGCTGGGATAGTGGTGTTGTCATTAGAGAGAGGGATCTTTCCGGATCCCTTAAAGGAGGCAGTAATATACCCCCTTTTGAAAAAGCCCTCTCTTGACCCTGACTGCCCAGCAAATTATAGACCAGTCTCTAACCTCCCTTTTGTAGGGAAGGTTATTGAGAAGGTGGTCACTCTGCAACTGGAGGATTATTTGTCCATCCACAATATCTATGACCCTCTCCAATCCGGCTTCAGGAAGAGGCACAGTACAGAGATGGCTCTTGTTCGGGTATTGAATGATCTCCTGATGGCAAGAGATCAGAGGACCCGTTCCATCTTGGTTCTCCTGGATCTCTCAGCAGCATTTGACACTGTGGATCATGGGGTGTTGCTCGACCGCCTATGGTTTCTCTGTGGTCTGAGGGGAGCAGTCCACAGTTGGTTTTGATCTTTTTTGGAGGGCAGATCTCAGAGAGTGGTATCAGGAGTTAACACCTCGGCCCCTCGCTGTCTGCCCTGTGGGGTACCTCAGGGGTCGGTGCTGTCCCCTATGTTATTCGCGGTGTATATGCTTCCACTGGGGGACATTATAAGATGGTATGGGCTGAGTTTTCATTGTTATGCTGATGATTCTCAGCTCTACCTGTCTTTTATGCCTGATCAGGAGTCGGATTCCATCACTATGTTTAATAACTGCCTCCTGGAGATTCAGGATTGGATGAGTGCTGGTTGGCTTAGGTTGAATCCAGGGAAAACTGAGGTGTTGGTTGTGTGGACCCTGGAGGGAGGAGGATAGCAGGGGCTTGGACAGGAAACCCTCGGGTTTATATCTTGGGGGGGGGCACAGCTTCTAGCCTCTGGCCAAGTACGTAACCTGGGAGTGATTTTTGACGAAAGCCTGACTATGAAGATGCAGGAGTCGGCCGTAGTCAAATCTGCCTTTTTTCATCTGAGGAATACTGCCCGGGTGAAACACTTGGTTCCACGGGAAGATCTTCCCATTTTGGTCCATGCCTTTGTTACCAGCCGTTTTTATTACTGCAATGCGCTTTATCTAGGGCTGCCGGGGTGGATATCATCGCTTGCAGCTTGTGCAGCTGCTAGCGGCCAGGTTGTTGATGGAGTTTCACGATCTAGCCATATAACACATGTGCTGCGTAATTTGCACTGGCTGCCAGTACAGTGGCAGATCACCTTCAAGGTCGCATTATTGACCTTTAAGGCCCTACATGATTTGGGACCCACACCTGAAGAGCTCTTGGTGCCTTACTGTCCTGCCGTCCTCTCCGCTCCTCTGATGAGGGATTGCTAGAGATTCCCAGGGTACATCTAAAGATGTCTGAGGTAGATCTTTGCCTATATGGCACCAACCCTGTGGAATTCTCTACCTCGTCAGATACGAGAATGCCTAACTGTTGAAAGTTTTAAAAAACAATTAAAAACTTTCCTTTTTGCCTTAGCATTTGTTGGTACATAATGAGTAAGTGTATTGTATGGTTGTTTGATTTATTGTTTAAAATGTGATTTCACTTGTTTTATTGTAAAAGTGTCCTGAGCTTGGGAAGGGCGCTTAATATAAATAAAATTTTACTTACTTACTTACTTACTACCCAAAGTCATAGAGCACTGCTTGTGACCTCACAGTTACTCCCATTGAAACAAACTGTGATGTCACAACAGAGGATTAAGACTTGGAGTAGAGAGTAAGCTGTAGAAGCAGATTAACTCCAAATAAGCTCTAAGGGACAACAATCATATATTCATACACATTTCTTTAATAATAAATTATGAGGAGGAGAAATATATAAAATATAAATGGAATGCAAGCAGAATTGTACCTAATTATTGTGTTTTTTAAAGTTTTCTATGAGGCATCACCAGCTCTTTAATATTATACCATACAAAACCACATATAACAGTATCTTTTACTATACAGATGATACGAATGAGTTCTTATCCATGTTTATATAATATGTTAATGTCAGAAAATGTACTGATTGATTGATGGATTTATTAGTTTGGACAAACACTTTGAGCTGTAACAGCACATTTACAAAGGTTCCTTGTCACCAGCAGAACACAGTAACAAACATTAAGTCTAGTGCTAAATTATATAAACAGTGGGTTTACAGCAACATTAAACAAGATATACATGGATTAGACCTAGAATGTATATTAATATTTCAGAGTATGTTGTTAGCCACAGGCAGCTTCCAATAAGTTTTGTCAACATGAAAATATGTGGCATTGGCAATATGTAGACAGACACAGGCAGTTTATAATAGACTTTGTCAACATACTTATGGGTCATTGGAAGCGAAAACAGTTGGAGCAGTAGAGCAAGCAACTCAAGAGAATATTGTCTGGTACAAAACGGGGGGGGGTCAGGGGCAGTTACAGGCAGTCTTGGGGTAAGAAAATACCATGCTTTGCTTCTCCTGGCAGTCCTAAACATAGAATTATCCTTCAAACAATTATAAGTGGGACTAGGCTTTCTAAGAGTTTGAGGGCCCATAAAACACCTAAAATATTTCACATGGTGAACCCTACTACCCATTTAGATTTCTCAGTACATAACATTTGCAGTCTGCTAAAGTGTTCTCTGGCAACATTTTTTTTTATTTCTGTTTTATCTTCCTATAAATGTTTGCTTCGAATTTTTAATTCTTCCAAAGCTGCTTCTTATCTGGGTCTCTAGCCCTGTGCTTCTTCAGATTTGGACAGCTTTTTCAGTCTCTGGTAGCATCCCAAGGAACCCCTCCCCATTCAACAGGGCACAGGTCCCTACCATGGAGGTTACTATATTTGGTCACTATTGGCAGGGATTGGAAGGGTCTGGAGACAATGCTGTTTCCTATAATGTAAATATGTAAGTACAGTAAGTACTGTAAGTAAGTACAAAAGATATTGTTAGGCACTTAATCTCACAGTGTCAGAGCCACTTACACACTAGCGGCTCATTTCTCATAGGTTGATGCAGGGCTTGCACAAGCCCCGCATCAAACCCTGCACTGGGCCAACCACAATGGAGCACCTTGCACCCGATTCTTAAAGAGTCACACACATTTGAGACACTTTACCCTTTTAACGGTGTTATGAGTCAAATATTTAGTGCAAACCCCGTAAAAAGGTCTGTGGAGTTAACATAGAAACATAGAATTTGATGGCAGATAAGGACCGCTTGGCCCACCCAGTCTGCCCATTTCCCTACCTAATGGATAAGCTGCAGATCCTAGTTAACCAGCAGCCTACTTTTTCCTACCCCCACCCCCTAGAATTGCCTTATGACTGTCCCATTCATGCTTGAATTCCACCACTGTTTTTGACTCCACAACCTCCTCTGGAAGGCTGTTCCATGCATCCACAACCCTCTCTGTGAAAAAATACTCCTTAAATTACCTCTGAGCCGCCCCTTTATCTCTTCAAATTGTGCCTCTTGTTCTTGCACACCCTTTTGAAAGATGCTACCTCTTGGACTTTGTTGATTCCCTTGAGGTACTTGAAAGTTTCTATCATGTCCCCTCTCCCTCCTTTCCTCGAGGCTATACATATTAAGCTCCTTAAGTCTCTCTTCATATGCCTTCTGGTGCAGACCCTGCACCATTTTAGTTGCCTCCCCTCTGACAGCTTCTATCCTGTCTATGTCTTTTATGGGAGATCGGTTTCAAACTGCACTAGTACTCCAGATGGGGTCTGATCAGCTGTCTGTACAGAGGTATAATAACTTCCTGTTTTCTACTGGTGATGCCTCTCCTATGCATCCCAGTATCCCCCAGCCCTCCTTGCTGCCCTCTCACATTGCTTGCCACCTTTAGATCATCTGATATGACTACCCCCAGGTCCCTTTCCATTTTGTTGTTGTTAGTATCTCACCCCCCATTGTGTACTCTTCCCTGGGTTTTTGTTTCCCAGGTGCATTACCTTGCACTTCTTAGCATTGAATCTAAGCTGCCATACATTTGACCATTCCTCTAACCTTGCCAAGTCCCTTCTCATCCTTTTCACCCCCCTTGTGCATCAACTCCGTTGCAGATCTTTGTGTCATCTGCAAAGAGACATACTTTTCCTTCCAGTCCCTCTGCAATGTCGCTTATAAAGACATTGAAGAGGACCGGTCCTAATACTGAACCCTGCAGTACCCCACTAGTAACCCCCCTTTCTTCAGAGTGGACTCTCTTTACTATTACTCTCTGAGTCCTATTCTCCAGCCAGTTCTTTACCCAGGCTGTCATCTTGGGACCCACTCCCAGGCTGGCTAACTTGTATATTAATCTTTTGTGTGGGACTGTGTCAAATGCCTTGCTAAAGTCTAGGTAGGCCATGTCCACAGCCCCTCTCTGATCTACTATTTTGGTCACCCAGTCAAAGAAATCTATAAAATTTGTCTGGCATGACCTTCCCGCTGTGAATCCATGTTGCCTTGGGTCCTGTGCCCCTCTAGCCTCTAGATACTCGACAATTCTTTCCTTCAGAAGTGATTCCATTATTTTCCCTACCACTGAGGTTAAACTAACAGGTCTGTAGTTTCCTGCTTCTGCCTTGCTCCCACTTTTGTGAAGAGGAATCACATCTGCCCTTCTCAGTCCTCGGTACCACCCCATCCTCCCATGATTTGTTAAAGAGGGTAGTCAGTGGTGTCACTAGTTCTACCCTTAGTTTTTAGAATTCTGGGATGAATCCCATCAGGCCCCATTGCTTTGTCCACCTTCAGTTTTAAGAGTTCTTTCAGAACCCTTTCTTCTGTAAATGGGCTGGTATCAACTTCTGTATCCAGAGTGTTTCTACTGTTTGTTTTCTGTACTCCCCCCTCTTCCTTTGTAAATACTGAGCAAAAATATTTGTTTAGTATCTCTGCCTTTTCACAGTCACCCTCTGCCCACCCTCTCTCCCCTTTATTAAGCCTCACTATCCTTCCCTTGGTCTTCCTTCGCTCCCTGATGTACCTATAAAAGGTTTTATCCCCCTTCTTAACTGAGTTGGCTATCTTTTCCTCGGTTTGGGCCTTTGCTGTTCTGACTGCCTTCCCTGCTTCCTTTTCCTTTAGCTGATACAGTTCTCTGTCCTGCTCCTTCTGTGATTCCTTGTACTTCCTGAATGTTTTCTCTTTCTCTTGAACCTTCACTGCCACTTCCTTTGAGAACCATAGTGGTTTCTTACATCGTTTCATTTGTTTATTTGCTTCACACAAAGGGCTTGTTACCTCTGTGATGGCAGTTTTATTATTCCCCATTGTTCTTCCACCCCTCCTTCCTGCCCATTTGCGTGCATTCCTTAGGCACTCACCTATTTTGGCAAAGTCAGCCTTCCTAAAGTCCAGTACTTTTGCCTTTGTATGGCTTTGACTCTATTGCTGTGTTTATTGTGAACCATACTGTTCAATGGTCGCTAGTTCCCAGATGGCTACCCACTTCTACATCTGTGATCCTCTCTTCATCTCCATTTGAGAGAACCAGGTCTAAGATTGCTCCTCTCGAGGCGCCAATACTAGTTGTCTAAGGCATGTTTCTGTAGGGCATCTAGAATAACCCCACTCTTCGAAGTGGCTGCTGCAACTGCACTCCAGTTAACATCTGGCATATTCAGATCCCCATCAGCAATATCCCTTTTCTGCCATTCTAAGTATTCTTTCTATCATTCCTTGTCCATTTCCTCCCCCTGAGAGAGTCTGTATCTAACCCTGTGCGGATTGTGGTGCCATTGCCGGTCTCCAAATTTACCCACAGTGCTTCTTCTCCTCCCTGTTTTCCCCTTTGTTCTGTTGCTTTGATTCCTTCTCTTATGTAAAGAGCTACTCCTCCTCCTCTTTTACCCTCCCTGTCCCTCCTGTAGATAGTGCATCCTGGTATGTTTACGTCCCAGTCATGGTTTTGTGTGTACCATGTTTCTGTGACTGCCATGATATCCAGATGTTCCTCCTCCATCAGGGCCACTAATTCAGGAAGCTTGTTACTTAGACTACGGGCATTGGTACTCATTGCTCTCCATTTCTTGATGGCTTTACTTTCTGTTGCAGCATCCTCCACTGACCTTTCTACCTCGTTCTTTTTCTCATTTAGTACCCTGTTTTGTAGGGAGAGGCTGGGAATTTCCTGCTGCTTATCAGTGCTTCCCCCCTTGACTAGTTTAAAAGCTTGCCAATGAAGCATTTAAACTGATTGCTCAAAAGACTTGTTCCCTTCCTGGACAGATGCAGACCATCCTGCCAGTATAGGCTGGTGTCCCTCCAGGTGGAACCACAGTCCCCAATGAAGCCAAACCCCTGTGCTCCACACCATTTCTTCAACCATTCATTAAACTGCATGGTGCAAAGTACCCTCACCTCACTCATGCCAATGACAGGCAGCACCTCTGAGAAGGATACTGTGTGTGCTACTTGTCTTAGACCCCTTCCCAATTCTACAAAGTCCTTCTGCACTGCTCTAATCTCATGATTAGCCAAGTCATTTGTCCCTAGGTGGACAATGAAGTCCAGCTCAGACTCCTGTGCAGCTGTTCTCATGATCCTGAGGATGCGCTTCCTGTCCCTCCAAGCCATGGCACAGCAAAAGCTGGTCTAACTCATGGCATGTGGTGCATGGTGGGGCTAGGGGATTGAGAATCCTGATTGCTGGCCACAGACTGCCACAAGCCCCATGTGCCATGTGTTTGGTGCACCCAGTGCTTGTGGCAATGTAAAGCATCTGAGAATCAAGCCATGCTAGTTAACAACCAGACAAGTCCAAAACACATCACCACTCAAGTAGTTCAGTATGCCACATATGATACAAAGGCTGATGTTCAGTGACGATTTCACATTTATTGTTTTCAAAATAACAAATAAACAGTGCAGTACAAGGTATCACTTTAATCACCAGAGTGCAGCTAGCTAGTTCTAAACACCTTTGAGCAATAGCAACTCTTTTACAAAAGTTTCTTGTCATTAACAGAGCACACTAAGCTACTTAAGTGGTGCTGTGTTTTGGACTTGTCTGCACTTTCAGGGCTAGTCACCCAACTTGGCGCACATACTCCTGCATGAGTGCAGATTCAAATCCTGTTTGGAAGTTAACAAATAGCACAGCTCTTAAATATCTCTCCCATAACTTTGACCTACCTCATAACTAACCAGACACAAACACATATGCTATAAATACTGAATACAAAGCATAATAAACATACTGTACAATTAGAGAAGGATGAAGTTATCACAATTCATGGAGTGTGGAGTGATCTGCAAAGTGCAAAGTTTTTACCATAAAGAGTGGAATTTTGCCCACAAAGTATGAAATTATGCCTGCCAATGGTAGAATTTCAACATTCTTGGGTGAAATTCCACCATCTGTGGGCAAGATTCTGCACTTCACAGCAAAAACTTCACAATTCAGGTGTATTTGAAGTTTCTGAGTGCAGAGAACACTTTGTAGAACTATGCAAATGCAAACTTCTGCCACTTCATGGCAACTTTACCAGTGAATTAAATCTTTGCCACATCTCTATGCCCAATGCCCATGACAAACTATGATCCCCAAGCTGACATAGACAGTACTCAGTAAGAAAAAGCTAACAAACAAGTGAGCTTTCAACCCCTTTTAAAACTGCTCCACTTAGGTGGCCGCCCATTAGATGTCATAGGAGGAAATTCCAAATTAAAGCAGCTGCTATTGCACAGGTTCGGTCCCCAGACTGCTGTAAGCAAGATCAGGAACAATTAATATGTCCTCCTCAAAGGAACAGAGCTGGTGACCAGGTGCATATGGATACAGGAACTTTTTCAAGTAGCTTAGCCCCAGATTGTGTAGGACTTTGTTTGAAATGTCAGCCCACTGGCAGCCATCCCAAAATCTGCAATGATGGGATCCCATGTTCAGAGTGAAAGATTCCAGTAATCAATTTGGCTACAGCATTTTGTAGCAGCTGCAAACAGTGTGTCAGATATCCAGATAGCCCAAGGTATAGAGTGCTACAGTAATCCACTCTGGATATAACAAATTGGGTACCAGTGTCATCATATCTCCAAAGTGGGAGCTACTGCATGTCAGTCATCAAAGATGGAATCCAAAGGTATTTCCACATAATGTCACTGCTTATCTCCCTAGAACTTCATGCTAACATACCTACTGATTCCTGACAACCTGCATCATGGGAGGAAGAGTGCTGACACTTCATGGTTATCCACAATGTCTAGGTTTCTCTCTGACCACAGGAGCTAGGTGTGTGGATGCTTCAGATACTTGCAGTGGGTGCTAGGGATACAAACAGTTGATTTAAGGAGCTTTTTATCAAACAGATTTGGTAAAACAGCAATGAAAAGTAAAAGGACATACAGAAAGACAGCAACTAATGCAACTGTAATTGGTTACACATAGGTCTTTATCTTCTTCACTGCCTTCCCCAGACATTAATCAAGAAGCACACCTCTAAGCCTCAGTGAGAGCCATAGCACTCTTTTGTCTTCTGAGCTGTAACCTAAAGTCCCTTAAACCACTAGGGACTGCTGTATTATTTTTCTAGACATCTCATGGTCTACATCTCAATTTAAAGGTCATGGATAATATAAGGCAAATATATAGTTTGCTTTGAAAACCAGCACACCATGACTGTAGCAGTTTTTTAAACTCTTTAGACTATGAAAATTTGCTTAACTACTACCAACTATGTAAAGATGAATTACAGATAAGATCAGGGGCCAGATTATCAAAAGTGAGAAAACTGCACATGTGAAAAGAAAAGTTACACAGTAGATGGTTTTGTTGCGCAACCACCATGTATTCCCCATGTGCCCAATTTTCAGGAAGTTTGCCTTTTTGCAAACTCTTCCACACTTTAAAGCAGCTTGTGCATACTTTTTGTGCAGCTGTGGAAAAATGCCACACCTGGTATCACCACAATTTTTTTTCACAGCTGTGGGAAAGAAAAGTCTGCCCTTGCACATAAATGCTGTAAACAGAATTTTGGCAGGTGCTGGGATTTTTCCCTGCACCAAGGAGTTGTGAACAGAGACTTAGTATCTGAGCCATGTCAGGTTCTTTGAAAATTGAGCCCAATAGGCCTAGAGATGCATCAACTCAACAGCATGCTCCAGCATCTTCTTTAAGAAGGGTGACATTTAGCAGTGCTGTCTCCTAAGGCGTAACCATTTTATAGCAGAAAGTCATCTTCTCTTGACTTTCCCTGGATTAATGTTAACCTGCATTGCTAAGCTAAGCTTAACATTTAATGTCTACAGCACTTCTTGCTAGAGAAAATTGTAGGAAATTTCTCTGCATCAGACAAAGTCATTAGACTCCTAAATTTATGCAAGCCAGCTAGTGATATATATAATAAGCATTGCATGGTATAGGGGATGCACAGGAAATATTCTATCTTCCATCAATGACCAGCATTTATAAGCTCAACTTTCAGTGCCACATAAATGAAATGTCGAAGAAACTAAGACAGCGATTAGGTTTATTCTATCGCATTAAACATCTACTTATGTTAGAAGCTAGAAGGTGACTAGTACAATTCACATTCCTCCCTGTACTGGACTACGCTGACTTTCTCTACAGTCACTGCCCCTTAACGGTGCTTAACAAACTTGACACTCTTTACCACCGGGCCTTAAGATTTATCCATAATCTACCCAGTGGTACACATCACTGTCTTCTATACCAGGTATCGGGATGGACCTCGTTGTCAACTAGGAGAAAAAGAAATGCTCTCCCCTTGCACCTCTTCAAATGGGCCAAGAGTTCCTATGGCCTGAGATGCTTCTTCATAATTTGCTTCCAGATTCCTAGAGTGAAAACAAACTATGGCTCTGCAGCAACCAACTCCTCACTCCCTTCACTTTGGAACACTATGCAAAGCTCATTAAAACTATCCTCACTTCCAAGCATGTCCACATTCAAAGCTCTAATTATGGATTATCTGA
Organism: Neoceratodus forsteri; assembly: GCA_016271365.2. Lineage (NCBI taxonomy): Eukaryota > Metazoa > Chordata > Ceratodontiformes > Ceratodontidae > Neoceratodus > Neoceratodus forsteri. The sequence continues at coordinate 872,105,995 of CM057458.1, read as the reverse complement.
AGGAATCATGCAGCTGTTTTAGATGTCTATGATCCCTAAACCACTGGCGCCGCTCCCTATTCCCAAGCCTAAATATCTCACCCACCATACATCCCAAGCAGCGGAAACCATGCACTCACTAGACTAGCTCCCTAATCTTGATTACACCGGTCTATTCCCTACAGCTAGCTTATTCTAGCCTCCCTTTTTGGCTGCCTATTCCTTCACCCCCACTATTACTCTTTTCTATTAGTACCTCCATACTTATTATCAGCAAGGTATGAGCTCTTACCTAGCAGAGCCATTCTGGGATTATCATCTACCCTCACTCCTATAAATTTAATATGATGTACCGTTGCATGAATAGTGCTTGTCACCTACACAAGATTCTATTTCTTTTTTCTTTTTTCTTTACATTGTCGTCCAGTGTAACTGTATTTATGAATTGTACTGTATTGTATTAAATGTACTGTATTTTATTAATGTCCAGGACCACTTTGAAAATGAGTTTTGCTCAATGGTATTAATGCCTATTTAAATAAAGTTGATTGATTGATTGATTGATATACTGTGATAACATTCCAGATTGTAGTAATGTAACAATTTAAGGTTGAGGGGGCATGTTCACCCTTACAAAATGAAGGGTATAAATGATGTAATTTGGATTGTTCATTTACTCTCTCTTTTCATCTCTCTTAGTGATTTTATTATAGAGTCCATAACATATAACAGATAATCTGCCTGATGCCTTTATACCTGATATTTTGTCTGACCCACTGATATCTCAAAGAACTCTAATACACAGAGATTATGAAATCTTTATAAGAACTTTCATATTCATTGTGATGTCCTATGTAATTATATAGTGATTTACATGTCTGAAATAATTACAGTATACAGTTTCATATGTTTAAATCATCATTATTGCTTTGTAATATATGAATATGTAATTTTAAGATGGATTTAGATTTTAATAGGATACAAAAGTATACAAACATTCTCAGTAATATTATTACTCCTGAAGTGATAATACTACACTTCAAGAGTGATAATACTATCTTTCAGGTCCCGAATCACTATCGTTCGGGATCAAAATGATAGTATTATCACCAAATGACAACAGCGCATGCACTAGTCTGTCTCCCCCATGTCTTCCAAAGTGTGTCATCCGATTGGCCGCTTTTCCTGTGTAGATGGGCAGAACAGTTTTAAAAACATGGTGGCCCATCTCTTGCTTACCATGACTGAACTGGGTCCTCAGCACTTCTCCGTATTTTTTTTTTGTGTCTCCAATAAATTGACTTATTTGATTGATCCTGCCATTCCCTAATGAACAACAGGTAGGACTCCCTATAAATTCAAAGAAGCAGTGCTTATGGCATTGAAAAGTGGGCTGGGGTCGGGAGCGTCATGGATGAATGAGAGGGAGGGGGCTCAACGAGACAGCGTGAGAAAGTACGTGGGTCAGCCAGGACCAAGTCAGTCCTTCACTGAAGTGGCTGACCACCTGTTACAAAAACAAATACAAGCTCAGATCTATATATTAAAAATAAATAACAGGTTTCTGTCCATTATCAGGGAGTCCTACCATTGAGAGGTTCTGGACACATTGGAACCTCTCGAGCTTCACGCTAGAGTTTCATGTGTCCAGAACCTCTCAATGGTATTACTCCCTTGTAATGGACACAAACCTATCCATTATTCTCTTTTTAATACATTACTAAAGCATATAAAAAAATCCTGTAATAGTACTGTCAAAAAGTTATAATAGTGTCAATGAAGAGTGCTAATACAATTGTTCAGAGTCTGTAATACTATCATTCAGAGTTCTGAATGACAGTATTACCAGAAAAACAGAACAGCACAAGCTCAGGACTATGTCATAGTGTAGAGCTGGTTGCTAAGGTTGCAAGACACGTGACATGGGGATTTTTGAAGCATGCCTCACAGTTGGCTACTTTTCTACAGTGGGAGAGCAGAACAGTTTCAAAAATATGGCAGTTGTCAGTTGCTTAGCCAGACTAATTTGTAGCCTTCATACTTTCAGCACTATAATTATTTTTTGACATTTGAAGTATTATCTGATTGATTTTGCCATCACTCAGCTTGAAAACAATTAACAGGTACAAATGACACACACAGCTCATGATTGCAGGCACTGTGGAAGGAGCAGTTCACAGATGCTGTTTGCAGCAGGTTGGAGTGAGTAAGTGTTCTGTGCCATGGTTTGGCAACCATTGTAACAGGATAGCAGAAAACATTCAGAGCTGCGGTATTTCAAATCAAATCCATATTTTTACAAAACATAACAGATAGGAGAGAGGGTATCATAAGGGAGCAATACAATTGAGAGGTTCTGGGGACATGGGAACCTCTTGAATTTCACTCTCGACATTCTCATATCCCCAGACCTCTTGATGGTAACACTCCCTTGTACTACTCACTCTCCTATTATTCTATTTATAATTACAGGGGTGCATTCCTTCCCTCAGGAAAATGCAGTTACAATTCACTGATATTACCAGCTGATTATAAAGGTGAACATGTGCTGGGTTTCCCTCAGTCTATGCATGTGTCCTGTTCCATTCTTCCCTTAGTGGCCCACACACTTGATTGGCTCTCACACTTGGACTTCAGAGTAAGTCTATTGCTGGGGTCAGTCACTAGTGTGAAACTTAATTCTTTTCTACTTTTGGGTAGTCACTGACAAAGTAAGAAGTGGATCGGGTGCTCACCTGGGTACCACTCACAACCCCCTCACCCTCCACATCAATCCCCCAAAAATGGCATAGGTAGAGACACTGGGCTGCCCACCTCCGGTGCCACAGAAGTCTATGCCAGCACTGGGTTGCCCAATCCCCAGTGTTGCTCTGCTCCCCGTGAAACACAGAAAACTGTCCTTCATTGATCATTTTTTATTAACACTGTCCCAAAGAAACCAGAACTCTCAGGCAGAAAATCACATCTACAAACAAATAAATATTGTTAATCAAAATCAAACGCAAATGCTGTGTCTATTCAAGCTGTGCAAAGCTTGAGATGCATCCAAGTACCCCAGTACTTCAGTTTCACAGCCTTCATCAGAGTGTGTGGCAAGAATAACTTCATCATCATAGAAATAGCCCCAAGTGTAATGACATCACAATTCAGGTGAAATAAATAATTATAGAAATTCAGTCAAACAATTACTATAGTTTTCTCCAAACATTAGTACATAATTATGCCTTTTACACTGGCACAGGGCAAACTCATTACATATGTTGCATTCTAAGATTCTATACTATATTAGTCCTGCAGCAGAAATTTGAAAATAAAGAGAAGAAGGCAGCAGAACATTTGAGCACTCATTTGACATTCATGGCTCAATACTCAAGAACATTTTTTTGGGATCCACACACTGGCGAGGAGAGAAAAGGCATGACAGGCAGTATATTATCCTGAATAAAATAGAAAAAGAAAATATAAATAAGTATGGGCATACATTGCACACAACTGACTAACATTTGTCATTTTCTGGTCAAAAATGGTTTTAAGACCCACTGGTTATTGAGCACTGCCGGTTTCACACTATGTAGTCTAAATATCCATTATCTCTCTCTTCTAAGAAGTAAATCGACCCAGTCTCCCACACATTTTGGTGCTGGGATGGATTTGATTCCCATAAATTTGAGACCCCTGGGATCAGTGGTATGAACATTAAAACGTAAAGTCAAAGGATCAAATAATCCATGGATTTCCCCACAACTCTTAGAACAGATGCAAGCAAGAGACAATCCCTGGAACACAGCAAAAAGCACAAGGTCACAGGCTGACATCCAGGCATATAAAACAGCCCGCAAGAAGTGTACCTGGGCCATACGCATGGCTAAAAGTCAGCATTTCAAAAGTGAACTGACTAACACCTGGAATGACAGTCGAAAATTCTGGAACAATATCAAGACCCTTAATAACAAGTCAAATAAGGCATCCCCCACAATGCTGAATGTAGATGGTGGCCCAATTCAACACCCTACTACAATTGCAAACACATTCAACAGGGTCTTTACTGACCTCACCAGTGTGCTGCCTCATGGCTTCCTCTAACCACCAACAATCCTGAGAAGATGGTTGATACCCCTAGAACAAACAAGCATGAGAAAATGGCAGATATCCAACCTGACAAGCCCCCACCCTTCTATCTCAAAATTGTCACACTAGCAGAGGCCAAAAGTAACCTCTCCCAAGTTCTTGGCAAGGAGAGAATAAATAGCGACTCAATAAGCCTGAAGCTGATTGTGCTCACTCTGGATGTCATCCTCCCACACCTAACAAGCATCCTAAACTTATCACTAATATCTGGGAAATTTTCTCACTTATGGAAAGTTGCAGTGGTAATGCCAGTATTCAAAAGTGGGGTTAGAACTAACCACACAGATTATAGGCCAATCTCAGTCCTCCCCTCACTATCCAAAGTATTAGAATGAATAGTTTATGACCAAGTTATCGATTACCTTGACAAATACCAGCTGCAATGCTCTGAACAACACGGGTTCAGAAAGCAACATAGTTCCACTACGCCCTAGTGGAATTCACAGGGTACATACAAGATGCATTAGATTGAGGGCTCTTGGTGGTGGCTACCTTCATTTACCTAACCAATGCCTTTGATACTGTTAATCATGAATTACTGCTAACCCAACTCTCACACACAGGACTATCCACAGAAGCAGTGGTATGGTTCAGGAGATACCTCTCTGGGACAGTTCAAAGAATCAAAATCATGGATGTCCTCTCAGACAGCTGAAGTGAAGCAACAGGGGTCCCCCAAGGTTCAATCTTGGGTCCCCTGCTCTTTAATCTATTCCTGAACCAACTACCACAAGCTATCAATGATAGAGACTTACTATATGTAGACGACGCTGTCCTCTACTCAAGGCATACCGATCTTATATTCCTAGAAAGTCGAATGCAGGCCAACTTCATGGCAATTGAAGAATGGTTTCTTAGTGCAAAGTTACTGCTGAACTATAAAAAGATGAAAACCATGCTTTTCACATCCTCCCACAACAGGAACAGATTCCATCACCTGAATGCCAAAAATAGCAGCAATGAGCAACTTGAAAGGGTTCAAACTTTCAAGTACCTAGGAATTGCCCATGACTGCTCACTCACCTTCACTCAGCATATTGAGCTAGTTGCCAAAACACCTAATGCCAAGTTTGGAGTTCTCCACAGGAACAAACACTGCCTCACAGGTGAGGCACTGACTCTAGCAGTGACTAGTTCAGTCCTGTCTGTTACAGAGTACAGATTGGTAGTATATGGTGCCGCTACCAACACAGCCCTCAATCACCTAAACATTGCAAATAATAAAGCATGCAGACTTGTACTGGGAGCTCATCACCTCACCCACACCTGTCAGCTCTATGTGCAGTGTGGCTGGCTCTTGACTGCTGAATAAAATACCAGGTATGCCTACTGCTCATGAAATCCACCCCGGGATTAACTCCCCCTGGTGTGTGGAATCATCTCAACAAAACCAATTATCTTAAGAATACCAGGGGGATAAACAACTGGCCCTACCTAGTTCCTTTTGGTGGGACATCCTAAGGTCAACAATCCTATGAGTATTGGGTGGTTCCCGTTAATTGAGTGCTACCAGAATAGTGCCACACTAAATGGTGCTAGTCTGGTAAGCACTCACATGGACAGCGATGGGGGATTTACAGCACTTGCTGTAAGTTCTCGCCTGGTTGCTTCCCGCTGGTGCCGAAGAAACACAAGGGCACCAGAATCCAGGATGCTGGCTGAGCTGCTCCTTTGGTGTGGAGGGCTGGGGCATCAAGCAGCTCAGCCAGCAGTGGTAGAGATCAGGGTTCTAATCTAGGTCTCCAACCTTTTAGCTACCTCAGGACTTAGTATTTTTATTTTACATGGGGCCATAATGGCCCCATGAATTTTAACTTTCCCCAGGATCCACTCCCCCTCTGAGCAAGAATCCTAATGCTGGGGGGGGGACAGGGCAAAGACCCTTGTATCGGGCATGTGGGGGGCAGAGCCAAAGCAAAAAAAAAGAAATGACACCATTTTTGCTACACGCTAGTAGCCAATGCTATTCTTGTTGGCACTGTTTGGACCTAGTGCCTATCGGGTTCCTGATTGGCTCAATACATTTCCTGATGAAATCCTATCTGCAACGGAAATCAGTCAATTCAAAACCATGTTACATGTCCTACTTACGTCAATAAGTACCTGTGACTGCTGAGTATTAATAGATGCCCAACCCAGCTACCCTATAGCTGTCCCCTCTCGGTAATTATTCAACTACTGTACCATCCCATTTAGTTTATTCCTTCTCTTTTCTCCCCTTTATCCCACCCTTCAAGACCTCACATTGCTTGTGCAGGGAATTACCTTATTTGTCATCCTCACCTCATGGTGTTTTTCCAACAAGCCACCCCAAAGATCTCCCTCCTGCACCTCCCTCCCCTTCCTTCCTTCCTTCCTTCCTTCCTTCCTTCCTTCCTTCCTTCCTTCCTTCCTTCCTTCCTGTCCTTCTGCTGTTAAGATTCTTTTGATGGATAGCCCTCCACCATCAAATTCTCACCCCTGGCCCCCCTGCCCTCAAATCTACCCCACCCTTACTGCCAGTCCTTTCTCAGACCCTAATAGACACATTCCCCACTTGTCTCCTCCTGCTCCATCCTAACTTTCCATCTCCAGTATCTAGCCAATTGGCCCAACAGCATGAAGATTTCTTGGCTCTTTCAGCAGCACTTAAGACAAGAACAAAATGAACTTGTTTGCATCATTTTTACTATTTATGTGTGTTGCTAGCTAATTGGTTTTACAATTGAACTGTGATTGTCTTTGTCTGCAACTCTGTTCTTAGTACTATTGACTCTGTAATTTCTGCTATTCTGTATTTTTCACTTTGTTATTTCTGTATTTTTTACATTGATGTGGAACCTTTGTAAACAAGCTTTTAGCTCAGAGGTCTTCGTAATTCAAAATGTCAAATAAATAAACAAATAAAATTGTAAACCAACAGGTGTGTTCTTCCTCATGTTACTGTACATATTAACCTTACATGTTACATTCACACAAAAAAAATTCCACCAACAGCTTAATCTGGTTCAAGGTCAGTTGGCATACATGTGTATCCCCTCCCCAGGTCGTACCTGAAAATAGTCAGAATTTGTCTTGTGCACTTACCCGGTCAATAAAAACTAAATAAATAAATATTCTTGTATCCTGATCATCAGGCTATGGACAGTACACCCTATGTATAAATAATTACAGGGGCATCAAAGTACTGTATGTACACAACAAAAGGAGTGTCACATGTTATACACTCTGATTTCACACTCCGATACTGGGTTTCCTGGGGGTATAAAAGTGTTGCCTCTTTGGCAATACTCACAAATGTTTCATCTTTGACATTTGTTTGAGCCCTTCAGTCTTTTAGGTAGCCAGTTCAGGTGTGTGGTAGGGCTAGGGTCAGTAGGTAACATACTAATGACTAATCTGTTCCTTAAGCGTGAAGCCCTATTGAACGTCCATAGTAGGTTTTCTACCTACTTGTGGCTCAGTATTCCAAAAAATCTTTTTGGGATCCACATTTTTTTTCTATGTATATAAAAGCAGAGTTTTTTTAAGGCTTAGTAATCATTCTGAACCCATTTATGTCAAACTTCACAATGCTGTATTTAAAATGTAGATTTTAATATAGTCTTGTTGCAGTTTCCTCCTAAATACTTTGTCTAACGAAAAAGCTGTTTCTCAGAATGTGATGATGTAATGGTTTGAATTGTATAAAAGTTTTTATTGTTTTTAATGTAAATTATTTTATGTGTAATGCCATTGTTATGTTAAACAATAAAATTAATTGATTGATTGCTTGAATGGGCCATGATGCACTGAAAACCTCAACTAGGACATGGCCAAACCAGACTTTGCTCTGAAAGGATGGGGTCAAAAGAAAAGGAGGAGGTGTGGTACTTCATGTGATGGAGGGCATTAAAGAAACAGAGATACAGGAAATGGGGGGGCAGAAGTACTGTGATCACCCTAGAGATGGGGAATGGAGCTTCTATTCACACTAGTGTGATCTACAGACAGCACAGGGGTAGGAGATAAGGTACAGATAGAAGTCACTGATAAGATGGGAGAAAAAGGAGAGGTGTTGTTGGTGGGGGACTTCAGTCTGCCGGATGTAGATTGGAGCCTCCCAGCTGCAGCTTCAGCTAGAAGTTATGTAATCTTGGACTCCCTGCAGGAGGTGTTCCTCAGGCAACTAGTCAGTGAATCCATTTTTGATGGGGCAATACTGGACCTGGTACTCACCAGCAAGCACAGTGTTGCCAATGTCAAGGTGGGAGGCCACCTGGGAACCAGCAATCAATATACAATTAAGCCACACAAAGGCGAGTGTCCTGGACTTTAGGAGGGCAGATTTTTAAATGATGAGTGAATGCCTCAGGGATGATCTGGCAGGGTGGGGGATGAACTGAGTGGTGCGGAGGAACACTGGGGGAAACTAAAAAGGGCCATAGTGAAGGCAGAAAACCCCTGCATCATGCAAGGATGCAAAAGAGAGAGGAAAAAAAGACTGCTATGTTTCTCGAAAGAGGTGGCAGAAAAGTGAAAAGCTAAGACTGTAGCATTCAGAAGGTATAAGGAAATGCAAAGGGAGGAGGATAGGTAGATATAACAGGGGAAACAGGGAAAGCAGTAGGGAATGCAAAGGTGCAAACTGAAGAGAGAATAGCCAAGGCAGCAAAAAAAGGGGACAACACAATTTTTTGGTATATAAGTGAAAAAAAGGAGACCAGGGAGATTATAAGGTTAAGAAGGGAAGGGGTGTACTGTGCAGAAGGGGAAAAGAAAAAGACAGACACCCTGAACAAATAGTTTTGTTTAAGGTTCACGGAAGAAAGAGACAGAGGGGGGCCACAAAAATGTAATAGGAGCATTGGAGGGAGGGAGGTGGACGTTAGTTCCTTTTTAGAAGAGAGAGTCATGAAGGAATTTGCAAATCTGAGAGTGGATTAAGCAATGGGGACAGATAGGGTCCAATGAAAGCTATTGAGGAAACTCAGGGAGGTACTGGCTGCAATGGCCCTTTTTAACAGTTCATTGGAAGCAGGAGTGGTCCTGGAGGACTAGATGAAGGCAGATGTAGTCCCACTTCACAAAAGTGGTAGCAGGGATGATGCTGGCAATTATAGGCCACTCTGCCTGACTTTGGTGGTGGTAAAGTTAGTGAGATCACTACTGAAAGAAAGGATTATTGAACATCTTGTGTCCAATGAGCTTTAAGAACTGAGGCAGCATGGATTAATGGGGGTTGGGTGTATGTAAAATCACTCTGATAAAATTGTTTGGCTGGGCGACCAAGGAACCCAATCACAGTGGAGCAGTGGATGTACCTTACCTGGATTTCACTAAGGTGTTCAACATCATTCCAGTTAGGAGATTAGTAAGCTGGGTAGCTTAGGAGTGGTAAACTGAGTAAGAAATTGGTTAAGAGATAGGTGGCAGTTGGTTAGGATAAAAGTGTTCACTCAGAGGGAGAGGGGATGGCCAGCAGGGTGCCTTAGGGATCAGTGCTGGGTGGGACCAGTCCTCTTTAATGACTTTATAAGTGACATTGCAGAGGATCAGGAAGGGAATGTCTGCCTCATTATCGATGACACCAAACTCTGTAATAGAGTGGACACACCGGGGGGGGTGGAAAGGATAAGCAGCATATGGACAAAACTCAAGAGATGATCAGGGTATGGCACCATGATTCATTGTGAAAAGTGCAGAATAATGTACTTGAGGCATAGAAACCAGGGGTAGAGCACAAAATGGGGGGGTATTATTGATGACCCTCAAGCAGGAAAAAGACCTGTTGGTGATCATATCAGATGACCTAAAGGTGGCCAGGAAGTGCGACAAGGCAGTGCAGAGGACCAGTGGGATGCTGGGATGCATAGACTGGATATCACCAATAGAAAGAGGGAGGTGGTGTTGCCTCTGTAAAAATCACTGGTAAGACCCCACATAGAGTGCTGTGTCCAGTTCTGGAGATATCTCCAAAAGGACATAGACAGAGTGGATGTGGTCCAGAGGAGTGCAACTAAAATGGTCCAGGGTCTGCATCAGGCCCTCTGAGGAGAGATTAATGGATCTAAATATGTACAACCTGGAAGAGAGGAGACTGTGGGTACAGAGACCTTTAAATAACTCATGGGGGTAAACAAGGTACAAATGGAAAGTATTTTTCAGAAAAAAAATCTGTTTAATGACAAGGGGCATGATAAGAAGCTGGAGGGGGTAAATTTAGGAGATGTGAGGAAGTACATCTTACAGAAAGAATGGTACATTCCTAAAATAGGTTTCCAGTGGAGGTGGTGGGTGCAAAAACAGTGGTGGGATTCAATAATGCATGGGATAGGTATAAGGGAAACTTTGGGAAAGGGAAGGAGTGGGTGAATGCATCAGAGATTAAGGAGGAGCTACAGTGATACCATAGGCAGGGGAAAATGGGAAGACTAGGTGAGCCAAGCAGTCCTTATCTGCTGTAACATTTTATATTTGTAAAATGGTTTCCCTGTTGCAAGGAAGGCCCATGGGAAGGAGGCAGAGGACACCACAGGGAAAGGAAGCAACTCCTGGTGGGGGACTCAATTATTAGGGGGATAGAACTGGGGTGAGCAGGGAAAAGTGAAGTAAGGTGCCTGCATGGTGCCATGGTTTGGAGGGACAGGAAGCGCATCCACAGGATCACGAGAACAGCTGCTTGGGAGACACAGCTGAATGTCATTGTCCACCTAGGAGAGAATGACTTGGCTCAACATGAAATTAGAGCAGTGCAGGAGGAGTTTGTGGAGTTGGGAAGGGGTCTAAGGCAAGTAGAACTCACAGTATCTGCCTGTCTATGGCATGGGTGAGGCGAGGGTACTTCGCACCATGCGATTCAATGAATGGTTGAAAAAATAATGCGGAGCACAGGGGTTTGGCATCACTGGGGACTGGGGTTCCACCTGGAGGGATCCCAGCCTATATTGGCAGGATGATCTGCATCTGTTCAGGAAGGGAGTAAGTATTCTGGATGATTGGTTTAAATTCTTCATTGAAAAGCTTTTAAACTAGTCAAGGGGGGAGGCACTGATAAGCAGCAGAGAATTCCCAGCCTCTTTCTACAAAACAGGGTACTAAATGAGGTAAAGACCAATGTAGAAAGGTCAGTAGGTAGCAGGACAGGGGTAAATGGAGAAAACAAAGTCAGTGAGGTCAGGGATGGTGCTACAAGAGGTAAAGCCATCAAAAAATGGAGAGTAATGAGTACCAATGCCCATAGTCTGGGTAACAAGCTTCCTGAACTAGTGGCCTTGATGAAAGAGGAACATCTGGATATCGTTGCAGTCACAGAAACATGGTACACGCAGAACCATGACTGGGATGTAAACATACCAGGATACACTATCTACAGGAGGGATTGGGAGGGTAAAAGAGGAGGAGGAGGAGTAGCTCTTTACATAAGGGAAGGAATCAAATCAACAGAACAAAAAGGTGAATGGGGAGGAGAGGAAGCACTGTGGGTCAATTTGGAGACACCATGGCATCACAATCTGTGCAGGGGTTGTATACAGCCCCCCCATCTCAGGGGGAGGAAAAGGACGAGGAAATGATAGAAGGTATCCTTAGAATGGCAGAAAAAGGGGAGGTATTGTTGATGGGGGATCTGAATATGCCAGATGTTAACTGGAGTGCATTTGCAGCAGCCACTTCCAAGAGTGGGGTCATTCTAGATGCCCTACGGGGGCATGCCTTAGGCAACTAGTATTGCAACCCACTTAAGAGGGAGCAATCTTAGACCTGGTACTCTCAAATGGAGATGGAGAGAGGATCACAGATTTAGAAGTGGGTAGCCGCCTGGGAACTAGCAACCATCGAACAGTATGGTTCACGATAAACACAGCAGTAGAGTCCAGTCGTACAAAGGCAAAGGTACTGGACTTTTAGAGGGCTGACTTTGCCAAAATGATTGAGTGCCAAAGGAATGCACTAGCAAATGGGCAGGAAGGAGGGGTTGGAGAATAATGGGGAATAATCAAAACCATCACAGAGGCCTTTGTGTGAAGCAAATAAACAAAACAAAATGTTGTAAGAAACCACTATGGTTCTCAAAGGAGCTGGCAGGGAATGTTAGGGAGAAAAAGAAAGCATTCAGGAAGTACAAGGAATCACAGATGGAGCAGGGCAGAGAACTGTATCAGTTAAAGCAAAAGGAAGCAGGGAAGGCAGTCCGAATAGCAAAGGCCCAAACCAAAGAAAAGATAGCCAACTCAGTTAAGAAGGGGGATAAAACCTTTTATATGTACATCAGGGAGCAAAGGAAGAACAGGGAGGGATAATGAGGTTTAATAAAGGGAAGGGGGAGGTCAGAGGGTGACCGTGAAAAGGCAGAGATACTAAACAAATATTGTTGCTCAGTATTTACAAATGAAGAGGGGGAGGTACCTAAACAAAACAATAGAAACACTCTAGATATGGGGGTTGATACCAGCCCATTCACAGAGGAAAGAGTTCTGAAAGAACTCTGAAAACTGAAGGTGGACAAAGCAATTGGGCCTGATGGGATTCATACTAGAATTCTAAAAGAACTAATGGTAGAACTAGTGACACCACTGGCTACCCTCTTTAACAAATCATGGGAGGATGGCGTGGTACCTGAAGACTGGAGGAGGGTAGATGTTATTCCACTTCACAAAAGTGGGAGGAGGGCAGAAGCAGGAAACTACAGACCTGTTAGTTTAACCTCAGGGACAGGGAAAATGATGGACTCACTTCTGAAGGAAAGAATTGTTGAGTACCTAGAGGCCAGAGGGGCACAGGACCCAAGGTAGCATGGATTCACAGTGGGAAGTTCATGTCAGATGAATCTGATAGAGTTATTTGACTGGGTGGCCAAAGTAGTTGATCAGGGAGGGGCTGGGGACATGGCCTGCCTAGAGTTTAGCAACGCATTTGACACAGTCCCACACAAAAGATTAATATACAAGTTAGCCAGCCTTGGAGTGGGTCCCAAGATGATTGCCTGGGTAAAGAATTGGCTGGAGAACAGGACACAGAGGGTAATTATAAATGGAGTCCACTCTGAAGAAAGGGGGGTTACTAGTGGGGTACCACAGGGTTCAGCACTAGGACTGGTCCTCTTCAAAGTATTAATAAGTGACATTGCAGAGGGACTGGAAGGAAAAGTATGTCTCTTTGCAGATGACACAAAGATCTGCAACAGAGTTGATACACAAGGTGGGGTGGAAAGGATGAGAAAGGACTTGGCAAGGTTGGAGGAATGGTCAAATGTATGGCAGCTTATATTCAATGCTAAGAAGTGCAACATAATGCACCTGGGAAACAAAACCCAGGGAAAGAGTACACAATGGGGGGTGAGAGATACTAACAACAACAAAAATCGAAAGGGACCTGGGGGTAGTCATATCAGATGGCCTAAAGTTGGGCAAGCAATGTGAGACGGCAGTAAGGAGGGCTACGGGGGGGGGGGATACTGGGATTCATAGGGAGAGGCATCACCAGTAGAAAACAGGAAGTTGTTATTCCTCTGTACAGACAGCTGGTGAGACCCCATCTGGAGTATAGCGAGCAGTTCTGTTGACCCAATTGCCACAAAGACATAGACATTATGGAGGCAGTCCAGAGGAGGGCAATTAAAATGATGCAGGGTCTGCACCAGAAGACATATGAAAAGAGACTTAAGGAGCTTAATATGTATAGCCTCTAGGAAAGGAGGGAGAGGGGGGACATGATAGAAATGTTCAAGTACCTCAAGGGAATCAACAAAGCCCAAGAGGGTAGCATCTTACAGAAAAAGAGGTGTGCAAGAACAATGGGGCACAATTTGAAGATAGAGAGTGGATGGCTCAGAGGTAATGTGAGGAAGTATTTTTTCATGGAGAGTGTTGTAGATGCATGGAACGGCCTTCCTGAGGAGATTGTGGAGTCAAAAACAGTGGTGGAATTCAAGAATGAATTGGACAGTCATAAGACAATTCAAGGGGGTGGGGGTAGGAGGAAGTATGCTGCTGGTTAACTAGGATCTGCAGCTTATCCATTAGGTAGGGGAAATGGGCAGACTGGGTGGACCAAGTGGTCCTTATCTGCCATCAAATTCTGTTTCTATGCTTCCATGTTTCAATGGGGGGGCCATCTGATTCCTCCCCCCTTTTTATCTACAGTATCTAAAGACCCATAATCCATCATCCCCTGCCTAGTTGGTTTCAAGTACTCGTCTCTGTGCTTCTTGGTCCCATTCCCCCATCATTCCTCATGTCTGTTTTGACTCTCCCTTTTTCCTTGTGTTGTTTGCTGTCATTTTCGTCTGCTGTGTTTTGGGCTCCTTGGCGCCCCCCCCCCCCATCTCATTATTAGCTGATCCACTGTTGCACTTTCTCCCACTCTCTGTCCTTTGCTGTTTTGTTTGTCCCCTCTTCTCCTTTTTCCCCTGTGCTGCTGCCACCCATTTTTTTTCTCTTTTGACCCTCCATGTGCATTCTTGCAGCATCGTTCTTCCCCTCTATAAATGCTTGCTCCTTTGTTTGCTTCGGCTCCCTCATTTTTCTCCCTGCAGCACTGCTGCCCATTCTTTAGCTCCCCCTTTTTGCCCTTCCCCATGCTTTCTCACAGCTCCACCTCTCCTTCTGCCCTCGCTGCAGATCGTCCATGGCTCTCCTGTTCGCTTTCCCTTGTCTCCTAGTCATTCGGACATTCTGTCTGTGGTGTCTGGTTTCCTGTGTTTCTCTATTCCATGTTTCCTCTGCTCTGTGTCCCTGCCTTGTTCATTCCTCTCCTGTGTTGCTACCTGTGCCCTGCTGCTCTGGCCACCATTTCCACCTGCCATGTGGTTGCCTTTTTGGCTTTCTAGGTTTGTTTGTTCCGTTGCCTCCTTTCTCCTGCATTTTGGCCTTTTATGCTCTGCTTTCTGGACTTCTTTCTGGATCCTTATTTTATTTGTCCTTATTTTCTTCCAGTGTCTCATCCTGCAGCCTCCTGGCCTTTCTAATAGCTCCAGTGTGCAATGATGTCGCTCTCCCCCTAACCTCCTATGACATGCACTGGTGGATGCCGGTTTTGGAGCCCTTTACTCTTTCTTCAGGACTAACTTGCCTTCAGGTGCAGAGCTCCTGGACAAGTGTCGTATTAGTAATGCAATGGCTTTAAAGATGCACTATTGTGAGGCTGTGTACATAGCCTCAGCCTTTACTTGGGATCAGATCCTTTACAAGCTTGCTCAGGATGGCGGGGGTCATCCAACCTTAATGGTTATGCCTTGTGACAGGCTTTCACTGAGAGTCCTTCAAGTTCTTATGTTTTCTCTTTATTTACTAGCTGCCATGTCTCAACCTCAGGATGGCACAACTTTTCCATCAGAGCATGAAGACTTGGATGCTCCTCCAACTATCCACAGGTAGGTCACACACAAATCATGGCACACTATTAAAGGATTTACAGTCCCCAAACTTGTGGCAGCCCTCCACTGTCTTAAAGTTTCTATTTCTACTTCTGCCAAAAAGCAGGAATTATTTAATCTTCACATAGCTATTTCTGCTAACCCTGTTCCTGACACCATTCCTATCACATCTCCAGCTCCTGAACAACCTCCAGCCTCCTCCCAATTTGTAGAGCTATGTGTCACATTGCTCCAAATTGACTCCACCATTTTGAACCTCAGCACCAGAGTACCTGCTTTAGAATTCAGACATACATATCTCCAGAAGAGCAACCTGCTTCTGCTGTCCAGCAAGCTCTGAGAGCTTCTTCAGTGTCACCACAGCTCATTTCTGCATCATTGACCTGTGGCTTGCCAACTATACTTCCATCATCCAGACCATCTGCTAGTGTCCAGGTCTCCATTCCACCAACAGCCATCTCAGGTACTACTCCTACTTCTCAGATCCAATTCCCAACTACTGCTTATTCAACCCACCTAGTTCCAGATCATGTCAGGAAGTACATTATTGAAAGGAAAGATGTCAGTCATGTAACCCTTCTATATCTTCCCACAAAACAGCAGAAAATAGAATTGTTTCCTGTAGTGATGTCTCTGTAGTACTGAAAGCTAAAGATCTATGGTTCCTAAGGAAATTAATGATTGTGGAATTTGTTGCTGCCTTTTCTATTTACTGAAAAATTGTTTGTGAGGCATTCCCATCCAAGCATGAAGAACTGGACTCTTACTTGTATCTTGTTGATCTAGCCATTCGATACGGTGGCACTCATTTTTGTGATTATAACAAATCATTCTCGGCTAAGGCAGATACTTATCTACTGAAGTTCAATTCTCACATTTCTTGGTCTTCTCTATTTTGTAGAGAGTTTGCTGGGCTACATGCATTGCCATGGGCAGTCGGTGGTACTTTTTCTTACTTGGCTGACTTGTGTCCTTTACCTATCACTTCTAATCAGCCACCTGCCATGTCTACTGCAACTCACCCATCCACATCACAAAATGCCCAAAAATCTCATAGATAAAAGGGGTCATCGAATATTTTTTCTTCCAGAAGAATGGTATGTAACAATTTCAATGAAACCACCTGCTTTGCATCATGCTGTACTCTTCTTCATGTTTGCAGTCACTGTGGGAAGCACATTCAAAAATGGTGTTACCATAAAGCAAATTCCACCCCTGCTCCAAGTTATAAATGACATTATGCCCATCCATCAACCCCAGTTAACATTTCTCATTTACATTAGATGTTATCAACCTATAAATCTGAGTCTCTTGTGCAGTTCCTTATTTTGGCCTTTCCATTGGATATCATACAGACCTTTATGCTGCCCCTACCAAACCAGTCCAGTGCACCAATCTTAAACCTGCTACTGCCAAACCTCAGGATGTGAATACTTTGTTGGCTAAATAATTGGCAAAATTGTGTCTAATCAGTCCATTCGCAGCTCCCCCTTTTCCATAATTTCGAATAAGTCCTAAAGAAATAGCCACCCAGAAGTATTCCGGAAAGAAACGTCTGATCGTCATCCTGTCAGCAACGCATTCCACAGCAGATCCAAGAATTTATTCTCTCATTCTATTTGAAGATTATTCACTTTCCTATGCACAAATTGACAATATTATTAAACTCTTTAAACATGCTGGTCAGGGTGGTTGGTTAACTAAAGCAGATATCACAGACACCTTCAAATTGTTGCCTATCCTTCCTTCCCTGTGGCAGAAACCAAGTCTCTTTGATGCTTTCTCTAGTTCCTTGTGTTGGATTCTGTTTAATGTGTTTAGGTGGCCATTCATTTAGCATCTCTTGGATGATTTCTTTCTCACTGATACCCCTGCATCTCCTCCAGCCTCAAGCATCACCTGCCTTTAACAATTAATCTATGCCCTTAACATTCCTTTGGCAGATAACAAAACAGTGGGACCAGTTCATACATTAGCATTTTTAAGTATCTAGCTAGATACCATTAAAATTCAATACCATCTCCCTCAAGAGAAATTACTCAGAATTTTAAACCTAATTTCTCTCTTTTCCAAGAAATGATCCTGAACAAAAAGATAACTTCTTTCTGTTCTGGGCTATCTCACTTTCGCTATGAGAATTGTCCCATAGGCCAGAGTTTCATAGCATACTGTGCCTACTCCCTCTAGCTGATTCAGCTATGCCATTGGACCATCATATAACTATCATTGCTGCCACATGTTCAGACCTGGCCATGTGGTCCCTGTTCCTAGCAGAACGGGAATATTAATGTTTTACAAGGATCCATCGCCTTCAAATCTTATATCAATATTTATGGATGCAACCCCTTCATTTGGCTTTGCTGCCATCCATGGAATTTCTGGGTTTGCCTGCACTTGGTCTCCAGAAACTGATATCCTTCCTCTGTTCCACTCCACTTCAGGTTTGTTTGAAATCTACCCCATTGTAGCAGCTACACTCACTGTGAGCCCCTTATGGAATAATCAAGCTGTAACCATTTACACAGACAACAAAGCAGCCATAGTGATTATACTTAACAGGCCTTCTTCCTGTAAATCCATAATGAACTTCATGAGTGATTAATGTGGACCTTCCCAGTGTACCACTTTACTATCCATTATGTCTATATATCTGGTTATTCTAATTTTTCAGCTGATTGCCTTTCTCAATTCCATATTCAACAATTCAGAGCTACTTTCCCACAAGCAGATCAGGAGATGACCCCTCCACCATCATTTTGGGAACTACAAATGACATATCTCTACTCTTCAATGAAGCCTTGCTAAATATACAGAGTTCTCTAGATTCCTTTACTCGAGTTGTTTGTAAAACAGCCTGGAGTAACTTTCTACCTTCTGTGTTTTACAAAATGTGTTCCCCTTCCATTGTTCTGTCACTTTCATTTTTGTCATTTGCATCTTACTGTTTTCAGACCTTCCATTTATCGCTCACAACAATTAAATAACATATTTCTGACATTGTTTACTTTGATATCTTCCCACCCTGGCAGTCAAATATCATACAGATCTCTCTAGCCCACCAATAAAAAACTTCTTACAAGGTATAAAGAAAGAGACTCCTCAAGACTCTTCCTCAAGAAAACTCATAAACTATATTTTGTTTGTCCAGTTAATGCTTCTCACAAGAAATGGCTTCTTTGGACCTGCTGCAGACCTTAATTTACAAGCCACCATGACCCTAGCCTTGTTTGAATTCTTGTGACCTGGAAAGTTTACATAATCATCACTTTTTGATCCAGCCACCCACCTTACTAATAAATGTTTACAGAAAAAAATCTGCAGATCACTTTGTCCTTACTCTCTGAAGATCCAGAACTGACAGAATCAGCAAAGGAGGCCATGTCTCTTATTTTGACAAAAAAAAACACCGGCTATCCTATTCAAATATTTGATTTGCTTCAGTCCTCAGGCAGACATCCTGATTCTAGTTATCGTTTTCTGTGTACTGAGTCCTACTTCACTATGATTATGTCCTGATTTGTCCCACATGTCAAAGCACTGCGCCTGGGTCTTAATCCTTTCTCCTTTTGTGGTCACTCATTAAGAATAGGATTAGCCACCTCAGCATCCAAAAAGAACAATCCAGCTCAAATAATTAAAGTCATGGGATGCAGGACATTTTCCTGCTTTGAAATATATATCAGAGAATCAAATTCCAAACTCTGCCAAGCTCATCAACAGCTAGCCTTCTAATTTAAAGCCTGGAGGGAAGACTAACCCAATAACCTTGCATCTCCAGAGGTTTCCTTCAGAAGGTTTTTGTTTCCTCTCCTGTATATTATTGGGACTATTCAGTGAGTTGGAGGAGGTGGGTTACGTTACATCTCCCTTGTGCTTTTGGCTCTTTGGGTATAACTTTGGCAACTCAGTATTGTCTCCCTGCATATCAACAGTCTTCTTTCCAAATTCACTCAGTTCCAGGCCTGGGTGCAGGTAATTAAACCTGACATAATTGTACTCACTGAAACATGTCTCTCTCCTAATACACTGGATGCATCAATCTCCATTGAAGGCTACAACTCCTTCCGGCAAAACAGAGCAACCAGATGTGGGGGTGGATGCCTAGTTTATATCCGAACTGGAATTAAGGTACAGGCACTGGACTGCAGTCTGCATTCAAAAAAGGCCCAGATTCTGAACCTTAAGCTTAGTATAGGTCAGCAAAACAAAGTCCTACTGCTCTCTACAGTCTACATATCACCTGTTCACCAACTACTGGTCTTAACCACTTCATAGCGAATCAACAACAGATAGGCAATCAATGGAAGAAGGAAATGTTTGGTGATTTCAACATTAACTGGCATTCCCAGAAGGAATTAAAAGCCAGGGACCTAATATCCAGCCTATTCCTAACCCAGATGGTCACTGATGACACTCAGCTCAACTACAGAACAGGGAGCAGCACCCTAATTGACTGGTTCCTATCAACACACCCCGAGCATATCTCCGATGTCACCATCCTGCCAGACAGCTTTAGAGACCATTCCCCAGTGAAGTACACCTGGTCTAACTACTCCACCAAAAACCCACCTAACGTGTCCAAAAATTGATGTTCGAGGCCTGGGCTACTCAACCACTTCAGGCTGTATTTGACACAAATAGACTGGTCACCACTGGCAGAGGATATTGATGGAAATGAGGCCCTGACCTACTTTATAACGAAATTCAATTGTGCCTGTGATATTTTTGTGCCCTATAAAACACAAAAGATTAGGGGCACCTCTAACCCATGTCTTACCAACTCTCTTATTGGTCTTATGAAGAATAGAGACAATCTGGGGCACAAAGTTAAAGCAGCAGGAATGCCTGCTGCTCATAGCCCTTACAAGGTGGCCTGAAACATCTGCACCAAACTCATACGACAGGCCAAAGCAACTTACTATAAGAAGCTTCTATGCAAAACTTGGGGCTCTGGAAAAGAATTTTGGAATGCCATTAAAGCACTGAAGGGAAATTCCCCTAAGACACCTCCTGACCTAATTATCACCATGGATGGGACCCTACAAGAACCTATTGAAATTGCCAATGGGCTTAATAATGCATTCACTGACCTTTCAGGTGTAATCCCCGGAGACTACCTTAAGGACTTGATGGGTCACCAGCACCATACTGCACCACAAAAATCCTCCAAGGAATGATCTGCTGCCTTTCTATTTCAGATGAGTCACCTTGTCCAAAACAAACAAGCACATTAAAAGGGCCCTTGGCAAGACCAGGATGGGAGCGGATTTTGTCGACATGAAGCTTGTTGGTCTGCTTCTGAATAAACTTGCCAATCCCCTAACCATGGTATTTAATGCCTGTCTAAAATCAGGGGTGTTTCTGAATGCATGGAAGTCAGCCATTGTCACACCTGTTTTCAAAGCTGGGGACAAAACACGAACATCCAACTGCAGGCCAATATCCATCCTGCCCCCACTCTCTAAAGTACTAGAAAGAATTGTCTTGGGGCAGCTAACAGAGTATCTTGATAACTATAATCTACTGTACTCTGCCAGCAGCAACATGGTCTCCGTAAAAAACATTCCACACTTACTGCCCTTGTTGACTACTCCTCCCAGTTATACAATGCCTTAGCTAGTGGGCAGGCTGTGGGTTTAGTTTTCATTGATCTTACAAAGGCCTTTGACTCAGTGAATCATAATCTTCTCTTGAGCTGCCTTCAGTCAACAGATCTATCTCCTGACTTAGTATCATGGTTTGACAGTTACCTCTTAAACAGATCACAACGTGTCAAAATTGGACATACTCTGTCAGCATCTAAAGGTGTGTCCCTTGGGGTCCCAGAGGGATCCATTCTTGGAGCTCTCCTCTTCAGTCTCTTCATTAACCCAGCCCCATCTGTTTGCTCAGCATAGACTGTACTATATGCAGATGATGCAGTTATATCGGTTGCTGGTAAAGACTATTACTCCATTACATCTGAACTTCAGCACAGCTTCCTCCAGTTTGAATCCTGGTTCACACAAAACAAACTACTCCTAAACCACAAAAAAACAAAGAGCATGCTTTTCTCTACAACCCAAAGCAAAAAGAAATATCAACCACTGCTCATACACAATCACAAGGGTGAGGTTCTAGACCAAGTAACAAAGTTCAAGTACCTCGGCATCACCTTTGACAACATACTCACATTCTCAAGCCACATAGAGTCTGTAGTCAAGACAACAAACATAAAGCTTGGGGTTCTCTTCCATCATAGGCACTCAATGACTCCCGAGGCACTCACACTTGCTACCGGTAGTTCAGTACTGTAGTCCCTCGACTATGGGCTGCCTATCTATGGGGCCGGCACAAATACACTGCACTCAACAGGGTTAGTACACTACTCAACAAGGCATGCCACCTAACACTGGGGTCCTCTCTTGACACCCACACCTGCTCCCTCTACACTGAAACCAGGTGGTTCCCTCGCCATCTTAGAGTACAATACCAAACTTGTCTTCTCCTAGAAAAGTGCTTCTTGTGCTTACGTCCCCCACTCTGGGCAGCACCCTTAAAATGGCAGTACCAACTAAATACAGTAGAAGTGGATCCTCCCACAGGCTGACGATCCCTTTCAAATGTACGAAACTTGCACAGAATTCCATCTCGTACAATGGACCGAAATGGTACAATGAACTACCAGCTGACCTCACTGATACAACCAAGATTGGAATTTTCAGATCTGGGCTCAGATCCTGTCTGAACACATCCAAGACCTGCACCTGCCTGCGTAGTTGAGTGTGTACCCTAGCCGCCCTATTTTCCCTTTATCCCAACCCATCTCTGCCACTGCTTACTCCCCTACTTTTCCCCCTGTACACTTCACCCAGATGATGCCTCCCTTGGGTGATCACCCCCCCTTCCCCCCTCCTCTCTTTGATGAGGCCTTATCAAAGCTGACCACCATGCCTTCTCTGTCTTTTTGGTTGACTGACCATCCAGTTAACAACTAGGACTGTATTCCCCCACATCTATGCTAAGCCCTTCTCTGGAACCAATGTAATTAAGACGTATAAAATTGCTATGTACTTGCCTGTGTAATTTGATTCACTGTTTCTCTGTAATTTTTTGTCCTATCTGTAATGTATTTGTCCACCACTGACTTGGAACCTTTGAAAATGAGTCTTTGACTCAAAAGTATTAATCCTATCTGAAATAAATAAATAATATTTTCCTTTAACCTCAAGTCTATTCTCATGGCACCTCTGCTGAGAGTGGAAACCCAGAGAATGAGACAAGCTAAAGTATCACAAGAGTTGCACAATCACTACACACACTGGTGGCCTTCCATTGAATCTAAAAGGGTTACCCTGTGGTTCAGTGGGTAGCCACCAGAGTCATCCCCTTCCAATCTGTTTAAAGACCCACAATCCATCAACCCCCTGCCTGGTAGATTTCACAATCCTCCCCCCCCCCTTCTCCATCACTTTGCCTCTGGTGTGGCTCTTTGGCTATAACTTTTTCTTTAACCCCAAGACTATTCTCTTGGCAACTCTACTGAGAGTGAAAACAGAGAAAGAGACAAGCCAAAGTATCACAATAGTTGCCCAATCACTTCACAGACTGGTGGCCTTCCATTGAATCTCTGTTTCTCTGTTTCTATGTTTCTATGAGGGCTGACCATACTGACATTTAAAACATGACGGGACTGCCATTGCTCTAGGGAGAAGGTTCACTAAGTAGCATGCCCCTCATTTACCATCATCAGGCTACTCCTGATCAGTACCAGGCAGGAGAGGAGTGCACTAAGAGCTGCTCCATGAGAGATAACACCTGCTTGCAGCTGCTGCTGCTCCTTTGTAGCATATAACAAGGTTGAAAGAGGGACCCCACTCCATGGGCAGCTCTGCTCACTAGACCAATCATCTGCTGAGCCAGCTTCATGTTCTGTCCACCTGCCAGGCCCCTCACCTGTTTACCAATGCCAGTAAAAAACAAAAATTAGGCAAACTGTCACACATACATGCCTGTGATCCTCAACACTCCACTCCCGAGAACAGTGCTCTGCTCCCCAATGAACTGTCCCCTGATCCCCTGCACAGCTATACCAAGCACAGAACTCAGCTTCTATTCATGACACCAGCTGGAAAACTACAAAGAGCCTAGGGCCAATCCAGCAAGCATAGTGATCCTAGGCACAGTACTCAACTTTGACAAATGCCACTGGCTAGAGGATAGCTCATGGACTGAGCCATGATCCATTGGGTGTGCACAACACTCCTGACACAGTGCTCACCTCTGATCAATGCCACCATCCAATGGATCATCCACAGCTAAGGCCATGCTCCAGAGCCCATCACATACCTCTCTGGTCTGCACTGCTGCTCCATCACAGCTCCTGGTTTCCCCTTCTCATTCACTTGAATGCTTGCCTCTGACCAATGCTACCAGCTGGTGACCCACACTTAACCTGGGCCATTCTCCAGTGCCCATCACTTGCCTCTTCACATCGCATTACTACTCTAGCCCAGCTTCTAGTTCCTCCTTCCTATTCCCTTACCCCCTGTTTACCATGCTGCCTACCTTCCATTCCTTCACCCTTTGCCAGCTCTGACTTCATCAATCCTCTTTTTTACTCACTTCCCACCTCAACACTCTCTACCTACCCATATGTTTCTGCTGCCTGATGTTTTTGCAGTAGCTCTGCTGACTGATGTACTAGAGATCCTTGTAGCATAAAAATAAGCAGAACTCCACCTCCTTCCTCTTTTAATAGTCACTTTTTAGTCCCTTTTTGGGGGGTTTCACCAACCAATCTCTGGCTCCCTCCTTACCACCCTGCACCTTTCCTTTCAACCTTTTTTCCATGCTCCTTATTTTTCCTCTCCCTGCCATTTCAGCTAGCAACCTTGAACTGGTGACCCCTGACAAAAGGGATCTTTACTATATTATGGCAACCTGTCTATGTGTGGGCCTTAGTGATCACAAGAATGGCCTCTGCTGTCCATAGATTTTGGTTTTGGGTGCCCAACCATGCCACTGGTCACATTCAATTTTTAAATACATCAGTGGTTGTTCCCAGTCCTGGCACTGGTACCCAACAATCACCATCTCAGTAAGTACATAACACCCCCTTTCCATTCTGTAAATACACAGTTGGTGGGTGCCCTACCCTGCTGCAGTTACCCCAATCACCCATCTGTTCTGTGAATACTCTTGTGGCAAATGTCCAACCCTGCTGACAGAACCCTGTTGCGGTGCACCATCTACTGAAAAAAACACCCTCTATCATCCACACCACTCCAACTGATGCCCAATCTGGTGCCTCATCTCCTTGACCTGCAGATAATAAAACAGAAAAACTCATAAAAAATCTGAGTCCAGAAGCAAGGACTTTAGGTCTCTCAAATGAAACAAAAACCTGACATAGAGACAATGTAGACAAAATCAAATCAGGTGTTTGTGAGGGTGTGTGGTATAAAACCAAACCCTTAACTTTGGTAAACAACAAAAGTAAAAAAGTTATGAGTCTTACAAATGTGCCCCCTCCCTAGAAAAAAGACCTCAGTAATGCCCACTGTACATGCTCAAAAACATAGCTAATTTCTTTCTTATTGGTGTGCTGCATTGTTTAGAGCCCTTAGATTCCTGTCAGAAGCAGGCTACAGGTAAAAGGTCTCATCCAATAGGTGTGCTGCTTCCCATAGAGCCTGAAAGGCCCTTTGTCATGAAAGCTGCAGGTCTCCCCCAGCCTGATGAGTCTGCTTCATTGCATAGAGTCCATAGGGCCCTGCATGAAGCAAGCTGCATGTCTGGTGCAGTGAGCATCACCATGCAGTTGCTATGAGCATGGTCTGCAAGGCCACATACAAAGGAAGTTACAGATCTGGTGAAGTGAGCATCATTATGCAGTTGCTTCATAAGTGGCCCCCAGGGCCACTTGTGAAGCAATATACAAGTCTGGAGCAGTGTGCATCATTCTGGAGATGCTTAGTTAGTGGCCTAGAGGACCACATACAAAACAAGCTGAAAGTCTTGTGCAATAAGCATCACTATAGTTGCTTCTTGAGCTGCTTGCAAAGCTACTCATGAAGAAAGCTGCATATCTGGAGCACTGACTATCACTATCAAGTTGCTTCCTGCTTGACCATGATGCAAGTTTCAGGTGTAGCCCAGTGAGTATCGCTATAACAATTATTTTAGATACAATTTTTAAACAGGAAGTAAATTAACTGCAAAATCTACATAAAAACATTTGTTATGGTTACAGTTTAAAAAGTCAAGAAATTAAAAAATTAGGGATCAAAGTCTGGAACCTTGGCAAATTGTACTGCTAGGAATGAACAGTCATGCAATGTATGATTGGCATTACCCTAAAACTGGCAATGCCTTGTCACTAAAGTAAATGACACAGCAATGCTTGCATGGAGAATGATCATATCAGGGCATCACCAGCCCCGTGTCCCATGATTGTTCATACCCAGCTGAACACCACACCAGAGATTTATTAAGGTTCCAAAGACTTTAACTCCTATTTTGTTTTTTTTACTATAACCCTAATACTGCATTATCTATATCACATCTTGGATTAAAAAATAACTGTTAAATGTATAGTGACATGGGATAACTCATTTTAAAAATATTCGTAACAAAGTAGACAGAGTGGGATATCTGTAAAATGGCTATCAGTTGGGTTGCAAAAATCTTTTTAAAGGCACTTTTCTGATTTTTAAGGAAATATAGTGAACGGTACATAAAGCATTTTTTGGTTGCTCTTCTCCTTATAGAAATCATTATTATTCCACTCACACACAAATAAACCCAGTAAGTCTGCTAACCCATGTCAACCCTTGAGGATTAAAGATACTTAGTCACTGTAGGGTATTAGATGCTGATCCTTTAAACCAGCCACCATTTCAACTATATGTGTTGCTCTTTCCTTCTTAATGTGTATCCTACAGCCTATGGACAGTTCCTTCACATATAATAAGTTTAAAGAAATCAGCAAATGCCAAAAACTGTTATATTGTGGCAAAATAATACATCCTTTACCCTTGATAAGTGACTTAAGTTGTATAGCTGATAGTGATAAACGTTGTCCCACTTCTATATAAAATGTATCTCTTCCATTCAAAGGTGCTTCCTTACAAAATGAGTACTAGGACAACATGACATTGACTGATAATATGCTAAACTATTTTGGCTTATTCCAGTGAAGGGCAGAACAATTAAATAAAGTTAACATCTCTTAAAGGGACACTGTCAACACCATTTGGACTCTGAGTGTCTCTACTGTAGTTCAAAAAACCCATAAGAATTCACATTCAGTAGAGATTATTACTATAACTGGTAGTTTGATTCTGGTTCCTTTTTTCCTTTTTTTTGAAATTAGCATTTTAACATACAGCAGTTACAGTATATACACAGCAGTATGCACACATTTCATAGTGACATCAAAATAGTTAAAACACAGATAGATATGTTTTAGTGTTCATAATTAACTTGTATGTATATAAGGCTTGAGATGTACAGTACACCAAGAGAGGCAAGGCAAGGCAAGGCAATTTTATTTTTTAAGGCACCCAATCCCGTATGCTCTGGGTGCATAAGCAACAAAACAGAATAATAACTGGTGACCCTTGATATCAACCCGTTTTTGAGACTTTCAAAAAGTCATATCAACCTGCAAGTTGATATGGTAAAGTCATATCAACCTGTGAGTTGATATGGCTTTTACTGTCTCATGCCAGGTTATGTGTACCATGCTAAGGTACTTATCGACTAGGAAAATTGAACCGTTCACAATTTTTTTTTAAACTTGAAACAATGAAGAAGCTGTTGAAGCTTCACCTTGTCGTCATAACAACCAGCATGCCATGGAACCCATACAGAAGTTGAATCAGCAACACAGGAAGCACACAATGCTATGACTCCGAACTTTGTTTACTTAGCACCAGTTATTATAAAAAATAACACATATGTAGGTGTGTGATCTACAGTTTTTTTACACACCTTGGGTGTGTAAAAAATCTGCATTTCACATACCTACATTCGCATTATTCTCTATATACAGTACAAAATGCAGTTGAACATTAATGCAGTAGCTGAATATTAAAAATGATATTCTTGCAAGAATAAATATAAAATATATAATATCTGAGGGTATGGTAGGGAGCAGATGACTTAATCCCCAAAATCCTGGCAGAAGAGATGGGCCTTAAGCCTCTGCTTAAAGACACCAATTGAGGGGGGCCTCCTGGACTGCGGATGGAAGTGAGTTCCACAGGGTTGGCCCAGAGATGCTAAATGCTCGATCACCAGAGGTCTTGAGCTGAACCCTGGGAACATTCAGGAGGCATCTTGAAGAGGAGCTGAGGGAGCAGGCAGAGGTCAAAGGTGACAGGAGCTCAGACAGGTAGCCAGGACGAAGCCCTTATAAGGCCTTATAGGTGAGCTAGCCCACCTTGTAAAAGACCCTCCACCTGACTGGCAGCCTGTGCAAAGCATGCAGGTCCAAGGTCACATGGCACAACCGAGGTAGTCCCAACAGTAACCAGGCCACCGTGTTCTGCACCAGCTGCTGCCTGCAGAGTATCCCTCCCATGACCCCGAAGTAAAGAGCTTTACAGTTGTTAAGTCTGGTGGTCACAAAGGCATGCACTAGAGTCAGCAGATCTTCGGGCGGAATGAGGGGCTTGGTCCTAGTGATGTTCTGTAAGTGGTAAAAACCACTCTTCACAACAGATGACACCTGATCTTGAAAGGTCAGTCTGCTATCTAGGATCACACCTAGATTTTGCACCCTTGGGAAGCAACCTGCTGAGTAGACCCTAGGAAAAGACCTGTGTCTGCTCCAGGTAGCAACCCATCATGCACACGACCTGGCTTGACCACCAGATTCTCTGTCTTTTCCAGGTTGAATCACAGCCAGCTGGAAGCCATTCAGTCATTGATTTTAGCCAGACAGGTGTTAAACACATCAACCACTTAACACCTCTTACTCTGAGCTCACTCTGTTCTCCCAAGAATACATATGATTACTTTTTACAGCTTCTTAGGCAGAACCGTGCTGATATATTGCTATGAGGTAGGAGAGAAAAGGTACTCTGGAACACATGACTGAATACGTCTGCTCTGTCCTTCTACAGTGGTGCAACCAGTGCTGTTGTGTTATTTCTCCACAACCCCTCTCCTCCATGGGCACAGTAGCCCCCTCACTTCCATGGGCACACTATTTCTTGGCTGTCTGTCACTTCTGCTTTATTTCAGCAGTTGCGGCCAAAAGAAAAGAGCCCATAATGCCCAAGATGGCCGTCGTGAGTGCACTACACATGTGTGAGCATCACACAGTTATGCATGCACATGCACATGTATTACTCAGTGCGCATGCACACGTATCACGCAAGTACAGTATCAGCCATGGGGAGGGAGATCTGCTTATTGACCTGTTAAGCTGGACATGAACTTGGAATTTTAACTGTGTTAGATAAGAATTTAATGTGGAGCTGGAGTCTCTTTTGCTGAGACAGCTAATTCCTTTTTACCTTTTGGAACACCAAGTTTAGAAGAGCCCACAGAGATTGCTGTAGCACTAGGATACATAGGAGTTCTATTTTCAAAAGTGTGGAGCGTATGGGGAAGAAGAGGCAAAACAATTCTACTGGTACTGGGTAAAAGACCTGCTATTTTGTTTATAGGATGTCTTAAAACAAATTGCATGTCCAGTAGAACAGCGGAGACTGTGGAATCAGAGAAAATGGAATCTGAACTCTGGAAGGAAAAGGAATTTCTATTTGTACCAAGTATGAGAGACTGATATTTGTATAGTCTCAACTAATAGTTTGTGACATACAACCAAGATATTTTAAAAAGTGTTAAGGAACTGCATACATTTACCTCATGTGAAAATTACATTTGTGATAAGTGAGGGACAAGTAAGTGGTATTTCCAGGACCAGGAAACCTTTCTAGATACTAATCCTGGATTATTTTTCAGTAAGCGAAAAGTTTGATCCTAAATGTATTTACCCAAGATAGCCCAGTTGAGATGCAGTATCTCATTTTTAGTGGGGTCCCATATTTACCTATTTCTACAGCTACTTGGACTGCAGCGCGAGTATCACGCAAGTATGGTATTAGCTGTGATGGGAGCTCTGAGTACTGTTTGACTCAGTCTTAAAGTACTATAGCAGTCATGTTGACTCGTACTGGAGCTCGTTGTTTTTGGTGGTAGGAATTATGTTCTACTGAGTTATTCGCTCTGTGTTTCACTCATATTTAATGTACACATACAGTTATATTTTATGTAGGGAGACAGTACTCCTCCAGGTTTCCGACTTAATGTCCCCCCAGTCCATACTCTAATGAAGCCGTCCAAGTGCTTGATCCAAGTGGCCTACTGCTGAGAGCTCACTCACCAAGCTGCCTTGAGAGATAGCAGCTAAATAAACCTTGTCTGACACAAAAAGAGAGACATATGGAGTCGGGGGGGGAATACACTTAATGCCCCATCATAAGGGTGAGGTAAGGCACTCCGATCACATCAGATGCCTGAGGATGGTACCTGGTATGAGACAGAGCTAGGGGATTAAGTTGCTATCTTAGCTTCTCGCTGGCCATGCCCCCTCCCCACCGGAGTGAACTCTGTTTACCACCACCCTCTGTTGCTTATCTCCTAACCAGTGTCATATCCAGTTTATCACCTTTGTACCCACTCCAAAACTACCCAGCTTGCTTAATAGTCTCCTATGTAGAATAGTGTTGAAAAGCTTTACTGAAATCTAGGTAGGTCATGCCAACTCCTCCAACCTGATCTAGTTCCTTGGTCACAAAGTCAAAGAAACCTATCAGATTAATTTGACATGATCACCTCTCTGTGAAACCATGCTGCCTCAGGTCCTGTAATGCGCTGAATTCAAGATACTGGTTTTCCAAAATCCTTTCCTTCAGCAGTGATTCCATTAGCTTTCTCATCACAGATGTCAGGCCGACTGGCCTATAAATGCCAGCATCCTACCTGCTAGCACTTTTGTGTAGTGGAACTACATCAGCCCTCTTCCAGTCCTCTAAAACTGCTCCTGTTTCCAGTGAGCTGATAAATAGTACTGTCAGAGGTGCAACCAGTATTTCACTGAGCTCCCTCAATATCCTTGGATGCACCCCATCTGGCCCCATTTCTTTGTCCACTTTCAGATTAGCAAGCCCCTTTATTACTGTTGCCTCTAGTAAAGGACTAGTGTTCACCTCCCTCCTCCCAAAAGTTTTGTTAATGTGTGGCCTCTACCCTTCTCCCTACTCTGTGAACACTGAACAAAAGTATTTATTAAGGATGCTGTCGGCCATTTCCTGGTCCCCCTCTGCATAGTCCACTCCTTCCCTTTTTAGCCTTACAATCCCACCCCTGGTTTTCGTCTTTTCCCCCCTGGTCTTCCTCTTTTCACTCACATACCTAAAAAATGGTGTGTCCCCTTTCATTACCTTCTAGGCTATTCTCTCTTCAGTTTATGACTTTGTACTCCTTACTACTTTCCTTGCTTCCCTCATTTTCCACTGATATTGTACGCCTCCCTATCCTCCTCCCGCTGCATCTCCTTATACCTTCTGGATGCTACTCTTTTTGTCTTCACCTCTTCTGCCACCTCTTTCTAGAACCATAGCAGTCTCTTTTTCCTCTTGCTTTTGCTCACTTGTTTGATGCAACAGTTTGTTGCTTTTACTGTGCTTCCTTTTATCTTTACCGACTGTTCCTCAACCCCACCCAGCCCATCTCCTTGCCAGGTCATCTCTGTGGTATTCACCCATCTTTATAAAATCTGCCCTCCTGAAGTCCATGACCCTCACCTTTGTGTGGTTGGATTCTGCAACCATACTTATATTGAATTACATCGTATGGTGATTACTGGTCCGCATGAGGCCTCCCCCTTAACATCTGCAGCACTGTCCCTATTAGTGAGTACCAGGTCCAGTATTGCCCCATCATGGGTGAGTTCACTGACTACTTGCCTGAGAGCTACACTCTGCAGACAGTCCATGACATCCCTGCTTCTAGCTGAAGCCATTGCTGGGTGACTCCAATCTACTGTATATCTGGCAGGTTGGCATCTCCCACCAGCAGCATCTCCCCCTTTTCTGCAATCTTGCCAGTGGCTTCCACCAATACCTTATCTAATTCCTCTCCCTGTATTGGAAATCTATAGATCACTCCAGTGCAAATAGTGACTCCATTCTCTGCCTCCGAGGTGACCAAGAGTACCTCTGCCTCCTCTGTATTCCCTGTATTTCTGTTGCTTTTATGCTTTCCCTCACATAAAGCACTACTTTCCTTCCCACCAGGTCCTTTCTGAACAGAGTATAGCCTGGTATGGCCATGTCCCAGTCATGATGTTCAGCACACCATGGCTCAGTAATGACCACAATTTCCAGGTCGGCCTCTGCCATGATGGCCTCTAGATCTGGAATCTTATTTCCTAGACTTCTAATATTCATACACATGGTCTTCCAGATATTGTTTCCACTCTGCTTATTGCCCCAATATTTTCCTTTTTGCCACATAGACACGTAGATTTTGACAGCAGATAGGGACCGCTTGGCCCACCCAGCCTAACCATTTCTCTACCTATCGGATAAGCTGCAGATCCTAGTTTTACCAACAGCCTACTTCCTCCTACCTCTCACTAGAATTGCCTTATGTCTGTCCCATGCATTCTTAAAATTACCCAACTGTTTTTGACCCCATCGCATCCTCAGAAAGGCCATTCCATGCATCCAACACCCTCTCTGTGAAAAAATACTTCCTCACATTGCCCTTGAGTCATCCCTCCTCTATCTTCACATTGTGCCCCCTTGTTCTTGCACATGTCTTTTTCTGAAAGATGCTACCCTCTTGGACTTTATTGATTCCTTTGAGGTACTTGAAAGTTTATATCATGTCCCCCCTCTCCCTCCTTTCCTTGAGGGTATACATATTAAGCTCCTTTAGTATCTCTTTGTATGGCTTCTGGTGCTGACGCTGCCCCATTTTAGTTGCCCTCCTCTGGACTACCTCCATCCTGTCTACGTCCTTGTGGAAATGGGGTCTCCAGAACTGCATGCAGTACACCAAATGGGGTCTCGCCAACTGTTTGTACAGAGGGATAACAACTCCCTGTTTTCTATTGGTGATGTCTCTCCCTATGCATCCCAGTATTCCCCCAGTCCTCCTTACAGCCTTCTCACTTTGCTTGCCTACCTTTAGGTCATCTGATATGACTACCCCAGGTCCCTTTCCATTTTTGTTGTCTTCCCTTAGGTTTTTGTTTCCCAGGTGCATTGCTTTGCACTTCTTTACATTGAATCTAAGCTGCCATACTTTTGACTGTTCCCTAAACTTGCTAAGTCCCTTCTCATCTTTTCCACCCCCACTGTGTATCAACCCTATTGCAGATCTTTGCATCATCTACAAAGAGGCATACTTTTCCTTCCAGTCCTTCAGCAATGTCACCTATAAAGAAATTAAAGAGGACCAGTCCCAGTACTGAACCCTGCGGTACCCCGCTAGTAACCCCCCTTTCTTTGGAGTGGACTCAGTTTGCTATTACCCTCTGTGTCCTGTTGTCCAGACAGTTTTTTTACCCAGGTTACCTCCTTGAGACCCACTCCCAGGCTGGCTAACTTGTTTATTAATCTTTTGTGTGGGACTGTGTCAAATGCCTTGAGAAAGTCTAAGCAGGCTACGTCCACAGCCCTTCCCTGATCTACTACTTTGGTCACCCAGTCAAATAAATGTATTAGATTAGTCTGACATGACCTTCCCTCTGTGAATCCATGCTGCCTAGGGTCCTGTGCCTCACTGGCCTCTAGGTACTCAACAATTCTGTCTTTCAAAAGTGATTCCATTATTTTCCCTACCACTGTGCTGTGGTCAAACTAACAGGTCTGTAGTTTCCTGCCTCTACCTTGCTCCCACTTTTGTGAAGGGGAATCACATCCAACCTCCTGCAGTCCTCAGGTACCACACCCTCCTCTCATGATTTGTTAAAAAGAATAGTCAGTGGTGCCACTAGTTCTCCCCTTAGTTCTTTTAGAATTCTGGGGTGAATCCTGGCAGGATCCTTTGCTGTGTCCACCTTGAGGTTTAGGAGTTCTTTCAGGACTCTTTCTTCTGTGAATGGGCTGGTATCGATCCCCTATCCAGTGTGCTTATATTATTATTTATTTATTTATTGAAATATTTCACCAAGAAGGCTCACTGAGTGACAAGTCGCTCGTCTCCCGGTGTGACCTGGAGGGAAATGGTGCAATAGGAATGAGACATTAAACATTCAAGTTACAAGATTAACATTAACATATAGTTGTAAGGCAGATGTTACAAACAGTGTTACAACAATGTTGCACATAAGAGGTAGAAAAAGTGGACAATAATAAGTGCTGGGTTAATAAGTAAACAAGTGCATACTTGAAAGAAAGGAGAGGGATGGGTGAGGTGGTGGGAGGGGGAAGAGTCGTGTTCCTGAAGACACCTTCAGGATGCGAGGAACCCTTTATGGGGACTGGGGGACCAGAGAGAAGGGGATAAGGCAGTGTTCCAGAGAGACCCCTTCAGGATGTGGGGAACCCTACAAGTGGGCTGTGGGGTTAGATAGAAAGGCAGATAAGACTGTAGGGATTTAAAGAGGGAGGAGAGAGAAGGAGGAGGTGTGACTTAATGCTAGCATGGGGAATAGGACCTAACCCAAGAGAGGGCCCTTCTGGATGTGGGATACCCTGAAAGAGGGTTGGGGAAGCCCAGTAGATAGGGAGTAAAAGAGTGATGGGGGGGAGTGAAAATTGAACCCTTGAGGGGAAGAGTATTTGCATCTTTGGAGGGGATGGGGCCTAATCAATAGTCCATCAGGATTTATTGGACCCTGCTAGTAGTCATGGAAACCCAAGATAGTGGCTAGGTAGAATAGGGGAGATATGCTTAGTCTCAGTTGGACCCCTTCAAGATGCTGAGAGCTCTGCAAGGGGACTGCGATGGTCAAGGAGAAAGATAAATGAGAGAGGGGAAAGACAGGAGACAAGACTAGGCACAGTAGAACCCCATCAGGATACTGAGAACCCTGTAAGGAGGACTGCGAAGACTAGATTATTTGGTTTATGTACCTCCCCCTCCTCTTCATTTGTGAATACTGAGCAGAAGTATTCATTCAGTATCTCTGCTTTGTCACTGTCACACTCTGCCCAACCCCTTCCCCTTTATTAAGCCTCACTATCCCTCCCCTGGTCTTTCTTTACTCCCTAATGTACCTATAAAAGGTTTTATCCCCCTTCTTAACTGAGTTGACTATATTTTCCTCAGTTTATGCCTTTGCTATTCTGACTGTCTTCCCCACTTTCTTCTACTTTAACTGGTACAGTTTTCTGTCCTGCTCCTTCTGTGTTTCCTTATACTTCCTGAATGCTATCTTTTTCTCCCTAACCTTCCCCACCACCTCTTTTGAGAACCAAACTGTTTTTTTTTTTTCTTCATTTTGTTTTGTTTATTTGCTTCACACAAAGGCTCATTGCCTCTGTGATGGCAGCTTTGATTTTTCCCCATTGTTTCTCCACCCCACTTTCTTGACCATTTGCTAGTGCTTTTCTGAGGCACTCCCCATTTTGACAAAGTCAGCCTCCCTAAAGTCAGATGCCCTCACTTTTGTGTGACTTGACTCTATGGCTGTGTTTATCATGAACTACACTGTTTGGTGGTCGCTTGTTCCCAGATGTTTACCTACTTTTAGATGTGAGATTCTCTTTTTGTCCTCATTTGAGAGTACCAGATGTAAGATGGCTCCTTCCTGAGTGGGTTCCAACATTAACTGTCTGAGGCATGCCCCCTGCAGGACATCGAGAATTACCCTGCCCTTGGATGTGGCTGCTGCAAAGGTGCTCCAGTTAACATCTGGCATATTCAGGTCCCCCATCAACAATATCAATCAATCAATCATTCAATCAATCAATCAATCAATCAATCTTTAGTTAACCAAGAGAAACACTATTGAGAAAAAAACTCATTTGCAAAGTGGTCCTGGGCAACCAATACAGTGGTAAAAAAATAAATACAGAGGATAAGCAAGGCACAGACAAATAGAAGGCACTATATACTGAGGTAAATAAGAATGTACAAGGCTATACAAAAATTGTTGCAATATATACAAATTGGATATATACACATTCATAACGGAGAAGGAGCAGAGGGGGAAAACTAGTACAGATAGCTAAAGGGAGAGACCAGTGGGAGTTTAGGACTTGAAACACTTACAAGTATCCTTTAATATGTTACTAAGCAGAGATTTGAAGACTGGCATGGTGACAATTAGTTGGAGCTTTAACGATTTTTGGATATTATTCCAAGTGGATGGAAGGGCATAACTTAGGGAAGAGGAACCATAAAGAGTTCTGATTCTAGGGATGTCAAGTGTGATAAAAGAATTTCGTCTCAAGAAGTAGATTCTGGTGGAATAGGCTAAGGGCATAGAGATGTATTTGGGGAGTTTATCTATAGTGGCTTGGTAGGCCCAT
Organism: Neoceratodus forsteri; assembly: GCA_016271365.2. Taxonomy (NCBI): domain Eukaryota; kingdom Metazoa; phylum Chordata; order Ceratodontiformes; family Ceratodontidae; genus Neoceratodus; species Neoceratodus forsteri. Next base: position 872,070,070 of record CM057458.1, on the reverse strand, counting down.
ATAGCAGCATTTTTATGCCATTCTAAGGATGCCACTCTAAGGAAGCCTTCTATCATTTCCTTGTCTATTTCCTCCCCCTGAGATGGGAGTCTGTATACAACCCCCATATGGACTGTGATGCCATTTCCTGTCTCCAGGACAGCCCAGAGTGCCTCCTCACCTCCCTGTTTACCCTTCCGTTCCATTGCTTTGATCCATTCCTCTACGTAGAGAGCTACTCTGCCTCCTCTTTTACCCTCCATGCCCCTCCTGTAGAATGTGTACCCTGGTATGTTGACATCCCAGTCATGATTCTCTGAACCATGTTTCTATGAATGCCATGATATCCAGGTGCCCCTCTTCCATCAAGGCCACTAGTTCAGGGAACTTGTTACCCAGACTACATGCACTGGTACTCATCACCCTCCATATTTTAATAGCCTTTCCTCTTTTAGCCCCACCCCTGTCCTTACTGTCTTTGCCTTTTTCTCCATTGACCCCTGTCATGCTCCCTATCAACTTCTCTACCTTACTGTTTACCTCACTAACTACCCTGTTAGTGAGGTAAACACTAACAGTGTAGTTCCTACCTCTTCCCCATCTCTTTTTAACATTCCCGTTCCTTTCACCTTTATCACTACCACCCTGCTTTCTTTTATTAATTTGCATGCTGGGGAATTCCTCCCTGCTGGTTTCTCTTTACTGTCTACTTCAGCCTCTGGGGTCAGTTTCTGACTCCTGATTCCTTCTGCTGCCTCCCTTGGTTAGTTTAAATATTCACTGAAGTGACAATTAAATCATCCAATGAGAACTGCAGTTTCTCTCCTGGATGGATGTAGGCCATCTTCCCTGTATAGGCCCTTATGCTCCCAAGGAGCTCCCCAGTCCCCAGTGTAGCTGAAGCCCTCCTCCCTGCACCATTTCTTCAGCCATGAGTTGAAGCTCCTGGTGTGGAGATCCCTGTGCTGTCCTGTCAACCTGTCATAGACAGACAGAACCTCAGTGAATGCCACAGAGCGTGCTACCTCAGATCCCACCTGAGCTCTGTAAACTGCCCCTGCACTATCCCAGCACTGTCCCTAGCCAGGTAATTAGTCCCCAGGAGGACAATGATACTCAGCTGTCTCTTCTGTCTGCTGCCGTACTGAGTCTCAGGACCCACTTCCCATCTCTCCAGGAACCTAGCCTGCTCCCCCTTTCCTATTCCCAAATCTATCCACCTCAAAATTGATTCCACCACCAGAAGTTGCTTCTTCCTCCTCTGGAGTCTTCTACTACCATTCTTTCAGTCACCACTAAGGATGACTCCCACTTTCTCCCTGGTCACTACCACAGGTGCCTCCTCCTGGCAGTTTCACCCTACCAGAGTGATGTAGGAATTACGTAGTGGTACCGGTTAGGGGAATGTGCCTCTGTCCAACCTCCACCACCCTCTCAGAGCCAACCATAGTCCAGTCGTTCCTCAGCCTTGGCATCCTTTGTGGTAGGGAAGATGTCCCTTGAATTCTAGCCAACTCATCATGTAGTCTTGTAACCTCCTCTCTTAAACCAGAGAGGTGTGTGCAGATGGGGCAGCATCACAGTCTCCAGAAGGTCTCTGAAAACTGACGCCCAACAGCCACTGCACCACTCCCAGCATTCTTGACTTCTCTTCTCTGTCTTACATGGAAATACATTTGTACCTTTACCCTGATAAGATGTTTCTAGTTTTCCCCTGTTTTATTTGTTTCTATTTATGTTCCCCTCTGCCATGTTTAAATCTTTTTTTTTTTTTTTTTAGTTTACATGTTTCTTCTCTGGGGCCGATGCAGGCTTTTTCTATCCCACTGCCCCCCCCCCATTCCTGTCACCCAGACATCTCAGGAATTTATCATCAGTCTAGGTGCTTTCCCCAAGTCTTACCCCCTGGTAGTGGGGGGCAGCGGCTTTCACCCACCGTCTCATTGATTGGTTTCCTGCTGATGACTCTGTAGCCTGGTGTGGAACCTATAAAGGGTCAATGTGTCATCCCATACTACACCTGGCCATTTTTCCTCCAGTTTTCTCTTCTGGATGAACAGACATGCACTGCCGTCCTGACATGCCCACACACACTCGTCTCCATGTGACTTCTCAGTTGCCATTCCTCCAATTCACAAGTTATGATCCCTGGCTGCCAGCACCCCTAGCCACCTCTAGTGGCCAGACATGTGCCAGGACCTGCATTCCCTCCCTCCCCAGAGGAGGAGAGCAGTCCACCAGATACTAAATGCTCATCTCCCCAGCCAATCCCCAGTGACCAGAGTCCGTTGTTGACCTTGGCTCACCAGTGTGGCACAGTGATTCAGTCCTCCATAGCACTGGGCAGGCTTTGTTTAAATCTTTTTATGCTCCTACCTAATATTGGTGTTGCTCCTGTTCCCAGTATTGGTCTACCTTTGACCTTCTGCCCTTCCCAGCAGTGACTGTTACATAGTAATGAATAGGTACCTTGCCTTAGCTGACTGTCAAAGTCCCCCACTTCTCCACTTCCTTCAGCTGATATCTGCAAATGGCTACGATGCCAGTCACCTGTTTCACTCCTTCGCTCTTGAACTCACTCACTGGACAGGAATGTGTAGGACACGTTGGCAATGGCTGCTCTTATGCAATATGTCTCCTTCCAAATCAGCAACATGTTCTGCCCTTTGTTACTTTATGCATCAATTCAAATTGTTTGACCAGTGGCAACAGTTGGGGGTATTGACCCTCAGTCAGTGCTAGGCAATGGATTTCCTTGCATTGACCATGGTCAATGCCCACGACCTCCTTAACTCTTTCAAGCAATGTGAAGATGGGTCTGCTCCTAAAAGCAGTTCCAAGGGGGTATTATTTAGTCTTGTATTTAGCATCCATTCCATTATTTTGTGGGTTTCATGCAAGAAATGGGCTACTTTTGGGCAAACTAAAGTCATATGTATGAAGTCCCCCACAGCTACATCACGTTTTGGGCAGAGCGATGATATTTTTCACCTTTTTTTTTTTTTTTTTTGCAGGGGTGATATACTCCCTGTACATGAAGTTAAGCTGCATTTTCCTAAGCTTATTACTACATGATCATGTGGCTAGGTTCTGGGCTGCTAGTTTCCATATTGTCACTCCAGCTATCTAACATCTTGTTTAATGGGACGGGGTACTGGAATGCAGAACCTTGTATATTAAGGTCAGGGGTTTTTGTAGGGGCTGACGTCTGTAGAAAAATTCTTCCTGCTGTGAAGGGGTGGCGAATACCAGGCCTGTGCATATTCTGTGAGTCAAAACATTACCCAGTCTGAGTTATACAAAAATATATACAAATTCACACACACACCCATAATGCAAAGCATCATGAGCTGTATATGCAAATCACCACAGCATATTATGATGGTTCAACTTTAAGCAGAAATGCATGGTGTCGAAAGGCCTCTCACACATTCTGCAAAGGGTACCAACAGAAAACACAGACACGAGTTTCATCCTACCAGGACTCATCAGTGTGCCTCATTTGTATGACACCCCAGTCGGATGAGTAACTGCCTTGAAAGATGTCTGTTCAGGTGCTGTGGTGAGCCCAATTGGGCTCACCACAGCATAACCCAGACAGACCATCTTAGGACATCTGGTTTGTCCCACAGGGGTGTCATACAGATGAGGCACACTGATGAACCATGGTTGGAATGAAACATGTGTCTTTATCTTCTGTTGGCACCCTTTGTAGTCTGTGTGAGAGGCCTTTCGGCACCATGCATTACTGCTTAAAGTTGAACCAGCACAATATTCTGTGGTGATTTGCATATATAGCCCATGATGCTTTGCATTATGGGGGTATGTGTGATTTTTCATTTCTTTGAAACTTGGCTTCCCAGCCAATGCCCTTTGTGCTAACCCTTGCCTCAGAGCTTTCGCACTGAGGTTCTTTGTCTTTTAGCTTGTTTTTTGTTTTTATTGAGCTCACCACAACATAACCCAGATAGATAATCTTACAGCAGCTGGTTCATCCCACTCGGGTGTCATACAGATAAGGCACACTGATGAGTCCTAGTAAGATGAAAAATGTGTCTGTGTCTTCTGTTGGCACCCTTTGCAGACTGTGTGAGAAGCCTTTTGTCACCATACATTTCAGCTTAAAGTTGAACCAGCATAATATTCTGTGGTGATTTGCGCTATGGGGGTATGTGTGACTTTATATTTCTTTGAAACTTGGCTTCCTGGCCAATGCCCTTTGGGGTAACCCTTGCCTCAGTGCTTGCGCACTGAGGTTCTTTGTCTTATATAAAAAGATGCCTTGAATTAACTCCAAACTGCTACTTTAGCTGAGTAAACATATTCATAATTCCCCCTGTACCACCTCGCCCAGGTGCCTAATCCCTTTCTTTGACCACTGCAATAGAGTTGTGTACATTTCCACTGTGTAGTAAGGCCACCCTTTGTAGGCAACCATAGAGCTTGTATAAGGAGATATACCCAGCAGCATTGCCAATAGTTTATGCACCTTGGCCCAAATGTTTACTGTTGTTCTTGTAAGGTGGTTACTGAGTTCTGGTGCCCCCAGGTTTTATAGGCACAGAGCTGGTAGGCTATCCAGTATCTCCATACCCAGGTCTTCCTCCTGCTGTGCCAGCCATGCCTGGTCACCACCCCACTCCCCCATCTCCTGCAAGAATGCAAGTTGAGATACCCAATAATACTGGAGAAAATAGGATAGGGTCCTGCCTCACTCCCTGGCCAATAACTGGAAAATTTGCATTCATAGCCATGCTGGATGTCCTTTCCATAGTAGGGCATAGACCGGAAAGTTCATTTTCTTAAAAAATATAGCTGGTAGCTTAATGGAGAGAGCCTGAAATAGGTAGACATTTAGGGTGCATCCACATTTGTTTGAAGTGGGCTCTAAATATTCATGACAAGGGAGGTGCCCCCATCTTGTGCAGTCCTCCATAAGGGTATTTAATAGTGGCATGTAGCTTAACTTGTACAAGCAATTGATGGCAGCTGGGATCACCACCCCTAGAAATGTGAACTTGATCTCTATTTGGAGCCCGATGGCATTGTATTCCACATGTTCCCTGTGCATTATCCACCTTTCTTGACTCATCCTCATACATCACCCCTTCCAGTCTTGCTTTTGTAAATTCCACTCTACCTCCCTCCTCAGGCTGTCTGATGCCATTCTGATTGGTATGGATCAGAGTCTGATCACCCCTCCAGTTTTTTGTTGACCTGATCAAAGCCTTCAACACAGTAGATCACCTCCTCCTCCTCCTAGTAAAGTTCTGTGCTGCAGGACTTTCTTCCCAAGCCACTAACTGGTTCCTCTCTTACCTCATGGGCAGAACCCAATCCATAAGAATTGGCAACTCCTTGTCCCTTCCCCTCCCTATCTGCACTGGTATCCCCCAAGGATAGGTGCTTGGACCCCTGCTCTTCTCCATCATTTAAATAGGTTCCTCTCAGCATGCTCATCTGCATCCATCCATATGTATGCAGATGATACTGTTATATTTTTCTCTGGCTCCTCCCCCTCTGATCTGACAAACAGACTTCAACAGGATTTTGACAACATCCAGCTCTGGTTCTGGTCTAATCAGCTTTTATTAAATGCAAAGAAAACAGTCTTTATGACCTTCAGAACCAGGCAAAAACTCTCAAGAGTCCCCACTCTTTCCTCCTACCATATCCTAGATGGTTCCCCCTTGAAGATGGCCCCTCCTTCAAATACCTTGGGGTGTGACTCGACCATCACATAGATTTCTCTGTACATGTAGATTCCATCAACAAAAAGCTCCACCAAAAGCTAGGTACTTTGTATAGAAATTGTGGATGCATTCCACTACTGGCTCATGGAGCAATTGTGCAGAGAATGATCCTCCCCCTCTTTGACTATGGTGACACTATCTATGGAAGTGCTCCTAAGTCTACCCTGACCAGACTGGTCCCCCTTTTCTACTCCTTCTGTAGGTTCACTGTGGACTGCCCCCCACTGACCCACCACTGCCATCTCTATATCTCACTATCCCTTCCTTCTCTCGACTCCAGACTGCTTGCCAATGGCTCCTCTTTCATTGCAAAGCACAGGATGAGCACCCTCCCCTTCTACCTCACTTCACTGCTCTCCTCTCCTCCACATTCTTCCTATGCCTTTCATAGCTCTGGCCACTGTACCCTAGCTATCCAGTCTAGGCAGTCCTCTGCTGGAAAAGCTACATTGTCCTTTTGACTTCCCAAACTCTGGAACAACCACCATCTCCCCATTGGCTCTGCTACCTCCATCCGCTCCCTCTCCTACCTGATTCATGACTTCACCACTCCCTCCTGCAATTGCTCCTGAGCTCTAGACCCATTTTCCTCTGCTCTACCTTCTCCCCTCCTTATCCCTCTCACCCATTCCCTTTCTCCCCTTCTCTCCCTCCCTCCCATCTCCCCCTCCCCACCCCTCCCCACCTCCTACCATGACCTCCACTTCCTGGCGTACTTCTGGCTACTCCACCATCCTGCCCCTTCCTTCTCTCTGCTTCTTCCTATTCCTACCTTAACCATTACTTTCTGGCCTGCTTCTGGCACCTCCTCCTCTCGCCTTACCTCTTGAACTTTCTCCTTTCCAACTTCCCCTCTTAAATATATCCCCATGGATGGATTGCCCAATCAGCTATAAACTCCTCCTTTGGATATGCCTCCCTTCCCAAGATGAATTTTGTTGTGTTACTGCTGTTGCCTATGAACTGATTATTATCCTGTGTTTATGTTCTGTACCATTTCTTTGTATAATTTAAGTGATTATTCACTACTCTGTAAATATATGTATATTTATGTATATATTTCCCCAGTTACCCCCCCCCCCCCGGATGCATCTAGAAACAATCGGCTCTCAGCTCAGTATGTCTTTCCTGGTGAAACTTTTGAAAGAGATAAACAATACCCACCTGCAATAAATAATTTTGTTTCTAGTTTACTTAATGTCCTGACAATCCACCGTACTCCTGCAGCAGAGTTTGGTTGGCTGCTAAACTACCACATGGATTTTGCAGGTATAAGAGCAGGTCATCTGCAAAAAGGGTAATTTTGTGCTCTGCTCCCCCGTCTCTTAGGTCTTGTATTTCCTGATTGTTCCCTATGGATAAGTATGACAGAGTGGTCTCTCTCAGACTCAGTCTGTACATTGTTACCCACTTTCTCAAATCCTTCAAATGCCTGTAATGTTACTTCAGTAGCTGCTACCACTTAACATAGACACTCCTCAGGCTATCTTTAGTCTGAATTCCATCAGAGCCACTGCGCACACAGTACAGTGCTCCTCAGCTAAGGCAAATGACCCACCCTTCTCTGTCAAAGATCAGAATGCCCCACTTAAGAAACAAAAATATAATAACCAAAACCTCTTCAGAGATGAAAACACAGTTTGTGTCAATTCTGACCCAGTTATCTGTACTTTAAAGGACTCAGTCACAGAAGTATATACAAATATTATCATATTTCAAGATATGTACACATATAATACAGGAGACTACGTTAAGATTATGAGGGAAAGTACTTTTACAGAGATAGAAACAAAATAATTTGAGCGGTAGAAAAACATACAGAAAAATATTACTACACTTCCTAACTTTCCCAAAGTAAAAACAGCTTACCACACAGGACACCTTGGTAAAGCAGTGCAGACTTGAACCTTAGATGTTAACTGCTCAAGGTCCCTAAACCTGACCATCTTGTCTCTTGTAAAGCTCAGGTTAACAAGAATTCCCAAACCCAGTTTCCACTGATCCTTGGTACATATGTCCTATGACAACACTTCCATGCCAGGTATAAGGGTTCTTATGATCTTATCCCAAAGGCTGAAATAGAGAGCCAATAGAGGTCCCAAGCTGAAAAAGATGATTTCATAATGAAGTATATATAATAAATGATCATTATCAATTATGTTGAAAGTTCATGTTAAAGTTTCAAAAGCCATCACTGTGATCATGATTACTAAGGACTGAACATGAATGTTAAACGGCCACCAATGAAAACCCATGATGATATGGCAATGGAAATTTTGGTTAAAATGATGATATCAAATTAGTACAGGAAACAGATTTTTTTATTTATTGCAGCCATCTTGTCCATGGGAAATCATGAGTAAGAATGCTGTACTCACATGTATTGACTGAGGTTCCCATTCTTACCTTGGTGTTTACTTAATAAAGTTTATCTTTTTTCCATACTTTTGGAAATGATCTTGCCTGCTGTTTAGGCAACTTTATTAGAATCATAAGAGCTTCATCAAGGAAGTCTCCTCCATTGGGCACACTTTTGGAACTGTAAGGATTATGGATCCCAGGTGGGCAGGGTCTGGTAGTGGGTGTGATGACAGAGTACGGTGGCACATGGCCAGCCAGCAACACTATCTGTTTATCATTTGCCCCATGAGACAGTGGACATGTAATGACATCCTGGAGTGTCATGCTCCTTCCTACAATGCTATGGGCTTATTCCTGAAGCCATATTGTTGAATGTCACAAGTGGGAGTGCTACTGCTACAACGGTAGGCTGGCTGCAAAAATGTAGTTTTAAAATTGAAAATGTTACCCACCAGAACAGTAGATCTTTGAGAGAATCTCTTCTAATAAGCCATACCTTTGGAACTAAAAGTGGTTGGTGTCAGGACAACTCAGAAACATTTGCTTGATAGGGGCTGCCCACAACAATGTATATCATTGGTGCCTATATAAATGTGGGAGGCCCCATTGCTCCTCATTTATTTCTCCTACTATTCACTGCTCATCATACCCACAAAGAAACAATGCCATTGCTTCCTTTGACTTTATTAGTTTTTAAAAGTTTTATTTCACCTGCTGACGTTGTCCTTTTAAGCTGCTTCTTTTTTTATTCTGCTGTCCAAAGAACCTTCATTTAGGTTTTGTACCCTTGAATACAAAATACAAGATCTGCAAGGATGATGCTTGTACAGTTTATGTTTCCTGTTTGGGTCTGTCCCACAATTTCAAGACCTGCAAGATCTGACAGGAATTCACCCAGATCACTTGGAGATGCTGAAAGAAGACTCTAGAAGTCTTCATAACCATTAAGGCCATGGAAGCTCAAGTCAAGGCACAAGCTTCAAGTGGTTTCTCCCTCTCACTCGACCACCTCTGGGAAGGGGAACTACCCTGTGGTCAGCGATGCTGTTGCCACCACAGTCATTGAGAACTTTGGAGCTGGGAGGGTGGTGTGCTGTAACAACTATGGGACAGCAGTCTTTCTGGGAACTATTTGGAATATAGGGGGATATCCAGCATAGGGAAGCTAAGGGCAGAAATACAACAGTTCAAATGGGAGCTAAGGAGAAAGGAATGGTGGGCTGAAACAGCAAGGCAGTGGGGAGGGAGACAGGGAGGAGGAGTACAGAGGAACGAGGATACCAGGCAATGGTATAGACCTGGTGGGAACATCCTGTACTTTAGATATCCTTCCTCAAAGGGCCAAGGTGCCAAGGGAATGAGAGTGTCAGGTGGTAAGGGGGAAGGGGTGGGAGCTGAAGAGATGTGAAAGGGAGAAGATCTCCAGAGAGAGTGCCTTAACAAACTGATTTGGCCCCCTGTCTGGAATGAAGGTATAGGAATCAGAATGTAAAGTGGGATGGTTGGATAGGAATGCAATGGTATATGAACATGAGATGGGGATCAAGACAATGCAAGGAAGTCAGCTGGGACAAGGGACAGGAAGAGAGCCTAACGGGGGGATGGAGAGAGGGTTAAAAAGGTTTGGAAGGAGAGTGGGGATAGTGGGGTAAACACAACCATGTGGAATGAAAGAGGCTCGGATGGTAAGGGAGACACAGTAGAGGGGAATTGTTGAGACAGAAGGGACCCACAAACATTGTATTGGGTAAGGATAATGAGAAGATAGGTTCTGCAGGAGTAAAGGCATGGATAATTTCAGACAGGGGATGTAGAGTGACAGTCATAGGGGTCTCCAATATTAAGGGCATCAGCTGGTGAAATAAGAGGGGCATGGACACCATAACAAAAGTGGTGTAAATGCCAGAGATGACAGCAGAGAGGGAGGATCCAAAAAATAGGAGAGTTGGTAAAAGGGAGATGGGAGGGGGGAACATACATAATAATTCACCTAGCCACCAATGACCTAATGGGGGAGGAATATGAGGTGGTAAAAAGTCAGTTCAGGTAGTTGGGGGTGGTGTGCAGGGAGGTGACAAGTTCAGCAGCATTTTCAGAAGTGATACCAGTGTCAAGAGCTAGCACAGTTAGGAAAACGAGGATAGGAGAGTTCAATGCACGGCTGAGGAGTTGGTGCAAGGATGAGGAGTTTGATTTAATCAAAATGCTGTGCTGACCCCACCTCCCAGATTTTGTTCAACGGGTCCATGTCACAAGTTTTACTCTGCACTGGGGGACTTGCTAAGGCTGCCCCTTATTGCCCCTACTGTATGTACTTTCCCTGGAGCCATTGGCAGCCCATCTAAGAGCCCATGATGGTGTGGAGGGGTTTGGTAACAGAGGAGAATATAAACTGGCCCTGTTTGCAGATGATTTCTCTTATACCTTAAGAACCCTCAGGTGGGCCTCCCTATGTGCATTCCATATTGGAGGAGTATGCCTCTCTCTCTCTGGCCATAAAATAAACTGGACTAAAAGTGAGATCCTGCTAGTGGGGAACCAAAATATACTCTCTTTGACTAATAATATTCTGGGGGCCCCAAGTAGTGAAAAAGATTTAATAACTGGGGAGCTACATCTCACCTAAGCACTCATATCTGGTGGCCCAAAACTATGGTCCCCTCATCACCAAAACAGTGCAAGACTGTAAAAGATGGTCCTCTCTACTTTTGACCCTGATAGGGAGAGTGGCCTCAGTCAAAATGACCATCCTTCCACTGTGTCTCTACCTGTTTCAATCTCTTCCAATTTGCCTCCCAGATAAATATTTCAAACAACTGGATGCCATAGTACATAGATTCCTGTGGAGAGGAAAGCTGGCTCGTATACACAGAAACAATACCCCATGAGGCTGGGGGGCTGGGACTCTCCCACTTTAAATACTATTTCTATTCAGCACAGCTGGCATTCTTGCCTGTAGGTAACACTCCAGCTCTCCCTGACTGGCTGCAAATAGAGGACAAAAAGGTGGGGATGGACATCAGAAGGGACCTCTTGGCATCTTCATTATGCCAGGGAGGGAAACAATTGTATTCCAACCCATTAATAGGGACCCTGATAAGGGCATGGAAACAGATTCATGGTCATCCTCCCCAGCATAGCAATATTTCTCCTTACACCTCCATATGATCACTTCTTAAAACCACACAAGGTTATAGCATGTTCCTCCCACAGAGGTCTCTTGGACTGGGAGAAAAGGGACTGAAGCATATCCAGCAACTGTTTGGAGGGGTGGGCTGCTTTCCTTCAGGGAACTTCAGGGGAACTGGGGCCTCACTCCTGGGGATTTCTTTGTATACTTATTTGCTTTATGCAGATGACTTAGTCCTGATTTCAATCTCACCTATAGGTTTAAAAAATATCTATGGGTGTTACAAGAATATTCTAAAAAGAATCAAATAGTAATTCATATTTCTAAAACAAAAATCATGATTATTGGCAAATGAACAAACAAGACAACCTGAAAAATAGATAATAATATTATTAAAGTAGTAAAGTCATTTTGCTATTTAGGATACTATTTTTCATATAATACTAAAATGAATACTCATCTGATGCATGTTGAAAAAAAATGATACAATCTAAAAATGCTCTCTTGAGGTTTAATTCCCAAAACAGAGGGTATTCTGTATTACCCATGTTAAGAGCTACCGAAGCAAAAATGTCACCAATTGTTTTGTATTGAAGTAAAGTTTTGTATACTAAAAAATGTGAAACTCTTGAGAAACATTTTTCATATTTGTACAGAATTATACTACAAGTTCCTAAAAATATATTAACCAGTATTATAAGATTAGAACTGGGAATAATTCAAATAGACTATCTTGCAAGACCAGCTAAAGTCACATACTGAATCAAATAATTAGGTCAAACTAATTTAAAATTGACAACCATGGCGTTCAAAGAAAAACTGGAGAGGAATAACAAGGGATATATTTCAATTTGGCTTGTTGATCTTCTAGATGTCTTGAGTAAAACAAATACTGTACATCTCTGGAATGATTCACAAAAAGGTATTACATTCTCACAAGAATATGCAAAAGTTGTTGAAAATAAAATTAAACTCCTATCAATCACAGATGATTTGAATGCAATAAAAATGTAAAAATTAAATACATGGTTTTCGTCAAATAAAATAAACCATGTACTAGAACTCTATTTAATAATTATCAAAGATAAAAAAGAAAGACACATTTTTACTAAATTCTGATTGGAATTGTATCACTCTAAATATCTGAATTTTATTTTTGCAAAGAATGAAGATCAAATTGGTAGTCTCTGTTGTGATTGTGGCTCAGGAGAATATGCGACACTAGTACATGTTATGTTATATTGCCATAAGTTTATTGACTTCTTGAATCAGATAATGTCTCAATTCACATTACCTGAAGACTTCACAAGAGAAGAACTATTGAGATTTCTAATGCATCCTCAAAGTCAAGATGCTGTTAGAGAAATGATAGTGCAATTAAAAATGATATTCAATATACTTCTTAAAATAATATGGTCAAGTAATTGATTTAAAGTCTATTTTTCACAAGTACAGTAAATGAGTCTAGTAGGATATCATTATTCAAGAACCTCCTGTTAACCACAGCAGTATAAGACTGTATGGATAGTGCAATATTGCTTTTACTATGTAAAGTGTATGATGGTGTGATATGTGACTTTTTGTACTTGACATCTTTGATGTGCAACTTTTTGATGTACTTTCTAATAAATGTTTTTAGAATTTATAAAGGCTTAATAAGCTGAACAACAAAAATGTATTGAATTGAATTGAAGTTACAGGTCAGATGTAGTCTCAATAAACTACAAAGCATGATCACTGGTGACCCACAGTTTGGTCCTTTTGAGGAGGAGCTATTTTCCCCCAAGCCAAGCACCAGTCCTTTGCTGGTGTGCTATGGAATTATCCAAGGTGGCCCACAGGATCCTATGCAAAAGGTTCCCACAGTTTGAGAATCTGACCTTGAGGTATTCCTTACCCCTGAATTATGGGCACTGGCTCTGTTTCACCTCACACTATGCTCAACTTTCTGAATAGGGCATACGTTTCTTCCATCAGGCTTCACTGCCTTCAGCTGGACAAATCAGAAATCTGTCCAAAGTGCTCCATGGAGGATGGGGACTTTCTGCATATGAGCCTTTTGTGCCCAAACATCAGCAAATACTAGCACCAGGTTCATGGATTATGTCATGGTAAGCGACATTGCAGAGGGACTGGAAGGAAAAGTATGTCTCTTTGCAGATGACACAAAGATCTGCAACAGAATTGATACACAAGGTGGGGTGGAAAGGATAAGAATGGACTTGGTGAGGCTAGAGGAATGGTCAAATGTATGGCAGCTTAGATTTAATGCTAAGAAGTGCAAAGTAATGCACCTGGGAAACAAAAACCCAGGGAAGAGTACACAATGGGGGTGAGATACTAACAACAACAAAAATGGAAAGGGACCTGGGGTAGTCATATCTGATAACCTAAAGGTGGGCAAGCAATGTGACAGGGCAGTAAGGAGGGCTGGGGATACTGGGATGCATAGGGAGAGGCATCACCAGTAGAAAACAGGAAGTTGTTGTCCCTCTGTACAGACAGATGGTGAGACCCCATCTGGAGTACTGCATGCAGTTCTGGAGACCCAGTCTCCACAAAGACATAGACAGGATAGAGGTGGTCCAGAGGAGGGCAACTAAGATGGTGCAGTGTCTGCACCAGAAGACATATGAAGAGAGACTTAATTAGCTTAATATGTATAGCCTCAAGGAAAGGAGGGAGGGGGAGACATGATAGAAACATTCAAGTATCTCAAGGGAATCAACAAAGTCTAACAGGGTAACACCTTTCAGAAAAAGGGGTGTGCAAGAACATGGGGGCACAATTTGAAAATTGAGGGGGATGGCTCAGAGGTAATGTGAGGAAGTATTTTTTTTATGGAGAGGGTTGTGGATGAATGGAACAACCTTCCTGAGGAGGTTGTAGAGTCAAAAACAGTGGTGGATTTCAAGAATGCATGGGACAGTCATAAGGCAATTCTAGTGGGTGGAGGTAGGAAAAAGTAGGCTGTTGGTTAACTAGGATCTGCAGCTTATCCATTAGGAAAGTGAAATGGACAGACTGGGTAGGCCAAGCGGTCCTTATCTGCCATCAAATTCTATGTTTCTATAGGTACTGAACCACTGAAGGCCCCTGTGGAGTTACTACTGGGCACAGACCCTGATAGAAATAGGTTGGGCAATTGTCTAGACCTATGGTCCTTGGCCTTGGTGAATGCCTGTAAAATTCTTGTGCAGTGCTGGATATCCCCAAACCCTTCCTCAGTTCGGCAGTGGGCACATAACTTTTTGTACAGCCTCAATATTGCAGTCACCCAGGCAGTGGCCACACATGATTTTTGCAAATTTGAGAACTTGTGGATCAAATTGATGGAGGTCATGAATCAAGGAACCTTTCCCTAGTAGCAAGGGAGGGTAATACCCAGCCAGCCAAGGGCAGGATGGGGGCTGATGCAGAGCCACATGGGTGAGCTTCACAATCAAATTAACTTACCATCAGTCTACCATCACTTGGGTCACCATAATGGCCCACGGCAGTGGCTTGACCACATAATACCGAAAATAAAGGAGTCGAGCACTATTGCACTCCTATTGAGTTGATCCATCACCCACAAGAAACCCACAAAAAGTACCAAGAAGGTCAAGATGATTGTATTAAGCAAATTGGTGACACTTCACAGATTGCATGACAGTATTAACATTTGACTCTTACTGTATGTAATGGAGACTTCTTCTACTGTATATAGTTACTGCAGTCAGTTTGAGGTGCTTGTTGCACCAACATTTGTTGTAATGTTAGTTCATTTCACCAATAAAGTTATTTTACAAAAAAAAAAATTGGAGAATGGGGAAGACGTGGTTAGATAAATCTCTATATGCAACTAACAGACTGCACCTCAGCAAAGAGGGATTGAGGGTACAAAGGGACAAACTGGGAGGGTACATCTCCCAGAAGTTAAATTTAAAGGGACAGTAAACATTGCAGGGATCACTCAAACTGTGAAAGCCCATGAAAAGATATTTCACACAAGGCACTGGATTTCCTTGTGCATGTCAGGGGTCCTAAGATAAGACTATCTAATTAATCTGTAAATCAAAACAAGGCAGTAGCCATTTTACAACAGGAAGTGATGTCACAGAGGGGCAAGCTGCATGTTGTTAATGACAGCTTGCCCCTCAGTGACATCACTGTTGGTCTCATGATTCAATGAAATGGTTGCTGCCTTGTTTTGACTCACAGATAATTTAAGTATTCATGACTCAGGAGTCCTAACACCTATAGGTAAGCCCAATACTTCATTTTAAAGGTTGTTTTATTGGCTTTCATAATTTGAGTGACCCTTGTAATGTTTACTGTCTCTTTAAATTGCTGAAGGCCAGACAGAAGGGCCCAAGGGCTAAAAGACCAGGGGAAGTTGACATGAATGGAACTTTCCCCATAACAGTAGAATGGGACTGCAGCGATATGGGGGAGAAGAGCAATTTGGAAATGGGGAAGGGGAAAGGCATATGGAGAGGAGGAAAAACAGAAATAGGATAAAAAGGCAAAGGCTCAGATGTAAAGTAGAATATAGTGTCCCTGAATGCATGTGGTCTAGAAAACAAGATGGATGACCTGGAAGCTCTGCCTGCAGAAGGGAAGTAGGATATTGCTGTGATAACAGAGACTTAGGCCACACAAACCATACTGGGACTTCTGAGTTCTGGGGAATGGGCTCTATAGGAGAAACAGAACTGTAGGCAAAGGAGGAGGGGTTGCAGTATTCATCAGGGAAGGCATAACAAGATCAAGAGAGGAATCAGTAGAAGGGAGGTATAAGAAATATGGGTCCAACTGCAGATCAGTAGGCCAAGAAAGGTGATGTTGGGGGTGGTTTACAGACCACCCAGTCAGGATGAAGAAATGGACAAAGACCTGAGTCTGGAAATTCTGAAAGCTGCAGAGAAGGGGGAGGTGGTAATAGTGTGGGGCATTATCCTGCCTAGGGTGTACTGAATTGTACCAACAATGACATGACAGGAGCCAGAAAATGCTGGCAGTGATTCAGCTTGCTGCAACTGCTACAAAAATGATCCCAAGATTATACTCCAAAACCTATCAGTAAAGAATAACAGCTACAGGGTTTAATTCTCTTCAGCAAAGGAGATGTAGCGGGGGCATTTTACTTATCTATAAACTACTGAAAACCCCAGAACTAATGAACCAATGTGATCTTTTTTATTCAACCAACCGCAATGTTCCCAGGCTTCACAACAAACAAATCGAGGTTAAAAAGGCAAAACCAAATCTAAGGCGTCATTTCTTTTCATTGCATCCCCCATATTATGGAACACCTTACCTCAGGAACTAGTAGATTGCACTAACTTCAACACATTTAAAAAGCGATTAGACATCTGGTTAACCGCTATTCAAACTTCATAAACTAGCCCACTCAAGTATGGGGGAAAATCTCAATGGTCCTAGGCCTTCTTTTTTCCTAAAAAAAAACTAGTAAACTTTGTAAACCTAATACATTATGGAGATGGACCAGAAATGGACTATTATCAAGGAGGGAGTAGGAGATGTAATGGAGGAGTGTGCTAGGTGCAAAAGGAAGAACTCCAAACATCAAATCACCAAGCTGGTTCAACACTGAGGTAGCACAGGCAGTGAGGAACAAGAGGATGGCCTACACACCATTCAAGAAGACCAAGAAGGAGGTGGACTTAGAAATATACCTAGGAGAGGTGATGGAGGCAGGAGGAGCAGTTGGAGAGCAAAGGCTCAGAAGGAATTGCAATTAGTGGAAGGTATTAAGAGGGAGAAGAAGGCTTTCTTCCACTACAAAAATGAGAAAACAGACAAGAAAGAAGCAACAGTCAGACTAAGACAGGGGGAAGAGTGGGTGGTGGAGAAAAGGGAGAAAGCAGAATTAATGAATGAATATGTCTGCTCCATCTTCACAAAGGAAAAAGATTGACCGGTAATTCCAAGGGAGAGAAGGGAGCCAGAAGGGAAGGGGGACAGATGGGACAATAGAAAAGGAAAGAGTGAAAAAAGAACTGTTAGCTTAGAGAACAGACAAATCTCAGGGTCCAAACAGAGTATACCCCAGGGTGCTAAAGGAACTGGCAGAGGAACTTACAGAACCATTAGTATATCTGTTCAGTTGTTCCCTGGAATCGGGCATGGTACCACAGGACTGGAGAATAGTACATGTAGTTCCCCTCCACAAGAACAGTCCCAGGGATGACCCAGGAAACTACAGACCAGTCAGTCTCACTTCCATAGTATGCAAGCTTATGGAAATCATACTGAAAGAAAAACTGATAGAGCATCTAGAGGAATATGGCCTCCAGGATGCAAGGCAGCATGGTTTTATGGGAGGGAGGTCTTGTCAAACAATTCTGATCAGCTTCATTGACTGGGTAACTAAAATGGTGGACATAGGTGAAGTAATGGACATCCTATACCTGTATTTCAGCAAGGCATTTGACTCTGTGCCACACAGGATAATGATAAGGAAATTGGTGGATCTCAGAGTTGGGGAGAGGTTGGTTAAATGGGTGGAAAATTGGCTGGGGAGCAGGTTCCAAAAGGTGTTCATTGGAGGAGAGTTGTCTAGTACCAGGGAGGTCACAAATGGTGTCCCTCAGGGTTAGGTGCTTGGGCCAGTGTTGTTCAGCTTTTTGATTAATTGTATTGGGGATAGCTTCAAAGGCAAAATGAGTCTTTTCACAGATGACACCATGGTCTTTGGGAGGGTGGACTCAACAGAGGGAATACAGGACTATTAGGAGGACTTGAGCAAACTTGAAAAGGTGGTCAGGGATCTGGCAGCTGGGCTCCAACATCAAGAAGTGAAAGGTCATGCACATTGGAATCAAAAACCACAGTACAGCATACTGCCTGGGAGGGGTCCAGGCAACTTCCACATTGGAAGAGAAAGTTCTGGTTGTAATGATATCTAGTGACTGAAATCACTCTGTGCAGTGCAACAAGGCAGTGCATGAGCAAACAGGATGTTGGGCTGCATAGCCACGAGGCTCAGTATTAGGTGACAGGTGGTGGTGTTCTGCCCTTGTACAGATAACTGGTGAGGCTGCATCTGGAGTATGTTGTGCAGTTGTGGAGCCTTCACTTTAAAAAAAGATATCAACCTAGTGGAGAAGGTCCAGAGGAGAGCTACAAAGATTACTGCAGGGCAGCATGGTAGATCATACAAGGAGTGACTGGGAGCCCTGAACATGTACTCACTGGAAGACAGAAGGGAGAGAGGAGGCAAGATAAAGATCTTTCAGTACATAAAATGATTAAATAGGGTAAACAAAGAAGTTCTTGTAAGAGAAAACTGCATCAAAACTACAAGTCGGCACAGGCTTAAGATGGGGGGGTTTAGGAGGGTGGTTAGGAGATACTTCTTCACTAAAAGGGTGGTGACCAAGTGGAATGCACAGCCAGAAGAGGTGATCTCAGAGAGGATGGTGGGTAGTTTCAAGATCGGCTGGGATAGACATAGGGGAGGATAAAGACCAGGTGAGGGGAGGTGGATAACTATGAAATAGTCAAGGAGGTGGGAGTGGGGACATCAGCCTAAGCAAAAGCTGACATCCTTGGACATGGGGTCATTACCACACATGTCCAAACAGAATGGCTAAAATGCAACAGCAAAACAGCCGGACAAAACAGAGTCTGCAAACACCGAATGAAATTTCATGTGATTGCGCTCGCTGATCGCAGAATGGGTCTTCATGTGTTTTGTAGTGGACATTTCCTCAACATCCACAGGGACCTTTTAATAACTAACTCTGGGGGAACGTGAGATGGGATAAAACTCAGGAGGGGGTATTTTTTTTTTCAATGTGGCAAAAAGATTTAGAAGGGAGACCTTAGGGAAAACCGAACCACAGTCCAAGGTCTCCCAATTGTGCCATGTGCTGGTATCCTAGCCACTCCTCCATGGGAGCAGCTTGACCAGGCACCCAGCACATAGCAACTTGTCCAGCTTCCCGATCTGTATGCACTCATGGGGTAGCGGTATTCCCCTACCACTCTTCTACCCCTGTTACTGTAATCCCAGGCTCTCACTATACAGCTCGATTAATAACGTGCTGTCTTACATGAACAGTATTGACCTGGTATCAGATCATTGCACAATCAAGCAGACTTAATAGACCAGTAGGCCTAATTCTGCTTGCTACTTTGTATGTCCATATAAAGACAAGAATAAGTCATCCTTCAAGTTATCTTCTAGCCATCACTGCACGGCATAATGATAACGCTCATACTTCATTGGTGAGTTCAAGATCTCCATTGAAGGATTGTAAGTCCTTATCATCACCTGCACTGAAGGTAACTACAGCCCACCACATCTGTCAATCAGACACCAAGGTCATAGCCTGGTACTGCTGTATCTACTTTTGACAGTATGCAGTCCTGGCTGAAGGGTTCTACCTCTTCAATGTTGGTTGTCCCACGCACTTTATAGGGTGCTGTTGACACCCAGGTTGTGCCAGGACTATACTCTGAACTGTTTCAATATGTATTACTGTAGTTACCATCAACAATAATGGCTAACTCATTGACTTGGTTCATAGTAACATAGTGTTGTGATGACAGAAGTTAAAGGATTCCATTGGTCCATCACTCCAGCAGAACAGAAATAATATACTCAATTCAAACAAGGACTACATCCAATGTTTTTGAAACTCTTATTTTTGATTTATTTGTATTTATAGCTATAAATACATTTCCAGAGATTTATTCAGAAAAGTATAACAAATAATGAAAAATGAATGGACAAGTGTCTAGAGTCATCTTACAATAGAAAAAAAAGGAAAAAATATATGCACACTTATTTAAGGTCATAAATAGTTTTCTAGTAATTCAGAATTGTTCTCAAGTAGTAGAGGATCCAGTAATACAAGACTAATTAGATAATTAGCCACTACTTGTGAAAAGCCCTGGCAATGCCACAAGCTTTGGAAATTAAAAGCATATTAGATTATAAAACTAATAATAATCATTGGTTGGTGAACTAGTTGAATTTGCCTGCCTCTCCTCAAAAGAGAAATGATGCAGTAAAAAATTGATTAAGCAATTGTTAAAATAACATGAACTGATAGAGATTTATCAATTAGGAATATTATTGATATTTTTCTTTCATATACTTTCATTCAAATAATAAATAAAATGTAAACATAAAGTAGATAATATTTAAAATAGCAGTCAAGTTGATAGCCATAGAGAGAAAAAGACATGCAAACATTAACGTTTAAATAATAAAAATCAGGTTATTCTTAAGGTCATTAAATCATTTACTTCATACTGTTTTATTATTGTGTATCTATTTGATTCTTCTAAATCTGGAATATCTTGTTGACCAGCATCAGCCTCCATCTCTTTAATTTCATGGCTTGACATGTTTTTTTATTTTTTTTTATTTTTTATTAAGTGGCAAAATATAGCAGCATATTGCACCATTACATGGCCAACATCCCAGCTGTACAGTGATCACTGTACAGTCTGGCAGTCTGCCATTAATGGTGGAATATGCTGCCGCATTCCACCACTTTATCACTTGTCCATCTATTACTGTGCTTCATTTGGGCTGCAACTGACCAAACTGTATGGGTACCAGTCATTGTACCTTGTAGTACAGCACACAGCAGTGCTGGCATTACGGAGCTTAATAACACTTGATATGCACCCATGGATGCCACTGCCATCATGGGCTTTCAAAGCTGTCCCCCTGACACATTCTCTGCCACACCCCATCCCTCACCCCCCTGCAGCCCAATGCACACCCTGTCCCTTTAGCATAAGACACTTAGACCAGTTCTTGATTGGGCTACGTGTTGTCTTGTCCTGTAGACATAGCAGGACTTTTGGAATCTGAGAAAAGGGGATGTTGCAGCCCCACAGTGGCAGAAGCCTCCTTGCGACCTGGCATACCCTGAAATAAGTCATAAGGGTAGAGCAGTGCCACTTCAGAGCAGCAGCTTCCCATTCTGATGCAGACTGTGTTTCAGAATATGGAAAGCCACATCTTTTGATGCAAGGTGCCACTTGCGTCATTAATGTTTAACATGTGATCCATGTTTCTCACCTAAAATGTAGTTCCTTGAACTTACCCATAATAAATCTAAGTAAGCAGTAACGAAAACAGGATCTTAAGGCATTGGGGAATATGCAAACACACTAGATGTTCTGTTAGGCATTACATCAAAGACTGAGTGCCTTAAAACACACCAAGAAGTGCAAATATTTCCCTGTCTAGACATTCTGCAGCATGTTATTGCACTTACAAAATGGCTTATCACAAGCAGGATAATATAATTGTAATGTATTAATGTTGCAACGCTTTTCAAAGGTTCTGAATTTTTTAAAATTAGAAACTTTTCCTCCAAAATTCAGTCTTTTGTTTTACAAAACCTGTAACACTTACATATAATTACTTGTCACGAAAAAATACTACCATAAATATTTAATTTTCCCTACTCAACCACCCAGCTCAGCTGGCAAATATCTTCCATCTGCCCAATCAAGCTCATTATATATAATAAAACTGGAGCTTCCATCTTATGCTGATTTCTGAGTCAGCAGCTCAGCCAGTTGAAGAAGCATCTGCAAGTGATACAATGACAATGCTTATACAAGACATGCACTCATGCTAGTGTTGCCATACAAAAAAAAAAAACATACTCTTGTCAGAGCTAACACAGCTGCTGTGCATTAACATGAAACACAGTTTTAGTTTTTTTCTTTTCTTTTGTTACAGAAATCCTTCAAAAAAATTAATGCTTTAATTGATATATTCTACGTTGGCTGGTTTTGTTCTTGAAGAGCGATGCGTTACATTTTAAGGGTGCAACTGCAAAGCTGTTTTGCCCTTTATGCATCTAGGTTTAGGTACAACACCACCTGGTTATCAGTGTTTTGCAGGGCTTGACCTCTGATGGTAAATTGTGTATGCATCGATGTGTGACTACTGTTATAGTGTATATGGGAATATCCACAGCTTTACAACAGCAGCAACACAAACCTACTCCCTCAGAAACATTTGCAAATCTTTCTCCTTCAATTCCCCGTATATAATATTACAAAAGTCATACATCGATGTATGCACAATTTACCATCAGAGGACAAGCCCTGTCAATCATCGATAACCAGGTGGTGTTGCACCTAAAGCTATATATACACTGGAAAAAATAGCTCTTGGGTTGGACCCCTAAAATGTATCACATCATACTATCCAGAGATGGTCCTGATACCCCACCAGCTCCTCTGTTCTCAGTCACTGCTTCTGAGACACCCCTATTTCCTGTCTGTAATGGTTGTATAAGCAGAGGTGTCACAAAAGTCTGTTCCCAGGTTTTCAGGAGTTACCCTGCTTTGTGCATTCATTGGCAATTTTACCTCCTTGCCCTTCCCCACATTGTCCTTGCAGTAACAATCCTAGGAGCTATGGCTCTTTGAAGTTGTAAGTGATCTGGCTGCAGTTTATAAACCAAACACAACACTCCAGCGTTTCAGGTATGAAGCATTTTGAACATTAAGATTCTAGATTGGCTGTTTCCTCCAGACCTCCCATGTGCTGTGTCATTCATGGGAGATCAGCTGGATCAAATCTCCCACCAAACTAAAGTGAGCTGTCCGTAGAGGAACCCACAAGCATTGAGAAGAATGAGCTATGGGTAGGGGTCAACTATTTCTTCTCAGATGAGGAGGAGATGATCAATGACAGGGTGATGACCCAGCAGAGTGTGAAATTTGACTAGAAGACACATGCATGGAAAAATACACACATGCCTAACTGACACAGGATGATAGAATGCCTCAAAAACAGCAAAATAAAAACTTTAAACAGTCTTCCAATTCTCTAATGGCATGCTATGTAAACACTGGGTGCACACATGATCAAAAATGTCCTAAGTTTATATATTTTGTATTTTTCCTACGGTTTTGAAAATACCCTATCAAAGTGATCGCTGTTCAAAACTGTCAGCGGAAGCAAGTAACTGTCCCAATGAATCTGCTGAGTCCACTTAGCAGACAAGTTAGAGGAATTTAGACCACTGATAAAATTGCTCCTGGAAAGACTAAGCTGGGTGCCCTGCTAAGCATAACTGTGAGGGTTGATCAGGGGCTTATCTTAGACACGGATACCTCTCTTGAGGTCAGTTCTCCTACCTGTTATCAAGTCCAGTCCCAGATCTAGACCAGTGTGCAGCTATGGGGCTTAGACATCTGTACTTCTATGTAGGGGTTAATGTGTAGCCAAACACAGAAGTAATTGAGACTAGCATGGGAATTTCTTCTATGTTTGGCTGCACATAAACACGGGCAAACGCAATCAGCTGTTCTGCATTGGTGGCACTCTCATTGGAGTGTGAAAAAGTACTGTATTTTGTCTGTAGACAATAGTATCACTCATAATAGGCTGAGTGATAGCATCTGTAGTTTTTTTTAAATAAAAAATGGCAAATTGAATCATGGTTTCACTGCTTAACAAAAAGTGGTGTCCGCATGTTCAATTGTTCAGTGCAGTTGCGCTATCACTGTCAGGTAAACACAAGTGAATTCAGCTAAGAAGATTAGTTGAGATTTCCAGGAGATGAATCCCTCCTTCTCCTTGTATAACCATTTGGGCTATATGTAAAAGTACTCTGTTTCACAAACACAAACATACACAGTGAAAAAAATAAGATTGTGACTGCAGCGTTTTTTTACAAAACTTGCTCACCCTGGCACGCCTCTGAAAAAGTCATCAATTGTCACTGTGGAGCTTTTATTTAAAAAAAAAAATGACCCCATCACACACTGATTCTACTGATGTTTTCTTTTTGAATTTGTCAGTGTGTGTGTGTTCTAAAACATAAATAATGTCATGTCTCATCAAAAAGCAAAGAAGGCTTTGTATTGTGATACAGGGGCGGTGTTCTTTGGAGGCAGGCTAACATTCAAAATAGTCACAAAAATCCAAGTGGAGAGCATTCAGGGTAGACTGTGACCATATAGTTCAACTGGGTAATTAATGCACACATGCAAATCCAGAATGAAGGCTGTATTTAATATATATATATATATATATATATATATATATATATATATATATTACTTCTACAACCTGCTGTCAGCAACCAAAAAATGGCTACAAGTTGAAAGTAAATGTTTTTGTAAATACAGCTTTCATTGTGGATTTGCATTTTTGCATTTAATTATTCAAACTGAACTATATGGCCTTGGACCAGTAATTTTGTTATTTGCTCCACCCACCCTGAGTGCTCTCCATACTTGTCTTTTAAAAAAACAAAATAAAAAAGGCTTGCATCCCTATATGCACTGCAATCACCCCAACATACAAACACACTATCACACTAAATCTCCCTTAAAATCACAGCAATTATAAAAAAACAGAAGCAGAAACATAATTAGTTTACAAAAATTGAAAATCAATACCAGAATTAGGGCAACAACAATTACTGTATTATATAAACAAAATACACAGTCACATTATTTTATTTATTTATTAAGATCTTGGATTTACACCTATGAGCCGGGGCTCATTTACATAGGTTCCACGTCACAAGAGAATACATATAGCAAGAATATGCATAAGTTGTGGAGTAGAGCAAACTCAGACAGTAGCTATTAATGCCATTGTACAATGCATGCCAGGCTAAATTCATATGTAAAGCTAAAAACAGTAACTATTACTGGCATTGTACAATCTATGCCAGGTCAATGCAGAAGGGGAGGAGAGAATTTAAGCAAATTTAAGATACAGAGAATAAGCCAAGAGGCCTTGTCACGTGATAGACAGGAAGGTGGGGGATGAGTAAGTTTGGAAAGGATTTGGGAAGAGCAGGGCGCTGGCCCATCATTTTATCAAGAAAATGTATGCAGCCAAGAGGCCTTGTCCGTTGAGGGGTGATAAGGGATAAGGTGGAGAGGGAGCAAGGGAAGCAGGGCTGGGCAGTCAGAGGCTTTGTTGAAGGAGGTAGTGGGATTGATAGGGTGGGGGTAGAGGTAGGGGGCAGGAGGCAAGGGTGAGGAGGGGAAGTGTGGATACATAGGCATTTGAAAAGAGAGGGTAAGATTAGGAAGGAGTAGGGGAGGAAATAAGGGGGTAAGAGGAGGAGATGGATTGGGCTAAGTGAGCAGAGCATAAGTACTGATAGGAGCAATAGATGATAAGTGCTAAATGCATTGTGATTGGTGGGTGTTTGAGGTGTGCAGTACAATAACTCAGCAGAAGCAGTCACACGTGTTTTTCTTGGATGAGATACTGCCATAGCTGATGTTTAAATGGGCCTAGCTTGGAGAGTGAGGTGATGGCACCATGGAGTGAGTTTAGCCAGATGGTTGCATGGTAGGAGAATGATCTTTGTTCCTTGGAAGTATGGCAGCAGGGTACCTGGAAGATTTGGTTAACAGAGCCCCTGGTTCAGCCAGGTTTGCTGGGGCAGTGGAGGATGTTTTGTACCTTGGAGGCACCAGTCCAAGGTTTACTTTTTTGGCCAGTAGACATGTTTGGAACTTGATTCTGTCTTTTAGTTGAAGCCAGAAAGTCTTAGTATAGAGGATGCATTTATGTGTGAGTCGATCTTCTCCTGTGAGGAGCCTGCAGGTCTTTTTTAGGGCTGTGGAAAGATTTCATAGAGAGGTTTCAGTGGCAGAGCTGTAGATTGTGAGACCATAGTCAATTACGGATATGATAGAGCTATGGATTGCAATTTTTTGTGCGTCTGAGGTCAAAGTCCATTTGTGTCTGTGCAAAAACCTGATGCAGGTCTTGACAGCTTTGGCAACATGTTCAACATGATGGGAGAAAGAGATGGTGCTATCAAGGGTAATACCGAGATACTTAAAATGTTGGACTTGTTTCAGGGGGATGACAGCAGCATTACAGATTGTTACACTGTGAGAGTGGTACTTACTATGCTGGCCACAGAAAAGCATAACCTTTGTCTTTTTGTGGTTAAGTATTAGTTTGTATCTGCTGAACCAGTCTTCTGACTGTGTGAAGCTTTGCTGAAGTTGTTTCTCAAGGAGCTTGGGGTCAAGGTTGTGGGTGAAAATGACTGCATCATCAGTGTACAGCAATAAATGTCTTGGCAGGAGCTAGATAGTCTGTTCATAAAGATACTAAATAGAAGGAGTCCCAGAATGGACCGTTGAGGACCTCATGACTATCTGAGAGGTGGCTGCTAATCCTTACCTGTTGGGAGCAGTCTGAAGAGTAACTTTTGAACCAGGATAGGGTGTCCATGGATATGAATAATTTCAATAACTGGGTAAGCAGAAGAGCATGGTTCACTGTATCAAAGGCCTTGGCTAGATCTAAAAATGTTGCACAGACAAGATAGCCTTGGTCGAGGGACTCATGAATGTAGGCCATGAATTCAGTGAGTGCTGTGGTGGTGCTGTGACCCTTTCTGAATCCATGTTGTTGTGGACATTGCAGTTGCTACTTTCCGAAGTAGTCAGCAAGTTGGTTTGCAGCAACACGTTCTTAGACTTTTGAGAGTAGAGGGAAGATGGAGATAGGCCTGTAGTTCCCATGGTGTGACCTATCACCACTTTTTTGAACATTATGAACAGCAAAAATACTTTATTAATTGTAAGGTAAGTAGTCAGGAGTGGCTAATGTCTTAAAAAAGATAAATAAAAAGTAAACAATGCTGTTCAATTACCAATCCCCCACCCACCATCCAACCATAACAATTGCTAAACCCATTTTCAGACCCCACTACAGAGGGACTATATTTCCAGAAACAGCTTGTTCAAATCCCACCATTACCACAAAAGAACACATTCAGCTATCAAAAGTATCCACTAATACTAATATAAAAAATTGTATTATAAGATGCTACCCAGTTTGACTGCAACATTCCATGCAGTGACTGGCACATACACTGCTCTCACCTCCCTGGCCAGCTGCTAAATAACAGTTTACTATTATCTGCATATGAAACAGCTGATGCAGTATGCAGGTGATTGTAAACTGACATTCAGCAGCAGGCTGTGGAGATGAGAGAATGGCACTATATGTGTCACTAGCCAATGAGTAACCAGTACTGTAATAAAACAGTGGTGCTGGAATGCTTTGTAATTCTAGTTACCTATGAAGAAGGACAATAAGCCCTACAAGGACAGCCCTATGAGGAAAGACTCAGGGAGTTAAATATGTACTCTCTAGAGGAAAGGGGAGACATGATAGAAACATTCAAATACCTCAAAGTTATCAATAGGGTACAGGAAGGTGGCATTTTGCACAGAAAGAAATGCTCAAGGACAAGTGTGCATGATATGAAGCTGGAAGTGGGAGACTTAGAGGGGATGTGGGGAAATACTTCTTTACGGAAAGGGTGGTGGACATCTGGACAGCCTCTGAGCAGAGGTGGTGGGTATAGAAACAGTAACAGGTTTCAAACATGCAAGGGATAGATAGAAAGGGACCTTGGTAACAGGTCTTGGGGGTGGGGGTTAATGCCAGAGATTAGTTAGGATCTACGGTAGCAAAGTAGGTAAGGACCTTAGGGCAGACTAAGTGGGCCAGTAGGTCATTTTCTGCTGACAGCTTCTTTGTTTCTATGTTTCCATGTAATAACATAGGTATTGTGATGGGTAATGGAAGCAGTGGGGAAACATGAATCAAGCAGCATGGGCTGTAAGAGAAAGGTGTTTTAAGTGTTTACAGTTAGTGAAATGAGGCAAAATGGAAATAAAATCAACAAAAGCATGCATGTCAGTAAACATATTGTGAAGTACTCTTACATGAATATTAGCACCATACATCCACATCTCCTCAAGACATTTGTTTTAGAAAAACAATTGAAATAAATAAAAAATGTGCAATCAAGTTGCCACAACCTCTTTCACCTACCACCCCAAAACATTAGATGAATCCATATTGTAATCTAACACCTGCAGGCATACATTTTCATGAAGCACAGGTTCAAATCCCACAGCACCCACTTCTGAATGAATGCAAGTACTGTAGCACCAGTAGACAACTGCATGAATATAATATAGCTTTATCAGTATACAATGATCCCCATAGTTGACATGAGCATTACCATCCATTCAGGAACCAGAGCATACAACCCACTTATGATCAGCTGGGTAGCAGAGAGACAGATTGTACTGCTGGTTAAAATATAAGATATTTGTCATTTTGAACTTTGCAGCTTGACATTTTCACACTTAAAAATCATGAGCAAAGTAAGCCATCAAAAGTTCATATAGAGAAACAATGTAGGGAATTCAAGAAGGCATGGGATAGACATCAGGGTACCCTAGGGATAGGAAAAAAAGGGTGAGCTGCAGACCAGCTAGGATCTGTGATGGGTAATAGGTAGAGTAGGCAGACTGGGCGGACCACACAGTCCTTACCTGCTGTCAACTTTTATGTTTTTGTGTTTCTGATAAGAAACATAGAAACATATAAGGTGATGACAGATAAGGACTGTGTGGCCCACCTAGTCTGCCCCTTTTCCCTACCTGATGCAATACTGCAGACACAAGTTGATCTGTGGCTTACCCTCTCTTCCCCATTAAAAGTATACTCATGTCTATCCCAAGCATTCTTGAATTCCCCCTACCATTTTTGCCCCCATCACCTCAGCAGGGAGGCTTTTCCAAGCATCCACTTCTCTTTCTGTGAAAAAGTACTACCTCACATTGCACTTCAGCCTACTCTCTCTCTAACCTCATATCGTGCCACCTTGTTCTTGTGCACTTTCTTTTTGTAAAGATGCTACCCTCCTGTACTTTGTTTATAACCCTAAGGTACTAGAATGTCTCTCTCTTACCCCCCTCCCCGGGAATGCATATTGAGGTCCTCTAGTCTTTCCTCAGATGACTTTTGGTGCAGTCCTACAACCATTTTTATTTTCCTTCTCTGAACTGCCTCTGTTTTGTCTATGTCCTTCTGGAGATGAAGCCTCCAGAATTAGGCACAGCACTCCAAATGAGATCTCATTAATGACCTCCTTTTTTCTGCTGGTGATACTCCTCTCTATGCACCCTAGCATCCCACTGGCTCTCCCCACAGCCTTCTCACATTGTTTGGTTAACTTTAAGTCATCAGATCTGATTACCACCAGGTTCCTGTCTTGATTGGTGGCTTTCACTACCCCCTCCCCCGTGCTGTACTCCTCCCTTGGATTTCTGTGCCACAAATGCATGATTTTGCACTTCAGACAAAATTGTCTGAATTTCTCATTCTCATCATGTATTCAGCAATAGCAGATTACAAGATTTATCAATAAATCAATCAATCAATCAAAATCTTAATTTATCCAAGTGGGCACCATTGAGCAAGGCTCATTTGCAAGGTGGACCTGGTCATGAATACATCAAAGTACAGTACAGAAGCAGCTATACAAAAAGCAATAATATACAAGGAAGAAAAAAGTATATAGAGTGTATACAGTACAGTACAAGGCTGAAATAAATAATAAAAAAACAGCATTATTTTTCAGTTGAAAAAGTCAGCAGATGTACAAGCAACCACAGGCATACAGGGGTTATAAGCAGAGATCATTTGAGTGAGGCAGCCGGCAACTACACATATAGGTGAAAGAGGCCGTGTATGGGGTGGCAGGCTAGAGAGGTAAATCAGAGGAGGGATATATTACTGATGACTGGGGGAAACATTGAGCTAAAAGCACAGAAAGTGATGATGGCTGTCGTGTACTTGTTTATTATGATAATGACGGAGGGGTAGATAATTGGGACACTGCTATGGATGGGGTGGGACTTTAGCCAGGCTGGAGTGGACAGGGAAGGGTGAGTGCAGCAGGAAGAGTTAATAGGGAAAGAGTGAGAGCCAGGGGTAGAAACATGGCGAGCATCAGGATGGAAAGGGGGAGTTGCGGAATTAGTGGGCTAGTGGTGAGGAAACCATTTGCAAGGTGCTTTTATGTAGCGATCGTAAAGCACCTTGAAGATATTCAGGCTAACAGGGCAGCTCAGGTTCAAGTTCCTTTGTAAACCATTCCACAATGTGGGTAAAGAGAAGCTTACATCAGCTTTGCCGAAATGGGTTTTGATCCTTGGAACTTGGAGGGCATATATATACAGTGTATTTTTTACTTAATAATCACAACAATAACATTATTGTCTTAAATATGTGATCACAATAAGACAAGTTGTACAAAAATCGACAGTAACCCACACCATGTTTAACAGACTTAAAGGAATGGCTGGTAACTGTTATTCTAAAGCATGTATTCTTTATCATGTGAGCACAAACATCCATTGCTAAGTTCATGTACTAACAAAAAAAAAGTCATGCTTTATTGTCCAGCTTCTCTGTAGTCCACATGCCTCAAGCAAAAACTTGGAATCTACATTTAAAATATGACTAACAGTTTTAGTGCAGTGCTCCTTTAGGATGAGCAACTAGTATGTTTTTTTGTGTAATAAACTGAGCCCCAAACTAGGCTTCATATTCTGGTAAATACGGAGTAAAAATTAGGGAAAGCAGGATCCCACTGAAAACAAGTTAGCATCTGAGCTATGTTATCCTAACTAAATGCAATAAAAAATGTGTCAAAACAGGCCCCCTTTGAAAAAGGGACATTGCATCTCAGCTGGGTATCCTAGGCAAATGTACTGAAAATCTATGTAAAACATATAACCTTGCAGCAGAACCACACCAAAAGGAGCTGTTTCCTCTAAAGTGATCTGTCCTAGAAAAATACATTATCAAACCAAGACCACACTAACTTTGAGATATTACACCTCACCTCTACTATACCAGCTAAATGCAGTATAAAACTGTGTAAAATCAGGAGACCATTAAAACGATATATTACAACACATCTGGGGTGGGATATTCAAAGGGGTTGCACATGACGCCACAGTGTTGCACCATGCACAACCCACTGATGCTCCCCAGCATGATACTCAAAGGGGGATGTTGCACTGTGCAATTCCCAATGTGTGGGGGTGCACCAGTAATATATGTGGCACAAGTGTGGGGGGCGTGCCCATGCATATGCGGCACATCCCAATATTCAGCCTGGGATGTGTGGTGCATATGCAGGCACAAACCTGCTTCACGCCGCAGAGGGGGTTGCAAAGATGTGTCCAAAAAAAAAGGAACAAGTCGGGGGACACCCACAGGCTGGCCGCCATATTGCTGGGTGCACTACGGCAGCGGCCTGATGTGGCTGGCCACCCGACCTCCCGAGACACAGTACGGGCATTGTGCCCCCCCTCGGCTGATCACTTGCATAATATAATTACTGTATATCCCTGGTGGTCCAGTGGACCCCACCTCATTGCCCGATTGTGGGCTTTAGTTATAAATACATAAATTCTCTGGTGGTCCAGTGGACCCGCTCCCCTGCCCGATTGTGGGCAAATGAATAAACTAATTCCCTGGTGGTCCAGTGGACCCAATCCCCAGCCTGATCACGGGCCTTCAGTGTAATTATATTCCCTGGTGGTGCAGCGGTATCCCCCTCCTAACCCACCCACTCAGATCCATCACCATGCTCCCCCCCAGTCAGCTGCAGGTGGCTGCTTCTCACCAGCAAGACGCCTGGCCAACCACTGACTGACAGCGTACAGTACAGCTGTATGCATATTGGTCCACTGCATGGGTCAATGGGTGTGCAGACCATACTGTACTACACAGTCCCGATATGTGAATGGTTCTTTCACATTTTGGGACTGTGTAGTACAGTACAGTCTGCACGCCCATTGGCCCACACAGTGGACCAATAGGTATACTGTCTTATTGTACACTGTCAGTCGGCGGGCAGCCAGGCTGCTTGCGGGTGGGAAGCTGCTGCCCACCACTGACTGGGGGGAGTGGAGTGGCAGATCTGAGTGGGCGGGTGGGGAGAGGAGTACAGCTGGACCACCAGGGAATATAATTACACTGAAGGCCAGCGATCGGGCTGGGGATCAGGTCCACTGGACCACCAGGGAATTTAATTTCATAATATGCCTGTGATTGAGCAGGGGAGCAGGTTCACTGGACCACCAAGGTTTTAAATATGTTATGCCCACAATTGGGCACTGGGGTAGGGTCCACTGGACCACCAGGGATTTATTTTCTTTATGCCCAATACTGGGAATTGGGGTATGTTGCCCGCCAAGGGGCAGGGGTTGTCAGTCCCCGATGGCTGCAGCCTGGCAGGGTGCAAGGCACAAGTTGCCAGGGATCAGTGCACCTGCATGTAAATGGGGCCATAATGACATGCAAATGGCCCCATTTGCACCTTGAATGCATAATGGCCTCATTTGCATGCCCAGCACTGAATATTGTGGTTCAAGCACCTAGCGCACCCGCACTTGTGCTGGAGCATCCCCCTGCTCCTCATGTGCCACTTGTGCTGGCGCAGTGCCACTGAGCCATGTACAGTGTGGGTGGCCCCACTGCCATATTCAATGGTGCTGAGCAATGGTGCAGCACTGTTGAATATCACCCGGTTCATACCCTGGTGCATCCCAGTTACGCTGCACCCAGGCTTGCACCCCTGCCTGACGCAGTCTGAATATCTGGCTCCTGGTCCTTATTAGGTTAATATATAGTAAAAATGTGCACAAGCAGGACCTCATATAACAGCAATGCAAGCCATGAACATTCAGCATCGACAAATGCTTGTTTTCATATCTGTTTTTGTGACTGTCAAGTAGTATGTCTTGTTTCATGAAGTTGCCTAAAGTGAGCAGGGCAAGATTTGCATGATTTCATGAATTCTTCAAAAGTAAAAGGCTATTTCTGGAGGTACTTTGATGATTTATGGAGGTTTAACAGGAGTTTGTCAATTTGTTTTACAACCCTTTTGGCTCAGTTGAGTAATTTGCTAAATTATCTCCTTTTTTATGGCTTGCTGAGTCTCTGATGAAAGTCAGTCAGTGTGTGTGTGTGTGTGTATGTGCATGTGTGCATGCATGCATGCGTGTGTGTTTGTGTTTGAAAGAACACTGTTTACTTTTCATGAAAGTAAGTCAGTGTGTGTGTGTGTGTTCTTGAAAGATCACTGTTTACTTTTGATGCTCTTTTTAAAGGGGACTTATGTTTCTCTTGGTGACATTTACAACTCCACAGCCAGCTCAGACAATAGATCAGTTGAATGTGGAGGGACCCCACTCCTTCGAAACAACACACAGCTGAGGAGAGGAGGGGCGGGGGGGAGGAAACACAATTTGAATAATTCGAAACAAGACTTGCTTTCATTCCTCTCATGCATAACAACAAAGGCATGCTGTGTTTGCAATTCAGACAACTTTCTCTGATGACAGCAATACGTCTGCATGGCTCAGCCCATGCAGCTGTAAAAAAACCTTAGTGCACACTCTGTACAGTGGCTGAGTCACTCACTTTGAAAGTGAAATAAAACAACTGGCAACTCTGATTTTAATACACACAGTGAGCTCAAAGGGGCAGAGGGATGATGTTTGGCAGTTGGGCAACTGGGTAAGAAAAATTAATTTTTAGAAAGTCTTTTACTTGACAAATTGCCACGAACACTGTTATTGCTATAGATTTTTTAAAACAAATGAAATACAATGTATGTAAATTAGAATGTTTGTTTTGTATAGCAATGTGATTTATGTGATAAAGTCTGTGATGCCAAAACTAGTACTTCTAGTGTGTGTATGAGAAACTGCTGCACATATATTGACCATTTACAAATTATTCAAATGTTTTTCCTATCCATTTCATAAGCCCTTATTTTTCAGCTCAAGCCCCAAAAGACTGAATCTCCCTTTTAGTGTTTATTGCCCTATGTTATGGAACTCCTTTACTTTCTTCATTACATTTTTTAATTCTAAACTTCTGGCAAAAACAGATACTGTATCAAACTAGTTTACATTATTTATATTTCACTTAAGTCTTCATGTTATTACTTATAACTTTATTACTATCATGCAATGATATAAAGACAATTGTTTATAAATGACTTTGTCATTTACAATAAACAGAATAAAGTATGAGGCAGTGTGTGTAACTCAAATTTTACACATGCTTGAGGTGTTGAATGTCACATAAATCCCAAGAGTGAAACTCGAGGGGTTTATTTTAGCATCTGACTCTGAGTGTGTGTGTAAAATTCAAGTTTACACACCACCCCATATTTTACTTTATATAATTGCTGGGTTTAATTTTTGTCCCACAGCAATTTTACGAAATAAAGATAAAACCATCTCTGTGTAGCCGCGGTCTGCCTGGGTTTCAGTAGGATCAGTGGCAGTCAGACATAACTGCTGGAAGAATGTCTTTTTTCTCTTTTTGATTTATAGGAACCAGGTAGTGTTAATTGTTTTGGAGAGCTGTTTCTTTTTTTTTTAATTGTACTAACCACCGAGTCAGAGAGGTGGTCTCATACCTGAGCTTTAGGTTGCTTGCGGCAGTGATGTGGAAGAGCTGGTGGCTGGTGCTGGCACATTCACAGCAGAAAGAAAACCCGGTGTGTGTTTACCATAATAAACACTCCTTTATTATAGCAAATTACACAACGGTTTTCAATGGGACAAAAACTAAACCCATTTATATTATAATTATCAATATTTGTTTAATCCAAAGCATTGATTGTTGCATTATAAATTACTGCAACTTATTTGTTCTAGCATGCTGAAGAATACCACTGTAAACAAGCATTTTACTTAATGGTTTTATCCTAATGATAAAATTAATTGAAATTTTCTGAAGTGGTTTTCCATTCATACCAATTAGGTACCGTCATCAAAGGGCAAACACTATATTCATCCTTCAGGTCATCAATTGATATGATATAGAATAACAAATCCATTGCTGACTCATGGGGTACTCCACTCAGCACATCAATCCACCACCACCACTCATTGTTTCTTACTTGTCAGACAGCTTGTTATATACCACCTAGACACTATGTGGACCCCATACTCTGCTACATTCTTCATGAGATTTATTTACAATACAGTGTCATAGACCATGCTGAAATTCATAAAGACAACATCTACACCTGGCCCCAGTCCACCTCCTTAGTTATTACCTATAAGAAGGTGGTCACGCTGGCTTGACAGGATCTGCCTGTGCAAAACCATGTATGCTAGATAACACCTCATTTTCAGGCATGTTCTTGGCCACCACATATTTCATGATTACCTCAAACAGTTTTTGAAGCACAAAGGTAAGGCTCACAGGTCAGTACAGTAGTTACTGGGGCATGGCCATGTCTTTATCATTAATCTGAGGAAGAAATGGTGGCAATTTTCCAGTCCTCTGACACTATGTCTATCTGTAGGTGTCCTGAAAGACATCATCAAGGGGTCTGTCCTGATTCCCTTTTAACTATACAATCACTCCAGAAGTCCTACAATTGCCTGACTTACACTTGCCTGACAGGCAATGAGATGACACTGCTTGTCTGACAATACACTTGCCTGACATGTGTATAATCCTGACATGCTGTTGCCTGACAGATGAATAATCCTGACATGGGATTGTCTGACAGTCAAAATGTCTGTGACCTGGAATTAGATATATTAAGTACTGGGGTGTGGTGTGGGTGTATGGGTGGAAGTCCCTGCATGTAGTGAGTGCCTCAGTATGCATCAGAGTAGTAGGGCTGTTAGAAGGTGGAGTTGCTGCTTGAGTGGATGTGTTCTGCCATGGCTCAGTCCATGCACATTTGTCTTCCGTGCATCTAGCATGTGCTGTCAGGGGAGATTCTATGTATGTACTGTTTAATTCATGTGTGAGTGGTGGAACTGTGCTCTGTGTGTTGTATTCTGATGAGAGAGTTGGTGAGCTGTGTATGTGTGGTGGAGCAAGTGAGGAGGTATGCTTTGTGCGTGGTTTTATGTGGGTGTGAGGTGAGAAAAGGAATGTATTTTACTTATTGCATAGTTCAATTTTAGCAGTTTTAGCATTTATTTACAGGGTTTTCATCCCTACAGGGTTGTGTTATGGGTTATCCCTCTGAGATAGTCCAGGCATTGTCACTGAGCTCTGCTTCTGAGGAGAGTAGACAGTCTTGTTTCCTTGTCCGTAGAGATGTGGCAAAGTTTTACTTTGCCTGCAAATTTTCCACAGAGTCACCAAATTTGCCTCTGCTGATCAATTTGTAAAGTTTTCCCATTAAATAACAATTAGCCATTTCTAAATTTGCCTTGCTTTTGTTTTTTTAAGTGCAAATTGCACTTAAAAAACAAACGATGCAGGCAGAAGTTACAAATAGCAAATCTCCCAAATCCCTGGTGTGTAAACCCCCCCACCAATCACCAGCCCCAATGTAAAAAAATATATAAACAATTAAATCCCTAGTGTCTAGTGGACCTCCCACCCCCTACCCCATCAGGTAGTGTCCAACCACCCCTCTCCTCCAACCTGACCTCTGAGCAGGTGACCAGTGTAAAAATCAAATTTGTATTAAAAACCACCCTCTACAAGAAACTGTGCCCACTAATAGAAGAAATGCAACTCTATATGTACAGTAATGTGTTTAATCATGTTGAGCAAGTACTGGTAATTGCTGGTAACACAAGTAGATTTGCCAGACTTTGTAATTAAGGAAATTTGTTTACTTTTTACTCTATGTATGCTTGTGTATCTTTCCTTTTTTACTCCTGACCCAGGAAGTTCACTCGCTGTTCTGTTTGTTCATGCACATAATGCAGTTCAGTTTACCAAGTGCCATTTTTAATGTACTTAAAGCACAACAGTGCTATTTGGATGTTATTGAAATAAAGATAAACTTTTACGATACTGTCGCTATTAATGACACACTGGACTAGACCACGAGGATGAGGATATGAATGGGTGTGTACTTGAACAAGGGTACAACGCTAAAGGGTCAGATTGAGGGGGCAAGGTGTTGGGGCACTAACTGATGGGTTGGGGTGGTGGGGGGTCCATGAGACACCAGGGATTTCATTGATTATATATTTATTTACATTGGGGCCGGCAATCGGGGGCTCCACTAGACACCACAATGGATTTCATTGATTATATTTCTTTGTTTTACATTGGGGCTAGTGATTGGTGGGGGGGGGTGGAGACCACTAGACGCCAGGGATTCAATTGATATTATAATTTTCCTTTTACACAGGGCCAGTGATTGGCAGGGGGCACCCACTACTAATAGGAGTTTTCACCATGAAGTGAGGAATTTTTCCCACAAAATTCCATACTTTAGGGTGTATCTGTGCTCTGTTAATTGGCAAATTTCACAAATTGCACTTTATGAATTGAGCGCAATTCATGAAATAATTTGCGGAGTGAATTATACTGACTTGGCACATCTCTACTTGTCTAAGTATCATTTTTGGAGATGGGATTTCTACTGAAAGCCTCTGTCAGTGTGTTCATTTGTTGTTGTTCTCTGTGGTGTTCCTGTTTCAATCTGTGGAGTCTGACGTGTGCTTTACCAATGAAGGTGGTTAATCATCAGTGCAATGCTTCAACATTGTTTTGTGTTCTGGGTATTATTTATTTATTTATTTATTGAAATATTTCTCCAGGAAGCACTCTAAGCAACAAGTTGCTCATCTCGCAGTGCAACTTGGGGGGTAGAGGAACATGAGGATAGCATAAAGAGATTTGGTACACAAAATAGATATACAATTGATTACATTCAATAAAGTGAACAGACTGTACAGAAGTACTGAAAAGGAGGAATGCTAACAGGTATGAACTAGATGGAATACAATGCTAACAGTCTTGAACTAGATAGATACGACAGCACAAATATCTTTGGCAAACATTTGGTGGGACATAGCTTTGTAGTTAGAAAATGGCTCGATAGAATACAAGGAGGTTGAACTAGGGCAAGATTGGGAGGAGAGACACAGATAGAACAACATTTGCAAGGTGTAACAAAAGTGCAAGGTTGACTATAAGTGCATTAGAGATTAGGGGTTAGCCAATAACTATGGCTAAGAAGAGGGGGAGGTTGGTGGGTGGAAGGCATATAGTCAGAGAGCGGGGGGTGGAAAGGTGGGGATTTAGAGGAGGGGAAGGCAAAGAATTCCGTGTTCCATCAGGTCTAGCACAGACCAGAATTCTGGTGAAAATATGGGGGGTGGGGATGTCTAAGGGACGTGTTATTTCTTAGTGTTTTCTTTATGCGTTCAGTGATATAGTTGTCTTTGAACCAGTCAAGGAGACCGGTGCTGCATTTTGGCATGTGAGGTCGGAGTTTTTGGAATGCAGTCTGTATTTCTTCAGGTGGCAGGAAAGCTAAGGCTAGTAAGTGCCATATTTTGAGACTGGAATCAAGGTCTGTTCCATAATATGATGCTAGTCCTTCACTTTGGAGTTTTTTCCAGATGATTTGGCCAATTTGGAATCTTGTTTTTTTGTAATGGGGAATTCCTGTTTGCAGGCATAGATAGCAGCTTGTTCGAAGTCCGTTATGATGATATTTGGCTTCAGAGTGAGGCAATTTTTGGCTGCAATGTCATAGAAACATAGAATTGGCTGGCAGATAAGGACTTCTTGGCCCACCCAATCTGCCCATTTCCCTACCAAATGGATAAGCTGCAGATCCTAGTTATCCAACAGGCTACTTCCTCCTACCCCCAACCCCTAGAATTGCCTTATGTCTGTCCCATGCATTCTTGAATTCCCCCATTGTTTTTGACTCCACAACCACCTCAGGAATGCCATTCCATGCATCCACAACCCTGTCCATGAAAAAAATACTTCCTCACATTACCTCTGAGATGTCCCCTTCTATCTTTAAATTGTGCCTCCCGTTCTTGCACATATCTTTTTCTGAAAGATGCTACCCTCCTGGACTTTGTTGATTCCCTTGAGGTACATGAAAGTTTCTACCATGTCCTCCATCCCTCCTTTCCTCGAGGGTATACATATTAAGCTCCATAAGTCTCTTGTCATTCATCTTCTGGTGTAGACCCTGCACCATTTTAGTTGACTTCCTCTTGACTGCCTCCATTCTGTCTATGTCCTTGTGGAGATTAGGTCTCCAGAACTGCACACAGTACTCCAGATGAGGTCTCACTAGCTGTCTGTACAGAGGGATAACAACTTCCTGTTTTCTACTGGTGATGCCTCTTCCTATACATGCCAGTAGCCCCCCCAGCCCTCCTTACTGTCCTCTCACATTTCTTGCCCACCTTTAAGTCATCTGATATGACTACCCCCTTTCCATTTTTGTTGTTGTTAGTATCTCACTCCCCATTGTGTACTCTTCCCCTCAGTTTTTGTTTCCCAGGTGCATTATTTTGCACTTCTTAGCATCGAATCTAAGCTGCTATACATTTGACCATTCCTCCAGCCTTGCCAAGTCCCTTCTCATCCTTTCCAACCCACCCTGTGTATCAACCCTGTTGCAGATCTTTGTGTCATCTGCAAAGAGACATACTTTTCCTTCCAGTCCCTCCTTAATGTCACTTATAAAAACATTGAAAAGGACCGGTCCTAGAACTGAACCCTGTGGTACCATACTAGTAACCCTCTTTTCTTCAAAGTGGACTCTGTTTACTATTACCCTCTGTGTCCTGTTCTCCATCCAATTTTTTACCCAGGCTACCATCTTGGGACCCACTCCCAGGCTGGCTAACTTGTATATTAATCTTTAGTGTGGGACTGTGTCAATACCTTGCTAAAGTCTAGGTAGGCCATGCCCACAGCACCTCCCTGATCTACTACTTTGGTCACCCAGTCAATGAAATATATTAGATTCATCTGACATGACCTACCCACTGTGAATCCATGCTGTCTTGGGTCCTGTGCCCCTCTGGCTTCTAGGTACTCAACAATTCTCTCCTTCAGAAGTGATTCCATAATTTCCCCTATCACTGAGATCAAACTAACAGGTCTGTAGTTTCCTGCCTCTGCCCTGCTTCCACTTTTGTGAAGTGGAATCACATCTGCCCTCCTCCAGTCCTCAGGTACCACCTCATCCTCAGGTACCACCCCATCCTCACATGATTTGTTAAAGAGGGTAGTCAGTGGTGTTACTAGTTCTACTCTTAGTTCCTGTAGTAGGATAATGTAGGTTTACTTGGATTAGAGCTGTGCAGAATAAAAAATTCCACCCGCAGAATGCCTGTGGAATGACCATTCTGATTCCACAGAATTCTGAAGAGTTTTCATGAAAATTTTGTGGAATATTGCAAACTTTTAAATGTCAGTTAGTTATTTCTCTATAATTTTAAAGGTACACATCCAAATAACACCAAATTTGGAATATAAGCAGAAACCCATGACTAACTAAAGTATTCTGCATTTCAGAGTTATAGATTGAACGGGTGCAGAGTTATGGGTTGCCAAACATTTAATCAAAATTAAATTTTACGTTATTTTGAGATAATTTTAAAATTTCTTATACAAATTTCTCTATAATATCAGGATTTAGAGAAGCATGTAGAAGGCATATATGCACCATGTTTTAAGTCTTAAGCTTTAATGGGAGCTGAGTTATAGGTTGCAAAATATTTTGCCAAAATTTGGATTTATGTAATTTTAGTATAATTTTGATAGCATTCTTTGAAATATTACAAACATTGCCAGGTATACATGTTATCGCTACATTTGTATATGCACATAGTTTCAGATTTCTAGCTTTAAATAGGACTGCGTTATAGCCTACCAAACATGTTGCCAACATTTAAATTTTAGTTAGTTCCCTCTAATTTTAAAACTACATATCCCACATCTAACCAGAGTTGAAACATTTAATTTACTATACCACATGGTCATTTCTGAAAAAGTTCATATTTTCAGTTTTAAATGGGATTGAATAACAGTAGTCAAACTTCCACAACATTAAAAATTTAATTTTGCAAGAATGTAAACTACAAATTTATAAATCCCTGAAACTTTAAAACTAGAGACTGCAATATCATTACATTTGGCAGGTTCTTAGACCTTACAGGGAGACTGTGAGTGCAAATTTTATTAATTGTTTGCTGTGAGAAATTGCAAAATAGCATCTGTTCTTAAAGCCAAATTCCAAGAGTCTTTGTGAAAATTGCAGAATTTCATGAAAAATTCCATAAAACTGGAATTTTCTAATTTCACTCAGCCTTATCGGGGGGGGGTTCTAATTAAAGGATAGGGGTATAAGTGGCAGGTACTGCAGGGGGTAACCATGTTCTGGAGTTAGATGCACAGTTTCACCAAGAAATGGACAGCTGAGTTGGGTAGCACAATAGTGGTAGAACCCCAGGTTGGAGCAAGAAAGCACAGAGTGCCAACAATTCCAACCTGAATTCAGGATATTTAAGGATCACATCCAGTAAATTTATGATCCAGGGAACCTGGTGTAGACATGCATGTCTAGGACGTAGAGCTACTCAAAAAGATGTAGAGGGGGAAGACAATGTCTTGGGCAGCAGGAAGAGATAATTCTGGCTATACAACAGGGTAGGTCAATAGGAAAAGGCATAGGTAACTCACATTTTAAGGGAGTTTGTCACTGTAATGAACAGAGAGTATATCAGTGGGATCAGTAGTTATACTGAGTTAATCTGACTATGTCAAAAGAGAAGGTGGGTGGGATAGTCACCCAGTGAGGAACAGCAGAAATACAAAAAGATCATCTTAGCTTATCAAATGAAGTAGTGATATGTGCATTGTTAATGCTAAATTCCGCAAAACAAAATTCTGGATGCTTCATCTACAGAATATACTATCATAAATATGTGAGAAAATGTTACTAATCATTTTTTTTCTTCTGCAAAATTAAAACTGCTTAACCAATTTATCCAGCTGTGTTTGACACCAGGATGCACGGACTATGGATATGCATGTCAAATGTTAACTGAATGCATGCAAGAGCAGAGAAGTTTCAAACATCCACATTTTTGATAGTTTTCACAAAGTTTTGCAAATATTTACATAGTA
Source organism: Neoceratodus forsteri (assembly GCA_016271365.2). Classification (NCBI taxonomy): domain Eukaryota; kingdom Metazoa; phylum Chordata; order Ceratodontiformes; family Ceratodontidae; genus Neoceratodus; species Neoceratodus forsteri. The sequence goes on along the minus strand of CM057458.1, from coordinate 872,028,078 downwards.
GTTTGAACCCCTGTAACTTAAACATCTCTAATCTAATTCTCTCCATATTTAGAACATTCTATAAGCATTACAAAAAGGCTATCTGCACTAATTTACTCATGTCTAGCTCCAAAGGTGCGTAAGTTATATGCAGATGAAAGTTTTTCATGAAATTTCCTGAAAAAAGTAAAATGACAGATTTTGAGCACGTATAAATTTGAGATGATGTATCATATTGTCATGAAATCTGGTACCTTGTTAGAACACCTATCATCAAGAAAGCATGCTAAATTTAAAATCCATGACCCGATAGATAGTAAAGGTATATGCAGATACAAATGTTCATGAAATTTCACACAAATAATAAAATTACAACATTTGAGCACCTATAATTTTGAAACTGTGTCACCAAACTACATGATATTTGGCATGTGTATGGTTATTGACCCAAAAAGTACATATTCCAAATTGCAGAGCTCTAACTTGAACAGTTGTAGAATTATAGTCAAATTACTACATGTTAATAATTCCACAAAATTCCACAAAAGTTTACAGGGTTTTGTGAAATGTCATTGAAATTCAATGGTTTCAGAATTTTCCCATTCTCACAGCTCTACCTGGGATTTGGACATCATTAAGTTATACAGTTGTGGTACTATTTTATCAATGTCACCATCGCCAGCTGGTGAATGTACGGAGTGGAGCTGTTGAAATAGTTTTGGCATAGTTTTAAAGGTTTTGTCAATGATCCAATATTGTGCAGTTTTTGTAGGTTGACATCCGTTCTAAAGATTAGGATTTTATGTCCATCTGTGGTGATGTCTCTGACCAAGAAAGGTTTTCTGTTAGTATATTTTAGGTTGTTTGGTATATTTATGTCTGCCAGTGACGTTAGTTCTTTTGGTATAGTTTGTCTTTTGGCTCATTTCAGCATTTGTTGTAGATCCTGTTTTTTGGGTAAATTTTACTTTATTTCTATAGGAATGTTTGATGTCTCCGTTTGTATAATTTGAGCAGGTGTCTCATTACTGGTTCTGATTTTTGCTTTTAATACAACTATCACTGCTACTACAAGTGCATTCATTGCTCAGGTGTGTGGTTGTGTTCAGTATGACTACCAGGCTAGTCAGAGTGGCTAGGGCTTCCACGGAGTCTAGACTGGCACAGGGAATTTAGGATGGAGAATGGACTTCTTCAGATATATTGTAAAGAGAAGGAGAAACAAAGACCAGATTGTGAGAATTAAGAAAGGAAAGGGGTGGGTGGAGAAGGGGAGAACCTGGCAGAGGCACTGAATGAATACTTGTGCTCTGTGTCCACAAAGAAAAAGGGGGTCAGATACCTCATGGGAAGGGTGGAGTGGGGATGCAGGACTGATATCATGATTACAGAGGACAAAATGCTGGAAGGACTAAGGGTGCTGAGGATGAACAAGGCACCGGGACCACACGACATTCACCCTAGGGTACTTAGAGAACTAGCGAATATCCTCTGGACCCAGGATGTGTGCCACAGGACTTGAAGATGATCCATGCAATGCCCATTCATAAAAGTGGTCCAAAGGATGATCCAGGCAACTACAGACCAGTGAATCTCACCTCAATCATGGTGAAGCTCATGGAGTCAATCCTAAAAGAGAGGCTGGTGACCATTTTGGAAGACAGCGGTCTCCAAGACAGTCATCAACATGGTTTTGTCTTGGGCAGATCCTGCCAGACAAACCTAGTTGGGTACTATGACTGGGTTACAAGGGAACTGGACAGGGGCCATACAGTGGAAGTCCTGTATGTGTACTTCAGCAAGGCCTTTGACTTAGTGTCACATGGGAGGCTGTGTGAAAGATGGAATACATAGGGGTGGGAACACAAATGGTCAATTGGATCACCAACTGGCTGAGGGGTAGGCAGCAAAGGGTGATGGGGGGAACTATCATCACCAAAGGACATTACACACTGGGTGCCCCAGGAACCGGTACTGGGACTGGTACTGTTTGGGATATTCATAGCCGATATCTCACATGGGATCTAGAGTAAGATCAGTCTGTTTTCAGATGATACTAAGATCAATGCTGTGGTAGATTACATAGAGGGGAGGAGGGGGCTGCAGTGGGACCTGACCACACTACGGGGGGTCAGACACATAGAAGTTGGGGTTCAATGCCAGGAAGTTCAAGGTCCTGCACTTCGGAGCAAGGAACCAGAGGAGGAAAAATCAGCTGTGAGGGTTACAGTTGGAAAACACCATGGAGGAAAAGGATCTAGGGCTTCTTATAATAGGTAGTAGAAACCATTCAGCTCAGTGCAGGAAGTTGGCTGAAAAGGCAAACAAGATGCTGGGGTGCATAGCTTGGGGAATCTCCTACAGGAACAGAGAGGTGATCCTTCCCCTGGTCAGGCCACTCCTGGAATATTGCAAGCAGTACTAGCATCACTTCCTGAAGAAGGACATCAGATTACTTGAGGGGATGCAGCATATGGCATCGAAGATGATCCAGGGACTGGAGGGAAAATCCTATGAGGAGAGGCTGGGAGAGCTGAACATGCATTCTCTGGAGGAGAGGAGGGATGGGGGCTATGATCAAAACCTTTAAATACTTAAAGGGAATAAACAAGACTAATACAGAAGGAATTTTTCAGATTAGAAGGGGGAGAGACATGAGAGGGCATCGGCTCAGATTGGAGGGGGTGAGATTCAGGATGGAAATCAGGAGCCATTTTTTCATGGAAAGGGTGGTAGACAAGTGGAATACTCTGCCTGAAGAAGTGATATCATGTAGAACAGTGGGAGGATTTAGGAGGATGAGACAGAGTTCGGGGGTTGTTATGAGGAGGGAGGGAGGGTGGGGTAGTTGCAAGTTGAGAGGCTAGCTGCACAACTGAGCAAACTAGACAGACCATGAGGCCTGTTTCTGCTGGCATGTCGTATGTTCATATGTTCATATACATTTCCTCAGCTTGTGTTTTTCTGTCATATTCATGTTTACTGCTTGCCCTTTACAGCCAGTGGATTTTCAGGTTTTGTAGCTCCAGTACTAGAGGTCTCATCTGTTTCACTCTTTTACTAACAGGTATCCTGCTATATTTAATTTGCCATTTCCTCATCAGGAAGGTACTAATTTGTATGTCTCAGCCATTTTCGGATTTTGGGTCAGTTGTTCCTTGTCATATTCGTTTGTCATTTTGTCAGGTTTCTCTGCTCCATTTCTATGTGTTGTGTTTCAGGTGTGTTGCTGTTTGTTTAAGTAGTAGGCAGGTATCTCGGGTTTTGTGGAAGTCTCAAGGGATGTTTAGCGTGTCTTTTCTCTAGCTGGTTGTTTGTCTGGATATTGTATTTGTTGGTATAGTGCATGTTGGGAGTCTTCAGTTGGGCTGCTGTTTGTTGGGCAACTGTTAATTGGGATCTCATAGTAGATCCATTACTCCTAGATAACTTTCATTTGGACCCCAGAATTTTTTTTCTGGATTTACACCACCCAGCTACTTAACTAAAAATGTTAGCTTGATCAGCACTGCCTCTTTTTTGACCTGCATCTTTTCCATATCTCCTCCTCTGAAAGTTTACCTTAATTCCTGACTGGATATTGATGCAGTTTTATTCTTTGACTCGTGTGTTTCCCCATCTTGTTCAATATTTCCACCTTCCCCAGTGATCGATTGCACCATCTATGCTTGCCTCTCCTTTTATCCCTATTTTTGGGAAAATATATATTTTTTTATTCCTCTCAATCCCCTGCCAAATTTTGTCTTCAAGATCAGTCTGTACATGGGCATGTAAACTCTGTATTCCTTTTGTAATGCCCCATATATTTTATTTCTTTTGCTCTGCTGTCAGAATCTGTCCAGTATCATACTTCTCATTTTCTCACTTGAATTATCTTGAAAATATTTGGGCAACTATCAAGGCCTCTACTAAATCTTCTTGCCATTGTCATACCTGGAAACCCATTTAGTTACTGACTGCATTATATCTTGCTTCAGGGTGTCCCACTTGGCATTGGAACTCCCACTCAGAGGCATCTTGATCAATGTAAACTCAATCGTATGCCTCACCTTATTGAAATAAAATTGCCTGAAGTTTAGTGCCCTTGATTATTTTTTGTTTGTCTACTGTAGTTTCAACATTTTTCTTTAAATCCAATTCAATCATGGCCACCTTTTACCAATATCTTCTCAAACGCTATTGCTCTTATCATGTGTTCCTTTATAGTAAGCTGCAATGCTTACCTGCACCATCCTCTAGTATGGTTCTCAACATCTGGAACTGGTTAGCATGGGTCAATGTCCTCTGCCTCTTCTATCTGCCTCCCCATCCACCCTCCCTCTACTTATCATCCATCACTTCCTCTACCCTAGCCCTAAATGACCTCTGACAGGGCTGTTACCATCCTGTCTGACATGAATCTTAATTGCCCTTCCCCACTTCCCCCATTCCATTTCTTAGCCTTAGTTCTGGCTAACCCAATCTTTAGCACTTCTAGACAAATTTGCACTTCTGTTTTACCATAGCTAATCATGAACTGTTCAAATTACTCCCTATTACCTTCCCCTAGATCAACAACTTGAATCTCCATTCATCCAAATCAAGCGGCTCATTTATATATCACTTAGAGTTTACCATTATATGTCATTTTGTTCAATTGCGTTAACCAAGTTCTAAACTACAATCATTGTACCTATATAGTTCCAAACTGTTAGCATCCTGCTGTTTCATTGGATCATTGCAGATTGCTCAGTTTTATTTGTATGTAATTCTAATGTAATTCTTTGTTAGTGCTTCATATCTATGTATACTAGCCTCATGTTCCCCTCCCTCCCCCCAGATCACACCAGGAGACAAGCAATCTGTTGTGCAGTGTGCCTTCCTAGTGAAACATTTCAGTAAATAAATAAGCTGCAGATCAAGAGCCTAATACCCTCGTGTACCATACTTAATATGTTGAGGAAGAACACAGTCCTTCATAACTTACAAGAAATTCCTTACTGCTTCCCCTTGGGTACGTTCTACTTCCCTGCCAAATGTTAAGCAGCAGTTACTAATTAAATGACCTACAAGAAGTAAGCCACAAACACATTTACATGCTGAAACATCAGTCAAAGCACAATTAATGATTAATTACATATTAGCAAATTATTGTTGTCTTTGCTCAGTTCCACATTGTCTCTTTCATTGTAGCTGAGTTAATGCATTTTGAATCATTTACATGGCAAATTGCTGTAGTAACATGTATTGGGTCCATATCATTACGTTATTTGAGACACAATAAGAGATACTTTGGCAATATGGCTTAAGTGGTTGGTTGCTAGAACGTATAGTCTTTATTAGTGAGGGAGGCCTTATGTAAAATGGATAGAGTTCACCCCAGTAAACTTGCAATTTGCAATAATATATTTATTGTGTGTTGCTTTCATCTAAGGTGATGGGTACAGGCTTTTGTTCCCTTATTGAAGGTACAATAACAAATGTTAAGCAATAAGTTAAACCAGGGATGGGTCAGTGTGGGGTTTAGCAATGTCTCATGTCGTGCAGCATGAGGCACTGCTGAGTGCTTAAACACGTGAGAAGTAGATTAATATCACAAAGACCCATGCCCTTAAGTGACTTATTGTGATTTTTATAAAGTGGGTAAAGGAAACCCTGCCATTTGATTTGTCAGGACTGGTGTCCTTATGCCTACCAGAATCTTTTGGGAAAAGATTTCTTGCAGTCATGTTAGTAAAGTAAATATACTCACTTTTCAAAACACATTAACAAATGTTTCTGCATATTTAATTAAAACCCATCCCATCCTAGACATGACAAACACACACAAAATTAAAAAAACACAGTTATTGTAGTAACTAACCTGTGTTTATTTTTGCAATTCTTAATTTTAGCCTGTAATCCAGGACCACCAAATTGCTGCACTGCCCCCATCTGCTTCATTCCATGCTGGTGCTCACCAGCAGTCACCCATCCCTTCCATGGCAGTCCTGAACACTCAGACTTCATTCACCTGCACTCCATGCTGAACCTCAGCCAAGAAGACAATTCCATTTCTAGACTGCCACATGTGAGTACTGAGCATGATGGGTGGGTCTGATTTAAACATGGACTACTACGCTTTCCTACTGTCACAACCCTACTGAGAGAGTAGAAGGCATTCAATTTATATAACACTGATCTGTTTCTAGTGCATGACAAGGCAGCTACCATGCCCATTGACAGTCACTCCAGCAGCACCACCTGCCACATCCCTAACTGCTCAGTTGCACTTGTGCCAATAAATATCTGTGCCACAACTGACAGCAAAGAGCCATCAAACAGTAGCACCGATTATGACCTCTATAACCACACTCACTGAAAGCCATGACTTTCAATGACACTCTGAAAGCCATGGCTTTCACTAATACACTAGAAGCAAAGTCGAGGGGGTGCTCAGCAAGGAGTGTTGAAGGGTGGTCAGCAATACAGATTAGTCGGCAATGAAAAATCAGGGCTACCTTTTCTGGATGGGTAGACTACAGGGAATGTGAAATAAAGCTGAGCTTACGCTCAACTATCAACCCTCCTCTAGTGGCATGGGAAGCCTCAATACTAGCTATGCTGCTACTAGCCATACAGGGAATGCAAAAACAGAAACTACTTTCTGCTAAAACAAAACAAAACCTCATTTAGCCTAATGGTTTACATTTAATTAAATGTGTGCATTTCTTTTAACTCTTTATCAGTTAAGATCCATTTTATAAGTGCAAAAAGAGACTCTAGGGGTGTGGCTTTTTATCTGATAAGAGCAATTCCCAACTGCTGAAGGATCTCATTGCAAGTACCTTGTGCTTCACTATGAATGTGGACTGTGCTCTTCTTAGGCAATAACGCACACACTGTTGTGTCTTATTGCTTACATAGCATGGACCCATCTATAAAACACTGCTTAAACATAATGCATAGATTTAAATATTTCTTAGTTACAAAATGCAAGAAATCATGATGTGATGCATCTACCAATCAATATAATAGTCCAAAATTAAATATATTTATTTATTTCATTTTGTTAACTGGGTAGGCCCACTGAGCCCAAATGGTCCCTTTTTCAGGAGTGACCTGGAATTAGTTACATAGAAACCTGTTGGATACGCTACTGTATGTGCAGCTGGTAGTTAAGTATTTGTAATACATGGGATTCCATTTTTGCCATCGAAAGTCAGAAAACTAAAAACCCCATAATACTATTGATCTAATATCATGAAGTCATATTGCCATTGATCTGACATTAAATCAATAGTGCTGATTTCGAATCCCTATAAGGCTCACACTGACTCTTCTTCCTGAAACTGAAATACTGAGCCAGAAGTCACCCACTGAAATGGAGCCAGAAAAACAGTACAGTCTGACCCAGAAATTACAAAAAAAGAGACAGACAGGACCTTGTGGTTGCAGTGCAGCAGATTGAAAGGCATGTGTATGGATTGACTTTTTCCATGGAGATCATGGGGGTAGGTGCATGCATGAAGTTATCAGCCCTTGCCCTTACAACCTGATGTGTGTGCGAGTGAGTGAGAGAGCCGATTGGGGAGTGTGGTAGGGGATGGGAGCCGGACCATGTGGATAGTAATAATCAGGCAGTTGACATGGAGTAAAGCTCAATCACAGGGAATATAATAACCTCAAAAGCCAGACAGAAAGAATACAGGAAAAGTCACACGTACAGTAATCCCATGAAATACATAAAAAACAACACATGGGTCTCTACCTGTTACTGTACTGTGCTACCATCTCAGAATTCTATGACATAAAAATCTTCTCTAGCTTCGCTCTTGAGGTTATGATGTCAGAGAATCCTTTGATAGTGTTACAGCACTGTAACAGATAAAGTCCCATGAGTTATTCTATTTTTGACAAGTAAGGGGATTTCTCCTAAACAGGGTCACACATCTCTGGTTGCAACATGTACTTTTAAAAGCCATAGGAAGTTTTCATGTATGTATGTATATAATAATTTATTTATTTTCTATGACATCTACAATATTTAATACAGGTGTGCAAGCAGAGATACAGTAAATAGAAATATTGTTTCCAGTTATGGCCTGTGGGAGGGCAGACCGGTAAAATAAACTACACTACATAGTGTCTACCCACCTGCCCCATGTTTTTTTTCTATGTTTTTTACCCATACTTAATAGAAGAAATAGGGGGTGCTAGATGCACATTCGTGCAGACTTGATAGACCTCTAGGCCTTTATCTGCTGGCAAATTTCGTAAGGAATGAATGTTTACCATGGTATGCAAGAATTCAGGATTCTGCATAATTCTGCTGACAGAATGTGCAATCCTCCCATCCGACTTACAGTACATAGAATGTTTACCACAGAACACAAGAATTTAGGGTTCTGTGTCACTCTTCTGACAGAATGTTTATGCCAGCAACACACACACACTTACACACACGAGAAGGACAAACATAGATTCATGGCCACAATTTTAAACGTGGCAAGCTAAGTAGCAGCTGTTTTCTTGTCAAGAAGGTCAAAGAAAAAGAGGAAATTGTTCAACCAGGAAAGGCAGTCTAATCCAAAGCTTGTTTCTAGGTGTAACATAGGAGCACAAGAAAGTTAAGTGACTTGCTTAGAATCAAAGTATGCAAGTGGAGGCTGACGGGATTCAAACCCAAGTCTCCAGGTTTGTAGCTCAGTGTCTTTTATCACTATGTTATACTGCCTTGAGGATTGAAGGTGGAGATGTTGTGGTAAACAGAGACATACTAGAATTCAAATACTATAAGCAGTACTGTACATCATTTTTTAAATTAAAATATGTGTATAATAAGGGGATGATGAGAGAAAAGGCAATTAAATGCTTGTTTAATTCAAGAGATGTTTTGTTTTTAGGTTCCAATCAAAGGTGTTCAGTGAGGATGACAAAATGGTTCCTTTTTTTTTCTTTCATAATGTAAATTGTATTAAATTTCAATTGAAGTATACATACAATGACCACTGAAGATTCAATAAGAGAACAGGGCAACAAAACAACTCTAGCTGGGACAGTGCACCTTAAAATTACATCTCAAAGTTGTGGTCAACATTAATACATATACATAGCTAGAATGAAGTAATGTATGTTAGATACAGGGATAGGCATGTTTCTATAACCAGCAAAGAGCTGTTTTGTGACAATCCATAACAATCATTAAGCACTTCATTTCTGTTTTGTAGAAGAGTATTTTTTTGTTTCCAGGAGATTAGCTAGCCAGAGGTCAGGAGTTAGATCTATGAAACTTGTTGCTGTCTTGTTTCTTGCTTCCATCGGGGGGGTAAGTACCATGGCATGTAGTGTCCCTGTGGTATTTGACAGAGCTCAGGTGATAGGTACAGTAGGCCCTCCATATGCTGAGGATGTCCTGCATTTTAACTTGAGTGGAGTACAGAACTCTCTTATAACCCTAGCTGGCCATCTTCCCCAATTACAAGATCCACTCTGTCTTCATGTGGGGGTCTACTCTCTCCAGTGTCTTAGTGCAGCTTATCAGCCCTGAGTTGTGACTGCTGGACTAAGGTTTACTTCATCTGTGAGGCCTAGCACCACCAGCAGTCGGTTAGGGTAAGAGTAGGGCAGAGGTGATGATGGCAGCCCTGCTGTTCATCTCTCCAGTACTGCTCCAGACCCACACATTCCTAGAGAAGGTGGTCAATGGTACCCATTTCAGAATTGCATCTCCTGTACTTATCTGTGTTTGTAAGTCCCCATGTCTGGAGTTTCTCTGGGGTATGGTGCCAGTAATTAAGGGTGTTAAACTATGTAGTGATTTCTGGTGTCTTCAGCCATGAGGCTTGTTCCTTTCCAACACTTGGACTAGGATTCCTGTGAGATATGCCAAGCAAGTTCTATGCATCTCTGTGCTCTGTGTGGCTGTGTGGGTTCCCCTCTGAGTCTTAGCAGGCCCTTCTAGATTTGATTGACATTGAGTGGACAGTTATCAGCTGGGTGTAATACTCTGGTTTATTGTGTGCTCCCCACTTTAGCTGGAGGCCTAGAGAATGATCCAGTGCATGCTGAAGCTGGAGATACTGCTGGTGATGCTTTTTATTCAGAATGAACTCCCCATGTAGCTACAGTAGTAGCCACAGACATTGCCAGCTATTTCCAGATATTTCATGAAATTTCTGAAGAGTTTCTCTCTGCTGTCCCTACTGTGGGAATGCAGAAAGCAGGAGATATTTCTGGAAATATCACAGAAATTTTGAGGAAATAGCTGGCAGTGTCTGTGGCTACTTCTGTAAGTAAGAGCTTTAAGGTAACCTGTTATCTTGCCTATTTGGTGGGAGGAGTGTGTATTCCCCTCTGGGAACAGGATTTCTAGGCTACCAGATGGCACCTATTTTGAATGCTGTTTTCTGCCTTCAGGGAAAAGGGGAGAGGTCTGCAGCTTCTAGTGAGCCACTTTACCAAGGCACCTCCAGATCGTCTGTGTGTGGCTGAGCATCTGGTGCACTAACAGCCCTGGTGGGAGCTTCCAGAACATTATTATCACCTGCAGCCTGCCTTGAAGGACATGTGACACACATCGATCCAATTTCAGTTATTCCTCTGGTCCAGTGGGAGAGGAGGCCTGCACTAGTTGGAGAAGCATGTGTGCTTCCTGCCTAAGGGTGCAATCTAGCAGGTTATTGCCCTCCTTATCTAGTGGGTGTACCAGCTCTTTGTGACTAATCCATTTGGAACACTTACCCCAGTGGAATTCCAACATTTTCTGATGTGGTGTTCAGAATGTCTCCATTTTGATCTTTCTGGGAATGTTTATTTATTTATTTAAGTTTAGGATTAATGTTATCTAGGATGTCTTGAATCCAGGGGATTCACATCATTTTGAAAGTGTGTGCCAGTCCCAGTGTAAGAGATTAAGGCTGTTCCACTGTCTAAGGTTGTCAGGTTTAAGAGATTGTTGAGTTTTCCCAGTTTGCTGAGGTCCCATAAGAAATGGATACCTAAGTTGTGAAAGCTATCTTCCACAACTTTTGTAGGCCCCATGGGTATCCAGGGAGATCCTGAACCTGAACCCCTGATGGCAGGATCCAGTACTTTGACACATTGGCCTTGTTCCCTGACAGCCTGCCGAAAGGCATGAGTAGATCTAGGATGGTTGGGAAAGACTTATCTGGATTAGTTAAGGTCAACATGATGTCTTTCACATATACCAGAGCTTTGAGTTAACCACCTAGGCATATACCTTGGATGTTGTTATGCCAAAGGGTTGCCTGAAGCAGCAACTCCAGGGCAAGCACGAGAAGCGAGGAAAGAGGGCATCCCTGTTAGGTTCCTCTGCCCAGAGAAAAGGGTGCTGATGTCTGCGAGTTGCTGTGAACTGCAGACACACCTTGGAAAAGGGTTCTGATCTGTGCAATAAGGGGCAAACAAGGTCAAATGCACCTAGCCCATGGAACAGATAATTCCACTCGACCCTGTCACATGCTTTTTCAGCATCTAGCAAGACAAGGGCCAAGGATGTATGTGGGTGTGTCACCTTCCATATTAGGTTTGAGTCATCTGGTACTGTCCATTCCTTTGCACTACAGAACAAAACCCACCTGGTATTTGTCCACCAGACACACAGCTATTGATATTAGCCTTGTTCCCAATACTTTGGCATAGTCTTTGCAGTCTTTTGTGATGAAGGAGATAAGGTGGTAGCTCTGCATAGGCTGGGGTCCTTACCAGGTTTGGGGATTGCAGAAATCACAGTTATTCTCGGGGGGGGGGGCTTTCCCACCCAGACTGCTTCAGACAGAGCATCCATCAGTGAATGCAGCTACTCCAATTTAAAGGCATACAGGAACTCCACTAGGTGCTTTGCCAGCAGGAATGTTTTTTAGTCTCTTCTCTAGCTCTGTGGGGGAGAACGGATTGTCAAGGGCATTCTTGAGCTCTGTGGATATTGATAGAAGTCCCAGAGGAGATGTGAAGGATCAGAGTTTCTCCTGTATCAGAGAGAGCTCCCGCTTGTACAGGGTTTGATAGAATTCCCTAAATATTTTGAGTACCCTTCTTCAAGATCCCATCTTTAGTGTGAATGCATAAGATTTCGAACATTCCTTGTGCTTTTTCAGCTGACATTCCAGTAATCAGCTGGGGCATTCTCAGCTTCCTAAAAGGCCTGCCTGAGCAGGATTAAGGCAAATTATACCTGTTGATGGAGATGCTAGTTTCCATTCCATTACAATGTGAACCAGTTATTAACACTAGAAGCACAAGAAGATGCCTGAAGTCAGCCCTGTATTTCTCTTCCATGTCCTTGAGGAACTCAGTTGCTCCTCTAGGTCTCTGGTCCTAGTTTTCTTGAGGTGGGTGATATGGCTTATACACCTGCCTTTGATGTAGGACTTTAGTATGTTCATCTCACTGCTGCAGATGTGTCCCCTACGTGTTTGACAAAATAAAAGGATTGCATATCCTTTGCCAAAGTTTTGCAGAAGTCAGGACCACTGAGGAAGGAGGTGTTGAATTGCCAGTGCCGCAAGGGTGGGGTGTCAGAGCCATCTGGCAGGAATGTGAAGAATACTGGGGTATGGTCTGAAATTCTCATGGTGCTGATACTCACATCCAGCATATCTGGTACCCACTGTCTGGGTAATAGCAAGACATCGAGTCTGAGTACAACTGATGAGGGGTTGGCAAGAAAAGGTCTCATCATTGAGGGTGCTCCATCTGTTAGGATTTTCACTAGCCCCAATTTGGATACCAGGTCCCCTAATTCCTGAGAGACAGAAGTACAGGGTCTTGAGGGGGCCTTGCTATGGTCTAAAAAGTCATCGAGTACCATAGTGGCATCCCCTCAGACTGTCAAGTATTCTTTTTGGATTAATGCAAGAATTTGTGTCAGAGTGGTGTAGAACTTGGTATCTACAAGAGTTGGTCCATAAATGTTACCTAGCATGATCTCCTGGGTACCTAACATGCCTTGCACAATTACATATTACCCCCTGAGTCAGTCATATCTATATCTGCTGCAAAGGTGACATATTTATTTATTAATATAGCCACCCCCCTGCTCTTTGCATTGAATGCACTACTAAATACTTGTGAGACCCACACCATTTTGAGCTTTCCTGTTATGACAGGTGTCAGTTGAGTCTCCTGGAGGAATGCTATCTCTGTCCCTCCTGCCTTAAGTGGGTAAGGATTTTCCTTTGTTTAACTTGTAAATGGATGGCCTTCAGATTGCAGGACACCCATTTAATGGGGTGGCTGGCCATAACTATATTGATCAAAAGAGCAGAGAGGTAGTAGCCTAGTATATGTCAATCTTTGAGGTGCTTCTGGGTGCTTACCAAGCCTTTCTGTCTGACAAATGTGGTCAATGGGTGTGTTCTAGAAAGATCCCTGAGGTCGTGTCTTCCACCCCAGCTACCCATTTACAAGGATAACATGAACATTCTTAATATGGACTTTACAACCGACCACATATTTATAGGTCGGATACAAACAATCAGTAAGTAGAGACAAAACAACTGTGAAGTACTAGAAATCAGACTGTCCCAGGGGCTATAACATTGCCAGGGATTCAAGTAATAATTTCTTCTTAGGGTGCTTAACCTAAGCGGGGCCAGAGAGCCATGAATCATTCACCCCTTATCCCTTTAAGTCTAGGTTTGCAAGAATTGATCCTAGACCCACTAATATAAATGTTAAAAATCCTGAGGAATCTTACCTTATTGATTTGATTTTAACAAACTTGCCACATAATTACAAGGAGTCAGCTGTGATGGCCAATATATGTGGTGATTGCAGTGTGGTGTATTATGTTACAGGAAGTTCACCTACATTTGTTCAATGTGTATCTTTTAAAGCCTTTGAGTATCTTGCCTTTGTGTCAGATATGGAACAACCAAGTTGAGAGTTATTAAGTTTGATCCCTGATATTAATAAGGGGTAGTCATATTTTGTCTTTGAATTAATGTCAATTTACAACAAACAATTTTCCTTTAAAGACTAAAAAAATTAAAAACAAATTTGCCCTGTGTTATTTATCTTACCTAGTGAAACTAAAGAGGGACAAAAGCAAAGCACGGGGAAAGGTTTCAGTCTCTATGGCAACGTAGAACTGGGAGTCTTATAGGAAGACTAGGAATAAATATGTACTGTAGCTGGTGTATGAATTACAAAAAAGGACTTCCATCAGGAGAAAACAATGAAGGTTGCCAGAGACCCTAACAAAATTCTGGTCTATCATAAGGGATCTAAATGGTCACGCTAAATCCAATACAACTATCCAAATTTCAAATGAAGAAGGCTATGGACTCCCTATTTTGGGTCCCCTTACTTTTCTCTCACTGAGCTGTTCACACTCAGTTCCCTAATTTCTTTAGTCTACCCCAGCCTTTTGCCTACGTACTCCTCTTTCTCTTCCCCTTCAGCGCTATCACTCTTCCTCCTCCCCTTATTCCATAGCAGCCATGTGGATTCCCTATATGAGGTTCCCTTATCTTTCTCTCACTGACTAGATCTCACTCAGCTCCCCAACTGTCTGAGCCTACCACAGCATCTTGCCTGCTATTCCTCCCTACCCCTGCTCAATTTCTTCACCTTCCTTCACCTACTACACTGCCCTACCTCCCTAATACTTTTGACTACTCTCAATCCTTTGCCTACCCCCTCTACCAACTCATCTGTTCATCCCTTCACCTTCCCTCATTCCCCCTCCTCTTCACTCTCCTACATCTCATTTCTACACCCCCTAGCAAAGTTGAAAACATCCCTTACTGGACCCCCCTGTCTGTACCTTCCCCACTCCCATTTCCAAACCTCTTGACCTGCTTTTCTCCTCCTCACTTTGGTACACACACACTACCCAACCTCTTCCTATCTGTATATTTCTGCACTGTTCCTCTTCCATTGCATGGTCTGGACACCTTCACCCTTCCTGAATTACTGACCAGTACTCCATCCATTAAGTTTCTTTTCCTGTTCCATCTCTGTCCAATCTCTCTCATCTGCCATCCTTGCCCTTTCCCATTCTGACATAATCCCAATCCTCTCTTGCCTCCTTATAGTAATCTACCACTCTCTCCTGTCCCTTCCCACCCTTGTCCTTCTAAATGCCTATGATCTCTTTTCCCCAATACTGCTTCCCCATGCCACCCACTATCACTCCCTCCACTCTTCTCACACCTACCACTTCTCCCCTCCCTCCCCCACTGCTCTACCCTTATGCTCCCCCCCTGGTTTTATGACTGTGGGTAGAACCTACAGCCATATCACCTTAGCTTGAAAAAGGGTTTCCGTGGAACACATTTTTTAGTATTTTTCAGTGTGTCCTTCCATAACACTGCAAATTCCTATGGCAGTTAAAACATACTCCCCTTTTTCATTTTAGAATGATAGACACATAACCCCAAGCTTCTTTTCTCTGAGAGCAAATGCGCACACCTTCCAAACAAATCTAAATATCTTTAAAACTATTCAGTGTGCACAAAAACAACCAGTGTGAAAGTTGTTCAAGACAAAAATATGTTTCACATGATTGTAGTCACTATTCTGAATTATTTATATTTTGTAAAATGTTGTCTTCCAAACAACCTCATTTTTTTCTTTCTAAGTGAACACAGTAGGAGTCATACCAAACAAATGTAAATATCTCAGAAAGTTTATAAGTTACCAATATACAACCAACATGAATATTGTTCAGGCAAAATGACCTTTCAAATGAGGTTAGTTACTCATCTGAATTCATTAAATATTTTTAAATATAGCTATCTGAAAGGTGAAAATTGTGAAGAAAAATGAAAATTCAAGTAACAAAATGGCCATAGTTTAAAAATATAATTAGTACTGCTTAATGAATAAGCTCATTTGAAAGGCCTTTTTGTCCTGAACAACTGTCATGCTGAAGCTTTATGTGTAATTCCTATACTTTTAGAGATATATACATTTGTTTGCCATACCTCCTACTGAACTTATAACAGTTTAATTTCTCTAAAGCAATGAACCACTTTAAGTGAAATGAGACCAGACCATCTTGTCATGCTTAATTTAACAGTAGATCATCATGACTTACTAGTACTTCAGTGGAATTATTTTGTGCTTACCAGCTTAAAACAAAATGATCTGCTTATTGGGGTAACATTAGATGTTTTCAGGATGGGATCATGTTAAATCTTTTCTGAACAAAATCAGCAGATTAATTTTAGTAACTATTAGCCAGCAATATCCTATGAGATTTATATGTGAAGCTGATGCTGACCAGATAGGAGGAAGAAGGACGACAGAGAAGAAAAAAAAAACAATGGCTGTCTGTAAAACCTTTAGGTATCTATGCTGTAACACTGATTTTTTTCATTTATTATGTCCTCTTTGGCAACTTCTATTATTAAAACACATTAAATATATAGTTAACTAAATCTTGACCTTGGGATAACTCTTGAATGACTCCTAAATAAGTTTTAAGCCATTCCTTTTACAGGAGGTCAAGACCTGTGCAAACAATCAACTGTTATTTTTTCATATTTTTTTTTTTTTTTTTACAAATTTCCATAGTAAAAGTGTGGAGAAATAGAAAATTATGTACAACTAATCTCCTGTGCATTTTCAACTCAGGGAGAAGTTAATATTTGCACAAAATCAAACCCAAAGTTTATGCAGTTTTGTTCAAAAGTTATTTTATTCTAAAACTTATTGGACTGTTGAGTGTTACTTTTCCATATATTTTTACAAATTTCAGAAGTAAACGTGTGGAGAAATACAAAAATATGTACAACTAATCTCCTGTGCATTTTCAACTCAGAGAGAAGTTAATATTTGCACAAAATCAAACCCAAAGATTATACAGTTTTTGTTCTAAAGTAATTTTATTCTAAATCTTATTGGACTATTGATGAACTGAGTAAAGAAATGTTTAGATAAAACAAATTGAAGACTCCAGGATTGGGAGGTCATTAAAATTGCAAAGGTAAAATTATGAAACCTTAAATGAACTCATTAAGACCATTCTACTTAGTGGCCCAGATATTCAAACTGCGCCAGTTTGTGGCGCAAGCCCCTGTGCAGCTCAAAATAGTTGTGCAGGGGTGTGGCCAGGGCGATATTCAACGGGTTGTGCTATGGTACAACTGCTGAATATCGCCCCTAACCCACCACTGTGCACAATGGAACTGCGCTCAGCATAAGTGGTGGGAGTGGAACATTTGAGATCTTGGTGGCACAAGTTCCATTGTGCCATGCATAGCACCTGTGATATTCAAGGGTGACATGCAAATGGAATATAATTTATGAAAACGGGGCCATTTGCATCTAATTAAATCCCCATTTGCATGCCATTATCACGCGGAGTGTGCCGATCTGACAACGTACTGGCGCCTGCCAGGCAGCAACCGTCGAGGACGGCGCCCCCTACAGCTTGACCGGGCATAATAGTATTCTCCCCATTAGCCCGATCGCGGGCATAGCCGTACTCCCCATTAGCCCGATGCGTGGACATAACTGAAATGCTCCCCGAGTAGCCCGATCGCAGACATAACAGTATTCTCCTCCCCATTAGCCCGATTGCGGGCATAATAGTATTCTCCCCCATTAGCCCTATCGCGGGCATAATAGTATTCTCCCTCCCCATTAGCCCGATCATGGGCATAACTGAAAAGTCCCCCAGTAGCCTGATCGCGGGCATAACAGTATTCTCCCCCAGCCTGATCGCGGGCATCTGTCCCCCAAGTCCAATATCCTGGTGGTCCAGTGGACCAAATGGAGCCTGATGCGAGGCAGCATTCCTCACCCCCAAAGTCCAAAATTCCTGGTAATCTAGTGGCCCCCACCACACCCACCCATGGAGCCCACCACCCCACTCCCCGTCAGCCGGCGTTGCAGCACTACACCCGCCTGCCGCCCACACCCTGGCCGAGATTGACAGCTTGGTATGGCTGCACGCCCATTGGTTCAGAGCATGAGACAATGGGCATGCAGCCCATACCATACAAGTCAGTCCAGATATGTGAATGAATTCTCCTGGCAACTATAGACCTATCTTGCTCCTCCCTTCCCTGGCTAAACTACAAGAGTCCCTTGTATTTACTAGACTTACTAATTACCTTAACTCCTCAGACTTCCTCTCTCTTTTTCAATCCAGCTTTAGAAAGAATTATTCTATTATTTCTTCCCTCCTCTGTGTCACCAACTTTATATTAACAGGCATGGACCAGGGACTTATCACAGCAGCCACCTTCATTTACTTCAATAAAGCTTTTGATTCAGTGTCTGATCCACTACTCTAAACAAACTTTGCTCTGCTGGTCTAGCTACTCAGGCTGTGGACTGGTTTTGGTCTTACCTCACTGGCTGCATGCAATGTGTTCAGGTTGGAAGCATCTTAATCCCCCCATACTAGCAGGTGTCCCTCAAGGCTCCATTCTGGGCCCTGTCCTTTTCTCTGTGTTTATGAATGACCTTCTATCTGTCTGTGTCTCTTCCCATATCTATATGTACACCGATGACATGGTCATCTATGCCTCTGGACCTTCAACACCAGCCATGAATTCCTCTGTACAGATTGACTTCCTTAGGGTTTTGTGTTGTTTCCAGGCAAATGAACTCAAGGAAAGCACTAAGAAAACTGTGTCCATGATTTTCAGCAACACTCAGAAACTTGCCAGGCTCTCACTCCTCCTTTTCCACCCATGATAACACCACACTTGACGTTGTTCTTGTCTTCAAATACTTTGGCATCTGGTAGGACAGCTGACTAGACTTCTCTGTCCATACTGATTCGATACTCAGCACACTCTCTCCTAAGCTCAATGCCATGTATCAGAATAAAGACAACCTCTCCTCTCAGGTCTGCTGTGAGCTATTTATTGAAATGGTCCTCCCAGTCTTTGGTTATGTTGATGTGATCTTTGGATCTGACCCTCCTAATCCCTCTCCAGACTTGACTTCCTCTATAATACCTTTTGCCATTCTAACTTACATACTAACAAACTAACACACTAAAACAACAGCAGAATAGGTCTAACGGTCTCGCTCTCTCTCTCTCTCTCTCTCTCCAGTCTGCTCAATTTTCAGCACCCGCACTGAAGGCCAATTTTGGTGTCCCCCCACTCTGCCTTGGGTTATATGGTCCCCAATCCCAGATGTTTCACCTGTATTGGACATGGTCAGATTTACCCTCCCCCTGTACCTGTCCCATCCCCTCTTAAACCCATCCACAGTCTCCACCTCTACCAGCTCCCTGGACAGTGAATTTCACAGCTCCACCACCCTTTCAGTGAAGTAACATCTCCTTCTCTCCCCTCTGAGCCTGCCCCCTTTCAGCTTACACCCATGACCGCTCGTTGCCCCACCCTCCTTCCTTTGGATCACCCTGACTAGGCCTCCCTTATTGATCCCTTTCATGTACTTAAAGACCTCTATCATCTCCCCCATCTCTCCTCTCCTCCAGGGTGTACACGTCAAGCTCCTTGAGCCTGTCCTCATAGGTCCTCTCCCCCAGGCCCCAGATCATTTTGGTTGCCCTCCTTTGGACCCTCTCTAGGAGTGTAATGTCACTCTTTTAATGTGATCTCCAAAACTGCACACAATATTTGAGGTGTGGCCTAACCAAGCAGTTGTACAGTGGAAGGATCATGTCTTTTCTGGAAGGTAATCCCCCTGGTGATACATCCCAGCATCCTATGCCCCTAACTCTTCACCCTATGCACACCACTGATTCCTCTACTCTTCCCTCTCTCTCTCCCCTCTTCACCTACAGTGAAGCTCACCAGGATCAAGCCTGACTCTACAGAATTTTGCAGTATAGTTGCTGCAGAGTACAATGCAATTTCAATGGGAGCTAGTCCCTTTTGTCATGCAGAGAAACTGTGTACATTGACAGCATCACTGTACTACTCTTATCTCCGATTCTTGTTTGGCTCCCTTCCCTCCTACCTCTCCTCACTCCTCTCCTCCTCATCCCTCTCTTCCTACCAGCTACACTCCAGAGACTCCTGTACCTTCTCTCCCCCCCAGCTCTCTATCTAGTTTGGGACAGGCTGATTTCTCCTATTGCCTTCAATCTCTCTGGAATTCTCTACCAATCTCCCTTCATCTTGCCCCATTTCTTCTAACCCTAAAACATATGCTATCCCTAACCCTGCCTCATGCTTGCTCCCATCTATCCTTCTCCTGAGATCCCGGGGTGAGGCACTCACTACCCCCATTAATTGGATTCCTTATATACTGTACTATACTCCAACTGATCTGTGTCTTTTGCTGGCACCTACAGCATAAGTTTAATTTCCTAGCTCTCTTCTTCATTTTTAACTTTCTCTCCTGTCTATTATTGCAGCTTTTTCTTATCCTATGCCTTTGTCAATTTGCTTTTGTCATATCCATGACTTACTCCAACCCTGTTGCTCTCATGATACAATTTTCAAGCACCTTATAATGTTCTCTCAGTCTCCACTCACACTTTCTCCCCCAGAGGCCTTGCCCTACTTGAACTCTACCAATCTGTTCCTACTCCCATTATATGTTGTAAATTAGTAAATGTTACCATCGCACTGTTCTGCTATCTTATTCCCTCATTTTTGGCATGCCAATATTGTTGCCCACTGTAACACACTTTCTATTCTGGTTCTTATATTTAGCTGTTATAACTGCCTCTTGTTTTGTTTCCAACTCCCCCCTCCCCTGGAAATGAGCCTTGGCTCATTGTGCCTTTCCCAGTTATCAAACTTATAAATAAATACAAACATTTTGAAATGGGGCCCTGCTTGCTGACAGATTCAACTAATTTTTTTGTTGAATCTGGAATTTTTTGGGGGAACAGTCAGTGCAAAATGTGCAAAATCCCTGGGACAGTGGTGACCAGGAAGAAATACCCTCTTCTCATTTAATAAGATAGAAATGTATGAAGTGCTTGAGCTTCAGTTGGACTTAAAAAAAAAAAGCTGTGACCTAGATGGACTGACTCCTGTTATGTTGAAATATTCAGCTCCCCATGTAGCTGATCCTCTTACATATTTATTTAACTGTTCTCTTTCTTCTGGTATTATTCCTCAAGCTTGGAAACTGGCCAGGGTTGTACCACTTCTTAAAGGAGGCAGCCCTGGACAGATGACAAATTACTGCCAAAGTCACTGATTTTCAGTTTTTACAGGAAAACTTGGTAAAATTCTGAAATTTGGACTTTCTACACACTGGTTAAAACAGAATTTCACAGAATCCCGACATTTTGTACTTGAACAGTAAATCTACAGAGTGTGTATTTTTCTTATAATTGCTTCCTGTATTGTTTTCAATTTGCATCATTTAATACCCTGTATCTTAAGCCTTCATTTATCCTGAACATGTATACACATGCTAAATGAATGACAGTCGAATCACAGTAAACGTTTCTGAAATTTCATGTCTTAAAAAAACAGAATGTCATTATGTTAATCACCATCTGTCCTTCTCTGTATGCAATTGCACTTAATGATGCATGTTGGGCCTTCTAGCTGGTACCACTCTTAATGTTTTGGCCCCCCCTTGCTGGGCACTTTCCTGAACCCTGCATTGGTTCCCAACTAAACATATTTGTTCTTACTGTTTTGTGGGAATGTATTGTATTGTATTTTACTTATTTACAAATTTGTCTCAATTTGACATCCTGCTAGTGTTTGCCTGTTACATTTTTGCAATGTTTGTTTGCTTTTACCTGCAATGCTCTAAACATCTCTAACCCATCTGTAATTGCCTCCATATTTCCTTGTAACCTTCCAGGTCACACCTGCAAATAGGCATCTGTTTGTGCCTAGTGTGCTTACCTGGTTAACAAAATCTAAATCAATTAATAAATACGTCACTGGCCTTTATTATCACAACATTTTCCTGCTTTCTCTGGATTCTAAGTCACTGGAAAGACTGTTGGCTAAGTAGGTAGTAGCACAGTCATGTAACCATGGTCTGTTTGATAGGCTCCAGTCTAGTTTTTGTAGAAATCACATCACAGTGATCTCCATGTCAAGGTGTGTTGGATGACATCAACAAAGCAATGGACTCTGGGCAAATTACTGGGGCCATCTGTGTTGACCTCTCCAAGGCCTTTGATGCAGTTGACCACTGAATCCTGTTGGATAGGTTAGCTGAGGTGGCTTTAAATGAGGAAACTCTAAATTGATTCCACCCTTATTTAAGACAGAGAAGTCAAACTATTGTGGTACATGGCGATGAGGCTTCACCACTGATCATTTCAAGAGGAGTTCCTTAGGACTCAGTACTGGGTCCACACCTTTTTTTGATTTAGCCAAGGTCTAGAGGCTAGTGAGGGAGACTCACTTCACAGCTTATATGTGGATAACATAATAGTCTATAGATCATGCCCTTTAGTCTTTGGAGTTCAAGACAAGTTACAGGAAAGTTTTGATGGGTTACTAACCTTTTTTTAATACCTCATAGTTTAAGCTGAAGTCCTCCAAGACTAAGTTAGGCTTTTTGGCACAGCTTCAAAAATGAAGGCCTGTACAAACATTTCAGTAAAAAATCAGTATGATATCCCATTGAAATTGATAGAGATTTATACATATTTTAGCTTCTAGCTAGACCCATCAGGTTCAGGAAATAAGCATGTGAACATATTGGTTGTGCAAATGGTTAAGAGGGTTGGTCTGTTCTACAGGAACCAAAATTATTTGACCCAGGAACATTATTTGCTTATGTAGATATCATGTATGACCATGCTTCAAATGACAAATTATAAAAACTTGAGGTCCTAACATACACTTTACCAGATAGATTTTTAAGTGCTCTAAGGATACCCATCATTGTGACCTTTATGAAAGGTTAGAGTCAATTTCCCTACCTGACAGAAGGAGGTTATACAAGTTAATGTTAGCTTACAAGAGTGTGTTGGGTCAAGTGTCAGTGTATGTAGGGAATAGGCAATCTGTTAGGAGAGTTAATTCCTTGAGGAACTCAAATTTCCATGAAATGGTGGTTTTAAGAAAGAAAAACTAGGGCTGTGAGAAATTTAACTTCTGCTGGCAGAAGTTTGGCAAAAGTCAGAATTTTGCTTTCTTGAAATTTTGGAATGCACTTTGGCAACTTTCAAAGAAATTCTGACTTTGAAAGGTGGAATAAATGTATGAATTGCTGATTGTTGTATTAAACTACAGAAAAAAATTCTGCAGCACTAATCACTCAGTAGTCAGTTCTGTAGAATTTGTTTCCTCAGTTTAAAGATCAATGGAAACTGTTGTATTAATGACAATAAAGGTATCCAACATCAAAAGTGTGTTTTTATGACTACTTACCAATTTTTAAGCATTACTGTTGGATAATTAGTGCTCCCTTAATAACAAACCCCACTATAGAAAATTCAGGTATAATGAATGAACCACGTGGATCCCAATATAAATCAGCTGTTCTTCTGAGCACAATATTAGACAACTCAAATCAAGTCTCTAATTAGAAGTTTTCCCAAACAAGCTGAATAAAGCTGCTCAAATTAGATGCCTTGCCTGCCTTTATCTATAGGACACTGTATAGAATACTGTATAAGTTTGATTATCTGAACAGTACTATAGCAAAACACTGGCCTGACTTGCGTTCAGTGTTCAACTTCCTGACTGCCATAGGACTGCTAATTTCGAAGTCAGCTACAGTACTTAATTTAAATCACAGATCCACTTTACCAGTATCACTTAGCTGTGCCTCTTCAGCATCTATTAAGCACTGCACCCTATCTCGAAGTGTAGGCACTCGCTCAGCTCCTGGAAAAGGACAATGCCTGCCTTTGTGTATCATGCTCACTGTTCAATACCTGACTGTCACCATGCAAAATACAATTTTGAAAATTGTTACAGTACAGTACTGAATTTAAATTTAAAGTTTCATTTGCTTCTGCCGTCAAACCACTTCTGAGCACTGTACCTCCTCACTCAGATAGCAGACTAAAAAAAAGAAGAAAAATATATATCTGCAGTACAATTTATATCTGCACTAGCAGTCACTCCCATGTTCGCTCAGCCCAGTCAGCTCTCTCACATATACAGCTTAGTACAATAAACAAAAAGGAACTACTGTATAAATATTATTATAAAATACTGTAGTGAGTGAGCACAGCTGATTCACATCAGAAGCAATGTGACGGTTCCACCAGTGCACCCATCATTATGGCACTAGGGATTCAAGTTTGAATCCCACTTGTAATGTGGGGGGCTGTGCCCCTCGCACCCCCCACACCACCCTATATTTAGAGTCTAACTTCAGTAGGGGTGGACCATGGGGAAGGGGTGGAAAATAGGGGATTTTGCTGCTCTGTTGATGGGCGCACTCGGACTGGCGCAGAGATGGCCAGAAGGGCAACATCACTCATTCATAATACCTGAGTTTTCATTATAGCAGGGTTTGCTATAGTGAGGGGAGCACTGTGTATTGAGGTAGTATTATTTCTATTGCCTGTTTCCTGTTTTAGTGTATTTTGTTTACGTGTCTTCTGTTCTGCTATCTGAAAAAAGACAGCTCAGCATTTTCATTATTTAATAATTTTGTCAGTATAGCTTATCATTCTAAAAATGTACTTTCTTGGTGAAGTCCAATGCCTCTCTAATATTATAGTACATTATTAGTAATTGTTTTCTCTCTCAACTCAGATCGAAATCTCACCCCCCATGCACACAAACACACACACACACACACACACACGCACACTCTTTCACTTACTTTCCAACTTAGATAATGTTTGTGGGAGGAAGGGCAGGGTACTTGGTCACTCATACCAGAACACTACTGTTTGAAGAAGCACCATGTGGTAACTGGCGAGCAAGCTGAGAGAGGGGCAACTAAAAATGATAATAAAAGAATATTTGAATAGTTTTGTGAGTGAAATTAGTTCTATGTGTTAAAAATTATTACCTTGAGTTAGAACTGTTACTTGGGCTGTGATATTGTAACTTTGGAGGCTTGGGAACAGTTGTTTGGCAGGGATAATTAGAGTGAAATTTAAATGTGTTGTTTGCCTGGTGTTAGGGGAAGGGGACATTAGCAGGAATTACCTTGTCTTTAACAGGAATTGCCTTGGCTTTCATTGTTCACTTGGGAACATAAGCAGCAGGCTGGTATGGACAGAGGTCTGGGGTTATATTCTGTTTAAACTGAAATATTTGAATAGTTTTGTAAGTGAAATTAGTTCTATGTGTTAAAAATTATTACCTTGAGTTAGAACTGTTACTTGGGCTGTGATATTATAACTTTGGAGGCTTGGGAACAGTTGTTTGGCAGGGATAATTAGAGTGAAATTTAAATGTGTTGTTTGCCTGGTGTTTGGTAAGAGCCCTCCCATGCACCCTGTTTTGTAGGCTTTCTTAAATACTGAAAAGCCACTGGGGGTTGGGATTGAAGGGCTGAGTATTTCTGTTTGGGACTGAAATTCGAAGCAACAGGAACTGGTGGGCCTGTGACATCATACGGTACCTGATGTCTGCATACACACACTGTTAGTGGGACTGAACACACACTGGACTGTATGTGTTTGTGAGACTTGGGAACTTTATTGGTGGGGTTGAAATTGGGTTTGTAAATAACTGCAGTCAGTATAGAGAGAAACTGTATTCCAGGGAAAAGGACTGAGAAAAGGGAAGTGCCATTATAAACAGAGGGGATAAATAGGGTGGCATATTCCACCATGGCAGGCATCTTCAGAAGGGTTGTAGGCTGCACAGGCTGTGGGATGGCAATAATTCCAATTGGGCCTGGAGAGAGGGAGGCTGCCCACTCTGTAGACAGCTATCTTGTATCAGGAGTGAGGTATATTGGTTAAGGAGTAAGCTGTGGGGGGTGTCCAAGGATAAGGGGTGTGGATATGGGCAGCAGAAGGGTGGGGCTGAGGGGAGGCTGGGGCAATGCTCTGAAATTACCGGACGTTATGTTACAGCAAGCAGGAAGGGGGATATTAGGGACAGAGGACCCTTAGATAGGGATGTTGACACTGAGGGGAAAGCGTACGGGGTGAACATTCTGAATACAAAGAGAGTGGAGGGGGAAGAGTCAGGAGGGACTGTTGTGCGGAAGCCTAAAACAGCAGACTGTGGGAAGGGAGCTCCTAAGGTGAACAGAGCAAGAGGGGAAGAAGAGGGGCAGTTTAGAGGTGCAGTCAGGGGAAACTCGGGTTACTTGATGGAGGCTGACATAGAGTGTCACAATAAATTTGAGCTACTAAGCAACCTAGAGGGGGAGGAAGGGGTTGGTGGAAATTAGGAAACTTATACAGAGGCCGGGGGGAGGGAGTCGGATACCCATAGGGCATCACAGACCGGCAATGGAAAGGATAGAAATAGTCCCAGAGGGAGAAGGGGAAACATAAATGTTAAGCAAATGGGGGAGATGCAACATATGCAGACATGAGGAGGAGAGCATGATTGGAGAGAAACTGGGAGACAAGGAGGTGGAGAGCAGCCCCTTCAGCAGGGGGTCAGTACCAAGGATGGGCCCTAGCTAAAGGTGACCCACAGAGAGCCCCTGGAGGCAGGGGTACTATTACAAGGGGGGAGGATGGTGGTGTGGGGGAAGGGGAAACCATCAGGGCCAGGACAAATGGTTCAGATAAGAGAGGGTTAAAGGGGACACCTATTCAGAGGGGGTTTGAATTAAGTGGGCAAAATAACCAGGGAGGCAGAAAGAGGAGGGTGACAAGGGGGTCTCTAATAAGTCAGGAAGACTCCCATGGAATTGAGATCATGAATAAGAGGGGGAAGGGGGCTGAGAGGGCATAGTGGAGGTAACCATAAGGATGATGGCAGTGTTAAGGTTCTGTTATTGGGAGACTTCGATGATTAGGGGTATCCAGTGGGAGGGAGACGGGGTGGATGCCATAGCAAGGTGATAGTAGAGTATCTCTGGGCTGACAGTGCACAGAGCAAAGTTCATGGTGTATGAAATGGTTAGGGAATGTGGAGGAAACCGGATTTCTGGTGCATTTGGGAACTAACGATCTAGAGGAAATAGCGCTTTTGAAATCCAAGCAAGGTTCCAAGAACTTGCCAGAGTCTGTCGGGATAATGGATGCAACATTTCCTTGGAGATATTTCCAGTACCAAAGGCCTCAGTGGAGAAAAAATGAAGCTCACAGAGGTTAATGACTGGCTCAGGAAGTGGGGTGAAGAGAGTGGGTTGGGGTGTTAGGGAACTGGAATGGAGTTTGGGAGGATAAGGGACTATATGCCAAGGACAGGCTTCATCTTGCCCCGATTAGGGAAGGAAGTCCTTAAACAGGGATGGCTGACTACATTCAAGAAAGGTGGGGTTTAAACTTGTGAGGGAAAGGGATAAGGAGGGCTGACCAAGCCCTCTCCTCCAGATGAGGGGAGTAGCCTTCAAGCCCAAGGGGAGGGGAAACAGACTGGGGGAGGTTTCAGGAGGAGCAGAGGAGGATGGAGTATAACGAATCTGGGTGGGGTTCGACAAAGAGGATCAGGGATAAGGGTGGGAGTTGGTGTTGGTAAATGCCAGGAGCTTGGGAAACAAGTTGCCAGAAGTTCCAGGCCATGCTGTTTGAGGGGGGGTGGATGTGGTAGCGGTCACGGAGACGTAGGCCAACAAAACCATGACTGGGACCTAAACTGCAGAGGCACACTATGCTTAGGAAGGATAGAAAGGAGGGCAGAGGGGTGGAGTGGCTATGTTCATTAGAGATGACATAGAAATTGCTAGGGTAGAAGAAGCAGAGGAAAGCGTGGAGGCGTTTATGGTCACCTTACAATCCCCAGCAGGAGATAAGGTCAAGCTGGGTGTAGTATATAGGTCCCCGGATGAGTGATGTTCTAGAGGATGGTTTGCTGGACAACATCATTGCCCAGTGTGGACCCAAAGGGAAGGAGTGGTGTTGATGGGGGACCTAATATGCCAGGTACAACTGGGAACCATGTCCTCTAAGGTGGCCAAGGAGCAGAGGCTGCTGGACGGCTTCCAGGATGTGTTCTTCACACAGCATGTGATGGAGCCCACAAGGGAGGGGCATGTCCTGGATGTGGTTCTGGCAGATGGGGATCTGGTAAGGGACATGGTTGTACAGGACCCCCTGACTGGGAGCGACCACAATACTGTCTGGTTTCAAATAAGCATGGTGGGAGGGGTGAGATCTAGGACACTGGCAGTGGACTTCAGGGGGCAGACTTTGTGGGCATGGGAAATATTCTCAAGGATCACTTGAAGGGGATTACATCAATGACAAGTGTGGAAAGGAGATGGGAGGTCATAAAACGGGGACTTCATGAGGCAGTCAGGATCTGTGCTAAGTTGAAATGTAAGGGAGCAAGGTCACATAAACCATGCTGGTGGTCCAGTGAGGTACAGGTAGCAGTCAGAGAAAAGGCGGCCTACAAAAAATATAAACAACAAGAGGGGATAGGGATAAGGAAATGTATCATCTTGCATCTAGAAAAGTCACCCATATGGTGAGAGGAGCAAAGTCCAGTAAAGAGCAGCAGCTGGCACAGGGGATACATGGAGGTGAAAAGGGGTTCTTCCGGTACATTGGGGAGCTGAGAAAAACTAAGGGCAGTCTCAGCAGATTGAGATCAGAAGGAGGGTGGGTGGAATAGGCGAAGGACCAGGCAGAGGTATTTATCGAGTACTTTGCCTCTGTGTTCACTAGGGAGGGGGATGGGATATCTAAAAAGCAAGGCATGAAGGGGATAGAAGCGGCAGTAAGTGGGATCAGGGAGCAACAGAAATAGAGCAAGAGGGAGGGAGAGGTATCCCGGTGTCACATCTGGATAAGGATAAAAAGGCTAGTAGGGTGGAGGGGATGGATGATGCTATCTCCACCAAAAGGGTGTGGTTAGCCCTCAAGGCCCTAAAGAAAGACAAATCTCCTGGGCCGGATGGCATTCATCAGAGAGTACTTTGGGAATTGGCGGACATACTGCCTGCACCCCTGGTGGAGCTCTTCAACAGGTCACTTGAGACAGGGAGGGTACCTAGGGACTGGCGAGAGGCACATGTGGTGCCAATCCATAAAGGGGGGTTGAGGGAAGTACAAGGTAACTATAGATCCACCAGTTTGACCTCGGTGGTGGGAAAATTAATGGAGAGTATACTAAAGGAATGACTGGGGGTGTACTTGGAGGAGGTGGGAGGTCTGGATAGTCGGCAACATGGGTTTGTGCCAGGTAGATCATGTCAAACCAACCTTGTGGAGTTCTACAAATGGGTAACATCAGAACTGGACAGGGGAAAGCCTGTGGATGTATTATTCTTGGACTTCAGCAAGGCGTTTGACTCTGTCCCCCACAATGGTCTGGTGGAGAAACTGATGGGGT
Organism: Neoceratodus forsteri; assembly: GCA_016271365.2. Classification (NCBI taxonomy): domain Eukaryota; kingdom Metazoa; phylum Chordata; order Ceratodontiformes; family Ceratodontidae; genus Neoceratodus; species Neoceratodus forsteri. The sequence goes on along the minus strand of CM057458.1, from coordinate 871,998,868 downwards.
TAGAGTAGGCCCTTTGATGGTCAGATGGATTGAAAACTGGCTAGCTGGACGCACCCAGAGAGTAGTAGTCTGTGGGGAGCTCTCAAACCCTGAGAGGTTGGTAGGGCACCGTGAGGGCTCGGTCCTGGGTCCGATCTCTGTTTAATGCATACATCAGACATCAGAGGGTAGAGTGTGAAATGAGTCTCTTCGCGGATGACTCCAAGATGGGAGCAGTAGTTGAGGGAGAAGAGGGAGGTTGGCCCTGCAAGGGACCTGGACACCCTGGAAAGCTAGGCTCACACATGGAAATTGAATTTCATTATCACCAAGTGCAAGGTGTTGCATCTTGGTCGGGGAAACCCTAAACACAGGTACACCCTGGGAGGGGAGGCGCTGGAGGCCTCAATAGGGGAAAAAGACCTAGGGGTCATGGTGGATGCATGTATGAATAACTCTGAGCAGTGCAGGAGAGCGGCTAACAAGGCAAACAGGATGTTGGGATGCATCGTAAGGGGGATCACCTCTAGGAGCAAGGAAGTGATTCTGCCACTGTACAATGGACTGGTTAGACCACACCTTGAGTACTGTGTACAGTACTGGAGACCACACTTGAAGAGGGACATACAGTTCCTGGAGAGGGTATAGAGGAGGGCAACTAAGATGATATGAGGGCTAGGGGATTTGATGTATGAGGACAGACTTGAGGAGCTCTGCCTGTTTTTATTGGAGGAGAGGACAGGCAGGGGGGACATGATTGAGGTCTTCAAGTACCTCAAGGGAATAAATAGGGTAAACATGGAGAGGATCTTTAGACTAAAGCAGGGAGGTATCACCAGAGGGCATGGTTTGAAGTTGGAAGGCGGAAGGGTGAGGAGGGAAAAGAGGAGGAGGTTTTTCACTGAGAGGGTGGTGAACCCTTGGAATGCACTGCCTGGCGAGCTGGTTCAGAGATCCACAGAGGAGGGCTTCAAGAGAGGGTGGGACAGACACAGAAAGTGGATGTATCAGATGATGGCCTGTCCCAGGGGGGTGGGAATGGATGATAGGGGTTTCTGGAGCACAAGGGATGGGAGGGCCTCGGCACCCAACTAAGGATCTAAGGTTCGAGCAGACTCGATAGACCGTAAGGCCTAATCTGCTGGCAAATAGTATGTTAGTATGTAATAAAATCTGGGGGAGAAAAAAAACTCATGTGAAATCAGGCACAGTGTTGTTTTTTTTTCTTGAATTTCCCTTTAGTTAGCAACCTTGCATGCAAACTCACTCCTATCAGGACTCCATGTATTTTTTTTTGGGGGGGGGCAGGTGTGAGAGTACTACTAACTTCAGTATATGCATTCATAGACCATGATGAATGGTGAAATGCTGCCTCATTGTAATGCAACTCAAAACAATGACCCCCCTCCCGACACGCACTCACAAACAAAATATGCTTTTGGCACTTTCCGGATGTTTCTGATAAGTCAGATGTTTAGGTAAAATTGATAAAAAATATAAGAACTAGCAAGACTACAACTTATTAGCATGATACAAAGCAATCAGACTGACATACTGTGATAGCATATGACAACTGTAAGATGACTGCTCAAACACGCAAATTGCCTCAGACAGAACAGTAGATGTGCACAGAACTGAATAACAAATATTTTGAAAAGTTTGCCATTCATCTGTAGACATCAGGGATTCTTCATCAGAACTTGTGGTGTCAGAGTATTTCACTACCTTGGAGCTTGCACTGGTACTTGACATTACAGGCTCAAATGAATAGGACTCAATAGAGTTCCCAAAAACAAAACTGACAGACTTGTCGTATTCATTAAATGAAGACTTTGTAACTAGGAATAGCAAAGCAAATATAGTAGTATTTTGACTGCTCTGGGTATTTTAAATAAATTAGTTTTCCATTAGCAGGTTATACAGACCTGCCACTAGAGGGTTTCTTGGTCTTTCATTAGGAAAAAAAAAAGTATACCCTCTGAAAGACAGTCCCTTGCTGCCACGCCTTCCTGGCTGTATCCTCACTTCCCACTGATCCAGCTACTGATCTTCGGCCCCCTCTTCCCAGCCCCGCCAGCCTGTCTTAACCCCCTCCCTCTGCCTACCCTGAATCCTACCTTAATCATGCTCCTCCACCGTTCTCTACCCCCTATTCTATTTCTTCTTGCTTGTCTTCCTCCCCTACTGCACGCCCCAAAAGCCTGCTTTCCCTCACTCCCTCCCCCACAGCTTCCACATTCCTACATCCTTCCTCCATTTAGGCGTGCTGCCCACTGATCACTGCCCCTTGCCCAGCGTCCATCCTATCATCATGAAACTGTCCTACACCCTCACTGGACCTGGCCCTCCACTCAGTTCCCCCCGTCTAAGCTTACCCTCACCCACTATCGCCAATGCTCAACAATTTCCCGAGATGCTTGCAGGCGAAACATTCCCTTAAAGAAATACACCGCAGTTCCTTGAGGCTAGTCCTCCTCCTCCTAATGCTGTCAGGCAACGTGCACCCAAACCCTGGCCTATTCTGCTTTAAAGCCATTAATCTGAGCAAGCCTTCGGGTGCCCTCTCATTCATATCAATCAACATCTGCAGCCTCATTCCTAAAATGGATGTCCTACAGGCCTTCACCAGCCAGCACAGCCCTGACATCCTAGTGGTTGTCAAAACCTGGCTCTCTCCATCAGTACTGGACCATGCAAACAGCCTTCCTGGCTACAAGGTCTTTAGGCTTGATCGCCTCTCCAAAAGAGGTGGGGGCTGCACTCTCTAGCTGAAAGACTCCATACAGGGGCACCACATCATTACCTCACTCCAAACCACAATTGCTCAGATACTGCCTGTGAGAATCCTCCTCAGAGCCCAAAACAAAACCCTCACTGTTGCCACCATCTACATCCATCCCAAAAAACAGGGAACTAGTCTAACAGCTGTTCTTGACATTGTAAAGTCACTCCCACTGGACACCGAATCTATCCTCCTAGGTGACTTCAACATCAACTGGCCTGCGCCCGATGCTGGTGCACACAGGGATACTGTTGCTGCAGTGAACCTCACACAAATGGTTGACTCACCAACCAGGAAAAATTACAGGACCAGCACCAGCACACTCTTGGACTGGATCCTTACCAGTCACCCATCGCAGATATCTAATACTAATGTCCTCCCTGACTCTCTCAGCGATCACTCACCTGTTAGCTGCACCTGGTCAAATAAATTCATTAAACAACCACCAAAAACTATCACCAGAAGGGTTCTACCCAGTGGTCACCTTCCTCCACTCAAATCCCACCTCCACCATCAAGACTGGTCCTCTATCTTCAATGCAACCAACGTAAACACTGCCCTTGACCACTTCATAAACATTTTCACTGTGGCCTGGGACACGTATGCTCCTATTAAGAAACACAAAGTCAAATCACTCAGTAACCCTTGGCTCACAGGTGACCTCCTCAGGATGCTAAAAACAGGAGACCACCTATGGGAGCTGGCCAGAAACTCTGGAAGGCAAAACAACATCCAAAACTACAAACGTGCCTGCAATGACTGCACCAAAACCATCCAGCAAATGAAGTCCACCTACTATAAGCATGCCCTCACAAACTCCTTGGGCAATGGTAGGGAATTCTGGAAGAACATAAAGGAACACATCGGGAATCCACCCAAACCCCCCCCCATCATTACTCAACATCAACGGAACCACAACCCTCAACCCAAAAACCATTGTGGATACCTTTAACAAAGCCTTTACTGACCTCAGCGCTGTCCTACCCCAGGACTACTTCAAAGATGGTGAAGCCCCTCTGTCCGCAATAAACACTACTCCCACCAGCTCCCCCTGATTCTACTTCAAAGCAGTCAAGGCTCACCAAGTAAGAAAATATGTAACCAAAGCCCTTGGTAAATCAAGATTCAGTAATGACTCCCTCGATCTCAAAATCCTGTCTCTCACACTTGATGAAATGCTTAGTCCTCTGACCAGAATTTTCAGCCTCTCCCTCAGCCTTAGCCAGTTCCCGTACAGATGAAAATCTGCCACTGTCACCCCAATCCATAAAAGTGGTGACAAAATTGCCCACGATAACTACAGGCCTATCTCGCTACTGCCCCCACTCTCCAAGGCTCTAGAATGCATCGTCTCGGACCAGCACACAGAATACCTGGATACATACAACATCCTGTGCAAGCAACAACACAGGTTCCGCAAAGGTCACAGCACCTCCACAACTCTACTTGAATTCACCGGCGCAATCCACAATGCACTTGACTCCGGTGAACTACTAGGCTCAATCTACATTGACTTGACTAAAGCCTTCGACACCGTCAATCACCACCTCCTGCTTGTCCAGCTTCAGAACACTGGGCTGTCAACCGACTTCATTGGCTGGTTTAAGAGCTACTCTGAAGAGCAGTCCCAAACAGTAAGAATCGTTGATACACTCTCGGACCCTAGACCAGTCCACTCGGGAGTCCCCCAGGGCTCCATTCTGGGACCCCTCCTCTTTAGCCTTTTCTTAAACTCACTACCGGACAGCTGCCCAGAACAAATAATTTTCTATGCCGACGATGCTGTGATCGTCACCTCGGACTCTGATCCAATCCAATTACAAAATAAACTTCAGCAGGCCTTCTCCTCCATCGAATCCTAGTTTCTAAATCATAAACTGCTTCTCAATCAGAAAAAAAACAAGTCTATGGTCTTCCGCAGCCCTCACAACAAAAACAAACAACTCCACCTCTCCATTGCAACCAAACAAGGAGCCATCCTTGAGCAAACACAATCGTTCAAGTACCTCGGCATCACCGTTGATCCCCACCTCTCATATGCTGTCCATATCAGCAATGTTGCAAAGTCTGCCAATGCGAGGTTAGGCATATTATTCCGGCACAGGAAACACCTAACCCCAGAAGCACTGGCAGTGGCTGTCCAAAGCTCCATTGTCAGCATCATAGACTATGGTCTTATCATATATGGGTCTGCAACTACCTCTGTTCTCAAACGTATTGCAACCTCCCTGAATAAGGCCTTTCGTCTCATCACTGGTTCACATCACCGTACCCACACATGTGACCTTTATTCCCAATCTGGATGGCTTCAACTGTACAAATGCATAAAATACCAAACCTGCATCACAGCCAAGAAAATTATAATGGGTCTGGCCCCACCTGGTGTCTGTGCCCTCCTTAAACCTAGACATAGGAACGTCTCTACAAGGAGATCCAATTCCCATCTACTACATATCCCACGATGTTGCACGACCCAAGGACAAAGATCATTCGCCTATCGGGCATCCAACTGGCTCAACTCTCTTGACAGTGACATATCAACTGCTCCAACACTCGGCCTCTTCAAGTCCAAGCTGTGCCTCTCACTGCTTGTATCCTGCGATTGTCCATCTTAAAATTCCCACCATTCCAGCTGCAAATACCCCAGCACCCAGCACTTATAATCAGTTTTTGCACCCCTAACACCTTACCTGTCATATTCCCTCAACAAGGCCCCCCTGGCTGCACTGTCTTCCACCCTCGCCCACCTCCCCCCGTATGTCCATTCCTGCCCCTGCCCCAACCACCTCCCATACTCCCCCTTACCCTCTGCACCTCCTTCTCCCCCTCGATCTCCTACCCTCACTTCCCCCACCACCCACTTTCCCTTCCGTTGTCTTACTCATAGCTCAAGTCTTTGTACTGGTTATTACATGTCTGTAAGTCAATGACTATATGTTTATAACTAAAAATTATGACTGTTGCACACGCTGACGTGGAAACTTTGTAAAAGAGCCTCGGCTCAAAAGTATTGTAATCCTAGATTGAAATAAATAAATAAATACAATTCTCAAATCACTAGACAATGCAGCACACTGTATCACTGTGCACCATTCAGTACCACTATTCAAAATTCCCGTGCCTCCAAACTGATCATGTCACAGTGCATTCTGATAACTGGTGTGGTCCAGAGCATCACTACATGTTGAGTTTAAAACTGGATGAAACAAAAAAAAATAAATTCATCAAAACTGATTACACAGCTGCATCCAGTACAACATAATGAAGACAACAATGATTATGCCATTGACCTTTAGTACATTAATCCACAATTCATACATTCATTCCACAGTTCAGTGAGTCACTGGACTGTGGAAAGAATGTTTGAATTGTGGATTAATGAATTATACTGCACAATTAAATTAAACTGCAGAATAAAATTCCTTAGAACTGCAGTTCCATAGTTCATGTGTATTATTCTGCAGTTCTGTCAAAAACTTCCACAGAACAGGGTGAAATCTGATGAACACATTTGTAATATTCCGATGTTGCCTTTAGAGGATGTTCAGAACATTTGGCAAAATTAGCAAAATTGCATGAAAGTTCCATGAAAAAGGAATTCCCAGCTTTCAGCCAGCTCTAAAAAAACACAGATCTATGTATTTTTCAGCCAGTATGTACCTACTATGTGGAATCAACTTTCAGCCAGATTGTGTACAGTGGATTTAAAATCCCCAGCAGCTAATGTTTTGAAACACTGTTTTTTAGATTCAGTTTCGGCACAGGGGGTTGCCACTGTAGTGCACCTCCACTTTTTACATGACTGTAATAGATAATGTGTTAGATACTGTGTTATTTTATTGTTGGTTGTAACTACTTATGAATGTACTGTAAATGTGTGTTTGTTTTACACTTTTTACATGTCACCATTGTAATTGAGCTGTGCTCAATAGTTATAACCCTAACAAAAATGAAATGAAAAAGAAATGAAATTATAGGTGGATGAGGTAGGACAGAGGGAATGAGGAGGAAGAGTCTTCACACTTTCAGGCATTCAAACCAAGACTGGGAAACTAGAGCGGTTAAGTTTTAGTTTCCCAGAGGAGGATGTGGGAGGGATTGCTTGCACATTTGGGTAGCCAGTCTCTGCATGGTAAGCCCCTGGAGACAACATTGGGTGGCCCCGTTGTAGTGCTCAAAGATGAGCCAGGCCAGGATGGCAATTCAAACCTTTGGGGTGGACCTGTCCCACCATCCCGGGAAACAAAGATAACTGCCAGTGTCAACCATATCAAGGAAATCAGGGATTGAACTGGCCTAGGTCCCTTTTCCTCACTTACTAGACCACCTCCATTGCACTTTTTCTAGATTAAGATTAACAACAAGGTGCTGAGAGTCATCAATGTAGGCTGCAGAAGTGGATCTTGCTATGTGCTGCAGTCTGCAGTGGGAAGGTCTAGCCCAGAAGCCCAAGGAGCTCTGCTGCAAGCAACAAATGCATGGGAAAATTGGGAGAGTTAGGAGATGAGTGAGTGTCGAGAGTGTACAATGATTTACAAATAAGTAGGTAAATGCCTGAAGCCTGATTAAACAGATTAAGAAAAACCTTCTGCAACAGTTCTCAATAAAGAAATTCATGATTTCAATCAGAAATGGTCCCCATGGGAAACGTGGAGCATGCTGCCTCAAGCAGCTGCAGAACACAGACTCAGATAATCTGTGCAGTCCATTTCCCAGTACCTGCCCACTCCAGGTTCATATCCCACTCCACCATGCTTTCAGTCACAGAGGCAGCTACTCTTTCTGCCTACAACCTGTTTACTTTCAGAGTTTACTTCTGCATGGGGGCAGTTGGTGTCTTAGTGGATGATTCTGGGTGTAGGGTTGTGTGTGGCAGGGTATCATCTTCCCTGTCTGCTTGGGGGCTAGATCTACATTCAAGTCTGAGCTTCCTGCAGATCAGCCAGAGTCCCTACTTCAATCTCGGTGAAGCTGGCAGAAGCCCAGACAAGCAGATCTCGGTTGGTCTCTGCCTCACTTATTAGTCCACTTGACATTAGTCATCTGTCAGTCCATTTGGTCACTTTGATCTGTGCTCATGTAGAAGGAGGGGTGATGGAGATTTTAGGCCTACATGGAGTACCCTTTGTGTGACTGCTGCCTCCCTGTCTCCACTTGCTGGAGTGTTACTAGTTTATCCAGCCATTTCTTGGTAATATAGTGGGTGGCTTCCATGAACTAGTCAGAAAATATGTAAATCCAATGCCCCCTACATGCAAGTGGTCCTCTGTCCCTCATCAGGGACAGCATCTTCTCTTTGTCAGGGAACTTCATGAAGTGGGTGATGATCAGACATGGTCTGTCCCCAGCCTTGGGTGCTTGGCTGACTGTCCTGTGAGCACTTTGAGTTTCAAGGGTGAATTTCCAAGTGTGCCTGAGTAGCTGGGGGAACTCTGTCTGGAGGCATCCTGACACATATCTATTTTCAGCATTCTGAGGAAATCTCACAAACTACAGGTTATTCCTATAGCTCCTGTTCTCTGTGTCCTGTGCTCTCTCCCATAGCAGCCCTGTGAGGTACTCCAGCTCCTGAATGCAAACCTATGACTCACATTCTTGGCATAGATATATGATAGATACATTTCTGTGTCTGTTGTCTTGCATGGAAGCTCTTGTACCTTTTCTTCCAGCACAGCAACTGAAGTTTTAAAACTGGTGATCTCCTAACAGACCTGCTGGGGTATGCCTTTTATCTTCTGTGTGTCAGTGGTGGAAACCAAAGTAGGAGACAACATTCCCTCAGCCACCTTCCCACCAAGCAGCCACTAGTGATTTTCCACAGATGTCTCTGAGGGCAGAGCAGATTTGGAGGTATTTCTGGGTTTGCTTTTATATTTCATTTAAGCTGAATTTTTGCCCCTGAACTATGTTTTGAGCCTAATAGCTGGTGATTTCACAGATATATTAATAAATAACTTGCTGGGTGACACAGATCTGCTAATTCAGGCTGCCATCCTGCTCAGCAGCTCACACACATGACACTGTGGTTGCTATTTGAATGTTTACCATTCCAAGAGCTAGGTGTAAAGATTTCAATTAGGGTAATAAGCCCAACTCATCCTTCTGCTTCAGGTCATTGCAAGTTTCACCAACAGGTAAAGACCCAAAGTGACTAATTGAATATTAGAATTTTAATTGCACATTTTATAATTATACATATGGTTAGGAAATCATCAGTCCCCTTTATGTCTGGAATGACTATTAACTTGGGTCTGTCATGCTGGAGAAGAAGCTAATACAAAAAGGAATAATTACTTTCTCATTAATTGTGTCTGTCTAATTAAAGGAAGAGAAGGTGCTCAATAATGAGGATTGATTTTTTAGTGAGAGTCTGCATTAAATCTGCTATGGCTGAGAGTATTATATGTATTATCCTCTTAACATAGTATTATGTAGAAAATGTGTGATAGTAGACAGTATTAAATAATAGACTTAGTAATAAATTAAATGCATCAATTGGTTGAGGGCTCTTGTGTTTGTGAAGAATCAACCAAGCTTTGAAGCACAGAACAGTAGCAGCATAGGCTAATATTGAACTGGCTGGAAAGGATTTGGATAACATGAGAACTGTGGCATTCAGAGGAAGTGGAGCACATACCAAGTGTTTCAGAAAGTTGCTTGTCCACACTGTAAGCCAATGTTTGAATGCAGACTTGTAATATGTTTACATTACACCAGCATCAACAGAGATGGACAGTTTCACACTGTAGATATGTTTGATCTCTAGAGGAGCAATCTTAACTGTCTGGCTGTCTAATCTTGAAAATGGGGATGTCATTGTAGTCATCATGATTTGTCAGGAATAGAGTGTGAGAACTGTTGAGAAGCTGAATGAACATGGCACGTTTGACTCCTGCTATTGGAAGCACTTGAACTACAGAATAAATACTCTTGGCAAGACCCAACACAAAGAATACACCTATGGCTGATTCAATTGATAAAGTTGTGGGAAAGACTTCCCAGAAAACCCGTTGGAGTCCAAGTCTGTGGTGCAGAACATGTTCAATTTACAGATCTAATGCAATATTTTTATTTATTTAAAAATTGGTAACCAATAAAGGTACACTGAGCTAAGGCTCATTTCCAGGTATGACCCAAAAGAGGGAGTAGTGAATACAGACAAATTGAAAATTGCAAAACATCAGATTTTACATACATAAATTATAAAACAGCAGTTTGCAGATTTACATCGTTTCCCTTCTCCTGCATGTTCACTAATCAGACATTGGGTGTGCTTTGGGGTTGTCAGCCCTAATGCTCACCTCATTCAACCATGAAAGAAGCTGAGATGTGTACAGTTTATGAGAATGGGGTGAGCATTAGGGCTGACAATCCAAAGGCACACCCCATGCCCTATTAGCGAAGACACTGGAGAGATGGAACAAAAATGTTTTTTCCTGTTGCTGTCTGGTGGGTGGAGTGTTAATGTTGGAAACTCTCCTATCACATTTCCCTACTTTTGTTGTTTCAGCCCTAACTAGTGTATTAATGAAGTTTTTACAAAGAATTTCCTTGCTATTTGAGATAATATAATTGTACCCTTATTTGTCTATGGGAGTGCAGGGCCTCCCATCCCTCTTTTGATACGTACATATACAGTATGGTGCTATGGATGTATAGGACCCTCTTGGCCCTAAACTTCCATTTGTAGTAAAACAGGGATGAAATTGTCAGCATAGCCTTCTTATTACACCACCTCATGAACCCTGTAATGAAAATTTTGACATCCGCACTAAAATGTGATTGCTCACAAACTGCAGGTGTAAAAACACAGTTTGGCCAGGGTTTGGAAAATGACAGCTATCTTGCTCATGAGGTGGTGTAACAAGATGTTTATGATGAAAATTTCAAGTAAAAATATTTAAAATTGCTTAAGTTACAAGGGAGTGTAGCAACATTTAAATGTACATGCATAATTTTAGCATGTTTACATATTTTGTCCCCAAAATTTCAACATAGTCATCTTATGACCGCATCTGATGAACAATGGTGAAGAAAATTTTCAGCTCCTGATGGAATGGTGATTTCCCCAAGTGACCAAAAAAATTACCTTTCTGGCTGGATTTGTGTAATTTCACTGACATTGTTCATGAGGCAGGGTCTCAAAAGAGCCATATTGAAAATGTGATATAAAAATATGATCAAATGGCAAAGTTATACACCAAAGTTGAAAACCCCATTGAAATACATTAATTCCCCATACAAAAAGATTTTGTTTTGTGACTCGTGATACAAAACAAAAATCTTTTTTCATATCACACGTCACAAAAAAAAAGATTTAGAATGTTAAAGAAACATATTTTAAGGGTATTTCTATAACAGATAAGTGCAGAATCCAGCTGAAGTGGTCCAGATAAGCAAGCTACATGTGTTGGTCCCGCTCAGGAATGTCCCTTTTGGGGTTTTTCAAATTTGAACTTTATGGAAAAACAGACAATAAGATGGAGGAAATAAAATGATAATTTTCCCCTCACAAAAAAAGGTGACATCTAGATGAAACAAGAATTCTGTTTTTATTTCATACAGCTATTTGAAGTCCTTACGGTGCATGCCCTGAGCTCATTTTTAAAAATGTCAAAATTAACTAACTTTGGAATAGATTCATATTTTATCTCCAAACAAGCAAAAGGCATATCTGTTGGCCAGCTCTCTTCTACCCTGAAAATTTCAGACCAAAATTTCAAACCATTTGGGCTGTAGCTAAATTCAAAAAATCCCTTTCAAAAGAATGGGAAAAAATGACGAAAAAATCACTTTTCTCACTATCCATATCTCAGAAACCACACATCCAACCAGAATAAACTTTGCACATGTGGAGATATACCACACAAGACTGTGTATGCAACATTTTGTTCAACTCTGTTGAATAGCTGTGAAGAGAACAAAGTGCAACATTTTGAGTTTAACATAGAAATCCTGGTTCAACCCTAACTATTGTGGTGCTACCGCTCCACTATTAATATTTTAGGGGTGCAGTTGCGCCCCGACAGGTAAGGTTCAGTAGTATGTTTAATGTTAAACCTCAAATTTTGCACTTTAATAATTTTGCAACTGAGCAATGGATTTGCTCAAGGTTTGGCATGTGCTGTCCCATGGGATAGATCTCTTGATGTGGCAAGTTTTGTTCTGGTTGGATGTGTAGATTCTTAGATCCAGACAAAATGTCATAAAGTTGCCTTTTTTGCAGTTTTTTCTTATCACCCTGTGTCCAAACTGTGAGGAATTTCGGTGTGATATTCTTATCATAGAACCATATTGGGTAACAGAACAGGCATGCCAAGTTTTGTGAAAAAAAATATTGACCTGTTGCAAAGTTATAACATTTTCAAACGGAAGAGCACTTTTCAGGCTATAGGGAGAAAACTCAACGAATGATTTGTTCTCCCGAGAAAGGATTCAGTCTCATGAGACTTATTCCTCTTTTGTGAGATCAAAATAATTTTTGTGAGAAAAAATTACTTTTTCACGAGCTGCCATCTTGTTTTCTGTTTTTTCAAGAAACAATTGAAAACTCACAAAAATGAACTGATACAGAGACACAAAATCATGTATCTTGGACATCGGGACTCCATTAGGTATATTCTGAAGTAATTTGGTGGAAAAACAACCTTGGAAGGGTTTTTCCTTAGCATTTTAAATCCTTTTTTGTGACTCGCTTATTTCCTTTATTGTGAGTCTATTCCTTTTTTCACGAGCTAGCAAAAGAGGATTCTTTTTTCGTGAGCTGATTTCTTTTTCATGAGCAGATTCCTTCTTCTTGAGCTCATGAAAAATGATTCATTTTTCATGAGCCAATTCCCTTTTCACAAGTTTGCAAAAAAGGATTTTGTTTTTGCGACCCAGTTCCTTTTTCTCTAGCAATTCCCTTTTTTTGAGTTCACCAAAATAAAATCCCTTTTTGTGAAAAAGGATCCATGTTCATGTGAAAGGATCCCTTTTTCATGGAAAAGGATCCCTTCTTATGCGGAAAATAATTCCTTTTTCTGAAAAAGGATTCATTTGTGTGAAAAAGGAATTGTCTTTTTGCAGCAAAAAATTGAGTACAGGGTTCAAAGTATCCTGCATTCTCACCACAAAACCAAAGGAGGTGGGGAGTTTAGGGTTCAAAGGACCCTGTGCTGCTGCCTCAAAAAGTGTGGGAGCATAGGGTCTGAAAGATCCTGCACTCTCGTACACCACAAAATGCAACTGTGATCCCACCTCAAAATGCATGGGCATGAAGGGTCCAAAGGATCCTCCACTTCAACCACAGAACTCATTGGAAGAGCCCCTGAACTCACACTGTCAAAGAAGGACAATTATTAAGGGTGGGAACACACGGCTCAAATGACCTCTGTGCACCCACAGTCAAAGAAGGACAGTTTTGAAGGGTGGGAATGCAGGGCCTGAAGTGCCCATGAGCTCCCACAGCTAAAGAAGGACAGGACAGTTAGGAAGGATAGGGGTGCAAGGCCCAATGGATACATGCAAACTATTTCAAAAAGTAAGTAAATAAATTGCAAAACATGTTGTTAATGCATCAGCTAGGGTTAAACTGACAAAAGCAGGGAAATGTGGCATTAGGATTTCCAACACTAACACTCCATTCCCCACCCTGTACAGACTCACAGGCCGAGGGGTCTATCTTGCGGCCATCAGCCATAACGTTCTCCACATTCTCCAATGTTACACCCATGCCACTGTCTTTTCTAATGGAATGGGGTGAGCATTGTGGTTGACGGCCCCAAGACTGACACCCCCACCTGTGGGTCTGTGCAGTGTGGGGAATGGGGTGTTAGGGTTAGAAACCCTAATGCCATATGTCCATACTTTTGTCGGTTTAACCCTAACTGATGCATTAACAAAGTATTTTGCAATATATATATATATATATATATATATACAGTACATATATTAATTATAGGGGCACAGTCGAGCCCCTATATGTAGGGTTATGAAGCCACTTCTATGTTAAAGTCAACATTTTGTGCATTAATAACTTTGGATCAGTTAAATGGATTTGCATGAAATTTAGTATGCAGGTAAGGCATGGTAGATCTCTTGATTTGCCAAATTTCATTTCAGTCAGACTTACGGTCTTTGAGCACCAAAACATTGAAAAATGCTCTTTTTGCCAGTTATGTGGTCAGTTTTGGGGATTTTGTCCATGACACTGCGCAGTTTTCATGTGGTGTGCTGCTCTGTGAGTTGGCTCATCTGAAAACGCTTCAGACAATGAACATGCCACATTTTATTTGGTGAAAAAATATTAGTCCATTCAAAAGTTATTACAGTTTTAAATTCCCATTATAAGTCAATGGGAAAATTTATATGGTTGTTTTGTGAACAAAGAATGGGGTATTGGACATCTGGTTCCTCCTCACTATCAAAGAATTTGCAGCCTCACGGTCAACGAATCTTTGACCCCAATAATTCTTTGATCGTGATGGCCGCCATCTTGTTTTAAGGTTCCGGTCGGAAAAACTCAAACATCTCGGCTCAGGAGTGACTTCTGAAATAAAACCTGGATGGGTTTTGCTCAGGGTGCTTCACTCTATCAAGCCATGCCTTTGGTTTTGTTCAAAATTGTCAAAAAATAGAGTTTCACACATTTTTATTCTTTGATCATGACTCACTAATGATCTTTAATCGTGAGCCTGCAAATTCTTTGATCGCAAAGATTCTTTGATCACAATCTTTGATCGTGAGGGAGGGACAAGATGGACAGTTTAAAAAGGCAAATTTCTCAGCTCAGGGGTAGGTTATGAATACAAATGAGGTGGGTTTTGCTCAGGGGGCTTTGTTTTATCGAACCATGCCAGTGGTTTCATGTATTTCTGTCTACAATTTGTATTTCACCACTTTTTATTCTTTGATTGTGAACCTGCAAATTCTTTGATCAAGAGCCTGCAAATTCTTTGATCAGGAGATTCTTTGACCACGATCTTTGATTGCAAGGGAGGGACAAGATGGCCAGTTGAAAAAATCTAATTTCTCTCAGCTCAGGGTTGGGCTATTAACACAAATGAGAGATGGTTTTGCTCAGGGGACTTTGTTTTATCAAATCATGCCGGTGGTTTCACGTATTTATGTCTAAACTTTGAATTTCACCATTTTTTATTCTTTTATCATGAGCCTGCAAATTATTTGATCGTGAGCCTACAAATTATTTGATCATGAGATTCTTTGATTGTGATCTTTGATCTTGAGAGAGGGACTAGATGGCCAGATTTTAATGCAGCAGGTAGGCCAATTTTAACAATCTTTAACTTTAAATATCTCGGAAACGGTTTGGTCTTTTTTCTTGAAATTTAGAGGGTGTTGACAGCATTTCCTGTAGATGTGAATTATTCCATTTATGTGTCCAACAATACATTTTCTGCAGAGATATTGCATGGTGCAGTTTACGTTTGGTGGACAGCATTTTCCATTCTCGTACTGGCTTGAAATTTATACAGTAGCTAGCCTTACTGCCATGGATCTACGTTTCAGTCATTATGTGTCTAAAATCTTAACAGGTGCAGAAGTCTGCCACTCCATCGATTGAAAATCACAAACTTTCACATGTTGTATCTCGGAAATGGTTTCGTCTTTTATATTGAAATTTGGAGGGTCTTCAGAAGATGTCCTGTTCATGTGAATTATGGGGTTTTGGTGTTGAAAATTAATTTGCTGTGGACATATTGCGTGACACACTGTATGTTTTGTGTATGCCGTTTTGTATTGTGATACTGGGTTCACATTTATAGGGTGCCTAACATTACTGCCATGGAGGTAATTTCCAATGGATACGTGTCCGACATGTAAACAGGTGTTGAATTATGCTATTCTGATGACTGACACTTTGCTATCTTTCAATGTGGTGGGAGCTTTTGGGCTTCATGCTCCCACACATATGCGATCCCAGCAATACATATGATATTCAGTACTTGTAGTCTTATCTTACGTAGAAATTTATAAGTTTGTAGGAGTGAGGGGCCTCACAACCCCAACCATGATTCACCCTCACACACTCATCAACCTATTACCTCTCACTTGCACACACACATAATAACCAATTGCACAACATATACAAACCCCATTCATACCCATTCATTCACAGCAGCAACTCACAGCAACAGAAGGAGATAAGATAAGACAAAACAAATTAAAGCTTCCATACTTATCGTATAAATCGCACACATGATGTGCAGATCGTGGGATATGGCAAATATTCTCACTCCTGCATCATGAGGCATGGATATCTCACTCTGCAGGAGTAAGAATATTTTCCATATCCACTTCTGTCCATCATATATCCCATATATATATATATATATATATATATATATGTATATGAAATAGATAAACCACTCTGAGTGTGCAGTATTGCTCTGATATACGCACGCCTTGGTATGCATTGCACGCATGAGCCCGCAGGCTGATTGTGTCAACCGCCCAAGGCAGGCATATATCAGAGTGTGACCTCACACCTCAGAGTGGTTTATCTATCTTATAAAATATCAAAATTGCTTTGAGGGGGTAAAAGTTCAGGTGTGTGGTCGTGCTCTGATATACTGATGGTCATGTGATGTGTTTTATACAATCAGAACACTGGATTTGTATTTGTTGCTCATTTTATAAATGTATATATATATATATATATATATAGTATATACAGTGGCGTGAAAAAGTATTCACTTCTTCCTGATTTTCTCTATTATTGCATATTTGTCACACTGATGTTTTCAGGTCTTTAGACAAAATGTAATATTAGATAAAGGGAACCTGAGATGAACAAATAACACTTGTTTTTTTTTTATTTCACTTATTTAATGAAAAAGTTAACCAACACCAATTGGCACTGTGTGAAAAGTAATTGCCTCTTACACTTAATAACTGGTTACGCCACATTTAGCTGCAATGACTGCAACCAAACACTTCCTATAATTCAATATCAGTCTTTCACATCGCTGTGGAGGAATTTTAACCCACTCTTCCTCGCAGAACTGCTTTAATTCAGTAACATTTGGTAGGCTTTCGAGCATGAACTGCTCGCTTCAGGTCCTGCCACAGCATCTCTATTGGGTTTAAGTCTGGACTTTGACTAGGCCACTCTAAAACATTAATTTTACTTATTTTTAGCCATTCTGATGTGGACTTGCTTTTGTGTTTTGGATCATTGTCTTGCTGCATGACCCAACTACGCTTCAGCTTCAGCTGACGGAAGGATGACTGGATATTCTCCTTAAGAATTTTCTGGTACAGAGCAGAATTCATGGTTCCTTTAATTATGGCAAGTCATCCAGGTCCTTAGGCAGCAAAGCATCCCCACACCATCACACTACCACCACCATGTTTGACTGTTGGTATGGTGTTCTTACTGTGGAATGCTGTGTTTGCTTTACGCGAGACATCATGGGATCCATGTTGTCCAAAAGGTTCCACTTTGGACTCATATGTCCATAGAACATTTTCCCAAAAGGCTTGTGGATCATCCAGGTGCTTCTTGGCAAATGAGAGATGAGCATTTATGTTCTTCTTGGTTAGCAGTGGTTTCCTTGCTACCTACATGAAGCCCATTTTTGCCCAGTCTCTTTCTGATTGTGGAGTCATGAACACTGACCGTAGCTGAGGCAAGAGAAGCCTGCAGTTCTTGGATGTTGTTTTAGGATCCTTTGAGACTTCTTGGATGATTTTACACTGCGCCCTTGGAGTAATTTTGGCAGGCCGCCCACTCCTGGGAAGGGTCACTACTGTTCCAAGTGTTCTCCATTTGGAGATTATGGCTCTCACTGTGGTTCGATGGAGTCCCAGAGCCTTAGAAATAGCTTTGTAACCCTTTCCAGACTGATAGAGGGCAACAAAATGTTTTTCTGATCTTTTCAGGAACTTCCTTTGATCAAGGCATAATGTGCTTGTTGAATCTTTGAGCTGGCAATGTGACTCTGATGGTAAGGGCCAAAATAAGTGAGGTTTATATTGAGCAGGGCTGGCTGTAATCAAGCCTGGCTGTGTTCAATCAGCTGACTCTAATTATCCCTTTAATTGGGTTGATTTAACTAGGGGCAATTACTTTTCACACAGTGCCAGTTGGTGTTGGTTAACTTTTTTCATTAAATAAATGAAATAAGTAAAAAAAAAAAAGTGTTATTTGTCCACTCAGGTTCCCTTTATCTAATATTATATTTTGTCTAAAGACCTGAAAACATCCAGTGTTACAAATATACAATAATAGAGAAAATCAGGAAGGGGGCAAATTTTTTCACGCCACTGTAGATATTATAGTGGCACGGTCGGTAGTTAGGGTTCAGTGGTCACTTACATACTAAAGTCAAACGTTTGTCTGTTATTAACTTTGGACCCATTCAATGGATTTGCCTGAAATATGGCATGCATGTTGGGGCATGGCAGATCTCTTGACTTGCCAAATTATGTTTTGGTTCGACTTACGGTGTTTGTGTACAAAAATGCTGAAAAATGCAAAATTATCTGTTTTTGGAGGCAGCTTTTGGGATTGTGGATGTGGCTCTGCACAGCTGTTGTGTGGTGTGCTTCTCTGTGAGATGGCTCATTTGAAAGAGTATTGGTGAACGAACATACTGCTTTTCATTTGGTGAAAAAATATCAAGGCATTCAAAAGTTATGCCACTTTTAAGTTCCCATTACAAGTCAATGGGAAAATTTATATGTATGTTTTGCTAACAAAGAATGGGGTTCTGGTCATCTCGTCCCACCTGGTGATCAAAGAATTTTCCACCTCACGGTTCAAGAATCTTTGTCCCCAAGGATATTTAAAATTCTTATATCATGAGGTCCGCCATCTTGTTTTTGATTTTCTGATCAGACAAACACAAATATCTTGACTCAGGAGTCACTTCTGAAGTAAAATGTGGATGGGTTTTACTCAAGAGACACCGATCTATTGAGCCATGCCTTTGGTTTGATCAAAATTGGTCTAAAAATAGAGTTCTGAGCTTTTTAAATCTTCATTCTTGGCTCACTAACGATCTTTGATCGCGAGCCTGCATTTTCTTTGATTACGAGATTCTTTGATCGTGATCATGCTTCGTAGGGGTGGGACGAGATGGCCAGATTTAAAAGTTGATTTTCTCAGCCCAGGGGTGCCCTAGAAACTTAATTGAGGGTGGATTTTGCTCAGGGGGCTTCGTTCTGCCCCACCTGAATAAAAATAATCATCTTTTAAATATCCCTGGTAGTCTATTGCCCCCCCATCATAATAAAATACATAACAATCTGTAGTAGCCCCCCCAATGTCTATGTCATAAATAGTTTTTTTATATATCCCTGGTAGTCTAGTGCCCCCCATCATAATAAAATATATTACAATCTGCAATTGCCTGGTAGTCTAGTGGCTCCCTCAATGTGAATTTGATAAACATAGATTTTTTATGTCCCTGGTAGTCTAGCGCCCCCCTGATCTGTATTAAATGATAATTACTGTTCATAGCCCTGGTAGTCTAATGGCCCCCCATCATAATAAAATAAATAAGGATGTCCACTTTCCTGGTAGTCTAGTGGCCTCCCACCCAGCCATGCCAGCTCTATTTCACCCTTTCCTTAATTCAGTGACTGGCACAGCCCACCTTTCACCACCACAGCCAGCCGCTGACTGTGTGTATTACAATTGTGAATGCAAGAGGAGCTCTTTTCCATTAGCGCCAGGTGAGAGGGTGGGTTGTGCCAGTCACTGGCTGGGAAGGTGGGGGGTGCTGGATGGGCAGACATGGCTGGGTGGGTGGGGTGGGGGCTACTAGACTACCAGGGATATAAATAAAAAATATTTATGACATAGACATTGGGTGGGGCTACTAGAGATCGTTATGTATTTGTATTTCATTATGATGGAGGGGTGGTAGACTAACAGGGATATTTAAAAGATGATTTTTTTAATTCATATGGGATAGAATGAAGCCCCCCTGAGCAAAAATCAGCCTAATTTAACTTTGTAGGGCACCCCTAGGCTGAGAAAATACATTTTTAAATCTGGCCATCTCGTCCCTTGCTCTTTGTTCACAAGTGAGCAATTCCCTTGATCGCAGCCCTGCAAATTCTTTGATCATGAGATTCTTTGAACATGATCTTTGATTGCGAGGGAGGGAGGGACAAGATGGCCATTTGAAAAAATCTAATCTCTTAGCTCAGGGGTGGGCTATTAACACAGATATGGGTGGGTTTTACTCAGGGGGCTTTGTTCTGATGAACCATGGTGGTGGTTTACCACAATTCTTTGAATTTTTTTAAATTACAAAAGTTTTATTATTTTGTAATGACCCTGCAAATTCTTTGATCGCGAGCCTGCAAATTCTTTGATCGTGAGATTCTTTGATTATGATCATGCAATGTGAGGGTAGGATGAGATGGCCAGATTAAAAAATAAATTTTCTCAGCCCAGGGGTGCCCTAGGAAATCAAATCAGGGTGGGTTTTGCTCAGGGGGCTTCGTTCTGTCGAACCATGGTGATGGTTTACCACAATTCTTTCAATTTTTTAAATTACAAAAGTTTTTATGCTTTGTTAGTGAGCCTGCAAATTCTTTGATTGTGAGCTTGCGAATTCTTTGATTGTGAGATTCTTTGATCAGTATCTTTGATCGTGAGGGCAAGACAAGATGGGTAGATTTTTTATAATGAAGTAGATAGGGAAATTTTACTACTGTTTAACATTGAGTTTATTTATTTAAAAGTTTTACCAGGAAAGACATACTGAGCAGACTACCGCTTGATTTCAGATGCATCCTGGGGGAAGGGGGAAAATGGGATCATACATACAAGTCATCTTACAGAACTTTTCGGACAGCAAAATCGAAGGTTACATACAATATGTACAAGGTTGTATAATTACAGCGAAGGAAAAAAAACACAACAATAGTTACAAGTACAGGATGCAAGAACAGAGAGTGGCATTGTATTTGTAGGCAGAAAAGAAGGAAAAAAAGTAGTGACATGATGAGATTTGATAGATTAAGTGCTTGGGTGGACAAAGAAGGATTGTACTTGGTGGTTTGCCATCACATTTGTGCTCACAAGTTAAGTCATGGTCCAAGCTATTTTGTGCCAAGTTGACATGAGCAGCATATGGGAACTTGCTCTTTTAATAGGGAGATTTGTTGCCCAGAAGAGGGGAGAGCCAGATGTCAGCTGGCAGAGAGTTCCATAGTTTAGGTAGACGGGCTCTAAAAGCCGACTGCCCAGCAGATGTAGTCATGTGTGGGATTTGTAGCAGGCGGGAGTCTAAATTTCTGAGTGAGTATACTGATGGTTTTTGGGCTGTTAGAGTAGTGGCTAGGTAGGAGGGCAGTGACTGGGTCCAGAATTTTGCTGTGAGTCTGTTGCAGTGGTAAAAGCGCCGATTGACAAGGGAGGGTAAGTTAAGGTGACTGTAGAAATCACAGTGGTGAGTGGTGGGAGGACAATCCAGTGCAAAGCGGCAGAAGGAGTTATAAAGAGAATCCAGTTTAGCCAGGGTAGATTTAGGGGCTGAGCTATAGAATACATCCCCATGGTCGATGATAGGGAGGATCATTTTCTGAAGTATCTCTTTGCGGGCCTGGAGGGGGATGCAGCTACAGTTTCAGTATAAAGCCCCCGGCCGAGGGTGTAGTGTTTTAAGGGTTGCTTCGATATGCATGGAAAAGTCTAGATGTTGGTCCAGCCAGACCCTTAGGTATCTGAAAGAGGTGCAGACTGCTAGAGGGGACCATTCTAGTGTTTTGAGAATGGGGAAAGCAGGGAGACAGAAGAGTCTTTGTCTTGTACAGAAGGTCACAGAGATCGTTTTTTTAGCATTTAGGATAAGTTGATTTCTATGAAACCAGTGCTGGACTTCTGTGAAGTTTTGCTGGATTTTGGATGCAACTTCCTGCGGGGAGTGACCCGAGGTGTATAAGACTGTATCGTCAGCGTACTTATGAATATCAGCATGCTGGCAGATCGAGGGAAGGTCATTGAAGAAAATGGAGAATAGGATAGGGCTGAGGACCGAGTCTTGAGGGACTCCAATGGAGATGGGGAGGGTGTTTGAGGTGGAGACACCAATTTTTGCTGATTGGGTCCTGCCTCCCAGGTACGAGTTAAACCAGCTTGTGGCAGAACTGGAGAGGACAGCTTTAGAGAGTTTTGATAGAAGGAGGGTGTGAGAGACCGTGTCAAAGGCTTTGGCTAGGTCGAAGAAGATGGCAGATGTGATGAGGCTATTATCCATACTGGTAAGGATGGAATCAATGAGTCTGAGGAAGGACATAACAGTGGAATGGGATTTTCTAAAGCCAGGCTAGTAAGGGGTGAAGAAAGAAGAGGAGTCAAGGAAGGTGGTAAGTTGCGAGAGGATGTGATGTTCCTGGATTTTGGCTAGGGTGGGCAGTAGGAAGATTGGGCTGTAGTTGCTGGGGGAGGATGGGTCACCACTTTTCAGAAGGGGGATGACTGTGGCGTGGCTTCATTTTAAAGGTAGGGTGGCAGAGGTGAAAGAGAGGTTGAAAAGAGACGCTAGTGGCTCGGCGATATCTGGTGCAGAAAGGTAGAGCATTTTGGCATCTAAGCCAGTAATGCATCTACCCTTTGAGGGGTTTAGGGCAAGTAGGGTTTTAAGTACTTCTGGTGGGGTAACCAGAGTGAAGGAGAAAACTGGGTGGGGGGACGGCATGGGTGGGGGTGAAGGTGTTGCGATTTGTGTGGCAGGTAGGGGGTTTGAGTAGAGAGGGGACCCACTGCTAGTAAATACAGAGTTGAAAGCTGCGGCAACTGCTAGAGGTTCAGTTATGATAGAGCCACCCACATCTAGGGCAGGAGTGGGTGGCTGGGCAGGAGGGGAGAAAAGTGACTTTATAGACCTCCAGAACTTGGCTGGATGAATATCTCAGAAACGGTTTGGTCTTTTTGCTTGAAATTTGGAGGGTGTTTACGCATGTCCTGTGTATGTAAATTACAGGGATTACATGTTGGGAAACATTTTTTTTTGCTGGAGAAATGGTGTGGCGCAGTTTATGTTCTACAGACAGTGTTTTGCTTGTGGTGGTGCCTTGAAATTGATAGGATACCTAGCCTTAGTGTCATGGATGTGGTTTGCAGTTGTGTGTGTTAAATGTCTACAGGTGTGGAACTGTGCCAGTATGACAAATGAAAATTTCAAACTGTGACATGTTATATCTTGGAGACAGTTTGGTCTTTTCACTTGAAATTTGGAGTGTTGACGGGATGTCCTGTAGATGTGATCTGCAGTGTTTACATGTCAGACAATTTATTTTTTGCAGAGAGATTGCGTGGTGCAGTTAATGTTTTCCGGACAGCGTTTTCTATTGTTCTACTACATTAATATTTGTTTAGTGGCTGGTTGTGCTGTTGTCACTGTACTTTTTAGTCATCAGCTGTGTAATGTGGCCCAACACTTACAAGTTGGTGGGAGCGTGGGGCCTGATTGCCCATGGCCCCACCAACTTGCGCAACTTTCTACTTTTACTCCTTTCTTAAAAGGAAATTCTATGCAAAAAACTTGTTAATGCATCAGTTAGAAAGATTTTACAGTGAAAGAGAGGAAATTAACATTAGGGTTTCCACCTTGCACCACCACCACCCTGGCCTCACCAACAGGCATCGGGCTGTGCTGCTGGGGTCATCAGACCCAACTTCACCCCATTCTCCCACACAGCACCACCTCAGCTTGTTTACATATGGTATGGGGTGAGAGTTAGTCATGACCCCAACACACAGCCTGATGCCTGTTGGTGAGGACAGGGTGGGGTGGGCAAGGGGTGGGAACCCTCAATGTCAAATTCTCACTTTTTCACTGTAGAATAATGAGGTTTTTGCATAGAATATAGATATATATATATATGGGATATACAATGCCCCCATTGAAAATATCTCTGATATTTCCCCGAGTGCAGTTTGAGCTTTGGCATCATGAGTGGCAAAGCCATGAGTGATGCCATAGGTCAAACTGCTTGAGGGAAAAATATCTGAGATATTTTCAATGGGGTCATTATATGTTCCATTTAAGCAATGGGCCAAGTTTTTTTTATGAATGTAATTTTCATTTTTTTAAACTAGATATGTCTTTATTTCTTTTTGTTTCCAGATAACTGAGTGTTGTGTTTAATAAAACTGAACTTTTGTGTCAGAATGCTGTGCCGTTGTGCTGCTGGGGAGAGTGGTAAGAGTGAAAAAGAGAGTGTTGGTTGCTTTTTTGTGTGCTGGGGTTTGAAGGAAGTGAATGGTTTGTGTGAGGCTAAAAGTTACTTTTTAATATTTGAAGTGAAAGAACGTGGGGTGGGGGAGACAATGAAAATAATTCTGTGTGTTTTGTCTGGTATTTTGGACCTTTAGGAGAAATGGTAATTAATATTGAGTGAAGCTGAAAGTATTTTTTTTTAAATAAGTTACTACAGTGAAAGAACAGGGGAGAAAATGAAACTGTACTGTGTGCTGCTGGAAAGAAATGAAACTGCCAGTGGGAGCTGCAATGCAAGTGTGCAGGTGCATTCTGATTGTGCTGCTCATGCTGCCAGCTCCCACCAATCAAAATCTTTGTACGCTGTTATGCTGAAGTGCAGATAGTGCCTGGTTATTACCTACAGTGAGGATAAATGACCTACAGTGAGGATAAATGCGATATTCTCACTGTAGGTCTGACCAGCCAAAAATACTGCTGTTATTTGTCAATTTTTATCCTCACCCCAATGCATAAAAATATATATATGTGTGTGTGTATATATATATATATATATATATATATATATATATATATTCATGTAAAAAAGCTCTGTTTAATGTATCAGTTAGGGTTGTTCCACAGCGACTAAAAGCGAGGAAATTCGATGTTAGGGTTGAAAACCCTAACTCCGAATTCACCCCCCAGCACCACACACACACACACACATATGCAAGTACGGGGGAGGACCAAGGCAACACGACCAATGACAGACAACCAGCAGCAGGTGACAGAAATAACAAACAATTGTCTAAATGTACTACAAGACATCCCCACCCACCTGACCAGGTACTGCATGCTCAGTGGAGATCAACAGCAAAACTGAGGCCATGTACACCAAACGTACACATCCCTGATTGCAGCTGCACACAATGTACCACACTTAGTAGTTGCATGGCCTTACCTACCCAAGTATTCTACTGGTACCCCCCCACTCCCCAAATGCGATTTCGACCCCCATAGCCAGGGAAATGCAACTCTTTCTGTGCTGTTGTGGTAGTCCCCTCAGCCGCCCAAGCATAATCCGTGACTCACAGCAGCCCGAAAATTACACCAATACCTAGTGTTTTTCTGGTCCTCACCACACCTTAAAATTGAGAATGATAATGAGAAATAGTGAATGTAATGCAGTGGCAGGATCGCGGGGCCCACTCCTGCCATGTGATGTCTTGTCACATAGTAACATTGTGCCCACAAATGCAAATTGTAATGAGCATGGTGACACAAAGCGAAACAGAAAGAGAAACACTACTGTAGACAGAAATGTTAAAAACAATGCAAACACAACCACAAATGAAAAAGCAAACAGTAACGCACATGATGTCATAAACGTGAGCAGTAAATGAAACGGGTATGGAACCACAAGCAGAAATCTTAATGGTAACAGAAATGTAAGCGCACAGTCTGTTTTTACCCAAAAGCTATATAGAGAACGACAGTGAGTAGAAAAAATGTGTGCTAAATAATGAGTCTCAGAACACAAAAATGAGGACTTGAAATAGTAAATTGCTTATATCTCACTAACTGTATGACACAGAAAAAATTTTTAAAAATTGTATGTATTATCACTTTCCTGGCTGGTTTTAACTTAGCCCCTAAGACGGGGCTAAGAAATTGTTTGACAAAAAGTCCGTATCTTGCACCATTTTCGAGATACAGGCCCTGAAAGGCACGGCAAACGCCGTAATGTTATCCTATGGGAAAAAAACAGAAGTTCAGAATGCCATAACTTTGCCTCCCTGTAATACATTTTCAGCAAACCACTGAAAGGCACATCTGTGTGATGTGGGCTGTGTTCCCTGCAAATTTCAGCCCAAAAGACCAAACTGTTATTTTGCAGCAGGGTGCCAAAGGATTCCTGTCATGAGTCGGGCGCCGTAATGTTATCCTATGGGAAAACCTGTCAAATTTGGACTGCCGTAACTTTGCCGCCATGTAATATTTTTTCAATGAAACACTGAAAGGCACATCTGTGAGATGTTGGCTGCGTTCCCTCCAAATTTCAGCCCAAAACTCCAAACTGTTCTTTTGCAGCGTAGTACCAAAGAATTACTGTTATTTTGGGCATAGTGTCGCAAAGTAGTGTCGTGATTTGCGAAAGCTTTCGCAAAAATTTGTGACACTTTCGTGAGTTCGACACTACTTTGCGAAAGTACTTTTTCCAGAAATCTGAAAAACATATTTCTGGGGTGTTTTACCCCAAAATAAAGACATGGCTAGCATCCTCAGGGCCCGACTAGGTGAATACAAAAATAATTAGGTTGCTAGAGGGTCCAATTTTAAATTCCAAGCGTTTTTCTGATCACTAACTGAAAACAAAATGGCAGATTTGCGACACTAACAGGGCCATTTGTGACACTAAAAAGTGCATTTGCGACACTGTCGAACTTTTTGTTAACTTTTCCCATTGACTTATAATGGGAAATTATTTTTTGAATAACTTTTGAACCGTTTAATATTTTTTCATGAAATCTTCAAAAGACACATCTGGGACCTTGGCAGCACGTTCCCTGAAGATTTCAGGCTGGTCACACAAACCGTGCAACCTATAGGCGCGGCCGCAGAATTCCAGAAAAAGCGTAAACGCACGCGCAGATCATGCTTAATAACTCTGCAGCCATGTATCCGACTGGCACAAAACTTAGCAGATCTCAAGGCGTGTGGGTCTTGATTGTGTGTTCCAAATTTCAGGCAAATCCATCAAATGGTTGCAAAGTTATTAAGGTGCAAAATTTTGAGTTTAACATAGAAATGGCTCTCAACCCTAACTATGGTAGCACTATATATATATATATATATATATATATATATATATATATATATATATATATATATATATTTAGAGGCAAAAACTCCATTTAATGCATTAGTTAGGGTTGTTCCACAGTGCCAAAGTGAGGAAATTCGCTGTTGGGGTTACCCTAACCAATTCACCCCACACACACACACACACACACACACACACACACACACACACACACATTCAAGTATGGGGGAGGACCAAGTCAACACAACCAATGACAGACATCCAGCAGCAGGTGACAGAAATAACAAACAATTGTCTAAATGTACTACGAGACATCCCCACCCACCTGACCAGGTACTGCATGCTCAGTGGAGATCAACAGCAAAACTGAGGCCATGTACACCAAACGTACACATCCCTGATTGCAGCTGCACACAATGTACCACACTTAGTAGTTGCATGGCCTTACCTACTGATGCCCCACACCACACCACAACTGGTACTGTGCCATTAGTCAATATAAATGCTGAAGGTGCATGATGACAGTTGTAGAAAGGTTTTAACACTAGTGAGTATACATTAATTAAGAGAAGTACATAAATTAACCACAAGACACTAGCATGCTCAAGATAAAAGTAGTGTTACATTTAGTAGGTGATTTACATAGTAGTACATTTACTGCAATGGTTTACTCAAGATAGAGAGGCTGATGTAGCGTATGGAAAGCATTGCCTGTTCAATGCTCTGAAATTCGTACTGCCAGTATCAGATGCATTCTTACTGATGAAGGTGTACTGCTCATGTACATACATAGACCTTCAGTGTGTTTCAATACTAAAGATGTAGTAAGTATTCTTTGTAAGAAACATTGTAATTGCATGGATCAGGCCAAGCAACTTCTAAATATCATAGCACTAGTGAGCCAACAATGACGTACCTGTATCGGAGATGTAAAATGGATAGATTTTCCTGTAGGCACTTACTGAGTATGTTGTACCTGATAAAGACAATCTCATTGCATCGGTGATGACTAACTTATTCAAATAGTAATACATTTACTATTGTTGCAATGAGTGATCTATGCCACTTATTGACACAGTGTAATTTTTTTTAACAGTTGTTTCATACTCAGGCTGTATGCCTAGTGTTTGGGTTTGCCACACTTCTGTCACTGATGCTATCAAAGTGATAACTATGTTAATTGTGGTACAACAGGAATCAAGTAGGTATGGTGTAGATATAAACAGAATGTCTTTTAGTATTGATTTAACTCACAATGGGGTAAGTGTACTAGGACAGCAGGGGTTATTCTCTATCACTGACTGTCAGTTATAATCACACTAAGGTTTCAATGACTGTAATGATCAAGTTACACTGTTCATCTTCATGAGTTCATATTCACAGCCATTCTCCAGTAACTAGACAGTGTATGGTGTAACTGAGTGGGACACTGTGTTGCAAAGCTGCTACAGTGCCTAGCAGAGGGAGACTATCTACTCATAAAGACAATTAAGCAATAAGGCATGACCAACAGTTATGTTAAATGGTCTGTTAATCACCCTGTGGGGGTTTAATGTTGAATGAGGCATAGCCGAGTGCCACATGTCGCTAGACAGTGATAAACTGACCATTAACATAATACCTGGGAGTGGCTTACTGCTATCATAATAAAACTGTTTTTTAAACAACATTAAACCATGTTCATCATATGGTTAGGCTCTCACATGTATGTTAATAAAAAGTAAACATAAGGCTGTTACAATGTTTACAGTCAATTAGAAAGCTGCATTTCTCAAACCCTTATTATAATCAGAGATATTATACCTGTACAACTCCTTGGTTTTGCTGAACTCTATTGCTCAGGTGGCCCACCACATGTGGTCTGGTCTGGGTGGAGCATCGGTAGGTAAGGCCATGCAACTACTAAGTGTAGTACATTGTGTGCAGCTGCAATCAGGGATGTGTACGTTTGGTGTACATGGCCTCAGTTTTGCTGTTGATCTCCACTGAGCATGCAGTACCTGGTCAGGTGGATGGGGATGTCTCGTAGTACATTTAGACAATTGTTTGTTATTTCTGTCACCTGCTGCTGGATGTCTGTCATTGGTTGTGTTGACTTGGTCCTCCCCCATACTTGAATGTGTGTGTGTGTGTGTCTGTGTGTGTGTGTGGTGCTGGGGGTGAATTCGGAGTTAGGGTTTTCAACCCTATCAGCAAATTTCCTCACTTTTGTCGCTGTGGAACAACCCTAACTAATGCATTAAACGGAGTTTTTTGCCTCTAATTTCCCTTCTTTTTGAGAATGGTAACAGTGAATGTAATGCAGTGGTAGGAGCACGGGGCCCTTTGGGCCCTGCACTCCCACCACATGATGTCTTGTGGCATAGTAACAGGAGCAGCAACGCAAACAGAAATGCTAACAGTGGCACACATGGTAACACAAGCGCGAATGAGAACAGAAAGGGTAACGCACGCGGTGGCGTAGACGGGAACAGTCTGCCATGTGATGTGTTATCACATAGTAACATGGTGCCTGCAAATGGAAATGTCAATGGGCATGGTGATGCAAAGTGAAACAGAAAGAGAAACAGTACTGTAGACACAAATGGCAAAAAATAACAGAAAAGCAAGCGCAAATGAAAACGCAAAGGATAACGCACATAGGGCCCCACGCTCCCAGCACGTAATGCGGCAGCTAGAGCGCGGGGCCCAAAGGGCCCCACACTCCCACCACATGATGACTTGTGGCATAGTAACAGGAACAGCAATGCAAACAGAAGTGCTAACAGTGGCGTACAAGGTAACGCAAGCGTGAATGAGAACAGAAAGGATAACGAACACGGTGGCGTAGACGGGAACAGTGTGCCACGTGATGTCTTGTCACATAGTAACATGGTGCCTGTAAATCGAAATGGCAATGGGCATGGTGACGCAAAGTGAAACAGAAAGACAAACAGAAAGGTACATACAAAATGGCAAAAAGTAACAGAAATGCAAGTGCAAATGAAAACGCAAGGGATGACGACGGTGGCGCAGACGTCAACGGTAAGTGAAACGGGCATGGAACCGCAAGCGGAAAGGGCAATGGTAACAGTAATGTAAGCGCACAGGCTGGTTTTCCAAAAAGCTGAATAGAGAAAGACAGTGAGTACAAAGAATGTATGCATAATAATGGGTATCGGAGCAGAAAATGAGGACTTGGAATACTAAATAAGTTATATCTCAGGAACCGTATGACGTAGAAAAAAAATTTAAAAGTCGTATGATTTATGACTGTCCTGGCTAGTTTTGTACCTAGGCCCCATTAGGAGGCTAAGAACTTTTCCGACGAAAACTCTGTATCTCGCACCATTTTCGAGATACGGGCCCTGAAAGGCGCGGCGAACGCCGTAATGTTATCCTATGGGAAAAAAAGAGAAGTTTGGAGCACCATAACTTTGCCTCCCTGTAATATTTTTTCACCAAACCACTGAAAGGCACATCTGTGAGCTGTTGGCTGTCTTCCTTCCAAATTTCAGGAAAAAAGACCAAACCGTTATTTTGCAGCAGGGATCCAAAGGATTTCTGTAATGCGTCGGGTGCCGTAATGTTATCCTATGGGAAAAAACATCAAATTTGGAGTGCCGTAATTTTCTGCCATGTAATATTTTTTCAATACAACACTGAAAGGCACATCTGTGAGATGTCGGCTCCATTCCCTCCAAATTTCAGCTCAAAACTCCCAACGGTTCTTTTGCAGCGCAGTGCCAAAGAATTGCTGTCATTTTCCACAGACTAGAAAACTACTGTCGCAATTTATGACTTCATGAAAATCTGCGAACACTTTATAAAGCACGAAAGTAATTTGTGAAAGTACTTTTTCCAGAAATTTGAAAAACATATTTCTGGGGTGTTTTACCACAAAATAAAGACATGGCAAGCATCCTCAGGGCCCGACTAGGTGAATACAAAAAAATTAGGTTGCTAGAGGGTCCCAAATTTAAATGCCAACCATTTTTCTGATCACCAACTGAAAACAAAATGGCCGATTTGCGAAAGTAACAGGTCCATTTGCGAAAGTAAAAATGCATTTGCGAAAGTGTTGAACTTTTTGTTAACTTTTCCCATTGACTTATAATGGGAAACTGTTTTTTGAATAACTTTTGAACCGTTTAATATTTTTTCATGAAATCTATGAAAGGCACATTGGAGACCCCAGCTGCATGTTCCCCGAAGATTTCGGGCCGGTCAAGCAAACCGTACGATCTGTAGGCGCGACCATAGAATTCCAGAAAAGCGTAAACGCGTGCACAGATCACACTTAATAACTCCGCAGCCATATATCTGACCAGTACAAAACTTGGCAGATCCCAAGGCCTATGGTTCTTGATCATACATTCCAAATTTCAGGCAAATCCATCAAATGGTTGTAAAGTTATTAAGGTGCAAAATTTTGGGGTTTAACATAGAAATGGCTCCTCAACCCTAACTATGGTAGCACTACCGTGCTACCATAATATATAAATAAAACACTGGCATGATAGCACCAGTATGGTTAGGATTAGTGAGTGTTTAATGTTAAAGGCCACTTTTTGCAGGATAATAACTTTAAAATGGTTCAACTGATTTGCTTGAAATTTGGCATGCATAATCCTTTGGAGTAGGTCTCTTGATGTGGCACACGTAGTTTGAATCCCTCTTGCAGTTTCTGATATACAGAGTGTTGAAAAAAACAATTTTTGTGTATTTTGCTGTTTTTTGTCCACCTGTATCTCAGAAATAGCTTTACCTTCTGGGCTGAAATTTTCAGGTAGAAAGCCTTGGCCTCACAAATGTGCCTTTTGAAGTTTTGGTGAAAAAATATTAATCTTTTCCAAAGTTATTAAATCTTGAATTTCCCTTTATTTCCTATGGGAAAAAAATAGATGTCTGTCATGAAACAGGATTTTGAGTCACAGGAGCCCTCTATGGAAAGGAATTCTGAACTGAACAAGGATTCTATCCAGTACAGAATCCCTTTTCACAGCAGGAGCAGAAGCCTTTAATGTGGTCCACCATTTTGTTTCTCCACTTAGTGAGAGAAACAAAACAAGTAAACAAGAAATTAATGTATTTAAAAAATAAACATGAGAACATACTGTAGGTAAATGGCACCTGGTTATCTACATGCTGTTTATTTTTAATGTGAGCCTCAATTAGTATGCTAGCAAAGCTTCTGAGCACTGTTTCCCTGGTGTCCAGTGGCACCCCCCACCCTCGATCACCGTCCCTCTTATCCTTATTTAGGGTAATTATTTTTATAATAATAAACAGACACTGGGATGCCCACTCCAGGTGTTAGATGCTCCTCTGCATCCTTCTACCCATATTTTTTTTTAATTATAGTGGCTGACATTGGTGTGTCCAATCCCCATGTCGGAATTCACTCATCCCCCCCCAAAACCACTGTGTGACACTGGGGAGCTCACTCCTGGTGTCCCCAAATCATTTTAATATTTTATTCCCCCGACACAGTGCTGTGGGACACTGGGGAGCCCACTACTAGTGTTGCAAAATTCATTTACTATTCCCCCCCAAGCAGTGTGGGACACTGTGGAGCCCTCTCCCAATGCCCCCAAATTATTTTAATATTCCCTCCCATCAGTGTCCCCAAATTAATTTAATATTTTATTCCCCACCATCAGTGTGGGGCACTGGGGAACTCATTTTCAGTGTCCCCAAATGCATATGAGCCCAGCAAAAAGGAAAACGGTCCTGCAATATTTTTTTTTTTGTGTGTGTTATCTCTTTTTCGCCCCCAACATGCATCCATGCCAGCCTCTCCTTCAGGTGGGTGAATGCTACTTCTGACTCATCCTGTCCCCTGAGGTCTCCACTATCACATGACAGCCAATCCCCCCCAGGTAACCTGGCATAACCTTTCGCAGGATGGGTCCCCCTCCTCCGAGAGGGAAGGCACCAGCCAAGGGGCCACAGACCAGCGCAATATCTTGGCTCTGAGAATGCTGCTGAGGTGGAAGGCTTCAGAGGCATTGAAGGGCTGAGAGAGCCAGGCAGCCATCATCTGCCATGACTTGGAGCATTTTCACATTTTTCTGGTTGATGTCCCTCCTTGCGACATCGTGCAGTGCTCCTAGTCTCCACCAGAAACTGCTGCCGACCTATGCCTTTCATTAGCCCGCCCCCAAGAGAGGAGAGCAGTCCCATGGATGCTTAAACCTCTCCCACCCCAGCCAGCCCCCGGTGTTCCCGAGTCCATTTCTGATCCCGGGTCTCTGGCGTGGCTATCGGTAAGGCGCCCGTGCCTCAACCTCCTATGCCTCTGGGCCAGCTGTTTTAATTTTTTTAAAACCATAAACAAAGAAAACCATCCCTAATCTTTGCCACTGACCCCCTCCCCTATCCTGACCCTCTCACTGAGCACCCACCTCCCTGCACTCCCATATGCTATACTTACCTCTGGAGGTCATCTGCTGTCATCTTCTGTGGACATATCTTCACTCTTCAAAGTCAAACCGCAGACTGAATCAAGGTAAGTGCTGTATAATGGC
Source organism: Neoceratodus forsteri (assembly GCA_016271365.2). Taxonomy (NCBI): domain Eukaryota; kingdom Metazoa; phylum Chordata; order Ceratodontiformes; family Ceratodontidae; genus Neoceratodus; species Neoceratodus forsteri. Next base: position 871,965,607 of record CM057458.1, on the reverse strand, counting down.
TGTCAATGGCAGTTTGATCTCATGTTGATATGTTGGTAATTTTTAGGTATTTTTTCACCAGATTTTCAACATGGACTTTTTGGGTCTGCTCCCCTTGAACAGTATCACTTTCATTTCATTACTCAGTTCTGAAAGGTGATTTCATGGTCATTCCACAGAATTACCTTTCTAGACCAAGTAATGAAATTACACTGCCACTACTTATGAGGTGGGGTCCCAAAAAGCCCATGTTGAAAGTTTGGATGAAAATACCAAAAAACACCCTAGTTATACACGGTTGTTGAAATTTTCCTACACAGGCATGTAACTTTGCTAATTTATAATATATTCACTCCAAATTTTCAATTTATCCATTTCTTCACACCACCTCATAAACAGTACAGCTGTCATTTCTCAAATCCTGCCTAAATTGTGTTTTCACACCTGTGGATTGGAATGCTGCAGTCATAGAACATAGAAACATAGACTTTGACGGCAGATAAGGACCACTTGGCCCACCCAGTCTGCCAGTTGCCCTTCCTATTGGATAAGCTGCAGATTCTAGTTAACCAACAGCCTACTTCCTGCAACCCCCCATTACAATTGCCTTATGTCTGTCCCATGCATGTTTGAATTCCCCCACTGTTTTACACCCAAAAACCTCCCCAGGAAGGTGGTTCCATGCATCCACAACTCTCTCCATGAAAAAAAAAAATCATCACATTACCCCTGAGCCATGCCCCCCTCTACCTTTAAATTGTGCCCCCTTGTTCTTACACACCTCTTTTTCTGAAAGATGCTACCCTCCTGGACTTTGTTGATTCCCTTGAGGTACTTGAAAGTTTCTATCATGTCCCCCCTGAGATGTGTAAGAACAAGGGGGCACAATTTAAAGATAGAGGGGGGATGGCTCAGGGGTAATGTGAGGAATTTTTTTTTTACTGAGAGAGTGATGGATGCATGGAACTGCCTTCCTGGGGAGGTTGTTGTTTTCATCCTGTCCCTCCTTTCACCAAGGGTATTCATATTAAGCTCTCTCAGTCTCTCTTCATATGGTTTCTGGTGCAGACCCTGCACATTTTAGTTGCCCTGCTCTGGAGTGCTTCCATCCTGTCTATGTCCCTGAGTAGATGGGGTCTCCAAAACTGCACACAGTATTCCAGATGGGGTCTCACCAACTGTCTGTACAGAGGGATAACCACTTCCCTTTTTCTACTTGTGATGCCCCTTCCTATGCATCCCAGAATCCCCCTGGCTCTCCTTACTGACTTCTTACATTGCTTACCCACCTTTAAGTCATTTGATATGACTACCCCAAGTCCCTTTCCATTTTTGTTGTTGTTAGTACCTACCCTACTATTGCGGAAGCTTCTCCTGGGTTTTTGTTTCCCAGGTGCATTACTTTGCACTTCTTTGCATTGAATCTAAGTTGCCATATGTCTGACCATTCCTCCAACCTTGACAAGTCCCTTCTCATCCTTTCTACCCTCCCATGTATCAACTCTGTTACAGATCTTTGTGTTATCTGCAGAGAGGCATACCTTTCCCTCCAGACCCTCTGCAATGTCACCTATAAAGATGTTAAAGAGGACTGGACCCAGTACTGAGCCCTGAGGTACTCCACTAGTAACCCCCTTTCTTCAGAATGTGTTCCATTCACTATTACCTTCTGTGTCCTGTTGTGCAGCCAGTTTGCTACCAGACTACCACCCTGGAACTCACTCTCAGGCTGGCTAACTTGATTATTAGTCTTTTGTGTGGGACTGTGTCAAATGCCTTGCTAAAGTCTAGGTAGGCCATATTCACAGCCCCTCCCTGGTCTATTACTTTTGTCATCCAGTCAAAGAAATCAATTAGATTCATCAGACATGATCTTCCTGCTGTAAATCCATGCTACTTTGGGTCCTGTGCCCTGCTGGCCTCTAGGTACTCAACAATTCTTTCTTTCAGAAGTGATTCCATCATTTTCCCTACCACTGAGGTCAAACTTATAGGTCTGTAGTTTCCTGCTTCTGCCTTGCTCCCACTTTTGTGAAGAGGAATCACATCTGCCCTCTTCCAGAATTCAGGTACCACCCCATCCTCCCATGATTTGTTAAAAAGTGTGGTCAGTGGTGTCACTAGGTCCTCCCTTAGTTCTTTTAGGATTCTGGGGTGAATCCCATCAGGCCCCATTGCTTTGTCCACCTTGAGTTTTAGGAGTTCATTCAGGACTCTTTCTTCTGTACATGGACTGGTGTCAACCCCACTACCCAGAGTGCTTGTATTGTCTGGTTTAGGTAACTCCTCCTCATCTTCTTTTGTGAATACTGAGCAAAAGTATTCTTTCAGTATCTCTGCCTTTTCACTGTCTCCCTCTGCCCACCTCCCCTCTCCTTTATTAATCTTCACTATTCCTCCCTTAACCTTTCTATGCTCCCTAATGTACCTGTAAAAGGTTTTATCCTAATTCTTGACTGAGTTAGCTATCTGTTCCTCATTTTGGGCCTTTGCTAGTCTGACTGCCTTCCCCACTTCTTTCTGCTTTAATTGATACAGTTCCCTGTCGTGCTCCTTCTGTGATTCCTTATACTTTCTGAATGCAGCCTTTTTCTCCTTAACTTTCCCTGCCAACTCTTTTGAGAACCATAGTGTCTTTTTACTCCACTTTGTTTTCTTTATTTGTCCCACACAAAGGCTTGTTGCCTTTATGATAGCAGTTTTGATTTTTCTTCATTGTTCTTCCACCCCTCCTTTTTGGCCATTTGGTAGTGCATTCCTCAGCTATTCACCAATTTTTCCAAAGTCGGCCCTTCTAAAGTCCAGTATTCTTGTTTTTGTATGACTTGTCTCCATGGTTGTGCTTATTGTGAAGCATACTGTGCAGTGGTCACTTGTTCCCAGATGTCTACTGACTTCTAAATTTGTGATCCTCTCTCCATTTGAGAGTACCAGGTCTAGTATTGCTCCCTCCCAAGTGGGTTCCAACACTAGCTGTCTAAGGCCTGCCCCCTGCAGGGCATCGAGAATTACCCTGTTCTTGGACATAGCTGCAGAACATGTCATCCAGTTAACATCTGGCATATTCAGGTCCCCCATCAACAGTATCTCACCTTTTCCAGCCATTTTGAGAATGCCCTCTATCATTTTCTTGTCCATTTCCTCCCCTTGATACGGGGGTGTGTATACAACCCCTGTGCAGATTGTGATGCCATTACCTGTCTCCATGGTGACCCAGATTGTCTCTTGTCCACCTCCTTTACTTTTTAGTTCTGTAGCTTTGATCCCTTCCTTTATGTATATAGCTGCTCCACCTCCTCTCTTACCCTCCCTCTCCCTTCTGTAGACTGTGTACTGGTATGATGACATCCCAGTAATGGTTCTCCATGTGCCATGTTTCCATGACTCCCACAATATCCAATTTTTCATCTTTAATCAGGGCTATTAGCTCAGGAAGCTTGTTTCCCAGACTATGGGCACTGGTACTCATTTCCCTTCATTTAATGTTGGCTTTATCCTTTTTCCCCCATCCCTGCTCTTATTGCCCTTGTCTAATTTTCCATTTACCCCTGTCCTGCCCTCTGTTGAGCTCTGTACCTCAGTGTTTACCTTACTACCTGCCATGTTTTGTGGGGGGGGCTTGAAATTTCCTGCCTCTTATCAGCACCTCTCCCCTTGGCTAGTTTAAAAGCTTGCCAAGGAAGCATTTAAACCTGTCATTTAGGAGCTTGGTTCCCTTCATGAACAGATGCAGACCATCGTGCCAGTACAGACCTTCATCTCTCCAGGTGTATCCCCAGTCCCCAATGAAGCCAAAGCCCTGTGCTCTGCACCAGTTTTGCAACCATTCATTAAACTGCATGGTGTGCAGTACCCTAGCCTCACCCCTGCCATGGACTGGCAGCACCTTTGAGTAGGTAACCATACTTGCTACCTGTCTGAGGCCCCTCCCCAACTCCACAAATTCATCCTGCACTGCACTGATTCCATGCCTAGCTAGGTCATTTGTCCCAAGGTGGCCAATGATATCTAGTTCCCTCTCCTGTGATGCTGCTTCTTCAATCATGAGGATTCACTTCTTGTCCCTCCAAGCCATGGCACCAGGCAGGCACCTTACTTCCTTCTCCTCTCCCTTCCCCAGTTCTACCCCTAACAACTGAGTCCCCTATCAGAAGCTGTTTCCTTCCCCTGTGGTGTCCCTTGCCACCCTTTTGTGAGTCTCCCTTGTGGATGTCCTCAGCATTCTTCTTGGTCTCCACTGAGGGTGCCATCATTGAGGAACCTTGCTTTGCCAGACTGACTTATGATTTGTGTAGAGGTACAACTAGAGGTCTTAACCTCTGTTCCACCACCCACACCCTCCCAGAACCCACTGTGGTCCAACTGCTCTTCATACTTGGCAACCTCTGAGGCAGTGGTTGTGGCAGTGGTGCTCTTTGGGTGGGGGGCCTCCTTAGTCCTTGCAGGTTCAGCCTGGAGGTGGGCAATCTTCTCTCTCAGAGCTGACAGTTGCCTGCAAATAGGACAACAACGCAGTTTCTAGAATGTCTCCCAGAAAACTGCTGCCCCACAGCCAGTGCATTGTACCACTCCCCACATGTCCCTCTCCCTTATAATATGCAGTATGTAATATATATAAATGTTTTTATGTATTTATTTTTTTGGGTGGTGTATACTTACCCTTTATGCACTGTAATGGGTTATTAAGAATATGACAGTTCTGCCCCAAGACCTGTTGAGGAAGTGATGTCAGAACTTTGGCTATAAAGGAAATGCCACACCTGGGTGGTGGGGTGGGGAGGGGGTAGTCCACAACCACAGGTGACTGTTAGAAACAATCAAATACACCACTGCTCCACCACCCTGGTGAGTACTGCCCTTTATAGTAATTCAACTAACCTCCAGTAACTTATTTAAAAATAGTTTCTGTCCCAAAATTCTAGTAGTCAATCCAGCTACCCCCAAGGGACAACAAAAATGCAGTATTCAAACCCTTGTGAAGTTACTTCCAAGAAAAGCAGAGTTTGCAAGCTCCTTATTCACTCCTCAGCCACCTGTAATTTATTTAAAAATAGTTTAACTGTCAGAAAATCTTAGTAGACAATCTAGCTACCTCCAAGGGTCTACCCAAATGCAGTATTTAAATCCTTCGGAAGTTACTCACAAGATAAAAAGAGTTTGCAAGCCCCTTCTTGGTTAAACACAAAATAAATATGTAAATAAAAAGCAATTACCAAGGTTAGTTAGTTTCACCTCCCACAGAATTGAGCAAAAGTGCACGTTGTTGCAGATATCAAGTGCAATATAAAATTTCCCACACAGCTCACAGCTGAATAAAGAAGTAGTGTCCTTCCAGGTCAAGAAGATGTGCTCTGCACAAAATCACCTTTCAGGATTCAGTAATGAAATGACAGTGCCAGAGTTCATGAGGTAGCATCTCAAAAAGCCCATGTTGAAAATTCAGAGCAAAAATATGAAAAAATGCTCCACTTATGCGCGTTCATTGAAATATTCATATGCACACGCATGACTTTGCCAATTTTGTATATTTTTGCTCCAAATTTTCAACATATCTATTTTTAAACCACTTTATGAACACTACAGCTGTCATTTCTTACATCCTGCCTGAGATATGTTTCCGCATCTGTGACACAGAATGGCACCGTTGCTGTGTGAAATCACCTTTCAAACCTGGTAATGAAATGACAGTGCCAGTGTTCATGAGGTGGAGTCCCAAAAAGCCCATTTTGAAAATTTGGAACAAAAATTGCAAAAAAACACCCATAAAATGTGGATACTATTACATTATCTTAAAAATTCATGGCAAAAAACTTTGTTAATGCATCAGTTAGTTTTAAAGAAACAAAAGTAGGGAAATGAGGCATTAGGGATTTCAAACCTAACACTCCACCCCACACTTCAGACAGTGACAGGAGTGGGCAGTGTGCCTTGGGGTCATCAGCCATAACACTCATACCATTTCTCCCCCAACCCCCACCCTGCAGACACTGACAGGTGTCAGGTTGTGCCTTGTGGTCATTGGCCCTAACATTCATCCCATTCCATAAGTAAATACCTCATTCTTACCTCACAGACAGGTTTCAGAGGGTTACCACTGGAATTTATTCCTCTGGTGCTCACTTCCTGCCTTTTGGGGTACCGCAGGGTTCCATTTTAGTGCCCATGTTGTTTGCAGTGTATATGCTGCCTTTAGGAGATATCATTAGGTGATACAGTCTGGGTTTTCACTGCTATGCAGATGATACTCAGCTGTATTTGTCCTTTCCGCCTGGGCAAGATGGTGCTCTCTCTGTGCTAGACAATTGCCTTGCTGAAATCAGATTATGGATGAGTTCTAGCTGGCTGAGACTGAATCCTGATAAGACCGAGGTGTTGGTAGTGGACCTGGGTCATCCAGTGGTGGGTTTGGGGGTTGACCAATCATCTGGCTTATTGCTCAGTGGTATGTCACTCACTACCTCTGATCAGGTACGAAACCTGGGTGTTATTTTTGATGATGGCTTGACCTTAAAATCTCAGGCATCAGCCATAGTCAAATCCTCTTTTTTTCATCTGAGGAATATCGCCCGGGTGAAACACCTGGTCCCACTAGGTGATCTGCCAATGTTGGTCCGTGCCTTTATCACTTCCCATCTTGATTACTGTAATTCCCTTTACCTAGGGCTATCTGGGGTTGATATCCATTGCCTGCAGCTGGTGCAGAACACGGCGGCAAGGCTTTTGACTGGGATATCTAGATCCAGCCATATTACGCCTGTGCTCCACGAACTGCACTGGCTGCCTGTTAGGTGGCAGATCACCTATAAGGTTGGTTTACTAACCTTTAAAGCCCTACATGATCAGGGACCCGGCTACCTGAAAGATCTTTTGGTACCCTATTGCCCCCTCCATCCACTCCGCCAACAAGGGATTGCTGGAGATTCCCAGGGTTCAATTAAAAACATCAGGATCTCTTGCCTTTGCTTTTTCAGCACCAACCCTGTGGAATTCTCTACCTTGTTGGTTGAGAGAATGTCCAACCGTCGAGAAATTCAAAAAGGAGTTAAAGACATATTTATTTAGTTTAGCATATCCTAGCTATGGCTGTTAATTTATGATTATTTAATATATGCGTATCTGTGATTTTACTGTACAGTGCCTTGGTTCTGAAAGGCGCTTTATAAATAAAGATGATTTGATTTGATTTGATAAATAAGGTGAGATGGATACAGTATAGGGGAATGGGATAAGCCTTAGGGCCATTAACCCCAAGGCACACCCCAACACCTGTCACTGTCTGCAGGGTGGGGGTGGGGGTAGAATGGAGTGAGTGCTATGGCTGATAACCCCAAAGCACACTGCCCACTCCTGTCACTGTCTGAAAGGTGGGGGTGTGGTTGGGGCATTATGGTTGGAAACCTTAATGCCTCATTTCACACTTTTGTTGCTTTACCCCTAACTGATGCATTAATGAAGTTATTTGCAATGTATAGCTATCTGTCTATCTATCTACATATATACATATATATATATATATTGTCTATATGTATGCAAGCAATAACTTTGAAAGGGTGGGCAGTACTGGGCAATACTGGACTGCCCAGTGGTATAATGAGGCCTGACTCCACAGGCTGAGGGCCTTATAGCCTCTGGATGGTCCGGTATTGTCCATACTGCCCACCCTGGAAGGTCTTATTGCACTTAGAAAATGGGCATTGTATCACATTTATTTAAAAAATATATATATTTTAAAGTTGAAATGGTAAAACTCTTATATGATTCATTTGTTTTGTAATTAAGTAGTCCCTCTACCTGTTTTTTTCTTCCCTACTGTCTTTTGAGCCTCTGTAGTTTTGAGCAGGTTGTCATGCCCCCCCCCACACACACTTTGATTAACTTTTTTTTTAATTTATTGAAGGCTTTTTTGGGGGGAGCTATGCATCTTGGAATTGAGGGGATGTGTTGGTGGGTGGTGGAGAGGTGGTATTGGGTGGTGAGGTGAGTGGAAGTTCAGGGAGTAAGTGTGTGAAGAAGGTAATGGGAGAGCAGACTGGGGAAACTGCTGCCACTGAAGTTGGGAGAAACGGTTTATTTCTCCTTTCTGCTTTATAAAGTAACACCACAAGCAAGAGACACACGTTTTTTATGTTTCTTGTGCTAAATAATTGACTGTTGTGACTGCATTGGGTTGTGGGGGTTCATGCTGTGGGAGTGGGGGTCTGAGCCTTGGGAGTGCAACAATGAGGAAAATAACTTCAAGTAACAAGACTGGCAGGGTGGAGGAAAGGTGGTGATCTTTTGTGAATGGAGAAATTGGCAAGAGAACAAAAAAGATTCAATCTAGCATCTAAAGAAATAAAAGAGTGTTGTGACAGATGGGGAGATTAATCTCTTGCTAAGCAAGAAAGAAAAATGGTGGTAATTTGAAATTTAAACAGGGTACTTTTAGCCAATTATGGAGCAGGATGGGCACTACAGGCTGGTACTTTTTACTAACAGGGCTCTCACTGTTAGTTAAGGTACCCCTGCCAACCAATCAGATTCCTCCTTGAATTCTTTAGCCCATTTTCTACACACACACACACATATATATATATATATATATATATATATATATATATAGTGAGCGAAAGAGAGAGAGAGTGCGAGACAGATAGATAGAGAGACAGACAGACAGATAGACAGATAGATAGATAGATAGATAGATAGATAGATAGATAGATAGATACTGTAGATAGAGGTAGGCAAACATCACAGGTGTACTAGCAAATGTGAAGAATAACATAAATTAATAACAGCATGGAACAATGCAATATAGGTGGGAAAACATGCAAGAATACAATAAAGTGTGCAATGCCTGTTGGATAAAGTCACAGCATAACTGAACTACAGAAACAGACCACGGGTGAGAGCACAACTCATCTTGATTTTGAGGAGTCCTAAAGAGGAGAGGGGTGCAAGATGAGAGAGGAAGAAAAGTCAGGAGATGGGTCGATGGGTATACGGAGGAGCAGGAAGATGTCTCTGCAGACCTCTAAAGGCAGTGAGAGAGTTGGAGAGGCAGAGGGAAGAGGGGAGCATGTTCCAGAGGGAAGGGAGTCAGTGGGAGAAATCAGCTGCCTAGCACAGGAATGAGGGTTGGGAATGGAGAAGGTATGGGAATCCCTGGAGCAGAAAGAGTAATAAGAGGAGAGGACAGGGAGAGAACTGAGAAAAGGTAGAAAACTAGGGACCCAAACCAGTATTTAGCAATGAAGGAGGTACATTGGGACAATTGACATGATAGCAGTGGAAGAATAGAAAGAGAGGAATTGGGACAGCAATGGTGAGTACAGAGGGGAGAGTTGGTAGTGAAACAACAGAAGGCACTGCAGAGTATCCAGTCTGGCAAGGGAAATGGAATGGGTAGTGCTATAGACCACATCTGCATAGTAGAAGATCAGGAGAACCATTTTGATTACCAAGTCCCCATGGACCTGGAGGGAGAGGCATTCCTTATTGTAGTACATGGCACCATGTTTAGGGAGGAGTTTGGCATGTATGGCATCCATGTGTGCAGAGAAGTAAAGATTGCTATCAAGCCACACACAAATGTACTTAAAGTCAGGAATGACATCCAGGGGGTGCCATCCAGTGTGGAGAAGACAGGGTGGCAAGAACCTGGCCAGTTTGTGGCTGGTGCCAAGGGTCATACTGTAGACATAGTATTCTTGATAATGACCCTGATTTGGTTGGTGTGGGACCAGTGCAGCACATTGTGAAAGCCATGCTGGAACAGACCTTCCACAGCTGAAGTCAATGTGCTGGAGGTATAAATGCCGGTGTCATCAACATACATGTGGATAAGAGAAGAGACACAAGCAGAGGAGAGGTCATTTAAAAAAAATGAGAACAGGATAGGATCCAGGATGGAGACCTGTGGGACCCTTGCTAGGATGGGAAGTGGGGGGAGAAGATGCTTCCCACCTGTACTGACTGATGATGGCTCATGAGATATGACTGGAACCATTCACCAACAGAAGGTGAGAGTCTATTAGAGCTCTGCTTGTCCAGAAGTTAGTGGGACCCAGAGCCAAAGGCTTTGGCCAGATCAATGAATATAGCTGTGGTGATATGTGCCTGATCCATCCCAGCAAGGATGAAGTAAGTTACATGCAGCAAGAAGGACACAGTAGAGTAGTGCTTCCTAAAACAAGGCTGAAAGTGGGAGAGAAAATTAGAGAAGTACAGGAACTTAGCAAGCCTAGAATATCCAGTGGTTTCCTGAAGCTTTTCAAGAGATAGGAGGAGTGAGATTGTCTGGAAGTTGCCATTGACAGAGAGGTTACCCCATTTGTGTAGAGTCAGGACCTTAGCAACCTTCCAGGCCTGGGGAACAGCACTGAGGGAGAAGGACAGGTTAAGAAAGTGCACAAGAAGAGAGGTCATGGCTGGATTCAAGGTAAACAGGAGTTTAGGGTCCAATCCATAAAGGCTGGACATAGACAGGATAAGTGAAGTGAGGGTGAGGAAGACTTCATGGGTGCAAATAGAAAGGAATTGGAAGCCTTCAGGTGAGTGGTTTAGGGGAGAGGCAGCAGGAGACAGAAGGAGGGAGTGATCTTGAGATGACGTAGAGGGTAGTGCACAGTTGGCATATAATTTTTTAAAATAAGCTACAAGTGAAGGAGGATTGAAAACCAGTGAGCATTCCACCAGGAGAATGGGGGGGAGGGACTGAGCTGGAGGATCAAATAGGGAGTGGATAACCATCCAGAAATTTGATGGGGAGTTAACGTTAGACTGGTGGTTTGACTTGAAGTTGTAGACCTTCATAGTGCTGATAGCCTTCGTGCAAGAGTTCCTGAGTGACCTGTAGGATAAAACGTCAGAAAAGGATTGCGTGGATTCATAATGTGCCCAAGCTTGTTTCCATGACTTGCACAAATAAATTACTGTAAATCAGATTAAATCCAATGGTGATGGGAGCATTTAACTCTAGACTGTGTAAGGGTGGACATGAGTGTTCCAGATTTGGTTAAATATTATAAGGCAGAGGGAAAGAACCAAGTCAGTGTCAAAGGAAGAGTAGGTGGGGGACCAATCAGAGGCAGCAATGTCATTTAGGAGTGCATTAGTGTCAAATGACCTGATTGACCTGTACCAGAAGTACTTAGGGAAGAACTGAGTGGGCTTCACTTTCCTGATGCAATAGGTTATACAGTGGTCACTGGTGTGATCAAGCAACTTCATTTTGAGCCATTGCCAGTACATGCTGTACCTGAGAATGGTGTTTAGCTTGCAGCTCTTGTTCTGGGGTTTTCTGTATTGTCTTGCACTGTCCAGTGACCTCCATTCATCTGCATATGCTACAGCAGTGGCAGATAATTGCAGACCTGAAACTACAAATGGTGGGAAAAAAGTCTATCATTAAGGACCCATAAAAGAGGATCCAGGCAGAAAACAAATAATAAGGGACTCAAGGGACAGCCCAGTCTCATCCCTTTCTGCACTGAAATCAAAGGTCCTAAATAGCCATTTACTAGCAGTCGTATAAATGCAGGTCGATATATTAATTGTAACCACTGAATAAATGAGTCCAGGATACCATAATAATGCAAAGTATATCAAAAAAAGGCATGATTAACCAAATCAAATGCCTTTCTCTGGTCTAAGGATACAATTGACCCCTCCAGAGCCCCAAGTGTACCAAATTCAAAAAGTTCCCTAAGTGGAATAAGTATATCAGTCAGTCTTCTACCAGGGATGGCACAAAACAGATTCCTGGATATAACATACTGAGCCACCCAAGACAATCGTGTATTTAGAATTTTTGTTAAAATTTTAAAGTCCACATTCAAGAGACAAATAGGTCTTCAATTATCTAAGCATTTTTACCCCTTTTTTATATAAAAAAAATTGTAATACCCATTGATATCCCCAAAGGAAGCCCAGCGAAATGAAGGAAATAATTAAAAACCATAGCCAGTTCATCCGCAATAAGCAGAACTATTATCTGGTAAATTTCCGCAGGAATACCATCAGCACCAGGCACCTTTCCCTTAGTAGAAGACTTAACAACTTCTACAATTTCTGCCGCTGAAATGTCTTTAGTAAGTGACTGCAATTCAGCCACTGGGCTCTGAGGAAAATTAAGAAGCTGAAAAAGAGGTAAAAATTCTGCAATATCAGTATGCTGCCTCGCACATTGACGAGCCATATTTATAGGTACTGCCCATAAAATATCTTTCTGAGAAGTTTTAACATTGTGCTGATCATCCCACACTTCTTCCATTTTCCTATTCTATACTCTATGGCCCAGATATTCAAAAGGGTTGCGCCATGCGCAACAGGGTTGCGCATGCGCAAGTCCAAAACTGCGCCATATTGTGATATTCAGAAGGAGGCAGTTGTGCCCCCGAAAACATGCTGAGCAACAGCGCAATGAAAATGAAGGCATGCGCAACCGAAGGGGGTGGATCCATGCATAAAGAGCGCAATGCGATATTCAAAGACTTGCGCGATGCGCAATAGCGGCACAGCCGGAAATTGCGCACTAGCGGAAATGAGCCAAAATAAAAAGGCTAAAGGAAGCGGCGCAAGAACGCTACCAGGCTGCCAAGTGGGGGAGAGGAGAGAGAGAGAGAGGCAGAGACAGACAGACAGACAGCAAAGAGCAGGCAAGGAAAGTGTGTCCCATAGTCTGTAGAGGCCAGCGGGGGGTGCCCGGTGCAGTGGAAGTAGCAGTCAGGACAGTGGGGGTAACACAGCAACACCAGCAAGGGGGAGTCAGAAGCCAGGGAGATGGACACTGCCAGTTTCCACATGGAAGCTGTAATGAGGGGGGTGAGAATGCATGCTGCAGGGGGACGTGGCCATGGAAGGGCCCGTCGGCGGTACACCCCCGACAGGCGGTACCGTGCCTGCATCAGCTTTGAGCTGTACACAGATGTAGAGATCGTGGGCCAGTACTGCCTGAACAGGGCAATACTGAGACAGCTCTGTGAGCTGTGCAGTGATGTGATGCAGGCACCCTTCATGATGTATTCACGCTCTGTTGGTGGAGACCAAGGTGACAGCCTGCATGTGCCTGTTCGCTACGGGCACCTTCCAGAGGCTGACAGGGGACACCACAGGCATCACACAGTCGGCCATGTCATGCATCCTCACTCAATTCCTCGGCGCACTGCTGGCACATGCTGCGGAGTACATCCATTTCCCCAGCACCGCGGCAGAGCGTACAGCAAACATGCAGGAGTTCCACAGGGTAGCACGTATGCCTGGCATGCTAGGAGCCATAGACTGCACCCATGTGGCCATCCGCACACCACCTGGCCCCGATGGCCACGCATATCGGAACAGAAAGGGATTCCCTAGTGTCAACTGCCAGGTGGTGTGTGATGCCACTGGGCGCATAATCAATGTCTGTGCCACACACCCTGGCGGAGCACATGATGCCTTCATATGGTATCAGTCTGCACTGTGCCATCGATTCGAGAGTAGGGACATCCCCACAGGACATCTAGTGGGTGAGTACACATGTATGGAATGCAAACTCTGGGCAAGGGTGGGAATGCCACAGGTGCCATGGTAGTGGCACACAGGGAGATGGCCAATATGGACCTGAACATGACACTGATCTCCACTATCTCCACACAGGTGACTGCGGATACCCACTCCGTCCCTGGCTGCTCACACCGTACTGGTGCCCCGTGACCCCAGCGCAGCTATGCTATAATGAGGCACATGCCGCAACACGCAACATCATAGAGCGGGTGTTTGGGATGCTCAAGGCAGGCTTCCGATGCCTAGACACATCCGGTGGTGCCCTACAGTACAGCCCCCAAAAGGCCTGTGGGATATTCCTGGCCTGTTGCATCCTGCACAACATGGCCAAAGACCATGGGATAGCCGTGACAGGTCGAACAGGGACAGCGATGGGGCGCCAGTGGCACCGTGATGATGGTGATGAGCAGCCCCCTAGGACGGAGGGACCCCGACTGATCCGCAGGCCCAGCTGCACGGGACACCATCACAGAGGAGCACTCCACGCACAACACAGGTAAGTCAAGGGGACATGTGCAACCAACACTGTCCATGCACAAACCACAGGCACACAGGGGAACACACCAGGGGTGCATGACGGTCAGGGGAGTGGAAGGGTCCAGGCATACAAACACACCATCAGGGAGGGGTGAGCACTCATATGGACACACACACACACCAGGCACAGAGCGTACATGGGCAGATGCACAGCACTGCAGAACCAACATTGCTAACACACAGCACCACCGACCACCCCCACCACCCGTACTGTCCAAGTACGTGTGTCAGAACCTGGCCACCCTTGCACCTTGGTGTACAGTGCAATGCAGGCATCATCATGCACACGCACCTGTGGACAGCAGTTGGGAGGGTGTGCAGGTGGTCTGTGTGTCAGTGTGGTGAGCAGAGCACCCAGCAGTGCACTGCCCACCATGACACACATTGCACACATGGCAGCACCAGACAGGGCCCGCACTGGGAGACAGCTCAGTCATGTAGCACTGTCCCACAGCCACCGCGGATGCATGGATGGCCCCGCCGTGACCCAACAGCATGGGCAGGCTGAGCAGGGGCCACATGGGGTGGCACTGTTGCACCACCAGGGGTCCCACTGCGCGAACGTGACCTTGCCGCACAGGGGTCTGCAGCATGCCGAACAAACCTGCACCAGGGGTGCCAGGATGCCACAGCAGAACCCAGCATCGACAGGCCTGGTGTCACCGCAGCGCGGGAATGGGGAGTGGAGAGTGCACTGTGTGGGGTGTGTGGTACAGGGGCACCTGACTGTGTGCCCAATGTGTCCACGACAGAGACCACTGCCTGGGTCAGCTTGTCAATGGTGGCGGTCACATCCGTCCGCATACGGACCAGTTCGGCTCAGTCCCGAGCACACTCCCTGCTGTGCCACTCCACGGACACAGACAGTGTCTCCACGGACCTTGCAACCCGCCTCTGTAGCTGTACTGATTCCTGCAGCAAGCAGGTGTGCTCATCCAATGGGTACTGTGCCCCAACGGCATCCTGACCCCCAGGGTGTGGATGGTCCTGATGCACAACACCCCTTGAGGGTGGGCGCTGTTCGCCAGGACCAGGAATGGGTGGATCAAAGGGTGGCAGACATGTGCCACTGCTTGACACTGTACCCCCAGACCTGGTGGGTGACTGCTGCTGCTGCCCCTCCAATTGCTGTGCCCACGGGTCCACTCGTTCCACCGCTGTGCTGGCAACAGTGCCAGACACCTGCACAGCCACCAGTGCTGCCCCATGGGTGCTGACAGGCACAGCCTGGGACCGTGCCAGCATGCTGGTACACAAGTTGGAACCAGACAGGCCCAGGGGCACGTGCTGGCCTGCCTTGTGTCCATCATGGGACACACAACCATCACTGCCCATTGCAGGCCTTCTATCATCAATGGTGCAGGTACGTGCTACTGCCATGGTCACAGGCGTGCTGGCATGCTTGCATGCCAGACTGCTGAGACACAGGCTGTGCACCCCGCACTCGTATAACTGACACCAGGTTTGCGGCCCAGCGTGCATGCTGCTGCAGTGCCTGCTGGCTGGTGGTGGAGGTGGATGGACCCTCCTCCATGTCCAGCAGGTCAGCATCACTGTCTGGACCCACCACCCGTCTCCTGAAGGCGAACAGGATCTGTAACAGAAAGAGTACATGTGAGTGCATGTGAACAACCGCCCCCAAACACCACCACCATGTCATACCGTGCAGTGATGGGCTTCCACCTGTCTGGAATCTCTGCCTGGTACACCCTCAATGGTGCTCGGCTGCATGGCTGCGACCAGTGTCTCCTCAGTTGGGGTCAGCTGCAACACCACTGGTGGGCCCCCACCAGTGCCAGCACGTGCCACCCTGAAGGCTGCCACCTTCTCCTTCAACCTCCTGTGGTCTGTCCCCATCTTTTTCTTGCATTCCTGCACGGAGCGCTGGTGGCTTCTGTGCAGGTTAACAGCCCGAGCTACCCCCTCCCATGCAGCCGCACGGGACTGAGGGGTGCCCCTCCGTCCACTCAGCACTGGCTCCTCATCCAGGTAGGCCTGGAAGAGAGCCTCCATCTCTGCTGCTGTAAAGTTGGGCCTCCTCCTACACCCACCGTCCTCACCCTCACAATCACTCTGCTCGGTCATGGCGATCTGTATGGGGGGAAGTGGACACCTGTCACTGTGCAGTCTACAGCATTTTCCCATGACCATCGTCCTGAACATGACACAGCATGCAACTCACCTCTCACCTGCAGTAACCGAATCTGGCCAACGCAGCCCAATGTCGCACATTTATAGTGCAATACATGCAAATTAGGAGTGGAGCAACTATAATGACATGCAAACCGCGCCACTGCGCCCTTGAATGGCTGATCAGATGATTTGCATGTGTCGGCTGAATATCGTGAATCTGTGCTCTGCGCAATACGGAAGAGTCGGCTGAGCCAATGGCGCAGATCTGTGTCTGTGTGGTACACTGCATTGCGCATGCCCAGATAGCTTACGTAGGTGTCTGTCGCACTGCTGACGTGCTGCGCGCGATCGGCAATTCAGGCCATGGCCACCATTGTGCCAGTGGCGCTACAGCAATGGGCACTATATGGCGCTGTGGCACTACTGCGCAATGCTCCACTGTTGCACTGGTACGCAGCTGGTCGGTCGCGTAGGATGCCTATACGTCAGATGGCACTGTGCGTAGCCTTGCGTCATTGCCCATGACCTTGTGTATGACCTTTGCCCCCTGGCACTGTTCGCCTGCCATGTGTACGTCCCTATTGCGCTGTCTGGTGACAGCGCTATGTGAAGTTACGGTGCTGTTCGAACAGCGCGATTGGAGCCTGTGGTGGTCTATTGCGCAACATCTCCCGTGGGGTTCTGGGCGCAGCTGGGTGCCATATTGCCTGCTGTAAAGTTGGTGCCATGGCTGTGGGAGGGCGGTATCCTTGAGCCAGCTTGAAGTCGCCAACTTGGTAGCCCTAGTGGAGCCCTGCGGGGCACTTTATGGTGGCGCCCTCACCATTGCCCGGACCCAGGTGTGGCAGCAAGTGGCCACTGACCTGGTGGGGTCACTGGACAGTGCGGTCAGCTGAGCAGTGACGGCACCGGTACAGTGACCTCCACCGGAGGGATCCTGATCTGCTGGATCGGCTGTGGTCACCTGCCAGGCGGGGCGTGGTGCCTAGGCCAGGTGGGTGTGCCATATATGCACCTGTATTATCTGTAGGGGTGTGTGTGTGTTTTGGTGGCTGTGCATAGTTGATGGCTCGGCCACGGTTGGCTGTGTCAGTGTGTGCAGCTGTGAGATGACTGGGTATGGCTGTGTGGGCAGGCACTGTCACTGGGGCAGGGGGCAGTCTGCTTTTGAGTCACACTGATGTTTGTCTCAACATATGTCTCCCACAGGCGGGATGTGAGGATGCGGGGCAACAGTGAAAAGGGCCGTGCCAGGGACCCGTTGCCAGCAGGGGTTGGAGCCCACCAGCAGCAGCAGCGCCAGCAACAGTGCCAGTCAGAGCTGCTTGAGCAGTGTGAGTATCATGACTTCTTGGATGCTATTGCATGCTGGGGGGCCAGTAGCCATGCACAATACAAACATGCAGGAAAGGGGAGGTCATAATTCCACTATACAAGACACTAGTGAGGCCCCACCTGCAGTACAGTGTACATTTCTGGAGACCATACCTACATAAGGATGTAGAGTGGGCAGAGAAGGTTCAGAGGAGGGCAACAAGGATGGTGCATGGCTTGCATCACAACTCCTAGGGAGACAGGTTGAAGGAACTGAACCTGTACTCCCTGGAGGAGAGGAGGGAGAGAGGGGATATGATTGAGACACACAAGTATCTTACAGGGTGGAACAGGGTGCAGGGAAACACTATTTTGAAGTGCAAAAGATGTTCAGGACTACAGGGTATGGGATGCAGTTGGAGGGAGGACGATTCAGAGGAAACATGAGCAAGACTTTCTTCACAGAACGGGTGGTGTACAAGTGGGACACCCTGCCAGAGGGAGTGGTGGGGGCTGACGCACTCACGGGATTTCAGACTGCACGGGATAGACATAACGGAATTCTTGAGGTCAGGGGTAAGGGTCAACAGACTTCTAGGTAAACAAAGTAACTTACAGACTGAAATGGACAGACTGTGTGGGCCATAGGCCCTTATCTGCCGACACTGGCTATGTATCTATGTCTGTAGGCATGACACAGGTGACATGCATCACTGTCCAGTTTCACAGCACGTCTGTGTATGCATCACTGGTGGTCCATGCATGCACTGAGCACATAGCTGTGTAACTGGCATCGCACCACGTTGCCACGTCACTTGCCAACCTTGTTTGTGCTGTGATGGACATGGGCAGTGTGTGTGTGCAGTGGTGTGCATAGCTGGTGCTGCCTGTTTGTGATGGCCATGTGCATGTTCACTGTGGGTGGGTGCATGCCATCACAGGTGCGGGACATTGGGCTATATGGCTTGCAGGTTGGGTGGTGTTCAGGGTTGTGGTCAGTCACAGCCATTGACTGTGTTCCCATTTTCCTAGGCCTCGAGGTTCTCCAGAGGATGGCAAGGGATGTCAGGGCCATCTGACAGCTTGTGGCCCAGAACAGCGACATCCTGCAATCCATTCACTGCCATGGCGTGCGGAGGAGGTGGCAGAGAACTGCAGGACACCGGCAGGAGGATGGGCGGCCGGCTGGCCCATGACCTCTCTACCCTTCCCACTTCTTCCATCCCTACCACCCTGCCTTCCTTCTCCAAGTTTGTCATCCCTACCCCTTGACCAACCCTACCTTGTACCCATCCCCCCCTTGTAAATAGTTGTACTTGTTCTTGATAATGTTTGTTGTTGTGAAATACATTTTTATATTTTTATACGAATAATGTGTTGCTCTCTGATTTGCAGCTGCCTATGGGTGCTCAGTTGCAGGGGTGTACATGCCATCTGGGCTGGTATGGTCCTGGGTATGTGTGTGTGTGTGTGTGTGCATGGGGAGGTATCTCCAGCATGGCAGTGACTTTCGGTTGGTCTTGCCATCTGCTGCCACCCACTGCTGGGTGCACAGGGTGTGTCTGGCTTGTAGGCTTCTGTGCTGCACGGGGTTGATGTGTGCTGGGGGGATGCATGGTTTCCTGCAGTGTCAGTCACTGCACATAGGTGGTGTCTTGGGCTCACAGTGCAGGGTGTGCTGTGCATACGGGGGGCTGATGTGCACTGTGGTTGTCAACCCCCTGTGTGTGGCACTCTCAGCCTGCCAGTGGTTGTGCTGGGGTGTCATGGCTCTGCTATGCTTTGTTGGCTTGTCCCCATGGGCAAGTAGATCATCTGTCCCACCCCCAGTGATGCTGTGCTTGGGGTGTGCAGGTGTGGTGTGGGTTCTGCAGTGTGTTCCTGTGCCCATGTGTGGCATGGCTGGCGGTGGGCCCCAGCCTGCCTCCCTGGATGTGCAGTTCCATTGCTCTGGGGGGGGGCTCTGCTTGCACTATGGCACCTCTGGAATGCTCAGCTGGGCTGCCCTGGTTGCGCCATAGCGCAACATTTCGGCTCAGCTTCTCCTTCCTGGTTGCACTATGGTGCAGTATGGGCGATATTCAGACGTTGGTTGCTTGCGCAATTTGTTCTGCTCCATGTTTGAATATCGCACCTGTTGCGCATTTGCGCAACTGGTTTGTGCTTGCTCCTGCTGTTGCGCTCATTTTGAGCGCAGTTTGAATATCTGGGCCTATGTCTACAACTTAAAAAAGGGCAGATAGTATCCAATTTCCCTTTCATCCCAAAATGTTGTAGCAGCTGTAAGGATTCCATCTGTTGTTCATGGACGTCTTTCATTTCGGTCTGGAACTCTTTGATCTGCACATCAAAATTGTGTTTAGTCATCTGTGCTAAACTCCTCAAATGTTGTAAACATTTTCTACAACTCTGATACTGAACCCTTTGTACATATCTATTCTGCCTACCAAGTGTACATAAAAGAGTATGTAACTCATATTTCAAATTATCCCACCAAAGCAGCAGAGTGTCAAAAATAGAAAATAGTGTTTTCAGGCCACAAATTAAATACATAACCTGATGTTTAACTGATTCTTTTGTTAACAAGGATGTGTTAAATTTCCAGAGCCCTGGACCATTAAAGGTAGCCAGGGCTCCAATCTGAATATGAAGTTCCTTATGCTCCGTATATGTCACCGATTCCATTCTTGCCTCTTGTAATATCATACCTTTACTTAAAAAGAAAAAAATCAATCCTGGTCGCATGAGATCCCCTCTGAAAAGTCGGATATCAATGTGACATATACAAATGATAAGCATCAGTAAGATTAGCCATTTGTATGGTATCAATCAAAAATAAAGAATCACTAAAAAGTTTAGTAGTAGCTATATCCTGTCCCCTGTCTCGTTTCACTAATCCACAATTAAAATCCCCACCCTATATCACATTTTGTGAGGAAAACAAAAAAAGGTCTAATTAATTGAAAAACTTCAATCCTGTCAAATTTTGATTGAGGTGCATAGACATTAATAAGCCTGTAATATATAGAGTCAAAAATAATATCAAGAAGCAGCACCCCTCCCAGGCATTAAATCCAAAACTTTCACTACCTGAATGGAACAGAAAATAAATACAAGCTCCTAGGCCTATAGACCAATAAGAAGGTCCCAGAAGCCATGCAGACTTAGCCTGTGCAAGTTCATGAGTCGTATGTAATTTAGTATCCTGTACCATAATAATATCAGTTTTGGTTGACGTAAGATGTGAAAAAAACCCTCCCCATTTCCATTTATTTTTTATACTATTAACATTAATAGTAAGCAAAGTCAAACCTTGTACCATTCTTCAGGTTGTCATGGTGGTTTATAACACTTTTTCCCCAATTCCCTCCCCCCGTTTCTTAGATGCACCCTTTTTTAAATTTCAGGGCATCTTTCTTATGTACCTCACCTTGCTCACTGAAATCTGAATCTGAGCAGGCTTCAACATGACTCAGATCCCCCGAGGAGGAATTGGAATCATTCTCCTAACATCAGTGTTTTTAAATAAAGGTTGAAACCTATTTGATGTCCTAGTCTCTGAAATTTTATGTACCTTTGGCGCTGGTTGCTGCCAGGTATGCCTCCTAGTGACACGTCTCTCAAAATCAACATTCTGAATAGGAATGGGGGGAGGCATTTCACTTTAAACAATGTCAGGTGTCTTTACAGGATCCTGACTCTCGGGCCCAGAGTGAGAGATACTACAGGCATCTTCATGTTCCATCACCATGTCCCTCCCCACCTCTAGCGGGAGTGGAACAGATTGAGGAACTGTAGCCAATTGCTGAGGAACTACAACAGTCTCCTGTGTATCCTCCTGTAACACAAGCACTAGAGGAGGAGCTTCAGGCCAATTATGTGCATGTTTCCTCTGTTCCATAGCAACCAATAACCTCTGCAACTTACTATCTTCTGAGCCAGAATGATTATGAGCTGCCTGCTTACAATTACTATATGAATGCCCATGTCTGCCACATAAATTGCAAATCAATTCATTATGACATTGCCAATTCATGTGTCCCACTTGCTCACAAAGAGAACATTTCACCCTATTGCAGGCATTACTAATATGGCCCATAGCCCCACATTTGTAGCAATGTTTTGGTTGTCCTGGATAGAAGAGAACCCTCCAATCACCCCCCCCAAAAAAAAGAATTAGGCAGATGTTGAAGTTCCTCTTCTATGATCTTCAAAGTAACTCTCACTCTCCAACCTCCCGTCCATGTAATCTCCGAATCGAAGATGGCCTCAGGATGTCCCAACACTGTACATCTCTGCTTAAGCCTGAACACTAAACCTGTGATGCTTACACCCTCATTTCTAAAAAGAATGTTCACAGTTTTCTGTGCAGGCCTAGACAGTGGAACCACTTCAGTAGAAACCCATAGAGGTGTATGCTTTACAGCATTATCTCGAGCCCCAAATTTATCCAAATCAGTTTGCATTTTAAAACTAACGTCAACATTTTTCTCCCCTGCAACATGAATTAGAGCAAAGCTCAGCTGCATGAAAATTAACACTATCTTTTAATTAAGTTTTTCCCACATAAACCCTGTCAGGGAATTTCTCAAGGTCACCTTTATAAATCAATTGAACTGCATTATGATGTTTGGCTGAAAATATGCGTTTTTGGAAAAAAGAAGCATAAGACAGAGATTGCTGGTCATCTTTCTCCCCCCTCATGTGCCCATTGTCTCTGTTATGCTCGGTGTCCCCATCAGGCCCATGAAACCCCTGAGTTTTGTCCAAATTATCCACTGTCGGATATCCAGAGGTCAGACCAGTGTCCCCAGTTGCAGAATCAGGCATTCGAGTATCCACAGCTTGCCTTCCAGGCTCCCGGGAAACAGAACCAACATTATGTCAAAAGTTTAACTTAGGATTTTGTGTCAAGTCAAAGTCAGATGGCAAAGAGGTATCAAGCACAGTACCTTGCCCAGTTTGCCGAACCATAAGCCGAGTGCTCGGTGCAATAAATAATCCAGTTTTAGAGTGTTCCCCAGCAAGACGTACTCCAAGAATAGTAAGCGGAGTGAAGCCAGATGTCCATTGCTGTGTAGTAGGTGAACAAACCCAGCTGGCTGCTTTTAATGAACTTTTCACAGTCCACGGTTCATGTAAGTCAAAAGCAGAATCAGCCCAAGAAGTGCCCTCTACTCCCGTTTTAATTGACATTTTCTCTTTAGACGAAGCTGAAAAAGAAAATACAGTAGCAGTACCTTGATTGGAGGTATCGGACTGAAAAACAATCGGTACACATAAACCAGGCACCTCCAACCAGTCTGTTAGGGACAGTCACAGTCAATATATTCTGGGATGGCTCCTGACAACTCCTGCCGGTCACCATTTGCTTAGCGTTATAGTCAACAGTACCTTTTTTAACAACAGTAGACTTGCTCCATGCATTTATTTCAACATCTAAATCTATAATTACTGTAGACACATTTGGCAATAGAGGTGGTACTGCCTTCACAAAACACTGTCCAGATACTAATTACGAAAAATCATCCTTTAGAGTCATCTCCATAGCCAGGACTTTCATTTCTTCAGATCTGGTTTCACCCATATCTAAACATACTTCTGCATCATAAAAGGTCTCCACATTGCCGATATCTATTTGCAAAGGAGCAGCCATGACTCTGAGCTCCTCCACGTCCTCCACTCTCCACACACCAGCCAAGACTGACACAGAGACTGTCAGCCCATCCTCCTACAGGTCAGTAGTGGAATTTCCCCTGGCACAATTTCCCACCATTTTTTAAAAATACCACCAACAGCTTAATCTGGTTCTAGGTCAGTTGGCATTCATCTACATCCCCCTTTCCCAGGTCATGCATGAAAATAGGCAGAATTTGTCTAGTGCACTTACCAAGTCAACAAAAACTAAATAAAAATAAATCATTAAATAAATATTGCAAGACATTGCTATAGTAAGAAGAGTGGCACTGGAGCAGATTAGTCCTTAACAAATTGGGGCAAGTACTTAACAGATGTGAAGGCGGGAGATAAGACTGTGAATGGACTTACAGATTCGGGAAGCAGACAGACCCTAGTACATACTGAAGTGCTTGGAAAACACTGTCCAAAAGGACCAGGTACTGGTGTCATCAGCATCCATGGGGACATTCAGTGCTATCCCACCCGACAAGTGACTCTGAATATTAATGGGGTGTCACACCAAATGAAAGTGGGGGCAGTACCTAAGTTACCTATACCAGTGATTATTGGAAATGACTTTCTAGGATTTACTGAGTTAATCACAGAGGGAGTAAATCCTGATGATTCAGCAACTGTGGTGACAAGAGCTCAGGCAAAGAAAATCTCAGATGGTTGGGACTCTTTTCCTTTCAGTGATTCTGATTTGGAATTCTTTGAGCAGAGCTCCAAGATCCAGAAATCAAGGAAAGAAAGATGACGCCTGAAGAAACAGTGGCAACAAAAGACTGATGGACATCAGGGGTTAACATATAAAAATGCTGAAACTAAACTGATCACTGATTGTGATTTTCTTTCAGAACAAGCTAACAATGTTTCTCTCTAGGGTTATTTTAAGCAGTTGGGGGTGAAGCCAAAACAGGTTGAACCTATGTTTTTTTTTTTCTTTTTGCTATCTCTTTTTCCGTCTTTGGCAGCATGGTCTGCTCCCCCTTATCACTGCATCCTCTGCTGGGGATTCCAGCTGCCGTCTGCTTCTACTGCATTAGCCTGGCACTCAAACTTCTGTGGCTTCCCCCCATGCAGCAGGGCCACAGGGATCCCCCAACTCCCCAAGGAACACAAATCCAGACGGGTGCCACACTCCACGGTGAAACTCTCAGACAGCCATCAAACCACATGAAACAGGCACCATCCCTTTTTCCAAATTAGGACTTCCCCCAGAGCCAAAATGTGCAATGACGTCGATGGAGGGGAGTGCACATGCGCTCCCTCCAGATGTCTGCCCACAGTTCCACTCATTCTGCACAGTGGAGCATGTTTGTCCCCCAGCCTCTGCCAGGAGGCAATCATGCACTGACTGTGTGTGCCCCCTTCCCTGAAGATGGACAGCAGTCCCTCGGATGCTCGATCCACCTCATACTCTGCTGACCCCTGGCAATCTGCACTCATTCCTGAATGTGGGTCGCTGGTGCCACATGAGGTAAGCAACCAGTGCCTCAGTCCTCAGCACCACTGGGCCAGCTGGTGAATCTATGTTTAAAAAATGTAATGGGCTACTGTACAGTGTTTGGGTTAAGCCTCAAACACAGGACCAGATAGAACAATTTGTTATACCACAAAAGTATAGGTCTGAGTCATTACATATAGCACATGACAGTCCTATAACTGGTCACTTGAGGAGGAATCACATCCTTGCCGTATTGATGTACAAATTTTACTGGCCTGGAATTCATGAAGATGTATTTACTTATTGCAGTTCCTGTGCTGACTGTCAGAAAGTAGCCCCAGTGACTAAAAAAGACAATGTTCCCTGATGCCCCCTACCCTTGATAGATGTGCCTTTTGAGAGAATTGCAATGGATGTGATTGGCTCCTTAGACAAAAGTAAAAAGGGTAATCAATTCATTTTGGTAGTATGTGGCTATGCTACTTGATATCCAGAGGCAGTTCCAATGCATACTGTAACAGCCCCAAAAGTGGCAGCAAAGCCTGCCAAAATTTTCAGCAGGGTGGACATACCTAAACAGATTATTACTGATCAGGGTAATAATTCTGATGCTGCATTACTGAAGGAGCTGTACCAACTATAAGATATCACTGCCATAAGAACCTCCCCTTATCACCCTCTGACAAACAGACTTGTTAAACATTTTAATCAAACCCTAAAATGCATATTAAAAGGATTTGCAAAAGTAGGAGGAAGAGACTGGGACCAATACTTACCTTGCCTGCTTTTTGATTACAGAGAAGTACCACAGGCATCAACAGGTTTTTCACCATTTGAAATGCTGTATGGTAGACAACCTAGAGGGCCACTAGAAGTGATAAAAGAAACATGGGAAGATAACCCCCATCTGAAACAATCTGTTACATGGTATATGTGTGCCCTGACACAGAAGCTGGCAAAATATGTTGAAGTCACCTATAGCAATCAGGAAGAGGCCCAAAACCAGCAGAAGGTGTATTATAA
Source organism: Neoceratodus forsteri (assembly GCA_016271365.2). NCBI lineage: Eukaryota > Metazoa > Chordata > Ceratodontiformes > Ceratodontidae > Neoceratodus > Neoceratodus forsteri. The sequence continues at coordinate 871,939,971 of CM057458.1, read as the reverse complement.
CCATGGGGTAAAAGAAAACATTTTTGAACCAGGTGAAAAGGTCTTGCTATTGTTGCCCACTACAGAAAATAAACTGTTAATGAAGTGTCAAGGGGCTTATAAGGTGCTTAGATGTACTGGCACAGTTAACTATGAGATTGAGACCCCTGATAGGAAACATTCTACTAAGATATACCATGCTAACCTCCTCAAGAAATGGGTTGAAAAAACACTGAAAGTTGTTTTGCTTGTTTTACCAGAAACTAATAAAGAAGATATTGATATAGCTTATGACAGACTGGAACAAACTGTAACTGCTGTAAATGTGAATGTTTCCTTAATCTCCAAACAAACCACAGAAATTCATAACTTGTTAAACATTTAACAGTAGTTTTACCACAGTGCCAGGTTGAGCAAAAAGGATCGAGCATGTAATAGTGACAAGGAATTCTGGCCCTATTAGACAAAAGACATGCAGATTACCAGAGCAGTTAAGAGCTGACATGGTTAAGGAAATACAAAAAAAAAATGTAAGAATTGGGTATCATAGAAGAGTCAAGAAGTGTTTGGTCATAAGCAGTGGTGACTGAAAACAAAAAAGAAGGAAGTGTAAGAATCTGCCTTGTTTTTAGGAAACTTAAACAAGTGTCAGAATTTGACAGTTATCCTTTGCCCAGAATAGATGATTTGGTGAACAGACTGGGAAGTGCTAAGTATATCAGTACCCTTGATGTCACCAAGTGTTACTGGCAGATCTCCCTAGCGAAGGAATCCAGAGACAAAACTGCATTTGCCACTCCAATAGGATTCTATCAGTTCACCACCATGCCATTTGGTTTACATGGCACATCTGCCACATTCCAGCAGTACATGGATGTTGTTATACGAGGTCCCTGCACCCTAATTGATACCCACAGAGGTACACCGTAGACAGCTAATGCTTAGGTATAGGTTATACTAATACTTAGGGCTAAGGGCATCTACCGTATAAGAGTAGATGTCAGGATACGAATGCATATTGTTGTAATCCACTTTGCTTGTTAATGCACACATATTATACCATGTATTTTCTGTTTATTTCTCACTTGTCAGATGCCAAGACACCTGTCATTGAAGTAATGATAATATGTAAGGCAACATTGCCATCCTTTGGTGATGTGCACCACTACACTTGGTTATGTAAGACTCTGTATAAGAACTTCTTTGTTCTAAAACTGATGACTTTACAGAATTATATAATGTTATCTTGGACCGTGGAGCCACCTCTAATTTAGCCAATAGGGCTCATCTCTGTAACTAGAAATGTTTCTATCTTTTAGTAACCATAGTAATTATCATAGGTATATAGTGTAATGCACAGGCTCTACACCTCGGAGACCCGAGAGATCCCAAGAGACTACAGAGAAACCTCGAGGTGTAGGGAACCCTTAGCACTGGCTCCTGGTTTGTATTGGTAAGAACTGCTTAGGGCAACTGTGATTTATCCCTTTTGTAGTAATAAACTTGTTTATTACTCAAATGCAACTTGTTTGTGATTACTTGCATTCCCAATATCATCAAGAATCTGAAGGTGAGGTTTAGACCTTTCAACAAATTGGTGACCATGTGCAGGCAATATTTGGTGTTTGTAAGTTTTTACTTGTTGCTGAAACTTTCCCCTTCCCCATGGGGACTGTAGGTGTACATTCCCGTATCATCTCTCCCATTTTTGCAACCAGTTTGTAGTCACTTGCAAAGTCTAGCTGACTTTTTGGGTGTGGTCGATGCCGTCTCTACCCACTCCATAGCAGCTTTGAATTGCAAGCCTTAAATTTATACAGTAGCCCGACTGTGTTTAAAGTACTTGTGTTGTGGATCGATACACGACACGCTGTCTTTTTCACAGTTTGACTTTTTTTTCCGTCCTGCACAATGGCCACAGTATCAGATATCTGCGCAGAACTGAGACTTGATGTCTCTAACTTCCTTACCTCCCATGGAAGATGGGCTGACTTCTTGTGGGATGCAAGTCAATCCAACAACCCTGTACTGGGGATTTCAACCCAGTACGCAGAGACGTGACAGTCAACCAATAAGCGTCACGCTAAAGGGTTGATGGTCACCACTCTCTACGCTGCTTTGGAAGCATCCGAAGTGAGGTTTCGAACCCTTGATCTGCAGATCGCATCTCTTAAGCAAGAGATGGGTTTTTATGAAACAGAATGTATTAGACTGCAGCGGAACTTGGAGTCTGAACTCCAAACTCTGTGAAATGAAAAGGATTCACTATTGCATCATTCAGCACAGGATGGTGAACAAGAAATGTGTACTTTGAAGCAGGAGTGTGAAAGTTTGAGACAGGATAAGAGTCAGGTTGTGCAAATGAATGATTTGTTGAGTGCTGCAAATGCACAGTTGAGTGATGAAATGGGTGAGCTTCAGGACGAGATCAACCAGATATGTAATGATTTAGAAATAGCCTATAGGGACAATCGCGAATTGAGCGCCACGTACCATGTTTTGCAAAAGCAGAAGCAGGATCAGGTTGATATGGATGTTGCAAGTGTGAATCATGATGAATGTAGAGCTAAGCTGGCAACACTGTGCCATCAGCGAGAGGTTCTGGCTGGCCATGTTAAGGCAATGGGAGGTGTAGCCCCTGCCTTTCACTTGTCATCAGAAGGGGAGTTATCTGATGATGACGTGTCACAGTACAACACCCAGTCATGCCCCTACTATGGCCCAGAATCCCCACCCAGCCATCCACAGCATGGCGGGTCCCCACCCCCAACTCCCCAGGTCACACATCGACGACGTTGTGATGCTCATCATGGGAAACGCCAACATGGTGGCGCCCATGATGGGGGGGGAGCAGGCCCAAGCCTGGTCCCAACGGCACCTCCGGTAGCCGTTATTAGTGTGGAAGACAGGCAAGAGATAGAAACCATGATTGATAGAGCATTAGGCAATGATCCTCTTCCTGAAAGGAGTATGAAAGCTATTAAAAGTCAGATTCGACAGATTTTCCAAGAAGCTGGCACTCAGGAAGATGTTGTCTTGACTGCGCAAGCTGCAGCTCGTACGCCGGATGGTGTGCAGACGATACCTTTGCCTGATCGACCACCTACTAATCCCCTACAAATGGCCTACTCTGTCCAGTAAATCACTGACAGTATTGGTCGGATGAGCCCGTCCGACAACCTCAGCTGTCACTTGGAAAAGGAGCATTCTAAATGCGAGATGCTCAGCCTCGCTGCAGAATATCAGGTCCAAATACTACGCCAGACCATCAATCCTGGTTTGTGGGCCAAACTCCCCAAAGCAGTTCACCAGGATGGGAACGCTACCTTTGATGAGGTTGCAGCTGAGTTCATTTCTGCTCACAGCCCAGGTGTCGTAGGAGTGATACTGGCATACCCCGTAAAGCAAAACGCAAAAGAAAGCCCAGCGACCTACCATCAGAGACTTTGGATGGTCTACCGAGCAGGAAACCACCTGGCACAAGAAGCTGCAGATGTAGATCTTATTGAATATAAGACCTTGTTCCTTAGGAACATGATCCCAGCAGTAAGGGAAAAGGTAGAGCCAACTACTTACCCAAATACGGATAGGTTTGTCGATATTCTTCGGAAAACCGAGAGGGTATATCAACTGTACATCCATGATTTGGGTTCTGGTTCCAAGAAAGTAACTGCCGTGGAACCCGCCCCCGGTACCACGACACATTATACAGTGGAAGGGCAAGCCCAACACCAGCAGACCAAACATCCATCAGCCCCTCCAGCTGGTAACCAACAAAACCCCCAACAGGTACAACAACAACAACAGTGGGGTGGGAACCGGAATTAGCCTAAGAACAGGAGGCATAAGGGCAGAGGGAAGCCATCACAGAGAACAGGTCCTTCATATAGGGAACTAGCTGAGGAAAATCAAAAATTTCGAGAGCTCCTGGGACAAGTACGCTCTGTAGCAGATGCTGTACCTGCACAAACCCTTACGGCAGTGCAACCGGTGGTCCAGGCCACAACCGGCCATGGAGATGCCGGGAGTACAAGCCAACAGGCCCATACAAGCCTGAACCCAGAAGATCCTCCCTATATTGCATCAGTACAGCACTGTGAAGTTATTCATGCAAGTCAGGCCCAACCTCTGCATGCTTCCGGCAATATGGATTGACAATTACAGGCCCCAGTCTGTATTGTAAACAAGCTGGTCTTGGATACAAATGGAAGGCCCTGCACTGAGGCTGAGGTCGGGGGCCACCAACTAGTAGTCTTGCTAGATACAGGTGCAGCTGTATCTGTGTTACATGATGAACACCCGGACACGTCCCCTTGGTCTACCGGATGGAAGACCAATATGTCAGGAGTCGATGGTACTAGGCTGCCTGCATACCGGTCTCTACCCTTACCAGTAGAGCTAGGCCATTTGAAGGCCTCACATGCTTTCCAACTGATGGTACTGCATGATCATCCTAGTATCATAGGAATCGATTTCCTTGCACCACACGGCTGTGTGGTGGATCTAGCTAACATGCTGTTGATACAGATTCAGGGTCAATACCATACCATCCTGATTCCCGACTCACATGTTGTGTCAACGATATCTGTTAATGACAAAGAGTATGACGTCATAGATTTGTTTAAGAATCATGAACTTTTTCCAAAATTCTTACCTATTCTGCAATTACATTTGGAGGCGTTTGCAGTTAACAAGCATGACTATGGTAGAATGCACACTGTCATTGAGGTGCCTGGCCCAGCACATGAAAGGCAAAGGCAATTCTCTTTTCCAACTGAGGCTTTGCCTTCCCTTCGAGAAATGATCAAGTCACCCCTTAAACAAGGAGTAATCAGAACTTGTGTTTCTACTGCCAACTCCCGAGTCTGGCCCGTGAAGAAACCCACAGGTGCCTGGAGACTTACTATTGACTACAGGAAACTGAATCAGGTCACTCCCAGTTGTTCCCCAACTGTTGCATCGGCACCAGATGTGCTCCGACTTCTAACACCCGATCAGAAATGGTTCAGTGCCCTGGATATTTCCAATGGTTTCTGGTCATTGCCATTGGCCCTCAAGAGTCAATATAAGTTTGCCTTCACCTTTGAAGGATGACAGTACACGTGGACTTGCTTGCCACAATGATTCCATAACAGCCCTTCCCTCTTCCATCTCTACATGATGGACGCCCTCCAGAGTTTCTCTACCCCCTAATGTCTCTTACAATATGTGGATGACCTGTTGCTGGCCACGGCCATGCAGGAACAGCATTTGGATCTCTTGGACGAACTACTGACTCTCATCCAGAGAGCAGGCCTGAAGTGTAACCCGGCAAAAGCACAATTGTGTCAGAAGGAAGTATTCTTTCTGGGTCTAAAAATAACTGACCAAGGTCGCAGCCCTATTTGGAAGAAGGTACAGGGATTACAAGACTTGCCATTGCCTACCAGTGTGGCAACTCTTCGAAGGTTTCTAGGTATGGTTAACTACTCAAGGGATTTCATTTGTGATTTTGCTCAGAAAGCCGCTCCTCTGTATGAATTGCTCAAAAAGGATGTACCACTGACTTGGGGTCCTAGTCACACCCAGGCTGTGACATCACTGAAGCAGGCTCTGGCCTACACCCCAGCACTGGTCAACCCCAATCCCGCACTACCATTCCATCTGGAGTGTGCCACCTCTGACATTGCTATGTCAGCAGTGCTGGCCCAGAAGGTGCATGGCACCTTGAGACCCATTGCATATGCATCTTGACCCCGGTGGAACAGAAGTACGGCCTTTGTGAAAGGAACCTTCTGGCCACCTACTGGGCTGTCAAGCACTTCTTGTATATCATTGGGTACTCACCATTGATCATCAACACTAACCACAAGCCAACTACCTTTCTGCTCTCAGATAGAGTGAAGGATGGGTCAGTCTCTAACACTAGGCTGAAACATTGGTCACTTCTCCTCCAGGACAGAGATAGCCAGGTCCACCTGACCAAGGTTCCATCTCTGCTAGCTCATGGTCTCCTTTTTCAGGGAGAGCCCCATGACTGTACACTATAGTCACCTGATCTTCCAGATTCAGGTCCTTTCCTCCCTGCCACACCACAAGTACTCGAGAGTACCTCTTTGTACCGTATTTTTACTGAAGGTTCAGCATCTTACTATCAGGGAGAACAGATTGCAGGGATGGGTATTTTGGTAATCTACCCTTATGGAAACACCATTAAAATATCTAAATGCTGTAGTGTAGCTTCATCACAATATGCAGAGATGGCAGCGGTGGCCTGTGCCCTTGAGTTCATCCAACATGGAACTCAGGATACTATCATTTTCACAGAGTCTAACTGGGTTGGTTGTTCCCTTACAGAATTTCTTCCTTTCTGGCAGAAGAACTCCTTCCTCTCTTCTGATGGCAGCCCAGTGAAATACAAAGAATTGGTAATATACATACATGCATTGGCACAGAAATTCACACACAAACTTTATGTTCACAAGGTCAAAGCCCACTCTCTTCATCACCCCTATCATGCTTTCAATGACACTGCAGACACCCTTGCAAAGGAACGGGCCCGAGGTGGGGATGTCTGGATGATGGACCATCCAGAAGCTAATGCAGCTGTGCATGTTGCAGCCTTTAAGAAGAAATCTGAATCTTTTTCCCCCTTGGACCTCTTAGCAGCCCAACATCTGGACACTGAACTTAGAGAGGTGTTCAGATTCCTTGACAAAGGTACTGAAGAAAGACTACCTACACATAACCCGTACCGAAGGCATGAAGGTAAGTTGCACTTGTCCCCAGATGACAAGCTCATTTGGTTTCAACCAGATGACACTACCACCAAGTTGTGGGTAGTCCCCAGACACCTGAGATCTGAATTTTTGCATGAAGTACACGATACTCCTACTGGTGGACATCAGGGAGTAGAAAACACTCTCCAACGACTCAAGACCACCGCCTGGTGGCCTGGTATCACCAAAGATGTTAAACAATACATAGACAATTGCCTTGTTTGTGCACAAAACAATCCCATACCTACAAAACGAAGTGCCAAACTTTTACCACAAAGACATTCTGGCCCTTGGCATGCCATCCAAATTGATTTTATTGGCCCTCTGACCAATACTAGTAGAAACAATAAGTATGCTCTTGTGGTAACTGACCTATTCTCTAAGTGGGTTGAGGCTTTCCCCCACTAAGACATGCACAGCAAAGACAACTGCCAAAATCCTGGTGGAACAGATTTTCTCCGGGTGGGGCCTGCCTCTTAAGGCCGACTCCGACAAAGGAACTAGTTTTACAGGTGAGTTGATGAAAGAGTACCTTGAACTCCTTGGAGTTCAACAAAAGTTCCACATACATTATCATCCTCAATCCTCAGGTCAAGTAGAAAGAGCCAACAGACAGATTAAGCAAATGCTTTCTTAATTTATTGAGGACAATCCCAAAACCTGGGATTCCCTGTTGCCTTTACTCCTTATGGCAATCAGGGGCACACCCTCAGCCACTACCCAGCTGGCACCCTTTGAGGTGATGACTGGTAGACAGATGAGATTACCTGAACACTTACTGTTTGACCTGCACACCCCCACCGCAGGCCACGTGTCTGTGGACCAGTATGTGGAAAAACTCAGAAAAGACCTCATACACACACACTTGTATGCTGAAAACTGCATGGGCAAAGCCCAGCAACAATCCAAAATACAATTTGACAAACATGCACAAGAAGTGGATTGGCAGGTTGGAGATCAGGTAATGGTACTTCAATTTGCCCATCCCACCCACTCCTTCTCTAACAAATGGGAAGGACCATACCCCATTGTCAACAAGCTCAGTCCGGCAGTCTATCAAGTTAGACTCTTACACAACAACAAACTGACTGACAAATGGTTGCATGTGAACCAGTTGAAACTGTACAAAGGAGCTTAAATTACTTTTCCTAACCCCATTGGGAGGAATTTTTATTTATTTTTTATTTTATTTATTAATTAAGACATTCAGAAAGACCATTGAGTCAGAGACTCATTTACAAAGGCTCTACATCATACATAAATTGCACTAGGATGAGAAACTTAAGATACAGACATAACAGCACATTACAGGTAACATTAATAGAATCAGGTTACATGGTTGTTACATTGAGGGCTAACAGTGAGTTAGGTATTTTAGCACAGCCAGTAGGAAAAAAAATGAAACAGATGACAGAGATTTTGTAAGTGGCTGATTGTCTTGTTTCAATAGTTGCATTTAAGGTACATTGATCTGCTATTTGTTTGTTTGCGAGGCGACAAGGCAGATCAGGTATCAATGGCAGTCACAACAGTTTGATGCCAGCAGGTATTCCCTTAGCTTTGATTTATATGAACCCAGCCTTTTTTCGACCGTTTTGTGGTTAGGGAGGGAATTTGTCCAGGATGGGGCCCTGAAACTGAAAGTGCGTTGGTATTTGGATGTCTGGCCAAGGGGTACCCCTAGCAGCTGCTTGCTAGTGCTACGGGTTGTTTTGCCTTGTGGTGTTGGGAGGATAATTTGGCTCAGGGAGGGTGGGGTAAGGCCTAGTAATACCTTTTTGGTCATAAGACAGGTGTGGTACCTGATTCTGTTATCCAGGTTTAGCCATTTTGTGCTGCTGTAAAGGGAGCAGGAGTGGGTGGACAGATCACATCCTAGGATGAGGTGTCAGGCTTTGTTGAGCACAAGCCAGAGTCTATTTAGGGTTGTGGAGGGCGCGGCACTGTATATTAGGATTCCGTAGTCTAGCAGGGAGAGGATCGAGGAGTTTACAGCAAGCTGTAGGGCTTCGGGGGTGAGCAATGCTTCTACCGGTAGAGTACGCCTAGCCTGGAGCTAAGGGCAGTTGTTAGGTGTAGGATATGGTGATTAAAGCTGAGGGCGGGGTCTAATGTGATACCTAAGTATTTAAAGCTGTAGGCTTGTTCTAGAGGGGTCTGATTTGCAATGAGAAATTTGGGGCAAAGGTTTTTGTGCGGGTTCTGAGGGTGGGCGAATATCATGACTTTGGTCTTGTTATAGTTGATAATAAGACGCTGGGTGGTGAGCCAGTCTTCGATTTCACAGAAGGAGCACTGGAGGGTTTGGTGGAGTTTGAGGGGGTCCGGGTCGGAGGTGAACAAGACTGCATCATCCGCATAAAGGAGCAGTTTTTTGGGGCATGAGGATGGGAGGGAGTTGAGGTATAGGCTGAAAAGTAGGGGACCAAGTATGGAGCCCTGTGGGACACCCGATCGGATTGGGAGGCGGGGTGATAGGACAGGGCCTATCTTGACTATCTGCATTCTATCTGAGAGGTAACTGGAGAACCAATTTAGGGTGTCATCGGAGAAGCCAGAGTGGGCCAGGGTGTTTAGTAAGAGGGAGCGGTTTACTGTGTCGAATGCATTAGATAGGTCCACGAAGATGGCACCAGTGAGGTGGCAATGGTCCAGGGCTGAGTGGACATGGGAGGTGAATTCAAGGAGGGTGGTAGTGGTGCTGTGGCCCTTTTGAAAGCCATGTTGCTGTCTGGTAAGAAGGTTATATTTATTTAGGTGTTCAGTGAGTTGGTCGGCGACTATGCATTCCAGTGCCTTCGACGGGGGGGTAGGATAGAGATGGGGTGATAATTATTTGTGGATGTGCAGTCACCACTTTTATAGATAGGCCTGATATAGGCCGATTTCCATTGGGTGGGGAATTTCCCTTGGCAGAGGAAGCGATTTAGAATGTGGGAGAGAGGGGCCAGGACTTCCTGGAGGGTGAGGCAGAGAAGTCTATGGTCTAGGGAGTTGTGACTGTAGTGTCTTTTTGTTTAGAGCTTCAGTAAGGTATGGTTTTGTAGTCTCCGGTGTAAGGACTCGTAGGTAGAAAGGTGCCACAAGTGGGGGGTGGGGGATGATACGTTCCGGCGGAGGGTCGAAGAAATATGGGGGCAGCACATGGAAGAGATCAGTGAAATCGGCATTTAGGGCTGTGGCTATGCTGACGGGGTCGGTGGAGAGGCTACCATCTATGAGTATTTGGTCAGGTGGTAGATTTGGGCCTCTGCCACAGAGTTCCTTTGATGTTCTCCCAGAACTTGCGTCCATTTCCCCAGGAGGAGGTTAAGGTGGCTTTATAATGGTTTGCCTTGGCGGTGCGGATGGCCAAGGTACACTTGTTTCGGGCTATTGTACTAATACACTAATCTTTGATCTTTCTTTTCAGATACACTGACAAGATGGCTATCTTGTTCCTATATTTCCTCCTTTCAGGAGTGATCCCCTGCATCCAAGGCATGATACCGGACCTCCTCCAACAACTGGATCCTCCAGCACCTCCTACAGAGGGAGTTTCCATCAAAATACCAGATACCATGATCACTGTCCAGGAAGGTTCTGATGCTTACCTCACTGCCTCGGTCATTGGTCCTGACAAATCTACCCTTCAAACCACATCACAAGGACAAATCCTCCGTGAGGCCAAACTCTCCAAAGGAACTTTTCAGGGTTGGCCCAGTGCTAAATTATCCCCAAATGGTTCACTGTCCTTGTTACAAACTGCACTAAGACATTCTGGTTTGTACAATATAACTGCCTTAATTGATCCTTCTTACTGTAATTCTCTATATAAAGATTCCGCTTGCAGATTTTGTGCTATACACCACATGGCCTCTGCTGCCATGTATCTCTCTGTGTTACTGCCCACTGATAAACAGCTTTTGGAATGTCCAAAGCATAACCCTGATCCCCATAGTGGTCTCACAGCCACTGCCCTCCCAGGTTCTTTGATTAATAACTTACAGTTTATGCATATACCTGTTTTGTTTAATCTTACTTACTGGAATATGAAAGAGTTTGGTATGTGTTACAATACTAATACATCTGCATTTTATAGTACATTATTACTTGATAGTTTAGCTGCATTTCAGATTTGTACTAAGGATCCCTTTACTGGGGTCTATTCTACTGAACATAGAGGTAATTTTAGGAGGAAAACCCCTCCTGGTAGTTTGAATCATAAACGTAACAAACGTGAAGTTGCCAGTTCTAATGTTACAGGTGCTACAGGCACTGTCACAGGTCTTTTCGGTACTGCCATGTCTATCTGGAATAAAGCAGACATTGCTGCTATCAAAAATCATTCTGCGAAATTATTCACTTGCTTGGATAATAATGTTTTACCTCCATTATTGTATGGTGTGGATGGCCTTAGTCAGGAAGAAAGATACACTGTATACAACATGCACAACATTGCTAAAGCATTCACTGATTCAAAAGATAAGATTAACGCACTCATACAACAAAACAATAGAGAAGCTGATATGCAATACATTGCTAGGGAAATACTCTGCTCTGCTTATGGCTCTTACATTCTCACTACCATCAACAACCTCTTCCGTGATTTAGAATCTGGAAGAATTTCTGACATCATACATGATAGATGCATTTTCAAATGGTATTGTCCAAGATGCAAAACTTCTAGTTGTGTTTCCATGTGTATGCAACAGACTTTGTCTATTCCTCTCTCCACAGCTAGGAATTTGGGGTTTGTGACCAGACACCCTAATACTGGTCCTTGTTTCACTACTAAGAAATGTTCCATAACAGATACCACGTTTGTCTCTTTCACTATCTCCTTACCATGTTTTGATCCCACTACAGCTTTGTTTGACAAGCTTGCACTGGCGCATTTGATTGGGCATTTGGATGAAGGCATCTACAGAGAACATCTGGATCTACCACCTCTCCTAGTCTACCACTCTTTCTTGGATGCCTGGGTGGCTCCGCACACGGACTGCTGTGCGAAAAAGCAATACATCTACCTGTGCCGATTTGATGTGATGTGATGTGTTTGATGTTAAAAGCCCTGTTTGCGGCTACTCTCCAGACAGCATTGATTGGACTTTCACTATGGATGATGACATCACTGAGAATGGCACCAACTCTTTCGACTCAACTTTGTCTCCTGATCAGCTCTACCAGTCCTATTGTGAGGAAGCTCATCGCCTGTCAACACGGATTTCGAAGATGACTTACACATGCCCTGTCCAGTTGCAAAAGTGGAGACTGCCTACTGTGGACTCACAGTACAACTCTCATGGCGAGTACTGCATCATCACGAATCATATGACTTATACATACGGTTCTGTTACTTGTACTATTGATTACCCCAACTTTTGTTTTGTTCCCCACCAGAAGACTGTTATTGGACATACTGTTATAACCCCCGTCCCCCTTATGGATGCAGACATTATTGATGGTAACCCAGATTATCTACTCACACTGTCAGAATACTTACCATGCTTTAACGTACACATAGACCCACTTACACTTACACTGAAATCACTTTTAGACAGGAAGGACACACACCTCATCCACATCAGCAATAATATTACCAAAGCCAATGAAGCTGTTCTTGACTTGATTAACGATGGAGATATGAATCATGCATTAACTAACACTTGGTTAGAGATTACTTTTAAAGGTTTTGTTATTATACAAGCATTTTTGATATTCACTTTGATTATTATGCTTTGCTGCCTATGACGTACACTACATCAACACCGTGAGCAGTTTGAGTTCCTTTACAAGGTTTTCACATTGGGATTGTAAATAACCACTGCTCCTGTCCTTTCCCTGGATTTGCCTGTGTTGCCCTTAGAGGCAACAAGGAAGGGAATTGTTACACGAGGTCCCTGCACCCTAATTGATACCCTCAGAGGTACACCGTAGACAACTAATGCTTAGGTATAGGTTATACTAATACTTAGGGCTAAGGGCATCTACCGTATAAGAGTAGATGTCAGGATATGAATGCATATTGTAATCCACTTTGCTTGCTAATGCACACATATTATACCACGTATTTTCTGTCTATTTCTCACTTGTCAGATGCCAAGACACCTATCATTGAAGTAATGATAATATGTAAGGCAACATTACCATCCTTTGGTGATGTGCACCACTACACTTGGTTATGTAAGACTCTGTATAAGAACTTCTTTGATCTAAAACTGATGACTTTACAGAATTATATAATGTTATCTTGGACCAAGGAGCCACCTCTAATTTAGCCAATAGGGCTCATCTCTGTAACTAGAAATGTTTCTATCTTTTAGTAACCATAGTAATTATCATAGGTATATAATACAATGCACAGGCTCTACACCTCGGAGACCCGAGAGATTCCAAGAGACTACAGAGAAACCTCGAGGTGTAGGGAACGCTTAGCACTGGCTCCTGGTTTGTATTGGTAAAAACTGCTTAGGGCAACTGTGATTTATCCCTTTTGTAGTAATAAACTTGTTTATTACTCAAATGCAACTTGTTTGTGACTACTTGCATTCCCAATATCGTCAAGAATCTGAAGGTGAGGTTTAGACCTCTCAACAATGTAATTTTATCCCCTCACACTGGTTATTGTGCTGCATACCTGGATGATGTCATGGTGTACAGTCCAGACTGGAAAAGCCACCTGGAACACCTATGAGCAGTTATCCAATCGATCAAAATGAAGGTCTGACAATTAATTCTACCAAGTGTGCATTGGTCATGCATGAAACCAGATATTTGAGCTATGCTTTGGGAACTGGAGAAGTCAAGCCAGAGGTTTCCAAGATAGAAGCTATAGCTAACAGCCCTGTCCCCAAAACCAAGAAGCATGTCAGGTCATTTTTAGGGCTGGCTAGTTATTATCAGAGATTTGTTCCCAGCTTTGCTGACTTAGCTACTCCCCTAACTGAACTCACAATGAAATGGTTCCCGAATAATGTAAAATGGACTCCAGAGTGTGACGAGGCTTTTTGGGCCATTAAGGCTGCATTATGTTCAGCCCCTGTTTTAAGAAGCCCAGACTTTGAGAAACAATTTCGGTTACACACTGATGCATCAGAGGTAGGCCTAGGTGCAGTCTTGAGTCAGCATATAGATAGGAAAGAATATCCTATTCTACTGTATACATAAGTAGGAAATTCCACGACAAAGAGAAAAAGTACTCCACCATTGAAAAGGAATGCCTTGCGGCAAAGTAGGCCATGGAGTCCTTTAAGTTTTATGTAGCAGGAGCTGACTTTATATTTGCAACAAATCACAATCCTCTCTGTTGGCTCAACCAAATGAAGAATAAAAATTCTAGAATCACACGGTGGTACCTGGCACTACAGCTATTTAAATTTAAAGTGATGCACAAATCTGGCAAAGAGAATGTCTATGCTTATTTTCCATCAATATATGGATCAGGAATTGAGAATTCTGAAGGTTGAAAAAATGTGAGTTGAAACATCTCTGTTTGCTAAGCTGCATATGTACTGAACTGTAAGGGTTATAAGCTAATGTTAAAATGTGAATTTAATGGATGATTTTGGAAACCTGTTTTTGTAAAATAGATTCCCTCTTAAAGAGGGGGTATGAGATAGGGCTAAAAAAAGCCCTGCCCCATTAGTTATGTAGAAAGAGTTTAAACACAGGGGTCTGTCCTATCTTCTCCTTTTCTGTTTCTTGTGTATGGTTGTGCAACCAAATATTCTGGTGAGACCTAGGAACTGATCACTCTGACAGTTTTGCAGTTCTCCACCTCTCGCTATCTCTCTGCCTTCCCTTGCTATTTCTGTCTTCTCTTCCCCCTGCGTATCTGCAAGTATAAAATATATATGAATCTTTATGTGAAAATATCACTGATACTGGGATCCCTTTGTTTAAAACTGTATATACTGTAGTTATTCTGTTGAAATGATTGCAAAAACTAGAATTCAAGGGGTTAACTTGAGATATTGGTTTAAAAAACATTTCCAGAGCTGTCAACAAGAGGTCATTTATGGGTCACAATGTTCTTTTTGCTGCACCTGCTGAAACTGACAAGAACACTGTGAGAAAAGCAGAATGTTCTCTTTCCGAGCTCCCTGCAAAGACTTGTTATAAAAAGAGCTGCAATGTTTTGCAAGAGGGAGAGACAGAGACTGAGAGACTGAGATTTGAAATTGAGAAGAAAAATTCAGAAGAAGGACTCTGCTTTCTATGTTTGTACTGCCATTGTAAATAGTTATGCCAAACAATTTGTGTTTTTTATTTTGCTGTTATTAATAATAAATTGTTATCTGAATTTTGAAACTGCTCCTGGTTTTCCTATGCTTCCTGACATGTGCCTCAATGACACCCATTCCATGCACTGTCAATTGCCAACTGCACCCCTACCCAACCCAACCCTTACACCATCTGATCATGGTACTTCTGACCCCTATGATCCCCTCTTACACGTGCATATGATGCCAGCACCTTACCCACCACACAGTCTCCTCATGCATGTGCCTCACCTCATTTCCAATGTGCCATAAAAATGCACAGATTTAACTTCTGACAATGCCCAGTTGGGCTGCTAGCTTTGTATAGCTCCTAGTGCCTATATTATGCTTTGTATTATTTGACCTATTAAATGTTAACTTTTGTTCACTCTGTATTGCTGAAATGGTACTTATGTTACTCATTCTGTTTTGTTATGCCACTGAATCAATGTTGTCCAGCCTTTGTTTATCAGTTTTTAATACTGTCTTTGACATGGTGTAAACAAATCGCTGATAAGGAACCTTTGTAAATGAGCATTTCGGCTCAAAGGTATATTTCTGAACTTTGAAATAAATAAATAAATACATACACTATCCCTATACCCCCCACACACTACATAGAGTAATTAAGTAGGCATACACACAGCTTGCCAGCCAATCAGGTATTACTATAAAAGGACATCATAGTTCAAGCATTCTTATGCAGAACATCAGTGAAGAGGGCATTATGCTCAGAAGCTAGAAGGTTTTATTTTTACAGGTCCCTGAATCCTTAACATGTAGGGCTAGAGGGCAAAGATGAGAGGCTGGGTACAAAAGGGTGTGTATGGTGCGGGTCTGCTAGACTTTAAATGACCCAGGTGGGAGAGACACAATCATCAGGTGGTGGGTAGAGTAACAACTGATGTGACTTGGGTTGGGGGAAAGGATATCTAACTCAAATATCTTTTTTTTTAAATAACTTCTCTGGTATTTCAAAAAGAAGGGAAGTGGATGCTCAAGTATGTGGTGGTAAGGGTCCTATGTTTTAAAGGCTCTGAGGTGTCAGTTTGCCTTAGTGGTAGCACATCTGCCTCTGGACCAGAAGGGCATGGGTTCTCGTACCACACCAGGATTGGGCTTGCACCTAAAAATTGCTGGCATCCGAGTGTAATATTAGGGGGCACTATACTGCTGGGGTGTGCCATCCTTCGGATGAGATGTTAAACCGAGGTCCCTTCTACCCATCCTGGTGTTGTCCTGGTGGGTGTCCAGCTGGAAGTAAAATAAGCCAGGGCACTCTTCGCAAAAAGTAGGGGACATTCCCGGTGTCCTGGCCAACATTCCCCTTCCTATAAACCAGTTCACATAATTATCCAGGCTGTGCGTGGGTGATGATGTGCGATATGGCCACCACTACACATTCAGTCACTTCAATACCAGTCTAGCATTGCTTGTAAAGTGCTTTGGGATACACTGGGTATGAAAAGTGCTTTATAAATGCTAATTCTTCTTCTTCTTCTTCTGAATGGTGGGAGGGAGTGGGAACTGTATATCAGTGGGTGGTAGTTGTTAGAACTGTTTATAAAATGGGCTAAAGAAATCCAGAATCCTGATCGGCTGAAAGCCATTTTCAGCCATGTTCTTATCAGGACATATCCTGCTAACTGGCACTAATTGTGCCATTCTAAATGCAGCACAGATGAAATGAATCTGTACCACCACACTCTCTGTGCAGCTTGTCAGCCAGCATGCCATGGAACCACAGTCATTGAATTGACAGAGCAGTGCCAGCAACAAACAGCACAAAATATTTCTAGCAGCCCCACCCTGCAACACTACAAACTTTAAGATTTCATACCTTTATCTACTAATCTTTGAATCACTGACTGCCCATCTGTGCCTAGCATTTCAGAATTTGAAGCCACATCCACTTGTTTTCAGCATCTCAGCCGTTCTCTAGGCCTCCCACCCACCTCTCCCCATCCATGACAGGATATGAAAATTAAACTGAAAATCCCCTTCCACTAACAGCAGCTCACAACACATGGATGCTGTTTAAAAAAAATGAAAGGAAAACTGCACAGTACAGCAGCCGATATGTGACTCATTTGTTCAGTCATAGACAAGTGGGCTACAAAAGAAATAGTAAACAGAAGTAAAATAAAGTACATGGAAAAAATAAAACTGGTTGTGTAAAGTCTGCCCTCTCCTGTACTTAAAGATGATGGCACGAAAGAAGCAGAGCACAAGCCGCCTGTTTTAAGTTCTGGTACAGATCAGACAGCGTCCTAACTCACTAAAAAGCCAGGTGGCATGCAGACTACAACATATGAAGCTCTCAGTCTTTCAAAAAGCACAGAATACGGTATGAATTTAAGAAAAAAAGAAACTAATATGAAATAAATCACTTGTTATGGAGCTTTACACTCTGGAGTGGCTCTCGGCCAGATTACAAAATCGAGAGTTAACCTTAGACCTCAAGTTGGGCAAGTGGGTCATGTACCAACAGGATCTGTACACTGACTTTGTCCCATAACCACTCGTAGGGACCCATAATTTAAGGGCAATGGATATATCCTGTTCCATTTGGGAGGGTGTGGGGGGGTGAGGTTGGCGAGAACATTCCATGATTGTTTTTCTTTCTGTGAGTGGACCTTTTTTGTGGCTTCGCTCCTCCATTTTCCTTATAATTTAGGTGGTGAACCTCTCTCCCTTTTGTGAAAATATGTATTTTTTTTTCTTTCATCATCATAGCATCAACTAAATAGGTTTGAATTTTGGGAGGATTGGTACTATAACTTTACATGGTTTCCTTGGCCCAAGCAAGATACACAGTACAGAATTATTGATTTGATCTCTTTTAGTGGACCGTGAGATAATGTTTCCTTTAAGTGCACAATTTTGAGGATCTGTACCTTCAGACAGATAAAGTATCCCACATACGGACGGCAATACTACATGGACAACTAGTTTCTCTGACATCGCTCTATGAATCCATGCAGTAGATGATCCTGGAATAACAGTATTTAAGACTGTGTAATTTGTACCATTTTTCTTTTGGATGGATTAATCTTTTTATTTTTTTCTTTCTCTCTATATAGTTTTTACATTCAATACATTACTTAGGTGTCAGCGTGGCTCACTTGGTAGCACATCCGACTCTGGACCAGAAGGTCGTGGGTTCTCGTCCCACACCGGGATTGGACTTGCACCTAAAAATCGCTGGCATCCGAGTGCAGTATTGGGGGGTGCTGTACTGCTGGGGTGTGCCGTCCTTCGGATGAGATGTTAAACCGAGGTCCCTTCTACCCATCCTGGTGTTGTCCTGTGGGTGTCCAGGTGGAAGTAAAGAACCCAGGGCACTCTTCGCAAAGAGTAGGGAACATTCCCGGTGTTCTGGCCAACATTCCCCTTCCCATAAACCGGTTCATGCAATTATCCAGGCTGTGTGTGGGTGATGATGTGCGATATGGCTGCCACCACACATTCAGTCACTTCACTACCAGTCTAGCATTGCTTGTAAAGTGCTTTGGATGTAAGAAAAGCGCTATATAAATGCTGATTCTTCTTCTTCTACTTATCTATGTGTCTGCCATGACAGCAACAAGTAACACATCGAAATCTGGCCAATGGAAAATCATGTACACAAATGCTTGTAGTCTGGGAAACAAGATCTCAAACCTGCAGGCAATAATGACAGAGGTTAACTGGACATAGTAGCAATTAGCGAGATGTAGTTTATCAGTAACCACACTTGGGAGACTTCAGTACCTGGCTATGTACTGTTCAGAAAAGACCAAGGTGCAAAAAGAGGGGGTGGGGTGGAGTGGCCTTGTATGTCAATGAAAATATCAAAGCTACAGAAATTCAGAATACACATAAGGAGCCAGAAGAACTATGGGTCACTCTGGAAACAGAAAATGGGACAGCCATAAGAACTGGGGTTGTCTACAGGCCCACAGACCAGGGGGAGGACATAGACACATTACTGTCAGAAGATATACAAAACATGACAGCTAAAGGGGAGGTTCTGATAATGGGAGACTTCAACATACCAGATACAGATTGGTCAATACCAGCAGGAACATCTGCCAGAACTAGACACATGGTGGATTCCCTGCAAGGGAAGGGATTCAAACAACTTGCACAACAACCCATAAGAGACAGGGCTATTCTAGATCTAGTACTGACTAATAGGGAAAGGATCACAGATCTCCAAGTAGAAGGTCACCTGGGGGCCAGTGACCATCACATGGTATGGTTCAGTTTGGCCACTACAACTAAATCGTCCCATTCCAAGGCAAAAATATAAGACTTCAGAGGAGCCGACTTTGATAAGATGGCCAACAGAGTTAAGCTAGCCCTGGCAAAAAGAAATGCAGATGAGGAGGTACAGGCAAAATGGGCAAGCATTAAGAATGCAATTCTTGAAGCAACATCCCATTGTGTTAGAGAGAAAAGAAAGTGCAAAAGAAAAAGGAAACCACTTTGGTTCTCAAAACCAGTAGCATAAACGGTCAGAGCCAAAAGGCTGGTCTTCAGGAAATATAAGGGAATGGAGCGGAATGAAGATAGGGAGGCATACCAAATTTCCCTAAGGGAAGCAGCGAAGGCAATAAGGCAGGCAAAGGCCCAAACCAAGGAAACACTAGCAGAAACAGTAAAAGAAGGTGACAAGACTTTCTATAGATACATTAGTGAAAGGAGAAAGTCCAGAGGGGGTATTGCTAAGATCAAAGGAGATAAGGGGGCATGTGAGGAGGAGGACCATGTAAAAGCATCTATCCTAAATAGATACTTCTGCTCAGTATTTACTGAAGAGATGATAGGGCAGGGCTCACAGCTCAACACCATGGACACAGGGGGGAGGGAGGTGAGCACTAGTCCCTTCACAAAAGAAATGGTCCTACGAGAGTTCGATAAGCTCAGGGTGGACAAGGCAATGTGACCTGATGGCATACATCCCAGGATACTAAAGGAGCTAAGGGTGGAACTAGCAGAGCCATTATCAGAACTGTTTAGTAAGTCTCTGAGCACAGGAGAGGTCCAAGAAAATGGGAAAAGGGCTCATGTGATCCTGCTCCACAAGAATGGTAGCAGGGAGGAGGCGTGGAACTACAGACCAGTCAGTCTTACCCAAGTAGTGAGCAAGATTATGGAGGAACTCCTTAAGGAAAGGATAGTATAACACCTGGAATCCATAGGAGCACAGGATCCAAGACAGCACGGGTATACAAAAGGAAGGTCCTGTCAAACTAATTTCATAGATTTCTTTGACTGAGTAACCAGAGTGGTGGACCAAGGTGGAGCAGTTGATGTCGCCTACCTTGACTTCAGCAACGCTTTTGATATTGTTCCACATAGAAGATTGATTAATAAGCTGGGTAGGCTCGGGGTGGGTCAGAAGTTGGTCAACTGGGTGGAAAACTGGTTGACAGGCAGAAAACAGAGAGTGGTAGTAAACGGTATACAGTCAGAAGAGATGCAAGTCACAAGTGGGACATCTCAGGGATCAGTCCTGGGGCCAGTCCTCTTCAATGTCTTCATCAGTGACATTGCAGATGGACTGGAGGGTAAGGTTTGTTTGTTTGCAGATGACACCAAGATCTGCAACAGAGTAGATGATCCAGATGGGGAGGGCAGAATGAGAAGAGATCTGGATAAACTGGCAAAATGGTTGGAAGAGTGGCAACTGGGGTTTAATGCAAAGAAGTGCAAGATCATGCATATAGGGAAGAGAAACCCTGAAGCCACCTATAAGCTGGGAGGGGAGTTGCTGGCAGTCACAAGGGAAGAAAAAGACTTGGGCAACATCATCACCGATGACCTGAAATCATCCAAGCAGACCACTAAAGCAGCTGGTAAGGCTAACGGGATATTAGGGTGTATTAGTAGGGGTATCACAAGTCAGAAGAGGGAGGTAATAATCCCTCTTTACAAGACACTGGTTAGGCCCCATTTGGAGTACTGCATGCAGTGCTGGAGGACACACCTTCACAAGGACATTAACCAAACTGAGGCAGTCCAGAGAAGAGCAATGAGAATGGTGCAGGGACTGCATAAGAAAACATATGCAGACAGGTTAACGGAGCTCAATATGTATACCCTAGAGCAAAGGAGGGAGAGAGGTGATATGATCAAAACATTCAAACACCTTAAGGGCATTAACAAGTTGAAAGAGTCTAATATGTTTCAATATAAGAAAAATAGCAGGACAAGAGGACCCAGCATGAGATTAGAGGGACGCTGATTAAGGGGTAATGTGAGGAAGTTCTTTTTCACAGAAGGGTGGTGGATGCATGGAACGTTCTACCTCAGGAAGTGGTGGATATGAGTACAGTGCAGGGCTTCAAACAGGCATGGGATAGGCATAAGGGTGCAATACAGATGAGTATGAATAGATAGGCCATTGACAGAGCAAAGGCTGATGGCACATTTATAAGGTAGAAGAATAAATGGGCAGACTGGATGGGCCTTGTGGTCCTTATTTGCCATCAGCTTCTATGTTTCTATGAAATGTGTATTCCCCCTACCTATGTACTTACATGTAATTAAACTCAAAATTTAAAAAACAAATATGAAATAAAATAGCCCATCTCTGCCATTGGTAGTGGTGGTGGGGGGAGGGGTTGAAACACTTATTAAATGGGACTATTGTTTCACTCTCTTGCCTATTAATTCCTTTTTTCATATATATACTGTATATATATTTATAAAATGGGTAAAAGAATTCTCGAATCCTGATTGGCTGGAAGCCCTCTCCAGCCGTGTCCTTATCAGGACATATCCTTACAACTGGCATTACTTGTGCCAAGCATGACACACCACACAAAGAAATCAGTCCGTGCCACCGCTCCCTAATTCAGCTCATCAGCTAGTAGCCCACGGAAACACAACTGCTACACTGGTAACGGCAGAGCACTGGCAATGAGGAAACTGCAGTGAGAGAGCGGCAGCAACAAGAAAAAAATAAGTAATGACTGTCCAATATCCCAGTCCTGCAGAATAATCTCATCATTTTACTTTTCCTTTTACTCACTTGCAGCTCCAGGTTTCAGCTGTCGCTCCGAATCCAGGCTTCCGAAGTGCCAGGCAGTGCCCAATACACAGGGGCTGTTTCTTCAATCTCCTGAATCCATCCCCCGCCCCAGAGAAGTTCCAATTACAACATACGCTGCAGTACTTTCATCCCCTCAAAAACCCCACAGACATTACTTTTCTGCTTCGCTTCAAGCTCCCCCAAACTGTTATGATTTAAAAAAATGCGAAGCAGAAAAGCAGTCTGTATGGTGGCCGCTGTGGGACACGCTCACTCCTGGTCAAGCAAGCTGCTCAAATTATACCTAAACACTGAAATTTTAGATAAAAATAAACCAAATACACATAAAAAAACTGCATATGTCTGTCAGTCTCAGGGGGGGGGGCATCCTATAATGCCAATGAAACAGTTCTCAAACAAATGGCCGCTACTGCTGTCCCTGTTCCTCACTACCACAGGCACACTTTTATCAGAATGGCTATGTGACAACCAGACATCTAAATTAATTTAATACAGTGTGTAGGGAATGGCATGGGAAACATAACCTCAATAATGCCTCTGTTGGGGGGGGAGCCATTGCTGCCAATCAAACAGTTCAGAAATGTCAACAGAGGGACTATTTTTACTCCTTCAGGATATTAAAACCTTACAGTTTTAATTTTCTTGACATGTTTTTTATTACTTTTTTTCTTCATAAATACTAATTTAAGGGGCCCATTTTATAAGTGCAATAAGGCACTCCGAGGTGTGGGTTATGGCCTGATAGAGCACTTCCAGGTGCTAAAGGCATGGTGCAAGCGCCTCATGCCTCATAATGCACCTGGGGCGTGCTCTTATCAGGCCATAACCCACACCTCATTGTGTCTTATTGCTTGCATATTACACATTGTTTTGTTATTTTTTTCTTACAATAATTACTTGGGGGCCCATTTTATAAGTGCAATAACACACTCCAAGGTGTGGGTTATCGCCTGATAAAAGCACACCGAGGAGCATAAGGCACTTGGCGCAAGTGTCTTGTGCCTTATAACACAACTGGGCATGCTCTTATCAGGAGATAACCCACACCTTGTCATGTGCTATTACTTGCTTAAATTATTTGTTAAAAGAGCCTTGCTGCTCTAAGTTGGGGTGAAGTTGGGAAACTTTGTCATACTGCCTGTAGCATGAATTTCTTGACTTTGCACCTCATTCACAAAGAAAATTACATGTCGCTGTGTTTCTCCTAAGGGATGGTGACAACCCAGGTGGGACAGAATTTGCAGAATGTATGAATTGAGAGAGGTGGAAGAAGAGGCAAGGCAATTCAAATTGTATTTTTGAATTGCTGCTTCTGGAAGCTTCAGAGCACTGTACTGGAGAATGAAAACTCAAAGGAAAAACACACACAGTATAATAAAATATTATATATATATATATATATATATATATATATATATATATATAACATTTATACTACTTATATAACTAATGGGCGCATAGAATGTAACTGATTTAAAGAAAAGGAAAAGGAAAGGCCAGGGCAATTGAGAAACTCTTTAGGAGTAAGATGAGGATTGAAGGTGGGAGGAGGTTGAGGGAGCAGGTGTATGGAGAGGTCATCAAGTAGGACTCTGAAATCCCAAACGAAGGATTAGAAACTTAAAGCAGGAGGTAGGTTTAGAGAAGAAAGCATATTTCCTGACAAATGTTTTTCAAACATATGTTTAATAGTGGATGGAGAATTTATAAGAATCAGAGAAGCAGAGAAAGAACAAGGAGTTGAGTATAACGGAGAGGTGTGAGGAAATACAGGGAAATGGTAGACCCAGAATTTGGAGAAGAAAGTAGTACTATGTGAAAGGCTTTAGTTTTAATGAGAGAGGAGGCAGTGGTTAAGAGTGTGTCCAGGAAGGGCAGTTGAGGGTGAAATGGTAGGAGCGGAAGACAGATGGTAGAATTTAGCCTGGCCAGAGGAGATTTAGTGCTGGCATTGTACATTTCCTCTGCATAGTTAAATACTTGAAGATTCAGCTTGAGAACAGTCTTCCAGCGGACCAGCAGTGGGGATCAGGATATATTATGGTGAAGTATGCCAAAATTGGGGAAGGACTTATTATGGAGTGCATTGAAGTGGATGAAGAATTCAAGGCTTTAATCATGCCGCACACAAAGATACTTGAAATGGGAAGCTTCTTCAAGAGTGAAACTATCCAGTATCTTAAAGAAAGGGGTTTTGCTGAGCCTCTCCACCTACTCTGCTCTGCTGAGGCTGACCTGCTCATGGAGCCTCCCTCGCACCTTGGGGGAGAGGGCTTTTGGTGCTGCTGCACCAATGCTTTGAAATTCTCTGCCACATCACATATGTGCAGCCAGCTTGGTGGAAGCTTTTAAAGCCTCTTTAAAAACTTTCTTGTTTGATAAAGCTTTTAGTATTATTTAATTGGTGACTTTAAATGTTGGGGTTTCTGTATTTAGCCATTGTAAAGCATTCTGAGCCTTTGGATGGAGCACCATATTAATAACATTTGCCTTGCCTTGCCTCATGAGTCTTTGCTTGCTGTCAGTGTTACCAAGATCATTTGTTTACCATTAAGTGATGTTTGCTGGAGGTCAGCCAATGCTAGACATCATCAAAGTCACACTGCAAAGACACATCCAGCACTAGAATGTGGCACATGATGCATATAGCTCTGTGCAGTCCATGTACACAAGAATGTGCAAGGAGTCATAGACTGATAGGAAGTCATTAAGAAAGTTGAAAAGCAGGATGGGATCAAGGAATGGGCCCTGCAGAACACCTGAATGAATGGTCAGGTTTTGCAATGCCTCTAAGCAAGTATAATGTGTTAATGACACATTTATAGTATACATCAGCACTTTATTTATTAGATTGTGCACAACATAATCTTATCATAAGATGCCATATTATACTGCTGTAATGTCCCACCATCTTGGAAAATAGGCAGAACACCTAAATGAAGCTAGCTTGGTATTCAAAACTTCAAATAAAAATGAAAAAATAAAACAACAAACTAATTAAATAAATAAATAAATACATAAATAAATCATGTATATTTTTTAAGAAAGGTTACCTTGGTAAAGTAATACGAATTTCAAGAAAAATGGGTTTTATTTGGTAAAATAGTAATGTAGCCTTCATGAAAAAGGGTTCCATTGCGTGAAAAGGGCCCACGACTTTTGACTGAAATACAAAGGAACAAGCATAAGATAAAGAGGAGCAGTACCTTGTGTAGTAACAAATAAATACCTGATCCTGCTTGTGAGGACCACCCAGTGCTACACAGGGTACAGCTTAGATGTCATCCAGTGTCCAGTTCATATGCTGTCCAGTCTCCAGAGAAGAGGTTGTACATGGTCCTGGGTCTAGTCCAGTCCTCTGTTACCCGATGTTGTCTACTGTTTCTCACTGATGGTAGTGGGTCTGTCAGCCAAGGCCACCAAACTCCATGCTGTGTTTTTATAGAGCCTTAAAGGGGAACAGTCAGCACTTAGTGCCCCATAGCCAACAGTGGGGTTGGTTCTAATTTGAACTTTGTGTGCAAAAATATGTTTTATTTACAGTGTTAACTGCAGTATAGTTGATTATAGCAGTCTGATTCTGCTGACTTATAAGCTGTATTTGGTGTAACCAGAAATCCTAGAATCCCCTGCAGCTGCTTGGGCAGTGGTGCACTCTTGCTGAATGCATAGATCTCAATTTTCAAAGTGGCATCCAAGCTTTGCAGCACCCTTGTACAGTAGTACAATTGCTACACTTGTTACAAAAAAGTGCACACAAAAATGCAATCTAACTTTCTGTTACAATTGCCACAATTTGAGCAAATTAACTGAACCATGCATAAACATTATCCAGGCATGACTAAACTAGAACAACACTCTCTCTAGAGTAGGTGTGCAAGGAGGATAATGAACAAAAGTGGCAAAACAAATAACACCCTAATGGGGTAAAGGGAACACATGGAATTAATTAAAAAAGAGGATAGGCAAGAACTAGGACTAGGAGCAACAGTCTATCTAGGGTATGTGTACAAAGGGGTATAACAAACAACAGAAGGGGAAAGAGATCTTCAAGTAACATAGGAAAAGTAGGAACTGGAAATGCTGGGAGTGGTGTACTGCAGTGGTTGTGGGGAGTACACATTCAGAGAGACCTTCTGGAGGCTGCAGTGCTACCTCTTCTGCATGTACCTCTCTGGGTTCAGGAAGAAAGTCACAAGACTCCAGTCCAAGTTTGCTAGGATTCGGGGAATATTCTCCCCCACTCATACAGTAGTTCACCAGGTCTGACAGTATTACCTCAGAGGAAGTTAGAAAGGAGGAGTGGCTGAACTACAGTGGACTCAGGAAGGGTGTAGGTGGTGGGCTCTGGAAGTTTGGAAAGGGTGGATCAGAGGCACATTCTTCAACTGTTACCACTACTAAACTCATAAGCCACTTGGGGAGGGGCTCCTAGGAGGAGGCACCCCTGGCAGTGACCAGAGAGGACATGGGGGCCCTCTGTAGAAGAGACCCCAAGGAAAGTGGGACAATACCTCACAGGAAGAGGAAGCATCTTCTGGGAAGGGGAGCTTGATTTCAGGGGCATAGATTTGACAGTAGGAAGGGGTGGCAGAGAATGAGGTCAGGTACCTACACGAAACCATGGGCTGGAGGGATGGAAACTGTATCCTAGGGTTCTTTTGGGCAGCAGGTAGAAAGGGGGAACCAGATGTCACTGTCCACCTGGGTACAAAAGACTGAGGCAGGAATAGGGCTGGAATAGTGTGGGGGAAGTTTAGAGAAATGGGGAGTAGTCTGAAACAAGAGGCACACTCAATTAGTTTTGCGGAGCTACTGCTTGTCAATGACTGGGGGAAGGAGAGGGTTCTCCACATCCGAACCTTCAAGTTGTGACTGATGGAATCATGCAGAGATGATGAGTTTGGCTATAGTGGGGACTGTGGATCCACCTAGCAGGATGAGGGTCTAGACAGGGTGATGGCCTGCATCCTTCCAAAAGAAGAACTGCAGTCCTCTGTGGATTGTTTAAATGTTACTTTGATGAACATTTAAACTGGCTGAGCGGGTGGCAGAAGAAATCAGGGAGGCAGAAACTGCCCTCCAGGTTAAGTAGAAAATAAGGAAATCTTGAGGGGAGAAGAGCCCCCCAGGGTGCTAACTAATATAGGAAGCAGAATGATAGTAACAGAGAGGGAGGGGAACAGAAACATGAAAAAGAGGGGAGGAAGGAGGGGGGCACAAAGAACAAAGGGTATGTAACAAGCAGAGTGCAAAGAAAATCTGGAAGGCCATGCACACAAATACTAGAAGTCTGGGAAATAAGATTCCAGACCTACAGGCCATCACGGCAGAGAACATAACTTGGATATGAGTGTGCATTACCGATTCTATGGTGCTGAAACCCCATGACTGTGACTGGCTATACAAGGCTACACTCTATTCAGGAAGGACAGGGAGGAAAGGAGGGGAGGGTGTGTGGTATATTTCATAAAGGAATGCATAAAAGTGGTGGAGAAACAGGGAACTCAGGGAGAATAGATGTACTGTGGGTCTCCCCAGAGTTGGGGGAAAAAAAGAGTCACTGGCATGATCCACAGACCTCTGGTGCAGTGGGAGGAGTTAGACAAGGTACTTTCGGAAGCCACTGATAAGTTGAGAGAAAAGAGGATGTGTTGCTTGTGGGGGACTTCAGTCTGCCTGACGTAGATTGGGGCCTTCTATCTGGGGCTTCAGCTAGAAGCAAGGACATCCTGGACTCCCTGCAGGCTGCATTCCTCAGGCAACTAGTCAGTGAGCCCACTCATGATGGGTCAGTACTGGACCTGGTACTCACTAACAGTGACAGTGTTGAAGATGTCAGAGTGGGAGGTCACCTGGGGTCAGGGATTACCATACAGTGTGGTTCAATAAAAGGCCAGCTGTGGAATAGAGCCACATATGAGAGAGGGTCTTGGACTTCAGATGGGCAGATTTTACAAAGACTAGTGAAAGCCTCAGGGATGACCTGCAAGGGCAGATGACCTGGGGGAGTGGAGAAACTGTGGGTCACGCTAAAAGGGGGCATAGTGAAGGCAACAAATCTCTGTGTCAAGCAAGTGAGTAAAGGTAACAGGAAGGGAGACCGCTATGGTTCTCAAAAGAGGTAGCCAAAAAAGTGAAGGCTAAAAGAGTTGCATTCAGATGATCCGAAGTGACCCACACCTCACACCATGCTGGCGACCCGGGTTCAGGAATGAGCCCAGGTTGTCAGGGGTCAGCAAAGAAGGGAAGAGATAGAGCATCCAGAGGGCAGCTTTCTCTTCCTGGGGAGGGTTTGGGGGATGCTGTCGGACATGAGCATTCTATGGCGGTGGCCGGGGACTCACAATGCAGTGATGCTTGTGTAAGCAGGGGGGTGGATTTGGGGCTTTATGTTGCCTTTCTGGCCACATTCCAAGGGGTAGGACACATAAAGCAGGAAAATCCCCACTCCTGGGGATAGGCAAAGGCTCCTTGGCCTCCGAAGTCCACTCTCCAAGCACCGGACTCATCGTCCTCTGCACTGCCAACTCGTGTGGCCCAGCACTGTATACTGTAGATAGAGTGCTCAGTGAGTAGGGTGGCCCTTCATCCAGGGGGTGCAGATCTGGGGTTGTGTCAGGATGCATGAAGGAGAGACAGCTAGTGGTCACAGGTGGGGGGTAGAGACTCAGAGTCCTGAGGAAGCCGGACAGAGTTCCGCAGGGTCAAGTGGAGCAGAAAAAAGAATTAAAAAAAAAAAAAGAAGAAGATACAAAATGATGCACAGGGAGGAGGATAGGTAGCTGTATCAGGGAAAACAGAGGAAAGAAGGGAAAACAGTATGCTGCAAAAAGGTGCAAATTGAACAGAGAATCACCCAGGCAGTATCAAAATGGGACAAGACATTTTTTAGGTATGTAAGGGAGAAGAGGAACACCAAGGGAGGGATTATAAGGGTTAAAAAGGGAAGGGGGGAGCAGACTGTATAGAGCAGGAGCAAGAAAATGCAGATATGTTGAATAAATACTTTTGCTTGGTGTTCACAGAGGAAGGGGAAGGTGAGGGATGACAAAAAGAAACAGGAGCATTTGTGTGGGGTGATCACTAGTCCTTTCTCAGTGGAGATAGTCCGTAATACACTCACTAATCTGAAGGTGGACAAAGCAATAGGGACAGATGGGGTGCATCCACAGGTATACAGGGAACACAGGGAGGTACTGGCTGCACCTCTGACAGTCCTATTTAACAGATCACTGGAAGCCAGGGTGGTTCCAGCGGAGGAGAGGAAGGCAGATGTAGACCCACTTTATAAATATGGTAGCTGGGAGGAGGCTGGAAATTATATGCTAGTCAGCCTGATATGAGTGGTGGGAAAATTAATGGAAACACTACTGAAGGAAAGGATTGTGGAATATCTTGAATCCAGTGGGTTACAGGACCCAAGGCAGCATGGATTCACATGGGAGAGGTCATGTCAGGTAAATCTGATAGATTTTGTTTGACTGGGTAACCAGGGAATCAGATCAGTAGGAGTAGTGGAAGTTATGTACCTGGATTTCATTAAGGCTTTTGACACTGTTTCACAAAGGAAACTAGTGAGTAAGCTGGATAGTTGAGAGGTTGGGTAAAAAGATGATAAACTGGGTAAGATATTGGTTAGGAGATAGATGAGAGAAGGAGGTGGTAAACAGATTTTGCTCCAAGGAAGGGAGCGTGACCATTGGGGTGCCTCAGGGATAAGTGCTGGGACCGGTCCTCTTTAATAACTTTATAAGTGACACTGCATAGTAGCTGGAAGGAAGGTCTGCTTCTTTGCAGATGGTAATAAGATCTGCAACAGGGTAGACACTCCAGGAAGGGTGTGTGTTGAAAGCAAAGCAAACTTTATTTATATTAGGTACCCTTCCAAAGCTCAGGGCGCCTTTACAAAATACAATAAAAATTCATAACCCAATAAATTAAAACAATAACATAATCAATTAAAATTATTAAAATTCAATTCTAATTTCAATGTGTGGTAGCATAGCAGCATAATCTGATTTCCACTAACCCATCAAATTCCTTTGCAAAAAGGTGGGCCTTCAGGGAATTTTTAAATCCTTCTATGGTCAGGCTATCTTGTATCTGATGAGGCAGATAATTCCATAGGGTAGGAGCCATAAAGACAAAGGATTTACCTACAGATGTTTTCAGATGTACCCATGGAATCTCTAGCATTCCCTCGTTGGAGTATTGGAGTGAACTGGAGGGGTAGTAGTAAAACAACAGATCTTGCAGGTACTGAGGTCTCTGGTTATGTAGGGCTTTATAGATCAGCAACGTGATCTTGATGGTGATCTGCCATTGTATTGTCAACCAGCGCAGTTCACGCAGCACAGGTGTTATATGGCTGGACCTGTAAGTTCCAGTTAACAGCCTTGCCATCACATTCTGCATCAGCTGCAATCGGTGGATATCCACCCTCAGTAGCCCTAGGTAGAGGCCATTGCAGTAATCAAGATGAATGGTGACAAAGGTGTGGACCAGAGTAGGTAGATCTTCAGATGGAACCAGGTGCTTCACCCTGGGGATATCCCTTAGATGGTAAAAAGAAGACTTGATTACAGTCGACACCTGAGCCTTCAGAGTCAAGACTTCTTCAGATATCACCCTTAGATTCCACACCTGGCCAAGGCATTGAGCAGAGCCCCTTCATGATATAAACCAGAGGGGCCCCCATGCCTCGCTCATCCTCAGATCAGGGTCCATAACCAGTACCTCTGTTTTTCCTGCATTAAACCTCAGCCATCTAGCAATTATCCAGTCCTTTATCTCCTGGAGGCAGTTATTAAACACCGAGACAGTATCAAACTCCTGATTTGGTACAAAAGATATGTAGAGTTGTGAGTCATCTGCATAGCAGTGAAAACTCAACCCATACTATCTTATAATGTCTCCCAATGGCATATGTACATGGCATACAGCATGGGAGACAGCACTGGGCCCTGTGGAACCCCGCAGGGCACGTCTCGAGGGGTAGAGGGATACACTCCAGACACAACCCTTGGGGACCTGCCCTCAAGGAATGATCAAAACCAACTGAGGACTGCCCCCTCCAGCCCACCAAAAAACTGTAAGTGCTCGAGCAGCACCCCATGGTCCACAGTGTCAAAGGCTGCTGAGAGATCTAGGAGAACCAAGATGGAACAAGCTCTCCGATCTCTGTCCATCAGGAGATTACTAAGCACCCGTACCAGAGTGGGCTAGGTGCTATGCCTTTTTCAGAAGCCTGACTGGAGAGGGTCATAGATATTGTGTATTGTCAAATGATCCTCCAGCTGCAGTGCGACCACCTTCTCAATAACATTACCTATAAAAGGCAAGTTAGAGACAGGTCTGTAGTTAGCTGGGCAGTCAGGGTCAAGGGAGGGCTTTTTCAGGAGGGGACACACCACCGCCTCCTTTAATGGATCTGGAAAGACCCCTCTTTCCAATGAAACCCTCACCATCCAGGCAAGGACTGGACCAACGGCCTCAACACACCCTACAAGAAGGTGAGTATAGCCTGGATCCAAACTACAGCAGGTAGGCCAGAGTCTGGATGATCCTCACTATATCCATGACTGTCCGCTGGCTAAAGGTGGACCAGGTCACCTGGGTACTTGTACAACCCAGTTGATCAGTTGATCAGTGGAAGGTCCAATGGGCCAATGGGAAGGCACTGGCTGATCACTGTCCTGATGGAGGACACCTTATCAGCAAAGAGCTGCACAAACTCCTCACACTTTCTTTGTGATAATGCTCAACCGGATTGCAGACAGACTGGATCACACAGTCTGTCCACGGTCTGGAAGAGCTGAGCTGGCCTGTTCTTTGCTGCAGCAATTTCCCTGTACAGGAACTCTACCTTCTTATGAGAAATTGCTGATTGGTAGACCTTCCACCAGCGTCTCTCCAACCTTCTCCCCTGCCTCTTCAACTCCCTGAGTGCCCCATCAAATGATGGGGTGCCAGAGTGAAGAGTAAGGGGGCAAACATGAACTGGAGCAATGATATCCAGGGCCCCGTCACTGCCCTATTATAGGCAAGTGCAAGGGCCCCTGGGTCAGAGCTATCAGTTGGACTACCTGAGAGGTCCAAAACCATCATTAGGCCTTCAGAGGTAACACCTCGTAAAGGACAATACTGTACCATTTCTTTAGGGGCAGGCCTATTATGGGGAGTCATGAAACTGAACCTCAGGGTGCGATGATCAGACCAGCTGATAGGATCCACCTCATATTGGAGATTTCCATCACCAGCGGGAACACCAAGTCCGGTGAGTATCCCCCCAATGTGTGGCGGTGGTAATAACCTGTGTCAAGCCCAATGAATCCATCAATTGGGGGAGTTATTGACCAAAGAACAATAGTTCATCATTGACCCAGGCATTGAAGTCCCCTAGAATCAGCCATCTGCAGACCTCCAATATCAGGCCAGCGATGAAGTCCGCTACCTCCTTCAGGAACACCCTCCCATCACCTGCTGGATGGTAGATGAGAAGGATCCTGAAACCTCCACCTGTGCCTACTATGCACTCAAAGGAATTGGTCATCCCAGTGGCAACTCCCTGATGTCCAGTTCCTGTCTAGAACAGACAGCTACTCCCCTGCCCCTACGTTACACTCTTGGGTGGTTTATCACCGAGAACTCGGCTGGAAATGCAGAAGCCAAGATAGGGCCTGCATTTTCATCCAGCCACGTCTCAGTGAAGCAGGCCATAGAAACATAGAATTTGATGGTAAATAAGGACCACTTGGCCCTCCTAGTCTGCCCATTTCCCTACCTAATGGATACACTGCAGATCCTATTTAACCAACAGCCTACTTCCTCCTACCCCACACTTGAATTGCCTTATGTCTGTCCCATGCATTCTTGAATTCCCCCACTGCTTTTGACTCTATGACCTCCTCAAGAAGGCCATTCCATGCATCTACAACCCTCTTTGTGAAGAAATACTTCCTCACATTACCTCTGAGCCATTCTTCCCTCTTTCTTCAAATTGTGCCCCCTTGCTCTTGCACATCTCTTTTTCTGAAAGATGCTACCCTTTTGGACTTTGTTGATTCCCTTGAGGTATTTGAAAGTTTCTATCATGCTGCAACCCCTTTCCTCGAGGCTATACATCTTAAGCTCCTTTAGTCTTTCTTCATATGTCTTCTGGTGCAGACCCTGCACCATTTTGGTTGCCCTCCTCTGGACAGCCTCCACCCTGTCTATGTCTTTTCGGAGATGGGGTCTCCAGAACTGTACACAGTACTCCAAATGTGGTCTTACCAACTGTCTGTACAGAGGGCCAACAACTTCCTGTTTTCTACTGGTGATACCTCGCCCTATACATCCCAGCATCCCCCAGTCCTCCTTACTGCCTTCTCACATTGCTGGCCCACCTTTAGGTCATCTGATATGACTACCCCCAGGTCCCTTTCCATTTTTGTTGTTGTCAGTATCTCACCCCCCATTGTGTACTCTTCCCCTGGGTTTATGTATCCCATGTGCATTACTTTGCACTTCTTTGTGTTGAATATAAGCTGCCATATGTTTGACCATTCCTTCAACCTTGCCAAGTCCCTTTTCATCCTTTCCACCCCCACCTTGCGTATCAACCCTGTTGCAGATCTTTGTGTCCTCTGCAAAGAGACATACATTCCCTTCCAGTCCCTCTGCAATGTCACTTATAAAGACATTAAAATAGACCGGCCACAGTACTGAACCCTGTGGTACCCCACTAGTAACCCCCCTTTCTTCACTGTGGACTCCATTTACTATTACCCACTGTGTCCTGTTGAACAGCCAGTGTTTGACCCAGGCTACCATCCTTGGACCCACTCCCAAGCAGGCTACTTTGTTTATTAATCTTTTGTGCAGGACTGTGTCAAATGCTTTGCTAAAGTCTCAGTAGGCCATGTCCACAGCCCCTCCCTGGTCTACTACTTTGGTCACCCAGTCAGAGAAATCAATTAGATTTGTCTGGCATGACCTTTCTGCTGTGAATCCATGCTGCCTTGGGTCCTGTGCCCTACTGGCCTCTAGGTACTCAACAATTCTTTCCTTCAGACGTGATTCCATCCTTTTCCCCTACCACTGAGGTCAAACTGACAGGTCTGTAGTTTCCTGCCTCTGTCTTGCTCCCACTGTTGTGAAGGGGAATCACATTCGCCTCCTCCAGTTCTCAGGTACCACACCATCCTCCCATAATTTATTAAAAAGGATAGCCAGTGGTGATACTAGTTCTTCCCTTAGTTCTTTTAGAATTCTGGGGTGAAT
Organism: Neoceratodus forsteri; assembly: GCA_016271365.2. Lineage (NCBI taxonomy): Eukaryota > Metazoa > Chordata > Ceratodontiformes > Ceratodontidae > Neoceratodus > Neoceratodus forsteri. Next base: position 871,905,682 of record CM057458.1, on the reverse strand, counting down.
CCCATCAGGCCCCATTGCTTTATCCACCTTCAGTTTTAAGAGTTCTTTTGGAAACCTTTCTTCTGTGAAAGAATTAATATCGACCCCCTATCCAGAGTGCTTCTATTGACTGAATTAGGTATCTCCCCCTGCTTTTCCATTGTGAATACTGAGCAGAAGTACTCTTTCGGTATCCCTGCTTTTTCCACTGTCACTCTCTACCCAACCACCTTCCTCTTTATCAAGCCTCAGTATATCTGCCTTAGTCTTTCTTTGCTCCCTAATGTGCCTATAAAAGATTTTATCCCTCTTCTTTACCAAGTTGGCTATCTTTTCCTCAGTTTGGGCCTTTGCTATTATGACTGCCTTCCCCGCTTCCTTCTGCTTTAACTGGTACAGTTCTCTGTCCTGCTCCTTCTGTGTTTCCTTATACTTTCTGAATGCTAACTTCTTCTCCCTTACCTTCCCTGCCACTTCTTTTGAGAACCATAGCTTTTTTCTTTCATTTTGATTTGTTTACTTGCTTCACACAAAGGCTTGTTGCCTCTGTGATGGTGGTTTTGATGTTTCCCCATTGTTGCTCCACCCCATCCCACCTTCTTGCCTGTTTGCTATTACTTTTCTGAGGCACTCTCCCATTTTGCCAAAATCAGCCCTCCTGAAGTCCAGTACCTTCACTTTTGTATGGCTTGACTGTACAGCTAAGTTTATCATGAACCACACTGTTTGGTGGTCGCTTGTTCCCAGATGGCTACCCACTTCAAGATTGGAGATCCTCTCTCCGTCCCATTTGAGAGTACCAGGTCTAAGATTGCTCTCTCCCGAATGGGTTCCAAAAGTAGCTGTCTGAGGCATGCCCCCTGTAGGGCATTGAGAATGGCCCTGCTCTTGGATGTGGCTGCAGCAAAGGTGCTCCAGTTAACATCTGGCATATTCAGGTCCCCCTTCAGCAATATCTCCCCTTTCTCTGCCATCCCAAGGATGCCTTCTATAATTTCCTTGTCCATTTCCTCCCCCTGAGACAGGGGTCTGTATACAACCCCTGTGCAGATTGTGGTGCCATTTCCAGTCTCCAGAGTGACCCACAGTGCCTCCTCTCCTCCCTGTTTACCCTTTAGTTCTGTTGTTTTGATCCCTTCCCTTAGAGAGCTACTCCTCCTCCTTTTCTTCCCTCCCTGTCCCTCCTGTAGATTGTGTACCCTGGTATGTTGACATCCCAGTCATGATTCTTTGTGTACCTTTTTGTGACTGCCACGATATCCAGGCATCCCTTTTCCATCAAGACCACCATTTCGGGGAGCTTTTTACCTTGACTATGGACATTGGTACTCATTACCCTCCTTTTTTATGACTTTATTCCTTTTTGCCCCATCCCTGTCCTTACTGCCTTTGTCTTTTTCTCCATTTACCCCTGCCCTTCTCCCTATTGACTGCTCTATCTTGGTGTTTACCTCACTAACTACCTTGTTTTGTTGGGGGGGCTAGGATTTCCCTTGTCCTTTTTAGTGCCTTCCCCTTAGCTAGTTTAAATGCTTGCCAATGAAGCATTTAAACTTATCACTTAGGATCCTGATTCCCCTCCTGGATAGATGTTGACCATCACACCTGTATAGTCCTGCATCCCTCCAGGTGGAGCCCCAGTCCCCAATTAAGCCAAATCCCTGAGCTCTGCACCAGTTTTTCAACCAGTCATTGAATCCCATGGTGCAGAGTACCATAGCCTCATCCATACCATAGACTGGAAGCACTTCCAAGAAAGTTACCATGTGTGCTACTTGTCTAAGGCCCCTCCCCAACTCCACAAACTCCTGTTGCATTGCTTTGATCCCATTCTCAGTGAGGCAATGTGTCCCTAGGTGGATAATGACATCCAGTTCACTCACCCTTGCAGCTGTTCCCACAATCCTGAGGATTCATTTCCTGTCCCTCCAAGCCATGGTGCTGGGTAGGCACCTTACCTCCCTTTCCCTTCCCTTCCCAAGTTCTACTCCCCTAACAACTGAGTCCCCCACCAGGAGTTGTTTCCTTCCCCTGTTGGGTCCTGTGCCACCCTCCTGTAGGTGTCCATTTTGGAGGTTCCCAACATCCCCCTTTATCTCTACTGCAGGTGCCTCCATAGAGCAACCATGCTCCACCAGAGTGGTGAATGAATTATGGAGAGGCACAACTGGAGGGATGCACCTCTGTTCCATCATTCTTACCCTCTGTGAGCCCACCATGGTCCAATCACTCCTCTTTCTTGGCAACCTCTGAGGTAGTGGCGGTGCCCTGGGTGGTCCCTGGGTTAGAGAGTAGGTTGTCTGAATCCTTGCCAGGTCAGCATGGAGAAGAACAACCTCCTCCCTCAGACAAGAGAGGTGTCTGCAAATAGTCCACATCTGCAGAGGCAACAAGATCTGCCACCGCTGCGGTCTTGTATTTGATAGACCTGGCATTACATTACACTACAAGGGAGGGATGAGAATCCGTGGATGACCCCACCACCTGTTGTCTACAACAGAGCCCTTGGGTATGAGCACAAGACAAGGAGGACCTCAATACTGTGTCCATTTCACCCCTAGGCATCTGCTGGTCCCCACTGTCTCTATCCATTCACCCTTTTCCCACCCCCCTCGAGATCTTAGAAGCCCCCAACCCCTCCGCTTCCTCACAATGTCTAAAGCCCAGATTTGATTATAAACTTCTGGAGAAAGTGGCAGGCAGTCAAAAGGATGCAAACCCCTTAATCTTGAGGGGGAGTACTGTCTAACTGTAACCTCTATCCCCCACCACATTACCCCAATTACCAAAACACTCACTCACACACCACAATCAAGACTCACACTTATCAAACACCCTTCTTTCACCAATATAATATACTGACCCTTACATCAATCACCCCTCACTAATTCACTAATTTCTCAAACAAATCCTAGCACAAGCCAAGTCTTAGCAGCATCACTTTAAAATTTCCAGTAGTAATATTTTAATACAACCATGTAACAGTTTAAACTCACACAGTGTTCCCTCTAGTGAGGAGAATATGACCAATTGACATTTCACAAGGCTGGCTCACACCCAGCTCTGTTAAACTCCTTCCAGATCTAATCACTGAGTAAGTCACTTCCACTTTAACCATCAGCCAAATTTCATCAAATTCAGTAGTGCAATAAAACAGCATTTTCACCCTGGGAAGACTATCGGTCTTCCCAATACAGATGTTCTCATCTATCAGAGAGTTATTTCTCCAGGTCCTTTGGTGCTTTCCAGGACTCCCTCTAATCCTTCATACTTCTGGCCCAATAATCCAGCTGGTTTCTTCTACCTTTGCAAGGGCTTCCTACCATTAGGCTGCCCGGACTCCCAGGCCCAAATCTACAGCCAGTCTCGGCAGCATCCTCCAGTGCACCCACGGGCTCCTTAGCTGGGATTACAATCCCACCCACCCTTCAACAGATCAGAGCCGGTTGGGTCTAGTGTCCAGGCAGCCCACTACTCACACTCAGGTCAGCCCCAATATTCCACAGGTCACTGGACAAGTTAGTCTCACTTCTTAATCCCGCCAAAATGGGCCAGTCTCCTGATAGAATTTAATAAATAATAATAAATAAATAAATAAATATAAAACTGTATTTTTAAGGTGCCTTTCAAAAACCAAGGTGCCACACAGATTGAACATACAATACAACACAGACTCATTAAAATATAAATATATAAACATTGTAAAACCACTACTAAAATCAGAAAGACTTCAATTGCCAAAAGCTTGTCTCCATAAATGAGTTTCCAAGGCCTGTTTAAATCCCTCCATGGTTGGGCACTCCCATAACGGATGAGGTAGAGAATTCCAGAAGGTAGGAGCCACAAACATAAATGCCTGGGCCCCAGCGGATCTAAAGAACACCCTCGGTATCTCTAGCACCCCTCATCAGCTGAGTGGAGTGATTGCTCTGGGTGGTAAGGAACCAGGAGCTCTTTCAGGTAGTCCGGTCCCTGTCCATGTAGAGCTTTAAAAGTCAATAAGATGACTTTAAAGGTAATTTGTCACTGTACAGGCAGCCAGTGCAGTTCACGCAGCACTGGTGAAATATGACTAAATCGAGATGTTCCCATCAAAAGCCGGGCTGCAGAATTCTGCACCAGCTGCAAGTGGCAGATTTCCACCCTGGATAGCCCTAGGTAAAGGGAATTGCAATAGTCCAAGGGTGTGGACACAAAGGTGTGGACCAGCGTAGGAAGATCACCAGGGGGAACAAGGTGCTTAATCCTGGAGATATTCCTCAGATGATAAAAAGATAATAAAGAAGGGGGTAAATGGAGAGTGGGGCATCTGTTATATTCTCACTTAGCCACCCTCAGATTCCTTGACCGCCAGGAACCAGGCTCTCTCTCTCACCATGTAGTTCTCCTAGACAGGGAGATCTTCAATTGCATCTTCCTCCACTCTTACAGGCACTCGGACCACTCTCCTTACTCTCCCACTCAGCTCACACCAGCCAAACGACTGCCAAATTTCCACCCACAGACTAGAACCCACAGGCAGGCAGTTCACCAGACCAACCTCCAATCTCAGCCTTGGAGGTGAGACTCAGAAGACACTCCGGTAAGATGGTAGGAGAAAATGCTAATGTTATTTAAAATGTTTTACCAGTTCATTAGTTCAGAAATAATAAAATATAGATGCTGCCTATTTGGCCCAGGCAGTAACCATTCATTAAATACAAGCGAAAAAAGTATAAAATGCCACATTCAGACCACTTAGCAATAGGTTCTAAGATGCAAATGTCAGTAGTAACACCAGAACTAACGACAGAACTAACTCCTCGAAAAATGCAACAAAACCTTCTACCTTACTCACTTCATGAGCCCTAACTAAAAACTCAAGCTATAACTCAAATTAAAACTAAAAAGTACAAATATACACATAAAAGCAAAAAACTAAAAGGGCTCTGAAGCTGAGAGCTCACGCAGCTCACATACCACCGCCATATTGTAAGGGCCAGAAAGGATAAGCAGAGACCTAAGAAAACTAGAGGAGTGGTTAAGGGTATGGTAGCTGGGTTTCAGTACAAAAAAGTACAAAATACTGCACTTAGGGCACAGAAACCTGAGGAAGAGTACAAAATGGTTGGAGTGATATTGATGACAACAAGCAGAAAAGAGACCTAGTGGTGATCATATCGGATGATCTAAAGGTGGCCAGGCAGTGCAACCAGGGAGTTGAAAGGGCAAGTGGGATGCTGGGGTGCATAGGAAGGGGTATCATCAGCAGAAAGACAGAGGTGTTATTACCTCTGTATAGATCACTGGTAAGACACAGCTTGAGTACTCTGTCCAGTTTTGGAGACCAAATCTCCATAAGGACATAGAGTAGAGGGAGTCCAGAGGAGGGCACCTAAAATGGTGCAAGGTCCAAATCAAATTCTCTACAAAGATAGGATAAATGACCTCAACATATACACCCTGGAAGAGAGGAGGGAGTGGGGGAATATGATGGAGACCTTTAAATACCTCATAGGGTTAAATAAGGTATGAGGGGAAGTATTTTTCTAAAAAAACATGTGCTCAAGAATTATGGGACATGATATGAAGCTGGAAGAGGATAGATTCAGGAAAGATGTGAGGAGGCACTTCTTCACAGAAAGAGTGGTGGATTCTGTAACAGCCTTCCAGCAGAGTTGGTGGGGGAAAATATAGTGGTGGGGTTCAAGAATGCATGGGATAGGCAGAAAGGAATGGTTGTGGAAAGGAAGGATGGGAAGGAGAAAGAGCAGTAGATCAGATAGTGTCTGTGATGAGAATGTAGCTAGGGAAAAATGGGCAGACTGGGTGGGCCAAGTGGCCCTCATCTGCTGTCTAAGTACTGTAAAATGGAAATTTCTTGCACTAATACCATTTTGTAGCGTCAATTTATTCTTACTCATTTTTGCAAAAAAGGCGGTGCTCAATAATTGTGAAAAATAAAGTATGAGTAGGGCTTGTGTGATGAACCTTTACACACGCACATAGCATGTGTGATGCAAGAGATAATCCAAGTTCAGGTGTTCTGCCACGTTGATGCCATCCTTGCCAAGCTCAGCCCCAGACTAAGTGCCTTGTACTGCAACAGAGACTATGTGTCTCTGTAGGCCACTGCAACAAAGACTATGTGTCTCTGTAGGCCACTGCAACAAAGACTATGTGTCTCTGTAGGTCTTTCAGAAGCTTGTTCCCAAAATGGTGCTCTCAGTCCTTGACTATGTGGATATGGTCTACAGCATGGCCCCTCCACTTCCCTTGCCAGACATGAAATCTTCTGCAATGCCTTTTGCTGCTTTGCTACCAACTGCTGTCCCTCTTGAACTCCCCATTGCTCTCTTTATGCCTCCTTATCTATCCTCCCCCACCTTCACAACCCCAGTCCCACTGTGTTTCCTTCATCTCTAAATACTGATTAGTGTCCCTTCCCTCTTACCTATCCTCAGTTCTCTCTCCCATTCCCTCTACCTCTTACTCCCTCCAATCCAGGGATCCTTGCACCTTCTCCCTTCTCCCTTCCCCACTCTCACTCCTTTACTGGGCCATCAGCTTTCTTCTATCACCTTCCTCAGTGCTGTCACCAGTGGAGGCATAAAGGAATCAACTGCACCTGGACCCTGAGTGTATTAGGTCCCAGAGTCTCAGTAGTTTTTACTGTGCTTGCCTCCAACCTGCCATTTAAATAATGTGCACAACCACGTCAGTCCTGGCAGTTGGGCATGCTGCATGTCACACTTGCATTACACACTCATAGCTGCTGTGCTGTGGGTCACTGGCTCCTCCTTCTGGCTGATGCTGTTCCCAACTGGAGTCCAACCCTGCCATCCCACTAGCATGCCACATGGGTTGTGTGCTTGGCTCTGTTCCTCCTGGCTGGTGGCTGCTGCTTTCCAAATTCCTCCTCCCTCCTATCTGACTTGGACATCACCGCCAATACTAAAGGCTGGGCTCTTTCTTCCTTTTGTGGTTCAGAGGGGTCAGCGAGCTTGCATGCACTACAGTGCTTGCATGAATTGCTGAGCTGACAGACAGTTACTTGACCAGATGCTAGTTGGTCATGTTGGTTGGAGCCTGGGTTAATCCTTGCAGGAAGAGAGTGTCTCTGGAGAGAAGATGCAGTAGTGTGACTTGGCTCACCGTGGAGGTTGGATGAGTTGCTACCACTGCTCAACTTAGACCATGCTCAACTGTTCAGCTCACTGCTCCTAAAACATCGTCCTTGGGCAGTGAAAAAAAAAATAGTTTTGCATTGTCACTCTCTGTTTCTCTCTCATCTGTAAAACAAAGGAAAAGAAAAAAGTTAACACAGCCCACTAAAGGCACATGGGTTGGTGGGAAAGAAGGGGAGAGGGAGGGAGGGAGAGATCACCATCACTGGAACAGCCTCGGCCTGGCTGGGAGTCAGGGAGGGGGGTCTGAAGGGGGAAAGGGAAGAAAAAACATGGTGGATAAGACTTTAGCAATGATTCAGACTTCAGACACAAGTAAGTAGCTTCAATTGTTTGAACTTTGCCCATCAGTTGTACTGACTGATATCTGTGTTCTCTGCTCTGAAAAGAAAATTTTTGTTTTCAGAGATAAATTGTATGCAGACAGCCAGACAAGTTTTTTCTGATCCTGAAAAGCATTGGCAGAATAATAGATTCTATGTTCTGCTGGTGCTAAGCAAGCATTTATATATATTTTCTGCAGCAGCCAGCCATATTGAACTTAAGTTAAAAGTAAAAATTGTACTTATTAAAAAAATAAATCAATAGATAAGGAAGGGCATTACAGAATATATAGTGAAAGAATATACCAGTGTGCTGCTGGCTGGAAGAGCCTCAGCAGAGACAACTGTACTGTGAAGCCTAAGCGGCTAGTAGCTTTAATATACTGAATATCAAAGTGGGCATGCCAGTGGCTAAAGCTTAACAAAACAAAACACACACACAAAAAAGCAACAAAGGGGTTAAAAAGGGAGATCTTCTTAGAGGAGCTCTGAGAGTTGAGACTCTGAAGCCTAAATGGTTAGTGAGGCTTGTTGTACTCAGAGTAAGTGTGGTTTGAAAAAAAGTAACAAAGGAGGGGAAAGTGGCTGGGCAGTGGATAACTTCTAAAGCTTAAAAAAAATGAACAAAAAATAAAGACAAAGCAACAAAGGGAGATCACCAGAGAGAGGTTTGAGAGTTGACTTGCTGAGTCTCTGAAGCCTAAGTGGCTAGTGGGGCTTGTTGGACTCTGAGTAAGAGTGGCTTAAAAAAGGAACAAAGGAGGGGAAAGTGGCTGGGCAGTGACTAACTTCTAAGACTTAAAAACCAAAGATAAAAAAAGAAAAAGCAACAAAAGGAGGCAAAAGAAGGGAGATCACCTGAGAAGGGGTCTGACACCTGACTAGCTGAGACTCTTAAGCCTAAGTGGCTAGTGGGGCTAGTGGGACTCTGAGTAAATGTGGTTTTAAAAAAAAGTAACAAAGGAGGGGAAAGTAGCTGCACACTGGCTAACTTCTAAGGCTTAAGAAAATCATCAAAGGAGGAGTAAAAGAAGGGAGATCACTGAAAGGGGGTCTGAGAGATGAGACTTTAAGCCTAAGCGGCTAGTGTGGCTTATGAACTCTTGAGTAAGTGGCTTAAAAAGCAAAAAATAAATAAAAAGGAACAAAGGAGGGGAAAAAGAAGTGAGAGGAGGTCTGAGCTGAAACAAAGTCTAGGTGGCTTGTGAGGCTACTGACTTATTACTGACTCTGAAACTATAAAACCAATGTGGCTAGTGTGGCTTATGGACTCTGATAAGCGGCTTAAGAAAAAAAAAAAGGGAAAGGGTGTTCGAGCTGAGACAAAGCCTAAGTGTCTTGTGGTTACTTGCCTATATTGTTATTCTCTGAGACTATATAAAGCCAAAGTGGATAGTGAGGCTTATGAACTCTGAGTAAGTGACTCAAAAAAAAAATAAAAAAATTAAAATGAACAAAGGTGGGGAAATAAAGAAGGTGAGGGGGTCTTGTCTGAGCCTAGACTAAGCTTAAGTGGCTTGTATGGCTACTGGCTTATTACACTGACTGAGTCTATAAAGCCTAAGTGGCTAATGTAGCGTATGGACTCTGAGTAAGTGGCTTAGAAAAAACAAAATAAAATAAACAGGAAGAAAACAAAGGAGGGGAAAGAATGAATGAGAGGAGAGTCCAAGCTGTAACAAAGCCTAAGTGGCCTGTGGTTACTGGCTTATATTACTACTGACTCTGAAACTATATAAAGCCAAAATGGCTAGTGTGGCTAACAAATTCTGAGTAAGTGGCTTAAAAAATAGAAACAGAAGAAAGGGGAAAGAAAAAAGGGAGATAACTTGGGAGGTTATCTGATGAGCTGAGACTAGAAAGCCTAAGTGGCATCTGTGTCTTATAGACTCTGAGTACGTGGCTTGAAAAAACAAAACAAAAAAAAGTAACAAAGGAGGGAAAAGAATTAGGAAGAGTGGTTCTGAGCTGAGACTCTAAAGCCTAGGTGGCTAGTGGCTTACAGACTCAGAGTAAATGCCAAGTGCTTAACAAAACAAACAAAAAACAAAGGGAACAAAAATTGACAATATGTCATCGAATCCACTAGTACTGCCACCAAAGTACAAGTAGGATTGTGCAAAACACAAAAGACAAAAAAGACAGCTACAGCTGATTCAAAAGGAAGCAGAAAATGCTAAAAAAGTATATAGTAAATGATTAAGTTAACCGGCAGCAGTGACAGTGTTAGCTGCTGGAGAAAGTATTACAAGTGGGCAACTGTCAACCTTCTTACATGAAACAGCAACAGCAGTGACAGCAGTCGAGGCAGTAGAGTGGGACCATGAATCAGATACAGACTCTGAAAGAAATGTACAGCAAGAACAAACACAACAAGGTATTGAACTACAGTCATATTGTAACATAAACATAGTAGCAATTAGTGAGATGTGGTTTACCAGTAACCACACTTGGGAGACTTCAGTACCTGGCTATGTATTGTTCAGAAGAGACGGAGGTGCAAAAAGTGGGGGAGGACTGGCCCTGTATGTCAATGAAAATATCAAAGCTACAGAAATTCAGAATACACATAAGGAGCCAGAAGAACTGTGGGTCACCCTGGAAACAGGAAATGGGACAGCCATAATAACTGGGGTTGTCTACAGGCCCCCAGACCAGGGGGAGAACATAGACACATTACTGTTAGAAGATGTACAAAACATGACAGCTAAAGGGGAGGTTCTGATAATGGGAGACTTCAACATGCCGGATACAGAATGGTCAATACCAGCAGGATTATCTGCCAGGACTAGACACATAGTGGATTCCCTGCAGGGGGAGGGCCTCAAACAATTGGTACAGCAACCCACAAGAGACAGGGCTATCCTAGATCTAGTACTGACTAACAAGGAAGGGATCACAGATCTCCAGGTAGAAGGTCACCTGGGGATCAGTGACCATCACATGGTATGGTTCAATTTGGCTACTACATCTAAATCATCCCATTCCAGGGCAAAATATGGGACTTCAGAGGAGCTGACTTTGATAAGATGGCCAACAGAGTTAAGCTAGCCCTGGCAAAGAAACACAGATGAGGGGTACAGGCAAAGTGAGCAAGCATTAAGGATGCAATACTTGAAGCAACATCCCATTGTGTTAGACAGAAAAGGAAGTGCAAAGAAGAAGGAAACCACTTTGGTTCTCAAATACAGTAGCAGAAAAGGTCAGAGCCAAAAGGCTGGCCTTCAGGAAATATAAGGGATCACAGCAGGATGAAGATAGGGAGGCATACCAAACTGCCCTAAGGGAAGCGGGAAGGCAGTAAGGCAGGCAGAGTCCCAAACTGAGGAAACACTAGCACGAACAGTAAAAAGGTGACAAGACTTTCTATAAATACATTAGTGAAAGGAGAAAGTCCAGAGGGGTATTGCTAAGCTAATGGAGAAAGGAAGCATGTGAGGAGGAGGACCCTGTAAAGGCATCTATCCTAAATAGATACTTTTGCTCAGTATTTACTGAAGAGAAGGTAGGGCAGGCCCACAGCTCATCATCATGGACACAGGGGGAGGGAGGTGAGCACTACTCCCTTCACAAAGAAAGGGTCCTACAAGAGCTTGCTAAGCTCAGGTGGATAAGGCAATGGGACCTGATGGCATACATCCCAGGGTACTAAGGAGCTAAAGGTGGAACTAGCAGAGCCATTAGCAGAACTGTTTAGTGAGTCTCTGAGCACAGGAGAGGTCCCAGAAGACTGGAGAAGGGCTCATGTGATCCCGCTCCACAAGAGTGGTAGCAGGGGGGAGGCGGGAAACTAGAGACCAATCAGTCTTACCTCAGTAGTGGGCAAGATTATGGAGGCATTCCTTAAGGAAAGGATAGTGCAACACCTGGAATCCATAGGGGCACAGGATCCAAGACAGCATGGGTTTACAAAAGGAAGGTCCTGTCAAACTAATCTCATAGATTTCTTTGACTGGGTAACCAGAGTGGTGGACCAAGGGGGAGCAGTTGATGTCGCCTACCTTGACTTCAGCAAAGCTTTTGACACTGTTCCACATAGAAGATTGATAAATAAGCTGGGTAGGCTCGGGGTGGGTCAGAAGTTGGTCAACTGGGTGGCAAACTGGTTGACAGGCAAAAAACAGAGAGTGGTGGTAAACGGTATACAGTCAGAAGAGATGCAAGTCACAAGTGGGGTACCTCAGGGATCAGTCCTGGGGCCAGTCCTCTTCAACATCTTCAATAGTGACCTTGCAGATGGACTAGAGGGTAAGGCTTGTCTGTTTGCAGATGACACCAAGATCTGCAACAGAGTAGATGATCCAGATGGGGTGGGCAGAATGAGAAGAGATCTGGATAAACTGACAAAATGGTCAGAAGAGTGGCACCTGGTATTTAATGCAAAGAAGTGCAAAATCATGCACATAAGGAAGAGAAACCCTGAAGCCACCTATAGGCTGGGAGAGGAGTTGCTAGCAGTCACAAAGGAAGAAAGAGACTTGGGTATCATCATCACTGATGACCTGAAATCATCCAAGCAGACCTCTAAAGCAGTAAGTAAGGCTAGACGGGTGTTGGGGTGTATTAGTAGGGGTATCACAAGTCGTAAGAGGGAGGCAATAATCCCTCTTTACAAGACAGTGGTTAAGCCCCATCTGGAGTACTGCGTGCAGTATTGGAGGCCACACCTTCACAAGGACATTAACCAAATTGAGGCAGTCCAGAGAAGGGCAACCAAAATGGTGCAGGGACTGCATCAGAAGACATATGAGGACAGATTAACAGAGCTCAATATGTATACCTTTGAGCAAAGGAGGGAGAGAGGTGATATGATCGAGGCATTCAAGTACCTTAAGGGCATTAACAAGGTGAAAGAGTTTAAAATGTTTAAATATAAGAAAAATAGCAGGACAGAGGACACAGCATGAGATTAGAGGGGGCCGATTAAGGGGAATGTGGGAAATTCTTTTTCACAGAAAGGGTGGTGGATGCATGGAATGGCTTACCACAAGAAGTGGTGGCTATGAATACAGTGCAGGGCTTCAAACAGGCATGGGATAGGCATAAGGGAGCAATACAAATGACTATGAATAGATAGGCCACTGACAGAGCAAAGGCCGATGGCACATTTATAAGGTAGAAAAACAAATGGGAAGACTGGATGGGCCTTGCGGTCCTTATCTGCCGTCACCTTCTATGTTTCTGTGTAAACCCTGAACCCAGTCATCCACCATTAATGTATGATTTTTATGACCCAGCTACTTGGCCTGAAAGTTTTGCTACAGAGCTTAGAGTTGAAACTGTGAAGCATAAACCCCTGCAGCTGAAGGAAACTGACATTGAATTCCTGAAAACTGCTGGTTATTATTTTACTTCTGCAAACTATGACCGTAAAGTGGGATCCACTAAGATTCACAGGCCTTGGTTAGTTTACTCCAAGTCTGCAGATGCTGTATTTTCTTTCTGCTGTAAGCTTTTCAGCAAAGATAAGTGAGTGTTTTCACAGGGTTTCTCCAAATGGCAAAAGTTATCACAAAGACTGTCTCAGCATGAAGCATACCCATCAGACATGGAGAATTTCTATATGTGGAAACATCTAGAACTACGGTTACATAACTGGGTTACAATAGACATGAGTTTGCAGGAAAAGCTAGTTAAGGAAGGAATGATAGCATGCTGTACTTTGTAGAATTTTGGACTTTGTTTTATACTTAGCAGGATAAATAGACCATCTGTACGTGGACAACAATGGGAGTTTTTTTGAAATGGCTGGAACTGTTATCCAAGTATGACCCTATCATAGCTTATCATTTGCAACATGTTCAGTGTGGCTCAACATTCATTATTTAAGCAAGGATTGCCAGAACAAATTTTTGCAGATGTTAGCTGAGGCTGTGACTAGTAAGATTCAGGACAAAATACAGAATGCTCAGTACTACAGTGTGCTGATAGTTGTACTCCACATATTTCCCACAAGGAGCAATTATCAACAGTGATTCATTATGTTGCAATCAATGGAGATCAAGCTGAAGTTCAAGAGAGCTTTCTGGAGTTTCTTCATGTTGAAAATACTACGGGAGAGGCTTTGGCTGAGTTATTACTAAATCGACTTACTGAACATGGCATTAAAATTAAAGACTGTATAGGCCAGTGTTACAATGGGGCTAACATGTGCTGTGTCCACCGAGGAGTTCAAGGGAGAATACAACAGGTGAATGAACATGCAGTGTACGTGCCTTGCTGTCATCATAACTGGAGTCTTGTGTTGGAACGTGCAGCTGAATCATTCTTGGAAGCAAAGGATTTCTTTGGAGTACTGCAGCATCTTTTCAGAATCATTTCAGGGTCCACCAAATATTGGGACATCTTTGTTATGCAAATGAAATGAAATACACTCAGGCTACTTTCAGAGACCCACTGGAGTTGTCACACTGAAGCTGCAAAGGCAGTCTGTGAACAGCTGCCTTAGGTGTTGAATGCTTTGCATAAAGCATCAGGAAGTGACAACTGTGACAGTGAGATGCTGTCTAAAATCACAGGCCTTGTGAAAACACTGGAACTGTTTTCATTTATTGTATGTTTACTTGCGTGGAATGAAGTGCTTAGCACCATCAATCATGTGACAGCGATTTTACAGTCACCCACCTTAAACCTGTCAAATGCCATTGATGTGGTTTTGGCAATCAAGGAACAACTGTCTGATTATTGAAGACGTGGCTTCAATTGAGTATTAGAAGAAGCAAAGGTGCTAGCCCAAAAGATGGACATTGAACAAACTTTTCCAGAAAAACACACCTGATGTCAAAAATGTATGCCAGGATAGATTGCCAAAGATATCTTTAACTGGCCAGGAAAGGTTTGAAGTCTTTTTTTTTTTAATTGTCCATTAGATGAAGTGCTGATGGAAATTTAGGAACATTTCCAATTTTTGCATGGCCTTGAATTGCTTTTTACTTTTCTGTTCCACATAAAATCCTCTGGAAGTGACAAAAACCTACAACTAGCATGCAGTGAGTTGGATCAGTTTCTTGGGGACATAGATGGTTCAGACATGTCCAGAGAACTAACTTTGCTTGCTTGTCACTTACCTAATGATGTGAACTCTCCATTTGAAGTGTTACAGTACCTGGTACAGAAAGACTTGAGCGTAGGATTACCCAACACCCAAAGTGGACTGTAAATACTGCTTACAATTCCATTTACAGTTGCCAGTGCTTGGCATTCCTGTAGCAAACTGTCTTTGATAAAGAATTACCTCCCCTCAACAATGACAGAGGAAAGATTGTCTGCATTGGCCATACATTCAATTGAAAATAGACTTGCAAGACAAGTAAACTTCTGATGTGATTGAACAATTTGCATTGATGAAACCCCACTGTGTACACCTTTAAGTTCAGAAAATGGAAAAACAACATTTTTTTTTGGGGGGGGGGCAATTCACAGTCTTGCACCAGTGCCCAGTAAATCCTATTGTTAGCTCTAATCTTCCTTATGTCTGGAACCTGCTCTCTTCCTGTCTCCATTCTCTCTCTCTCTCTCCTCATGCTCCCTCAGGCACCAGTTATAACTCCTCCCCACCCCTTTTTCTTCTGTCTGCCCTTTCCCTGACCCCTCTGTGTCAGAGTCACTATCATCCATGATGTTGGGACTCTTCCTGGGTTCTATTTCAGCTTGTTTCAGGCTCTTCCCTACTCCATTTTACATCTGCACTGACATCATTCCTACTGCTCTGGTCTCTCTATTTACTCCTCATAGCTGCCTATTGCTTCTTGCTACCTTTATTTATACCTATAGTCTGCAAAATTGTACTCTAAATGTGCATTATTTGTACCACACATCAGTACTGTGTACTGTATGTTCTGTTGTATCTTCCTGTACCCTCCCATTGGCTTGCACCTGGAAATGTGCATTGACTCAGAGTGCCTTTCCCATATACAGTACCAGTTTTCAAATAAGTAAATAAGGGAGTCAATCAATCAATCAATCTTTTAATAACCAAAAAACCTGGGTGGATCATGAGGACTGCAGTGTAACAGAGGGCATTCAATCATCCAGGAAGTGAGGTTATTACAGTGTCAGTACACACCTGGAGGGAATTATTACACTTAATAAAACTGTAAAATGGTAGAAAGTGTTATAAGCCTTAACAAATCCCTCAGTCTTTACTTTCTGGGTTTATGTAACATCACACACCTCATGTTTGTCTAAATTCACATTACAGTCCCTACCCATACATTATTTCTTGTATTACACATGGTCATCCATACATTATTCTAAGCTTTGCACACCTCTTGGTAATGCCTATAGTATTGCACTGCAGTATCAGTCCTAGTATGTGTCTATGGTTCTGGCTGGGTACTTGATACTACAGCCTTCTATCCTGGAGGTAAGAGACAATGATCAAAATAAATAAGATGGCAGCAAATTAAATTAGTATTCTAAAGTAGGTAGATTCCTTATGAACACCAAAACATTCATATAGTATCCTTCAAACAGCATATGTCACAACTTCTATTTGGTTTTAGATGATTCACATTTGCTTTAAGAAAACCATAGCTAATACTACACTTTAAATAATAAACTTCAAAAAGAAAAGCTGGGGCACCACTGCTTTTATTTTATGCTAGGTTTAGTTTTCATAATGGGAGAAAAGGTTTTTGTTTGTTTGTTTACTGGACTCTAAAATATTTTTGTGTAGCTGATATCAATTTGACTCTCTGGGACTATTAGCTCTTTGGAGATGGAAATATGTCAATACTGTTGTGACTGTGAATCAAGCCAATTGCTCTTTTCTGTAGATTGCTTTACAGAGGTGTTGATTAAAGTAAGATGAGAAACGCTGTTACAATTAACACTAAATGAGATTTGTTAATTGGCTTCTTTTGAAGTAGCCCAGGGTACTCTTCTTTATATTCTTGATTCCTGATAAGACCTGAGATGCAAAGCATTGGGAAGTGAAAATTAACTGCAGAGGAATTGACACTTTCAATCCAATCTGTGAATTTATGAAGAACATAAATTAGAATGTAAATAAACTGAGTGATGGGAAATAATTAACTTTTTTTTTATAATGCCTTTAGTTAACAAGAATGTCTTTTATGTAATTTGTCTGTTAATGTTATTCATTAAACTTGGTTCTGCTGTTCAGCTGGTGTCTGGCAAAAGTGTTCATGACCAAAGATGTATTTTTCCGTTAAGAGGCCTAATTCAAAATGTTATGTTAAAGGCTTACTTCCTGTTCCCCCGTGTATTTGGTTTGCTTTCATTCTCGCAATCTTTTTATGTTATGTATGGCATATTCCCCATCTTTTTACTAAATAGCCTATAGGAGCATGATGTAAAATAACGTGGAGGAGCAAAGCCTACTGTACGTCTATAAGCAATTGAATATTGTGCACACATTTTGACATAGAAGCAAATTTCCCCAATTTAAAAGCATGGAAATAATTAAGTCCAATTTAAAATTCTGACAAAGTTACATCCAGGTTACAAATTCAAGATACAGTTCTGCACTGATACAATTTGTGGACAAAGTATAAGCTGGTCCTCAGTTTGTATAGCCATTTGCCATCCATAAATTGATATAAATTTCTGTTAGTTTGCTATGCTGCAGGTAAGTCTAACCTTTGAAAATATCTTGAATAAGGTAGAACATGGTCTAGTAATAAAGGGGCAGATTTTGGCATTAACATAACTAGGAGCTGCATCAGTTTTATGACTTCCATTTTCAGCCATTGAAGAGTGTGTGAGAGGACATTGGGTGCCATACAGTCCTGTTTCAGGGAGAACCAGTCTAAATTCTGTCATGGTTATCTATGTGTTCTTCCCATGATGATTTGTATTATTGAGGTACTTCATGTGTGATTTTGTAGTTCCATGTTCTTATAACAGTGATTGCCATACAGTAATTTATTAAATGTGGACTCCCCGCCAATCACTAGCCAGTGTTACAGTCTTTACCACAGTACACAAACAACTGCCATTTTTCTTCTGAAAAATAAATAAATGATGAGAGATCAGAACAGTCTTTTTAGTGTCTGTGAAATGATGGCGAGAACATCAGCATCTTGTCTTATCTTACATTCTGTTTAGGGTGCAATTACAACACTCACAGCAACAACTTTAACAAGCATTTGTCAATGCTGAATGTTTGCTTGCTGACGTTGGCATTGGTAGTGTAGGAGTTAGAGATATGCATAATAGGAATGGCAGTGAAGAACTGAACTGAAACCAACCTCACCACCACCCAGCAGAGACTGACAGGCACTGGGGTGTGCCTTTGGATCATCAGGCATAACTGCCATGCCATTTCATCACACCCTACTCTGCAGACACTGACAAGTGTCACAGTGTGCCTTGGAGTCTTTGGGCCTTATGTTCACCCCATTCCATAAGAAATGTGGTGAGATGGGTGAAGTATAGGAGAATGGGGTGAACTTTGGGGCCAAAGAGTCCAAGGCACACCTCTATGCCTGTCACTGGTTGCAGGGTGTGGGTGAGGGTGGAATGGCAGGAATATTACAGCTGACAATCCCAACTCACACCCCTAATGCCTGTCAGTCTCTACAGGGTGGGGCATTATGGTCGGAAACCCTAACATCCCAGGCATTCATTGGTATTTTCACTCCAAATTTTAAACATGTTTTTTTATGACCCCTACCTCACGAACAGTGGCAATATCAGTTTGTAAACAGAAAGCTGATTTTACACAGTGACTATGCTACTTGGCACCACTGGTGCGAAAACACATTTCAAACAGGATGTGAAAAATGACAGCTGTACTGTTCATGGGAAGGTGTAAAAAAATGGCAATGTTGAAAATCTGGAGTGAAAATATAAAAAAATGGTGAAGTCACGAACATGCCTAGAAACTGCACAATGCACACCCGTAAAGTAATTAGTTTGGGGATTTTTTTATAGCAGATTGCCAACACAGGCATTTTGGGACCTCTGCTCATGAACAGTGTCACTGTGATTTTCTTAATCTGTCCTGAACACCGATCTCCCACAGTGACCAGGCATTTCTGCAGCAGAAGTGCAAAAACATTTCGGCCAGGGTGAGAAAAGTTACAGCTGTACTGTTCATAAGGAGGTGTGGAAAAATGCCACTCTTGAAAATCTGGCCTGTAAATATTACAAATTCGTGAACTTACGAGGGTGCATGGAAACTGCACAATGCAAGCTTGTAACACAGTCATTTTATGGACTTTTGTCACCAAATTTTCAACATAGCCATTTTAGGACCTCTGCTCATGAACAGTGTCACTGTGATTTTCTTAATCTGTCCCAAACATTGATTTTGCACACCGACCGAGCCATTGTGTGCTACATGCGTGAAAATACATTTTGGGCAAGATATGAAAAATGACAGCTGTACTGCTCATAAGGAAATGTGGTAAAATTGCAATGTTGAAAATCTAGATTGAAAATATTAAAAATTTGTGAAGTTATAAGAGTGCGTAGGAGCTGTGCATGGCACGCTCATAAAACAGTCATTTTTGGGAATCTTTTCACCAAATTTTCAACATAGGGATTTGGGGGGCCTACCTCATGAATTGTGGCACTGTCATTTCGTTACTGGTCCCAAAAGGTGGTTCTGCACAGTGACCACAAAATCACCTTTCGGGACTGAATAACAAAATGACAGTGACTGAGTTCATGTGGTGGGGATCCAAGAACCCCACATTGAAAATTTGATGAAAAAATTCCTCAAAATAGCCGAGATATGCACATTTATGCCATTATACAGCTTACTGGCATTTCTTCAAGTTTGTGGTCAGCTTTGAATTTATTTATTTATTTAGATTTTGGTAACCGGCTAAAAGCCCACTGAGACCAGAGATCCCTTTTTCAGAGGCGACCCAGAGTTAGTTACAGTAAATACATACATAGGTATCAGTATACAGTAAATTCAGCTGGTACATATTGGGGAGTTGGTATCAAATGTTTAGCACAGAGACAGTAGGTATCACAAGGCTCACAAGTATTAAGACAGGTGCTCAGTACATTTAACAATTTTTCATAAGAGGTTCATGGGGTAAGTAGGCATGGTTAAGCAGGTGATAGCATGACAGTAGGCCCGGGCAGGGGGCTTGCAATTACAACCACAGATTCTAAGTTCCAAAAGGTACACTTTGGGGCCTGACTTAAACCCTAGTAGAGTAGGCTTGTCAATCAGACTTGCTGGGAGGGCATTCCATAAGTAGGGAGCAGCATACTGGAAGGAGCGCTTGCCTTGGTTGGTGCAAAAACGGGTGATGTCAAGGGGACAACTTTCCGAGGATCGCAAGGTACGGTGCTGGACTTTTGGAATGAGCAGCCTACGCAGGTGTCGGGGAGAGCTGAAGGAGGTGAATTTAAAGGCCAGGCAGGCAGAGGAGTAGGCCAACTTATGCTGTAGGTGGGCCAATTTAGGTCCGCGAGGGCCTCGCAGTGATGCCTCCTAGGGGAGGAGTTTGTTGGAAGTAAGCCACTCTGTGAAAGAGCATGGAGAGTTTGCAGAGCTCCATCTCACAGAGGAACTGTAGCAGGGGGATCCCATATAGGATGGAAGGGAGAAGGTTGCTGTTGGCTATGGCTGGTCGCGCCTTGCCAGAGATGGAGTTGCCCAGCTGGTAGAGGAGACCAAGCCTCTGGTGGATGGATCATGTTAAGGAGTCAGTGTGGGGTTTGTAGGTCAGCTCCTGGTCAAGGAATATCCCAAGGTACTTGAACCAGTCTATGACCTCTACTCTCCTCCCTTGGGCTGTGTTGAGCTGGAGTAGCTCACTTCTGTCAGTGCCCAGGCATCTAGTCCCAAACAGAACAGCCTTAGTTTTTTCTTCATGCAGCACTAGAGAATTAGAGGTAAACCAGACCTTGAAAGCTGAGAGACAGGCCTGCAGTTTGGCAGAGATGACACTGAGTTGTGGGACACTGCAGTAGACGACAGTGTCATCCGCATATAGAATGAGGTTGCTCAGCCAGCAGTCACCCTCTATGTCATTGAGAAAAAGTAAGAATAACAGGGGGCCCAGGATCAAGCCCTGGGGTACCCCAGAGACCATTGGTCTAGTGCCGGATTGTGTTCCTCTCCAATGGACTTTTTGAGTTCTACTGATCAGGTAGTTCTTGAACTAAGAGAGTGAGTGTGCATCCAGTCCTAGTTGGTGGAGTTTGGAAAGAAGTTTGTGGCTGACCAGGTCAAAGGCCTTGGACAGGTCAATGAATAGAGCACCAGTAGGAGAGAGCCTTGGTCCATGGTCTTGAGGATGTCGGATGTGAGCCGGATAAGGGCAGTGTCAGTGCTATGGCCTTTCCTAAAGCCATGTTGTACAATGGCAAGGAGTAGGTGCTGCTCGAGGTAATCCTGCAATTGATTGTATACCAGTCTCTCCTGCACTTTCCCGAGAGGGTTGAGTAGGGAGATAGGCCTATAGTTCTCCACTTTGTCCCTGGGTCTTTTTTTGTGGACAGGGATGATAGTCGATACCTTCCAGTTACTTGGGACTGTTCCTTCGAGGAGGGACCTGTTGATGAGCAGGGTGACAGGGTAGGCGATAGCCAAGGCAGTGGCCCTCAGCAGCCGAGGTTCAAGCAGGTCATGTCCCAGGGAAGAGTTAGGGTTTATTTTGAGTAAAAGAGGAAGCACAGCAGATGGTTTGACCAGTTTCAGGTGGAATTTGGGCCTAGGAAGCGCCCAGTCCGTACTGGTGTAGTAGGGAATCCCAGAGATGGCAGGGGGGAGGGTCCACTTGGATTGGAGAAGGAGGTGCAGAAGGCTTCAGCAACTGTGGCGGGGTCTTTGGTCAGGGTATCCCCAACCAAGAGTGCATCTTCTTGTGCATTTGTGGTACCCTTAAGAAGGACGTTAATGTGACCCCAGAATTTCTTAGGGTCACGTAGATGACCGATTTGGAGGTCTCTAAGGTACTTGGACTTGGCCTGTTTGGAGTTTTTTTTTTGCATTGATTCCTCAATTCCCTGTACTTCTCCAAGTCAGATGTAGTGCCTGAGGATTTGTAGAGTCCCCAGGCCCTGTCATGGAGTAGCATAATTTGCTTAAGGCTAGGGCTCAGCCATTTGTGACACTTTCCCTGTACCCTGAGCTTCTTTCGCGGGGTGTGCAGATTGGCCACAGACAGGAATGAACTGGTGAAGTAATCAGGTGCCTCATCAAGTGAGGGGGGAGACAATGGGATCCCAGTCAGTGGTCCGCAAGTCAAAGCAGAGGTCTGCTGGTACAAGCCTGCTAAGGTTCCTTGCTTCTATAACCCTAGCAGCAATTTTAGGGGGCTTGTTGGACCAGGTGCAGAAAATTGGAGAGTGGTCACTCAGAGAGTCTGCCATGATCCCAGCTGTCAATATGTGGTAGGGGCAGGGAGTCTAGTGCCCAGTTGAGTAGGGAATGATTGCCAGACTTAGCATTATGCCTAGTGGGCAGATCGATGACTTGGGTAAGTGAGGAGTCCAGAATTGGATTCTTGGTAGTGGGTGTCCCCATGGCAAGCCAGTTTATATTGACATCCCCAAGGAGGATGGTCTCCCCAAGGGGGTGCTCCACCAGGGCATGGGTTAGGGATTCTAGGGAGAAGGCAGCAGACTGGGGCGGGAGGTAGGCACACCCTTGTACAAGGGCTTGGTGTCTCCGAGGATCACTTTAACAAATAGGATCTCACTTATCAATCCACAAAGAATAGAGTGATGACGTGTTCCCGGTTCACTGAAGATCATTGCTCCAGACTCCGGAGGTAAGTATGGGGTTGGGGAGGTGTGGGGAGGTGGATATGCAGAGGGTGGCTGCAGGTTGGGGGACGGGGCAAGACAATCAAAGAGGGACCGCTTTTTGTTTTTAGGTGTTTTTTTCATTTTAGGAAGATGACGTGGGACTTTTGCCAGGCTGGGGTGGGCTCCCAGCTTGGCAGCTGGAAGATTTTTTGGGAGGACCAGTGGAGCCGACAGGGGATTAAGCACCCCCATCAGCCATACAGAGGTGGGCCCCCAACATGGCAACTGAAAGTCTGTTTTTGTTGGGGGGGAGTTCAGTGGAGCTGACAGGGTATTGGGAACCCCCCTTTGCCATTCTGACTTATTCCATGCTGGGGTGGGCTCCCAGCGTGGCACCTGTAAATGTGTTTGGGGGGATAGCAGATGGACATTTGCCATGCTGGGGTGGGCTCCCAGCATGACACCTGGAAGTGTGTTGGGGGAGGGCTGCGGAGCTGATGAGGGATTGGGCACCCCCTTCAGCCATACAGCGTACAGGGGAGCGCATGATCATGCTGAGGTGGCCTCCCAGCATGCACATATGTGTTTGTGGGGGGGGGGGGAACTGTCTGTAACAGTTCAGCTGCAGTGCCAACATAGGCAATTTGCCCGGCAGTATGCAAATTGTCTGTGGCAATGTTTTCCTTAGAACTGTATGCCACTGCATCTGAACAGCCATCATAGACAGCTCGGACATTCATTGTCGCAATGCAGCTGCACCTGCAAAAGGGAGCAGGGCATTGGAAGTGGGAGATGGACAACTACGAAAACTCGTATGGTGGCACTATGTTTCTGCACATGCCTGCAAGCAAACATAAAAATGTGCAGGACAGGGAGAGGAGTTACCACAAACCTTAAAGAAACTTATGGCTAAAAACATTAGCTTATTTCAGACACTTGACGTATAATATTGATAATGTGCTAGCTAGCTCACTATCCTTGGAGGTAATATAATTGTTTCATGATAATAATGAACTCATATTTTATCTTCATACTTTATTCACTCAGCAATTACTTTATTGTCTCAAATGAGCCAGCTTGCACATTATAACTTAAGTAATATATTGCTATTGTGCAACCCATATAAACTTTGAGTAATACCATTAAAAGTCCAAATATAATACTTTTTTACCATTAAACACTTTATGAACATCTTATCAATAAAAGTTACATATAGTTGGCCAGTTGTCTGACTGCTTGGACGTTAGTGTATTGTACAGTATATTCATTATTTGTTCATATGCATACTGACTGTTACTGTAATTGTAAAGGGTACAGAGCTTGGGAAGTGCCAAAACCAACCAACAACTAACACTGTGGTTTATAATATTTTCTACCTGATGAAATTACAAATTAATATTTTTTCCAAGTAGATCATTAACATGTTTCTATTTCTAGTGTCCTATAGTTCATACAGTGTGTTTCATTTTATTACATTAGCCAGGATGAGCTAGTATGACTGGTACAGAGTCTTGAAATTGGAAGTCCACTCTTCAGCTTTGCACCAATCTCCCAGCTTCTTATACCTCTCATTGTCACTGTGGGGCAGAAGAATTTTAGAACATGGGCGTGTGACCAGTTATGGAGGTGTGGTGCAACCTATTAGACCATTACATGGTAGCATTCAAATCAATGACCCTTTTTATAAATAATACCGTTAGTGGGAAAGTACCAGATTCAGATAACATATTAAAGCATTAATTAATAATGGTCCTCAACAATTTATAAAGAAATCAAACATGAACTACTGTGTAACCAGTCACCAGCTATCTCCAAAACTGGACTTACTGTCAATGCCATCATCAACACTCCCCAGCTCTGACTGCATCAGTTACAGCTCCTTGAATTTTATCCTGATCCCTCGACACCTGCACAGAAGTGCATTACACTATTTATGGGCCATCAGACAGGCCCATGAACACACTTTTCTTCATAAACTAAATAGACTAGGCAGGGTGGAGCAGACATAGATTTTTGAACCGGTGAGGACATGCTCTAAAAGAGATGGAGGAAAAATATGAGGAAACAATAGAAATCATTATCTCACACAAAGGGCAGGTACCATGTAGAACACCTACACAGTGAGGCTGTGGAAGCTAGCCCTATTGAGGCTTTCAAAGAAACATTAAATGGATTCCTGAAGGAGAATAACATTGGGGGTTACCAAGCTTGACCAGTCATAACATTCGGACTCATTAGGTATTTGCCCTTATTCAGATTGGTTGTTGTCACTGCAATCCTGCAGGAGGAACAGGCAAGAAGGACCCCAAAAGCCATCTGTCATCTCAATATTATGTTACAGTGGCAGCCAGCAATACCATAAGTAGTGATATATCTAGATATTTTTAAATGTATATCTGTTAGTTATTAAGTTGAAGTTATAACATGTGATCCATGGTAAGATGCAAAATACACATACAGTTGATACAACATTCTAACAGTAGGATATTATATCATACTTAGTTTTATACCTCAGCAATGGAGATTGTTGAAAAAATGGAAATTACAGTATAGTTTAAAATAGGAAATGATGTATTCATGCTGGCAAAATGTCATAACTGAGAAAGACTATGTACATTAAATTGGATAAATATTGCTCAACTACTGTTTTAAAAAGCCTATGAGGTCTTAAAGAACATAGAAAAAAGGAACAGGAATACTGACTGTACTACAATCCTCGTTTACCACCGAAAAAGATTATGAAACATTGGCAGGCAGTCCATGGAAGAAATTGGTAATACATTGAACAGTCCACCTTATACATCAATAAGTTTCCTCAGTCCATGGATATCCATCTGCAAAGTCAAAAGTTAGTAACTAGTACTTATAAATAGCATTCAACAATGGTGAAATGTAAAGGTGAATAAACTAAACTGAGTTTTCTGCATGTTTATTGTAAATAGACTGTGAAAATGTCATCAAGCAATCTCACCAGTTAAATCTGAACAGCCAGATGGAGAGGGTGATGGAATTCAAGATTGGCAATGGATGGGCGAGGAGCAAGTCCATAGGAGAAGGAGCCAAGCATCAGATCCAGAATAACTGACCAAAAAGAAATATGTTTAGGTATCAGTAGGGTTTAAACATAAAGTGACAGATTTTCAAAGGTCCTATAAAGGTGCTTGACCTAATGTTGGTGTGTGACTGAAGCAGAAAAATGTCACCAGGACCAGTACCAATATTAATACACCAGTACCAAGATTTGGGCAGGAACCAAGATCCACACCAGAGCTGATGCCCATGCCAGGATACGTATGACAAAGTCCAAGTCTGATGCAATGCATTCTGGGGTGGTTCCATCAGTCTTTGTTATGTTAGTCACTAACACCACACACACACATAATATATATATATATATATATATATATATATATATATATATATATATATATATATAGTGTACTAGCAGTATTAATTCATTAATTCAGATGCAGAGATGGCCAGCACAGAATCTGAGATGTGGGTGACCCCCCCCTCTCAAAATACACCAGGCATTATATGACCAAGTACTAGTTCAGGCACTGAGATGGGCAACATAGTGTCTGAGACATGATGACCCTTCATAATCTGTATGGCAGTATGGCACAGATATGGACAACACAGAGTCAAGGGCAGAGCCGTAGGAAGGCATTTTGGTGCCCTGGGCAAGAGACTAATTTGGCGCCCCCCCCTCCCAGAAAACAGCCGGTGGTCTGGGGCCACAAGGCCCCCAGAAGCTCTAGGTTGTTTATATGCTCTGTAGTGAGTTTTGGGGCTTTTCTTGAAGGAAAAACATACTTTTGTTATACGTTCCCTACCCCTGATTTCAGGGAAAACTTTGCTCCCATAGAATCTGAGGTGTTGGAGTCGAAGATGCTGGCTGGCTGTCATTAGAGTGTGCAGTGTAGCTGCAGTTGTTGTGGACAACTATTTGATCAACAGTTCCATTGAGAGTGGCTCATGGGGGCATACATAGGCACCTCAGTGGCATAGATGCAGTCCTCGAGTGCTGGATACATGTACCTCCGAGATGCCCCACCTGCAACCACCCAGACTCACATAGGGGGATGTATCCCCATGAGCCCACTCACTCAGCCCTGATGGCAGGCTCCACTACCCCTGTAGTGGAATCACCACCACCTAACAGAAGGAAAAGCCTCCACCCCACAACCATCCTTCCTTCAGCTAGACTATCTCCAGCACTCAATGTTGCTTGACCACCCTTCTAGACCATAACCAGACTCCACCCTCCAACCATCCTACAGTGGCTTGAACACCTCCACAACACCACACTCACCTTAGCTGCCTACCTTCCCTATAGCTGAACCACACCCTACACCTAGACAAGTGCCCATGCACCCGAACAATCCCTGCAACTAGACCAACCGCACATACCTCTAAACTGTCCTTGATTTTGCAACAAAATTTGCATTTGTCCATCATAAAGTTTGTTTTTATGATAGAGAACAGTGGGGTAGGGGGGTTTAACATCACAAAATAATGTAAAACATTAAAGTTACAGACTTATTCTTCTTCAGAAAATGCAGATGAACACAAATCCCCTTTTTCTATCAACTTTCTAAGTGAATAGTGTCAATTTGTAACATGTATCCAAGATTTGGGGTCTTTGTCCCTGATTATTTTAAGTCTTGTCCCTGATTCATGAGGCAAGAGGTTGAGAGGTATGCAGCCCCAAGTCTAGCATCCCTCCAGAGGATCACTCCTTCTGCAGTGGCATCCCCCCCCAACCAAACAATATTCTGACTGTATCCAATTCCCCACTGCAGGAACCCCCATGAAAAGCCCCTGCATCTGCCTCTACCTTCCCCCCCCCAGTTGGGAGAGGGCCAAGGAGTGTAAGATTTACATCATAGAACTGCTGCTATGGTGCTGTCTTGGGTCCCACAGTATAACTTCTGGCATACAAAAAAAATGTGCTGCTCCTCTGGTACGCTCCTTCCCTCTCTCTTTCCCCAGCTCAGACTCATATACTGTATTGGCAATCACGAACATGGCAGATATTTTTATATGAAATTTATAAGCGCTGCAGAAACTGTCAGATGTCAAGATTCAGAAGCGGTCAACTGACATCCATGATTTAGGTGACATGTTCAGTCTACGCTGTGTTATAAATTAATAAAACTGTCATGTTCATGGATGCAAGCCAAGCAGACCTAGTGAGTCGGGGAGCTTTCCTTTTCTGCCAGAAGTTTTACTGTGGGACCCTGGACAGCACTGTAGCAGCAGTTCTCTACTGCGGATCTTCTGCTTCCTGGCCCTCTCCTGACCTGCTGTGGGGGGACAGTTGCAGGGGGAAGCTTGTCTGGTGGGGAGTCCTGCTGTGGGATGGGCATGGGATACATTATGTAGTAGTGTCCCCAAGTTGTGGTGTCTAGGCTGGGCCCTGTGGAGAAAAAAAAAAAAAAGGCCCGACAGGGCATGATTGGGTGTTTGAGCTTGAGGACCCCCCCCCAAGGGCTCATTTAGTTAGCCCTGGTGACAGACAGTGTAGGGGCCCCATGGTGCAATGAGAAGTGTCATTAGGGAAAAAAACATTCTGCCTAGCCTATACCAGTTTTCAGTATGCCTTAGCAGTGCAGCCCCTCTCCTCTGCCCAGTAAATAACCCCTGCACAGCACCCCCAGTACAGCTGAGCCAGCCCAACTGCTCCAGTCAGCATCACTGCAGCCTGAAGGAGCCCCACTGCAAATCCCCTCATTCCCCTGATTCCCATCAGTTCCCCTCCACAGCCCAAGCCAATCCAGATACATGTAACTGTTAATATGTTATGATCTAAACTGTACAGATCCCCTCACATGGCATCCAAGACAACTAGGCAAGGCCTCATTTTCTAAGCAAGACAGGTGTGGGTGGCAGGATGAGAATGGAACAAGGACTCTGCTAGGGAGAATCAGAAGGAGAGGACACAAAAAAAAGGCAATGGAATGGGGGGACGTAGTGGATAGAAGGGATGGTGTGCCGTGGCCCACGCCATGGCAGTCGGGCCAAGGCTGAGGCATCTGCTTTAAAATCTTCACTCCCATCCCAGCCCCCAGTCCAGAACTACACAGTCGCTGCCCACCTGCCCACCCACCAGCAGAGCTGACTCCAAGACAGGCCCACCCAGGCCCAATATTTCAACGGCAAGGAAAGCAGATCTTATTCTCTCGACTTCCTGAGTAAGACTATCAATCCCCCCCCCCACTGCACTCTCACCACAAAGATCCCATCTCATCATCTCACAATTTGGATTCAGAAATTAATTTGGAATTATTCATCGTTTCGCCGGGTCTGCTCTTCTGCTTGTCTGCAGTACCATCACTTTTTACTACAGACACTCTGTCACTGACGAGTGACAATTACCTGTCTTGACTACATAGACAACAACAGACAGAGTACTTAGTGTGGTGCACATTCTGCTTATGCTTACATTACACAAGTGATAAAAAAAAAAATATAAGACAAGGCTCTCTTCTGTCTTCTCTGTCTGTCGTGACTCATCTTTCCTCTCTGACTCTCTCACTTTTTTTAGTCTCTGTGACTGTCTACTACTCTACACTAGTACACTCAACAACTTGCTCCATACTCTCCCTATCTCCAACACAAACCGCCTCTCACTCAGTGCCAAATGCTCCACCCGTACCTTTTATACTAATGGGTAGCATGCTGGCCCATTCACAGACCCTCTTTCTCAGCACAACATGATTATTATTTTCTGCAGTAGACTGTGCAACCATGTGACCCCCCCCCACCACTTGCTGGTCCTTGGTCCTCAGATGCACCCCTGCTGACAGTCATTTGTAATTACAGAACCAAAATTAAAAAAAAAAAGATTTCAAGCAGCAGTACAAGTGAATTAGAACATGAGCTTCAGTGGAAAAATGTGCCCCTCGGAGGCTTGCGCCCAGGGTGGGAGCGCCACCTGCCCCACCCTTCCTACGGTACTGGTCAAGGGCAGTTTGACCTTTCAGGGCAGCACACAGATGGGCAACAAAGAGTCTGAGACGTGACACCCCCTTCTCAATCTGTATGGCACTAAGGCACAGAAATGGGCAACACAGAGCCTAGGGCAGTATGATCTTTCAGGCCAGCACTCAGATGGGCAACACACAGTATGAGACATGGGTGACACCCCTTCAAAATCTATGGCACTGTATAAGTCCCCCCTCAAAATTACCGAGGCACTATAACCTTCAGCCACAGTCCTCCTATCCTGTCTGACTCTGTTGAATTTGTTGGTCTCTCTCTCTCTCTCTCTCTGTACTCTCCTCTCTCTGACTAAAAAAAAGAAGGTGTTTTATCATTTTGCTGTGGACTCTGTAATGTCTGCACTCTCCTGCTGTCTGCTCTGCACTCTGCTGTTGAATTTGTTGGTATCTTTCTACTCACTGTCTTTTTCTAACAATTTTTTTTTAATGAGTACTCTCAGTCTGCTGCAATGTCAGCAGCACTCTGTTTTTTTTCTGCTGTTGAGTTATTTGGTCTCTCAGGACCCAATTCTCAAAGCCCTGAGACTGAAGCAAGGTGCTTGCCTGAAACATGAATGACACAAGTGGCACCTTGTGTCAAAAGATGCGACTTTCTCTATTTTGAAATGTGGTCTATGTCAGAATGGGGAGCCATTGTGCTGAAGTGGCATTGCACCATCCTTGTGATATACTTCAGGGTATACCAGGTCAAAATGGGGCTTGCAGCATGAAGGAGCTGCAACATCCCCTTTTCTCAGAATCTAAAAGCCCCACCATGGCCACAGGACAAGGCACCACTTAGACTGGCCAGGAACTGATCTAAGTGCCTTACGTCAAAGGGACCAGGTGGGCATTGGGCTGCAGGGGAAAAAAGGGACAGGGATAGCATAGAATGTATTTGGGTGACAGCTGTGAATGCCTGTGATGGCAGTGGCACTCCATGGTGAATGTCAGGAGTTATTAAGCTCCAAAATGCCAGCACGGCTACTTACTGTACAGCAAGGTACAATGATTGGTACACATACAGTTCAGTCAGTTGCAGCCCAAATGAAACACAATAATGTATGGACAAGTGATAAAGTGGCAGAATGTAGCAGGATATTCCACCATTAAACAGCAGACAGCCTGACTGTACGGTGACCACAGTACAGTCGGGCTGTCTGTCATGTAACGATGGAATATGTTGCCAAATTCTGCCACTTTGTCACTTACCCATCCATTATTGTGTTTTATTTGGGCTGCAGTAGATCAAACTGCATGTGTATCAGTCACTGTACCTTATAGTAGAGTACATAACCATGCTGGCATTTTGGAGCTTAATAAAGCTTGACATTCACCCCTGCATGCCACTGCCATCATGTGCATTCATGGCTGTCCCCCTCAAGACATTTTCTGTCACCCTCTCTGTCCCTTTTGCCTTCTGATCTCTCCTAGTAAGCATTTATTTCCCCCCCAAACATACCGCACCAGATGTGTTGCGTCGGGTGTGGGGGTCAGATCCTTGCTGCACATCTCTCAGGTGTGCCAACTGTTTGGCGCAGGTTGCTGCATGCAGAAAACCAGGGAGTTTGGTACCAGGACCCTGATTCTTAGAGATCTGGGTGCAGGGCACCTGGTGCACACCGAGTATGCTGTATCCCTGGAGCAACGCAACTTACATCGCTCCAAGGAATCTTAGATAATTGTGCCCTAAGTCTCTACTCTTTTATTCTCCCTTTCTCCCTCTCTCTCTCTCTCTCTCTCTCTCTCCCTCTCCCTCTCTAAAAACATTTTTGTTTTGTTTTTTTGGGAGTGGGGAATCTCCACACACAAACACATAGCTGTCTCCATTGACTGCATTGTCCCAAATGTACTTGACACTCTATTTCCTAGGGAGGTCCTGTGGTGGCTGACACAGAGGATTGGCTAAAACATGTGTCAATCACAGAACAGAACCCATCATTGGTTATCTCCCTTCAGTGCTCCAGGATCACAAGGGCTTCCCTTTGTTGGTCATGTGACAGTCCCGGGACTTGGGAATCTTCAGCAAACATTGGGGGAAAAATATTTTTTTCTGCCTTTTACATGCAGTTCTGGTGATGAGAGTATTATTCTGGACTGCACTACACTTCCAAACAGGGACAAATTAGTAATCCTCATAATTTGTTGGCATTTACTTCACCAGAGGCACAGTTACAGAGCACAATATGTGCAAAAAAACAGAATTGCAAAAAATGTAAAAATACATAAATTAAGACCTTTTTTGTTACCTACTACTAAGAAATAAGAGGAATTTTAATCCAGGAGGTGAGTGCCTTTGTACCTGCTATGTCTATAACTTGCTGTATTTTTTTTAAATAATCAAAAACCTTCTGCATGTTTATTTTAAAAACTGAACATTCTAAGGATAATTAGTTTTTTTATGACTGTATTTCTAAATGTGGTTATGTGGTAAACATATGTGCATTTCAAAGTGGGTGGGTCTGGATTGACCCTGTGTATAGCATCCATTTGATCTGGAACAAAGTTTGTTTAGGAGGGTGAGGCTACACATCAGTATGTGTCCCATACCCTGCTGAATCAAGCTATGAATGCCTCTGTTGTTTAATGGCACTTTGGCAACCATTAGCTGCATAAGTGGCATCATTTCTTTCAACTGAACTCCAGGGTGCCAGCTAAATCCTTTAGCATTCCAACACTGAAGTGTCCACCTGTGATGCCAGTTCAATCCCCACCACTCAGTTATGATTTCCTCCCACATGCCACACCAACATCCCAACACTAGGGTACCCTGTCTCCGGTGATGGCTCAGATCACTCCCCTCCCCAAACCAACAGAGTGCAACACAGAGGTGACCACCCCTGGTGGTGCTAAGTATCTGGCCAACACTGGGGTATCCAATCCCTAATGTCAGGGCATGTAAAAGAACAACTGCCCATTGATGACTTTTTTGTTTTTGACCCTGTCATAAAGAAAACCATCCATCAATGTCTGTTGCACTGCCAACCTCATTCTTCTACCCCCACTCAGCACCCAACCCCCCCCTCACCCCAACCCCCGTATGTCTTACTTATCTACCTGGGACCAAACAAGAATCCTCTCTGGACTGCAGAAATGTCTTCCTCCTTCAATGCTGAAACAGGAAATAAGGAAACAAGTTGAGTGCAGTTAATGTTATTCAGTGTGTTTTGAACTTTTACTTATAACATGATCAGTTTTTAATATTTTTCCCCAAATTTTCAACATGGACTTTTTGGGAACCCTTCTCATGAATAAGGTAGGTGAACATTCTCAAATATGCCCCTAAAGGGTGATTTGGCAGTCACTCCACCAAAACCACCTTTTGGGAAGGATTTGAAAATGTTCTCAAATTGGGTTCATGAGATGGTGTAAAAAGAAGACTATGCTATAAATATGGGTACAAATATTAAAAGCAACACAATTATTAGGTTATGTTGACATTTTTTAACACTTACTCAAAACTTTGGTAGTTTTGAATATTTTACACCAAATTTTCATCATTGCCATTTTTTCAAACCTCCTCCTGAACCTGACAGGTGTCATTTTCACATCCTAGCTAAAATGTGTTTTTGCACCTGTGGCAGGAAATAACCTTTTGACTAGTATTTTATAAATGACACCTGTCGTGTTTAGAACTGAGGGGGGTCATAAAAGGTCTATGTTAAAAATTGTGATCAACATATCACAAGACAAACATTTACGAAGCAACATTGCTTGCAGGAATTTCTGTTGGCCTGCTAGGGACCGTGTTGCCACCCCTTGCTGGTGACCTGAGTTTCAGTTCTATCTCAGTGAGCTAGCTGAATGAGGCTGGGGGAAGCTGTGCTGGTGTGCAGCACTGACTCAGCCAGGGGAGGGACAGAGCACTATTCTTGCAAACAGAAGACACATTGTGGCAGGTTATGGAGCCTTCCCTCACAAGGAATTGACTTGCATGTCAATGCCAGATGGGCCCATGCACTGTGTCAGAACAAGTAGGTTTATCAGGTTACTGCAGGCCTCACACCACTGACAGGCCACCCTACTGTTGTTAGGTGTCCAGTTATGCCACCCTCCATCTCAGGAACTTACCTTGCATCTTTGGTATGCCTCCACAGATTCCTCCCATGACAGGGATAGGAAAGAAAGGAATCTCTGTCCCACTTGACTGTCAGCAAGTTTGGAAGTCCCTTGTCCTGTTGGTTTTGCATGGCATGCCAAAGGTGGTGGTTTCAACATATCCTGGTGGTGGTTGATGAGCAGAGCAACTTAACCCCCCAAGAGGAGAGTGGGTCCACAGATGTTAAATCCTACCTGAACCCCCCATGCTGACCTCCACAAGTGATCCAAGTCCATTCCTGAACCCACATTACAGAGACAATACCAGTATCTTCCCATCTCACCAACCCAGTTTAAGCCCCTCAAATAAAATTAAAATTCCTTTTCACCCAACACAGCTGATAGTATTTTATTGTTCATACTAACCTATTTTCCACTTTAAGTCCACAGTTAGAATAGAACAATGAAGACTGCACAACAGGATGCCAGCTCCAGCATTGGATGACTTTAATCATGTGTATCAGATTTGTATTATTTTGTGTTTAGAGTACCTTGTTTGTCCTAGTTAGTTACTTAACAGCTACAGCTCCTTTGTAACACCATTGCTATTCTTATTTTACAGGTATGACTGGGTGTTCCCTAAAGCAGCTGAACCCCCATTCCACAATCCACAGCAATCCACCAGACCCAGGTAAGAAACCTCTTTTAGTAGTACAGTATCTAAGCTAGGATTGTACATTGTAATGGTGAAACTACTGGCATTAGGACACTGTTGTCTTTCACTTGATAGCTGGTTTATGAAGTAGGACCAGAAATATCTTCACTATTCTGTTTATTTCATTTCATGCAGGTCACAAACTGATGCTTCAGTTGTCTAAAAATGAGGGGAAATTATTTGTGAAAAGTTAGATTAATGCAGACTTTAGGACTGAAGAACACAAAGTGCACAAATCAAGAAAATGAAAGGACATTAGTGTCTTGGACCTCCGGAGTCTGAGCAAATTAAAGGTGTCATGTTCCTTATGGTTGTTCACCCTAATAACCCCTCTCCCCTGAGCACAGAAATTCAGACATCATCTCTTTTCTTCACCCAGGGCCCTGTACGAAGAGAACTACAACTGATTTTGTTGGAAACGTGTCAAGACATAATGCTGTATCTCCAAGAGTTTAGAACTATGAGGCACTGGCTTGGAGTTATATGTTGTACCTCAGTCAGAAGGCTATGGGCTGGGGAGGGGGTGAGCATTAATGTTCAAAACCCAAAGGAGGTTCCCCCATTAGTGGTGAAAAACATTTTGCCGAAGTCGATTATGGCCCCAGAAAAATGCCACCTAACATTACAGCGCCAGGCATTTATCTCCCAGGAGGTATGGCACCAAAGTGCCCTCATGAGAAACAGTCGTTATTGGAGGGGGACTTCATCCTGTCACCCCCTATGGGGGGGCTCTTGCCCCGCACCCTCCCAGACATTAAATAATTAAGTCCAGGGGGGTCATGACAGTGGGGCTCAACTCTGAGAGTGGGCGACCAGAACTCATGGTTTCCCCGCTCAGTGTCAGCAATTGGGAGTTGCTCTAATTGTGGTGACAAATTTATGTCACCCTCCTTACAGGATACCCTCAAAGGAACACCCCGCTAGTGATTCACCAAGGCTCTGAAGATCCCAAACTCTCATTTCTCTACATTGTGCACTTTGTGTTCTCAGTCTTAATGGGGCGTATCCATGATGGATGCATGACGCAGGTAGGGCATGCAGGGATGGAGCATGGATGGGAAAACACCAGTTGTGCACCAGACATCCCTTTATGGCATGCACAAAAACACCGCATAGGGCACTAATGCACAGCCACACAGACCCACCATGCACTGTGTACATGGAGCATGCCGCATAGTGGCATATGTATACCACCACAGCACACATGAAGGAAGCAGCATACAGTGGCTACACACAGTGCACAAGGCACAGACACATGGCTGAGCCTGAGGGCTGCCATAAGTGTACAAGTCCAGCAGCCCATCATCAGGTAACAAGGAACAGAGGACGTACGTGTCTGTTGAGTGGTGCCACATGCCTGTGACAATACCATGGCACAGCCATGGGCAATGCAGAGCACATGGCAATGGCAGAGCCCCACCCAAGATCATAAACAAAGAGGGCACACTATGCTGTACTGGTGCCCACCAGGGCGGTGCACGCCCACAACACAGATGGTGACAATGGGTCTGCCTAGACCACAGAGCACCATCATAGCAGCGTGCAGCATAGGACATCAGCCCTGGCCACATGCCAGCATGCCATGGACACACCACTGCATGGCATACAGGCCACCATGCACACACCTGGTGGCATCCTGAACCCAGCTGGCAGTGACTGCCGTATGGGCTGCAAAGGCCCCTGCCATGGTGCCATGTGTGGGAATGGACAGTCACACAGTGGCCCAGCTTAATACCCCATTATGGCACACCCTTTCCTGCCCCCCAATGGTGGCACACCCTTGCCTGTCCCCATCCATGATGGCACACCCATGCCTGCCCCGCCATGACAGCACACCACTGCCTGCCACCCCATGACGGCACACTCATGCCTGCTCCCATGGTGACACACCTGTACGTGCCCCCCAATAATGGCACACCCATGCCTGCCACCCCACCCATGATGACATGCCTGTGCCTGCCCCCCTCCACTCAGGAGACACGAAACACACACACATGGATGGCAAGAGAAAGCTTTAGTAGACACAGCCCATGAAGCCAAATCAAAACAGCTGATGCAAAAACGAACCCACTACCCCTACATACACCTATGCAGGGTCATGCCACCACGCCACCTGTGGCAAGGGGACATGCACCATGGCAGACACCTGTGTGGACACTGGT
The DNA here is from genome assembly GCA_016271365.2 of Neoceratodus forsteri. Lineage (NCBI taxonomy): Eukaryota > Metazoa > Chordata > Ceratodontiformes > Ceratodontidae > Neoceratodus > Neoceratodus forsteri. Next base: position 871,869,628 of record CM057458.1, on the reverse strand, counting down.
TTCAGGCAGTGGCTGGGATGCCACCACCACCCCTGGCACCGTCATCCTTTCCAGGCTTGTCTGTCACCTGACTTGCTGCCTGGCATGGCCACTTCTCCTCCTCACTGCTTGACATCCCCTCTGGTTCAGGCTGTGGCCTCCTCTTCACCCACTCCAATAACAGTCTCCTGATGGGCCCACGGTAGTGCTCTGGAGAGAAAAGACACCATTAGACATCATGGTACAAGTCACAGTGGCCATCCACACAGGCTTCAGAATGCCCAACCAGTCACCCATAGCAGCCTCACACTGGACCCTGTGCCCATGAACCCAATACTGGTGGCCTTATACGTGCATGGCCAGTTGTAGTGGCAAAATGACAGGGCCACAGTGCACTTGGCAGAAGGTTGGTCCCGTGAATGGGTGGTGAGGAGCTGCAACAATGTTACACTCACCAGCATGAGCAGTGCAGTGCCACCGTTGCATGGGCTGCCTGTGTGGCACACATGCATGGCACGAACATGTGTTGTGTGCTGTCTGGCTGGCTCCGCCTGCACATACATACCCACCAACAGTACCTGATCATCGGGAAGTCCCTATACAACATTCTGACCCTCTGTGAATGGCTGTGGCAGTCACTGTACAATGGGGAATGAAAGCATGAACAACAGTCACCCCACACACATACCGACTGGCTCTGCAGCACAGACAGCATGGTATGCCAAGCTCCTGTATGTGAACAACAGGCAGAATGGGCCTTTTCTAGTCCTGAATGTGTGCCCTGATGTGAGGCCCATGACCTGAACAGTCATATAAACACACATACACACACACACACACACACACACACACACACACACACATATTCGCCCACACAAGCCTTGGCCAAGACAGGCCAGACACCTACCCTGAATGGCACCATGACAATCCACAGGGTCCTCGGGCGTAGGTCCCCATGCTTGGCTTTGTATCCCACTCCTCCATCCAGCACTATCCAGGTGCCTGTTTTGGATGAGTGTGGGATTTCAGGATAACATAACAAGGCAGACTCAGGATTAAGTGCATAAAAAATACTAAAAGCATGGTCCATTATTCTGTAACAGGCAGTATTCACCTTCCCTTTCTCTGGAAGGGGATGGAGCTATGGTCAGCCCTCTCCGTAAGCTCCTTCTCAGGGTCCCTCAAACAAAAACACTTTTCTAAGCAGTTCTAAAAGACAGATTCATTCTGCTCATCACACTATATAAACCCTGAGACATATCACTACATAACAATGAGGAAGTTTATCCACAACAGTTTTATGCCAACTGCTGTCTTCCTTTAACTTGCTAGTCCCACGCTACAACATTTCCTTAAGTGTACCCTTATGTGACCTTCCCAAATTTATTGTATACACTCTGAGACCCGAGGGTAAACCTTTAATCCTCCAAACCTTGGGCCCTCCCATCCCAGATGGGTCTCAACAGACACCAAAAAGGCAACTTTGGGAATTTCTAATGCTGAATGCAGACCAGCCTGTTCCTACTTCCACCAAATCTTTGGGGTGACCTACCATATAAACCATTTGTTGTAGTCTACCAAGGTCAGACACTAGCTACCACTTGGTATCTTCTGTACCATATGAGTGTCTTCCTCTTCTTCATTCATACCATCTACAGTACTCTGGCCCTTCCTCCTTTGGGTTACACCTCCTATATATCTGTCAGGTACCTCATGGCACACAGCTTTGTTTTTTAAATAGGCAGCCACCTGCCGGTACATCCCTGGCCAATAATATCTCTGTGTTAATTTTCCCAGAATTTCACCATGACACAGGTGTCTTGAGTGGGTAGCTCAAGCAGTCTCCAGTACTTCCCTTCTATAGGCTAGGGGCTCCACTGCTCTAGCATTCACTTTTCCAGTATGGGGTTTAGGCCTCATGTGGTAAACAACTCCCTGTCTCCTTTTGTACCACCATAGCCTGTCTCCTATACCTCCATTGACTGGTCTCCCCTTCTTAACCTTGATGTATTCCCCTAAACAGGTAACTTCAGAATCATTTGCTTGTATCTTTTCCCAATCAGGTTCTGGAGAATATTCTGGTTTTATGGTAGGGAGTTCACAACATCGAAAAGTCACTTCAGCCTTATTAGCCTCTTCCAAGTTGCTTGGGAGTCTTCACCCCATGATGCACATGGTCAGTCACAGTCTTACCTTGGGACTTCTTTTCTCATGGATTGTCCTCCTCCAAGTAACAGCTGGGAAAAATCGGCAACAATGGCAACAAAGATTCTATCCGGTGATCTTCCTCCTCTAGGTCCCATGTTTCCTGGTCTTCTGCTGCCTCCACCAATTCCTCTGATCAGAAAATCTCCAGCAACACCTGGTAGCAGTGCTCAGTGTCTCTCCAGCAATGGTCCACTTCCAGCCATTTACCACTGAGCCAATTCACTAGTTGTATCAGCTCTGCTACCTGGTCTTTGGATCCATCATGCTTCTGTGGTGCCTAGCCCAGGTCACCACCTTAAGTAATCCACATCATATCCGGCACCATGCACCGCCGCCTGTTTACCCAACTAGTACCAGGGCTAGTACCACCTGACTGGAATCCTCCAGATTCCAAGACTACCAGCCAGATCCCATTGCTAACACCAAATGTGAATGGGTGTGAGATTTCAGGCTAACATAACTAGGCAGACTCTGGATTCAGTGCATAAAAAATGCCAAATGCATATATCATTTTATTTTTCTATCATAAAATGGAAGAATATATATACAAAAATCATAAAATAAAGTGGAGTTAGATGGTTTACTCAGGCAAAAAAAAAAAATAGAAAAGACCACCTCTTTGCCTCAGCAGAGTTGCAAGGCTTTTCCTCAGCTCAAGCAGTAATAGCTATTGTAAGTCTACACCACTTGGAGGTCTTTCTCCTAACTCCATCAGCTGGTTACTCTCTCTATATAGCTGGCTATCTCTATAATGCCTTTAGCTATTTATATAGAGAACTTGCAACTCGCAAGCAAATAGGGAAATTTTTCCTAATGGGGCAGCTCTGACTAAAAATGAAAGTAAAAGCTGCTCGGTGGTTTACTCAAATGTTCCTTCTGTTTGAGCCTTTATTTTACATCTGCATGCTTTTATTTTATTTTTATTTTTTTTGCCAATAACTTTATTTTAATTTTTAACCAGGACAACAACACCATACAACAATATTCGTAAAAGTGATAGGGGTTCACAGGTTGGTGTAGAACAGAATACACAAAAAATAATATAATCTTACAATTAAAAAGAAAAATAATCAATAAAAGAAGGCACCCAATTAGTGAATTGAAAAATAAACAACCCCACCACCCCCACCCGCAGCTATCCGTAACATTGATTAAAACAGGAAGTAAGTAATATCATATTAAAACCCATTAGCTCAGCTAAATCAGAACTTTGAGGAAAAGAAGGTGTAAATTAACAATGGTAGAGGAGGAAGCCATATTTGATAAAAAAAATTAAATAAATGGGACCAATGAAACCAAAGATACTCTAAGTACCACTACCGTAGAAAATGAACTTGTCCGCAGACATTGATTGAAACCTTCCAATATTTATCAAATTTATGCTGAGTATGGAGGCTACATAGACAGTCCTTTCAGCAAGTAATGCATTCATGAATTCCTCCCACCATTCCTTGAAAGAGGGAGTCCATTTCTCCCACCAATGACGCAAAATCACCAACTTAGTGACCATTGCCACCAATGCCATCCGGGCTCTTGAGATGATACCTGGGATAAGGCCATACCTCCCAAATACACAGATCTCTGGCGAGAAAAAAGTAGAGAGATCTTGAAAAGGCCTCAGTCCCCGTTTGACCACCCCCCATAACTCACTACTTTTGGGGCAGGACCACAGCTTATGAAAAGTAGTAGCTAAAGAGCCATCACAGTTCTCACAAGCTGGAGAGCATTATTATTCCAACGATACAACCTAGCAGGGACCAATAAATGTTATGTAGCAATTTAAACTGAATTTCTCTTAATCTATCCTGTTTAGTAAAGACATAAATATCTGTCCAAACTTTCTCCATACTGTCTCCGACCAATTCAAAGACATGTTAACTTCCCAATGAAAAGGGATGGGAGAAGAGTAAAGGTCAGTCTTTTGAGAATGCCCTGATAAAGTTTAGAAACCAATTTACCTGATAGACAGGAATCGGATAGATGTATCCAAAGGTCCCCACTAGGTCAGATCTATTGCCATGTTTCAAAAAGACTGAATACAGCTCCTGATTTGGACCAAACTAGACATAAATTGGGACTTAACCCCAAACTTTAACGCTAATGATGAAAGTGGGAGAATAGCATTGCCATAAAAGTCGGAAATCAATTTTGGAGGAATATTGAGAAATGTATACAGGATGGTTACCAATTAAAATTTGGGTTCTTTAAAGGGTTGCAATACATTGAAATGGGGTTAATCTTTAGACAGGCATATACTGATGAATAGCCTAATATCCCACCCTATAGGAGTATTTCTAATCTTTCTCGGTACTTTAGTCCAAGGGATATAAAGGAAGGATTCTAAATCTAACTTTAATCCATAACTATAGCCCTGTCTAACTCTAGGCCTATAGCAAGGTATTAATTTTCTCAGGTCCATAAAACCGCTCTAGCCGCATGGATGGCTAGGTAATATTAAAAAGTCCAGTATTGCTGGCCGCCCAACTTACGTTGTCGCAAAGTTTATAATAAGCTCTGCGTGGAGGTTTATTTTTCCATATAAAATCTGAACAGTACCTGCATAAATTATTAAAAGGACTTGGGAGTATATATTCAAATTAAGAAGGGATAAAGAACTCTCGGCAGAACCACCATTTTAATAACGTTGATTCTACAGAGAAAGGACAATGGCAGTTTCAACCATCTATCCAAATCTTTTCTAATAGATTTAAGAACAGGTAATAAGTTCAGTTTAGCCAGTTCATCCAGGTTCTTGGAGATTTGAATGCCTAAATATTCAAGAATTTAGGCTGCCACTGAAGGCCTAAGGACACGCACCAGCTTTTCACGAGAGTGGTCGAGAGAGGAAAAAAGGTTGTTTTGGCAAGGTTCAATTTAAACCCCGAAAAACCACTAAAGTCCTCAATTAAAGTAAAGACTCTGGGAAGAGATGCGGTTGTGTCTCTAATATGTAATAAAACATCATCTGCAAATGCTGACAGTTTATGTTCTTGGTCTCCAATTTTAATGCCAAAAATCTGTTTGTCAGCCTTGATTGCTCTAATGAGGGGTTCTAAATACAAGTTAAACAAATAAGGTGATAACGGACAGCCCTGCCGGGTTCCCCTCTGTAACGGAAAGGCGGCAGATATTAAATTATTGCATTGTATTCTAGCAGTTGGACGCAAGTAAAGGATCTTAATCAGATGTATAAATTGTTGGGGAAAACCAAATTTAACTAAGACCTCAAACATGTATGCCCACTCCACGCGGTCGAATGCTTTTTCCGCATCTAAAGAAATTAGAGACGCTTCCTCGCTAGGAGCTACAGAGGTAGAAATTAAGTAAAACAATTTTCTGAAATGGTCTGCCGAGGTGCGTCCCTCCACGAAGCCAGCTTGTTCCGGGCTGATCAGATCTCGCCAGACACTCTTAAGTCTAGTGGCTAATATTTTAGCAAAATTTTTACATCTAGGTTCAACAAAGAAATTGGTCTGTAGTTACCAACAGAATCTGTAGACTTCCCTGGTTTGGGTAACAAAATTATTCTGGCTTCGAAGAGTGACGCGTCCCTCACTCCATAATCGAACCAAAAAATAAATAACTCATTCAACAGCAGAGCCACTTCTGCTTTAAATAATTTGTAAAAGAAAGGCGAAAACCCGTCAGACCAGCTGCCTTATCAGCTCTAAGTGAATCAATAGCAGATATTATCTCTTAGTTAGATATAGGGGATATTAATTTCAATCTAGAATCCTGTGGCAGGTTAGGAAGTGATATTCCATCCAAAAACCTCCGCATTTGAGATAGCGTATGTGCAGCGGGGGCTGGTTTGAAAGTATAGGTCTCTGTAGAAAGAGACAAAGATTGCAGAATTCCTTGGGGTCAGTAACCAAATTATCAGAATCAGGGATTTTAAGCCGGAACCCATCTGGATTCAGACTTATGTTTTAGTTGCCAGGCCAGTAATTTCCCGGCTTTACTGCCCTGCCCCATATATAACGCCTTGGATTTAATTGACATATTAACTACTTTATCCCTCAAAGCCCCCGCATAACATGCTCTCAGTGTGAACAACTCCTGTTCTTGGTCACCTGTCCTCGGGTGCTCCGGTATAACCTCTAATTGTTTAATCCTTTTCAGACAATTGTACAACTTCAGGTTATGTTTGGCTTTCCTCACGATGCTATTCTGATTAACTCTCCTCTCCATACTGATTTGAGAGCAGCCCATGATTGATCAGTGTTCAAAATCGTACCCCAATTAAATTTAATTGACTCTGTCAAAAAGATACGAAAACGTTCTAGAGTCTGGATGTCTTTAAATATGTTATTATTTAAAGCCCATGTATAAGATCTCTTCGGGATGGAAGATGGGGCCCAAACAATTTTGATTGAGAGTGATCAGATATCACCCTTGGGAGATGCTGCGCCAATTATCTCAGAGACAACCTGGCAGTTGCAAAAATAATCCAACCTAGAAAAGGATTTGTGCACCGGAGAAAAAAATGTATAATCACGAACTGTAGGGTTAAGCAGTCTCCACGGGTCTATTAGACCTAAAATGATTTGCATTCAGTCAAGGCTTGTTGGACCGAAGAAGAATATGATTTCCTACTGGCCGATCTATCCAATATATCAGACTGAACTAAGTTCCAGTCACCCCCTAATATAAGCGTCAACTCCTTAAAAGGAGATAAAAGCACCTCCAGATGGGAGAAAAAGGAGGGGGTCTCTGCATTGGGGCCGTAAATTGATCCCAGCACAAGGGGCTCTCCTCCAAGTTTGCCAGAAACAATAATGTATCTGCCGTTCGGATCAGCAATTATGTCCGAATGTACAAAAGGAACCCCACGGGCTATCAAAATAGCCACACCCCGGCTTGAAGAAGAATACCCCGCCCCAAACACTTGGCCTACCCATTTTTTCTTAAAGTGGGAAAGGTGGTCTGAAAGGACATGGGTTTCCTGCAAAAAGACAATTGCTGGTTGATAACGATCTAAGTGGTTTAAAATTACATATTTTTTACAATTATCTTTCCCCCCTTTGATATTCCATGACAGAAGATTCAGGTTAGAAATCATTAATCATAACTTGCCCTTGGGACAATGTACGGATAGCTGCCCCCCCACCCCAAAAAAACCAAAAAAACCAAACCTTACCAACCCCATCCCTCCGTCCCCATTAAAAGTCCACCACCAACTAAATCGGTAAACAACCACCCCAGGCCCGAAGCCAACTCCTCTTGCACTGGATCCAGTGCGCCATAGAGGTCGGCCCCCACCCACCCATAAACTTAAGTCAACAACATTAAAGACATGCAAACCTGCAATTGTAACAACCCCAATAAGGATGATCAACGTGCCTTACCCCCTGCAATTATTAAGGTTACCATACATTAACTAGTATATTGGAGTTATCAATTCAGCAGGAGATCCTTGTATAAAACCATTTAGAGAAATAAAGAGTCAAACACTCAAAGGTATAGTCCCCACCCAATCCCCTCTAAAAAAAAAGGGAAAGAACCAAATAGGACTGGATTAGCCCTGAATATAAGAGAATCCCCTGCCTGTTAAGGCGTCCCCACCCACTCCAAGTGCCACCAAACCAAACGATGGCTAAATTATGGCCCATACAGGAAACAACAGTACCCTATTAAAGATGGCCACAGATAAAGGCACAAGTTGTTCAGTGGGGGGAAGGGAAATACCCTTTACCCAACAGAACTGTACAACTCATCAATCCCTCCTGGATTGAATTTACCCAGACCTCCCATATATGAAGGGTATACCAGCTTAAACCATTCAGACCTCCTGTCACTTGGTCAGGACAGTAAAACTTTAACCAAGCCTAATAACAGTAACCCCATAAATGTTTTGCAACAAAACTGCTCTTGCAGTGTGACACTGGTCTTCAGCTCCCTCTACTGGGCAAAACACAAGATTATCAACTTCCACAAGAGTGCCATAACGACTAAACCAGCTAACAGTCCATCCCAAAAAGAAATGTCCATCTTGGTGATATAAAATGTGTAAAATAAAGAAAGATAATAAAGCCCTTGAAGCCTCCATGTGTCACCGAGGTTAACCATAATATAGTACACTGTCCAATAAATCACCGTGGTAGTCCATTCATACTATCCCATGGAACACCTGAGCCCTCTAAATCAGTGTAAGTCACATCATAGCTCAACCTTTAGGGAACAGGTCAGGCATCAACATTTGGAGTGAATTCAAAGCTTCATCCACCGATTCATAACGCTTTGCCCCCTCCTTGGTGATAATCTCGAGCTTTGCTGGATATAGCATGCGGTGGTGAATCCCCGCCGCCCACAACTTCGAGGTTATAGGACGAAAAGAAGCTCTGGCCTGTCTCATTTTCCAGGTCAGGTCGGGGACTAAACGAAGCTTGTTACCTTCCCATTGAAATGAGGACAGCTTCCTAATTTCCTTTAAAATGTGCTCTCTGTCCAAAAAATTAAGCAACTTGAAGATAATGGGACGTGGCGGTTCTGTTGGTGGGGGCCTAGCTCTCAAGGCTCGGTGCCCCCTCTTGATAATATATTCTGGCCCATTTGGTGAAGGGCCTGCAGATTTCCTGAGCAGTTTTTGTAGAAAGAGCAACATGTTTGCGCTTTCTTCCCCCTCTGGCAAACCAAGTAAAACAAGATTATTGTGCGGCTGCCCCTTCTAGATCATCCCTCGCTCTTCCAGTTTGGCCACTGCTTTCCTGTTCCACTGACCACAGGCCTGCGTTTTATCCAACGCTGCCCACGGATGAAATGAGAGTCTCTGTACCGTCCACCCGACGGGCAAGCTGCGTAGGGCAGGTTTGATCTCAGCCATCTCATCCACTAGTTTAAAAAGAGCCTCCTTAATGGGGCCAGGTCGCTACAGATTTTCGGATGGGCGCCCTCCTCCTGGGTTTGTGGTGAAGCACTGCGGTGAGGGCAGCAGCTTCCGACTCTGGTCGCCATACCGTTCGGTACCGATTGGGACTCCAAAACCGTAAAAAAAGGATTATCCACAGTTTCATCAGCCCAGGGAGGGCGGAAGGGGGTGAAATTACCAGACAAAAACAGCAGGTACACTGGTTAGGTGCGGGAGCTCCGAGTTGCAGCAGCTACCCCTCCATTAGCGTCACGTGGTCTCCCATCTGCATGCTTTTATGATACAGCTGTCTTAGTCTTCATTTTAATCAGTTTATAAATATCATCTTAGAAAAGGTTTAGAGCAAAAACTGTTTACCCAGGATCATTATATATTTTATATTTTACAGTGGACCTGCAATATTTTCAAACAGATTCATTTAGCTGCCAATCATTGCTTTAAGGCATTCTGCACTTTAAAAATGCACTTTACATCCAGCTTTCCACATCCTGTCTGTCAATGTTTTTAACAGGGGGGTTTAAGGGGAGTAACTAAGAAGACCTTCATCTCCTCACTGGGGTACACACCTGTGACAGGGGTCTCCCTCTCACACCAGTGCCAACAGGCTGGCTGAGGCACATGACCCCAGCCTCCATGTGCCTGCCTGTGGTCTGCCATCTCCATGATGTGTGCCTGCTGTGAGCTCCGTTAGCTGTGGTGGCATGTCCACATTGCCGGTGCACTCAGCGTCCTTCACCGGGATGCTGTCATTGACATCCACACCCTGTGTGGCCATGTCATCTGCAATGTCAGTGCTGGCCTACTCATCTCCAGCACGACCGGTACTGTGCCATGTGTGGCGGTCGTCATGAGTGTGGCTGTACCATTGGTCACTGGCAGTGGGGGGACTGCCTGTGCCTTGTGCATCTGAATGGTGCTGCATCCCATCCTGGCCTGCGTGTGTGCAGCCAGGCCTGATCTATTGTTGGCCAGCCTGTCTAGGGTGTTGGCACACAGTGCATTAATGTTGTGGCACTGTTCAGCAAGGCATTCAGCCTCCAGTTGGCGCGCAGGTCATGGTATCTGTCTAACAGCATCGCCTGCATCCAGTGTGCGCATATGCAGCTGGGTGCACGCCATGATGGCTCCTTATCCAGGCTGTTGTCCACATTCTCTGTATCACATTCTGGGGTGGCACTTACATCCAACGTGGCTGCACCTCACCCCCCGTGCCATCTATTCTCCCCCCATGGCACACTCCATGTGTGCCTCAGCTATGGCTGGGTGCCGTTGTACATTTCCAGACCATCCATTTGGGTTGGCTGTTGTGGCCTTGGTTCTGCAATCACCTGCCTCATGGCCACTGTTCACATCTCTGTCTATGTCCTTGGGGGCCTCCGTGTCCTGCTCAGTACCTGTGGAAATAGGGTTTAGTTAGTGAGGCATGCACAGTCAGCCATTGTGTGTGTGCCAGAGGCACATGTCTCAGTGTTACTCACTGGTGCCAGAGCCTGCACACCTTTGCTACTTCTCATTTGCCAGTGGGGCACTGTTGTCTCTGTCCTGCTGCTCTACTGCAGTGGGTGTTGCAGCCTGCACTGGTGGGTTTGCTGTGGGGAGAGGGGATGTGTGTTGGTATGTTGTCCAGGGTGGCTGCACCTCTGTTCACCTGTCACTCCAACTCCACCTTACTGTTAAGAGTGTCCACACTGTCCACCTCCACATGGACTCCTACACTGCTCAGTGTGTCTGCGACCATCAGCTCCAGGGTGATGAGCTGGGTGTCATCATGCTGGGAGCCACACCGGTGCCCTGCCATGCCCATGTTGTGGCTGTGACCTTGTGCTTCATGGTGGCATGCAGGTCATGCCACTTGTGTTTGATGGCTTCAAGTGTTCATGCCTCCAGCCCTGCGGCATTCACCCCACTCTAGATCTGGAGCCACAGCCTGGCCTTGTCCTCAGTGGGGGATAGACAAGGACAAGGACCCATAGAGATGGCAGTAGTTGGTGCAGATATCCACAACCATGGATGACATCTGCCCCCCCCGTGAAGTTGGGTGCATGTGCCCTGCCTGAGGCCTACTGCCTCCCATGTCCCCAGCCCTGGCTGGGGATGTACTCCTCTGCTTCACCTCAGTCTGTGCCCTGCGTATCACCTTGCATGCCTCCCTCTGATTCTGCCATACTCTCTGCCTCCATCCACTGCTCAGCACTCACTTCCGCTAGGTGGTTGTGGGTGTTGTGCTGCTCCATATATGGTGGGGTCAAGGGGTGTGTTTGCATACATTTGTCATGCCTCTGTGTGCTGCGTGGCATGCTCCACATGCCATGTAGGTATGCCCCTTGGTCTTTGCAGTACGCATGGTCGGTGGTGCATGCTTTGTACAGTGGGTACCTTGTGTGGTGTGTAGCTGTATGCTGCTGCTATGTCACTTTTGCATGTAAGTCCCACACCTCCATGCATAGACTGTAATGTTTGCATTAATGAAGATTTATTTGCAATTAATAGATATATCACCAGTAGTTAGGGTTAGCAGAAAGGTTCTGTGTTGAACCCCTAATGTTGCACCTTAATTGCTTTGGTAGTGTTTGACAAAATTAGTTGAAATTGAGCATTCATTGTCTAGTAGGAAAGGTCCAAATATGTAGAAAGTTTAGTGACAGCAGTTTGTGTGGTTTCTGAGATCGGCATATGTCATTTTCCTATAGACGTCTAATTTGTTTTTCCTATACTTAAGGTTGGTTTTTGGTTTTGCTGTCATGTACAGCCTACACAGAATGGAATCTTTTTTCCCTGAAACTTTTAGGGTAGATGCATGCTGTGCAAGGTAGTTCCTTTAGAAGGTCTGGTGAAAAGAAATATTAAATGGTTGCTGAGTTATAAAGATTTAAAGTTTTTTTTTGTTTGTTTGTTTGGTTTTTGCTATTCTGAGCATGCTCAGTACAGTTTTCTGGATAAGATTCTGATAGGACATGAAAAATTCCATGTCACAAGACCATTTTTGATTTGTCACCACTTGAGTCTCACAACATGAAAAAAAATCATGTCATGATGGCTGCAATCTTGTATTTTACCCTGAAATAAAAAACATGGGAAACACATAAAAATTTTTCTATTTAAAAAACAAGAAAAAAATGAATTGATCTAAACAGGCTCCATTTAGCTAGATACTGGTATTTGTTTTAAAGGAATGGCCAGAAATACCTTTGCTAAGCAACTGCAAATCTAGGGTGCCCAGATTAGTGAGACAAGACATGTCCTGCTGCTGTAATCGGTGACTGTGATATGAGAAAATAAGGTAAGTCTGGTTTAATGTGTAGTATTTCAAAGGGGTTTGAACTCTTAGTCATAACTTTGTGATTTTTACATATTTTTACACCAAATTTTCAATAATACCTGTTTGCTTTGTTTAGTTTAGTTTATTTGTTTTACAAGGAAAAGACTCCATTGAGCAAGCTCATTCACGAGGAAGTCCTAGACAGGACAGCATACAATATTACAAAAATCATACAACTGAAAACAATGTAGAAAATTACAGTAAATGACATATACAAGTATAATACAATAGATGTCAGGAAGAGTAGTAGGGCCAATAGCAATCCTAATACAATGTTTAAAATAGATATCCTGCAATGTCACATATAAAGAATGGAAGCCTGACATTAAATATATTCCAAGAAGACATTGGTATAGAAATAGTCATATCTAATTTGGAACCAGAAGGCAATATACACATGCAGTGTCAGTACTAAAACTGCTTTCATGTAATTTATCATTTACATGAACATGTTTCTTTGCATATCTTGTTTAACAGTGCTTTGAATACACCTATACTTGCAAGACTGATAAGTTTGATCATAGTTTGAAGTTAATTCCATGCAATAGAAATGACACGACTAATGTCTGACTTTCCATATTGGGTAACATATCTTGGGGTGCCTAAGAGGATATAGTTATATTTTCTTAATATGTAGTTACTATAGGAGCATATGATAAAATCCGAGATGTAACGGGTGATTACTAGTTAACGCTTTATAGATCCAAATATGCAGGATTTTAAGCCTCCTTAAAGCTAGGGTTTGACATCCAATTATTGTGTACAGAGTGCAATGATGATTCCTGGGTGCAGAGTACAGCATCAAATTTATTTAGGGAAGTGTAGGTACAGCGACTGTGTATTAGATCAACATAATCTAACGGGGAGGAAGGTAAGTTGTAACTTCAGTTAGGCCACATCTGGAGTACTGCATGCAGTACTGGAGGCCACACCTTCACAAGGACATTAACCAGATTGAGGCAATCCAGAGAAGGGCAACCAAAACGGTGCAGTGACTGCATCAGAAAACATATGAGGACAGGTTAACTGAACTCAATATGTATACTCTAGAGCAAAGGATGGAGAGAGGTAATATGATTGAAACACTCAAACACCTTATGGGCATTAACAAGGTGAAAGAGTTTAACATATTTCAATATAAAAAAAATAGCAGCACAAAAGGACACAGCATGAGATTAGAGGGAGGCCGATTAAGGGGTAATGTGAGGAAGTTAATTTTCACAGAAAGGGTGGTGGATGCATGGAACAACCTTCCTCAGAAAGTGGTGGATGTGAATACAGTGCAGGGCTTCAAACGGGCATGGGATAGGCATAAGGGAGCAATACAGATGAGTATGAATAGATAGGCCAGTGACAGAGCAAAGACCTATGGCACATTACTAAGGTAGAAAAAATGGGCAGACTGGATGGGCCTTGCAGTCCTTATCTGCCATCAACATCTATGTTTCTATGTTTCTATGTTGTACTAGTCATGTTCTTATATAAGAAGTGCAAAGTAATGCACCTAGGAAACAAAAACCCAGTGGAAGAGTACACAATGGGGGGGTATTAGCAACAACAAAAATGGAAAGGGACCTGGGGGTAGTCATATCAGATTACCTAATTGTAAGCAAGCAATGTCAGAAGGCAGTCAGGATGGCTGGGTGGATGCTGGGATGTGTAGGGAGAGACATCATCAGTAGAAAACAAGAAGTTGTTATCCTTCTGAACAGACAGTTGGTGAGACCCTATCTGGAGTACAACATGCAGTTCTGGAGACCCCAACTCCTCAAGGACATAGGATGGAGGCAGTCCAGAAAAGGGCAATTAAAATGGTGCAGGGTCTACAACAGAAGACATATGAAGAGAGATTGAAGGATCTTAATATATATACCCTCAAGGAGAGGAGGGACAGGGGGAACATGATAGAAACTTTCAAATACCTTAAGGGAATCAAAAAAATCCAAGAGAAAGTAGCATCTTTCAGAAAAAGAGATGTGCAAGAACAAGGGGGCACAATATGATGATAGAGGGGGGATGGCTCAGAGGTAATATGAGGAAGTATTTTTTCACAGAGAGGGTTTTGGATACATGGAACAGCCTTTCTGAGGAGGCAGTGGAGTCAAAACCATGGGGAAATCAAGAATGCATGGGACAGACATAAGGCAATTCTATTGGGGGGGAGGTAGGAGGAAATAGGCTGTTGGTTAACAGGGATCTGCAGCTTATCCATTAGGTATGGAAATGGGCCGACTAGGTGGGCCAAGCGGTCCTTATCTGCCATTAAATTCTATGTTTCTATGTTTCTAAATACACTTGATTTAATTTTGAGACATGAACAGATGTATTGTTCGTACTTCTGAAATAATTCCTTCCTTGCAAATCTTTTGTTTAAAAGATCTATAGTGATTAGGAAAAAAATATTGTGGCACTTACAGCTGTCCCACATAGATTGTGAGGAGATGTGGCCAGCAGCATGTTACTATCTCTGGCATCTTCATTCAGAAAAATGCCAGTAGTCCATATTTTTGCCAACTGATTCAGATGAGGAACCAGAGTGGGCAGTTCAGGGTTCAGGAACAATTCCGCAATAGGTATGGTTTTTGTCTTCAGGATCATTGAAAGAATCAGTGTACTTTATTTTTTTTCATTCTCTTAGTTGTAAAACGTTTTAAACAGCAAGTTCTTTTTTTTGTTTCCAGCAATCGGGGGCAGTAAGTCATTCAACTACTCTGATGCAACATGTAGCAATTGCTGCCAGGATATTTAAATAATATAAAGTGATGCTGTGCATTTGGCAGGCAACTGGCAGGGATGTACAGTATTATTTATGAGTAAATCAAAACTTCTTTGGTCACACATTATGTGGGACAAAAGCATTCTCATTTCTGCTCCAACCCTAATATTGGCCAACTCACTAAGCTGGACACCCATGATTTTTGGGGTGCCCAAAAACGTAATTTGGGGGTATTTTTTGAAAAACAGACACCAAAATCTAGCTAAACATATCATGTTTACATGGGTTCAGGTGTTTTTATTTTATATTTAGAAGTATACCCTTTTAATGTGTTTTCCAAAATTTTTTTACAAGAAAAGAAAAAGAAGATGGAGGCCATTAAGACCTAAAATATTTTTCTCAAAACCCCAAAAAAACAACATTTAGTTGTGAACTAAAAACTGCTTTAAAGCAAGGCTTTTTTTGTCACATCAGAGGGTTAACTCACAAACTCTACTGAGTAGGCTCAGAAGTCAAATTTCAAAACCTTATAACTTTACAACCAATTAATATTTTATCATGGAACCTTTGAAACACATACCCCTGGGTCAAGTACATTTTCTTGCTTAAAGATTCAGAATAACATTTCAAACCATCATTGCCATATGTGTGAGCAAATAATGGTCATGAAGAGCATTTTAAAGGTTTTTTAAATGCTCTAGATTTTGGAATCTGAATTCACATCCATCACAATACTTGCCATGCCATGAAAACTCACTACCTGGATTGCCAGTGCAAAAGTTACACATGTACGTCTAATGTTACCAAAGTTAAGGTGCAAATATTTTAGATTAACGTCAAACAGTCATCTCAATGCTATTATTCTGCTACCGCACAATTATTATACATAGTAATTGCAAAATACTGTACTTTGTTAATACACCAGTTAGGGTTCAAGTTAATGCTAAAAAAGTAGGAAAATGTGGCCATAGGGTTTCCAACCTAATTCCTTACCTCTACCCCCCCCAACCAGCAAAAGGAAAAACACATTAGAGTCTGGGGTCTCTGGCATCTTGGTGAATCAGTGGTGTGGAATTCCTTGGTTTTGTCAACCCAAATGCTCCCACTCCTTCCAGTCTGTAGCCACCTCTCTGAAGCACAAGGTACAGTGCCAAGCCAGTGCCTCATAGAGGTGCACTCTTCAAAAGAAGAGAAGTAGGTCTCACCACCTGATGCCAACACACTATGTTGTAGCTTTCTTAATGCATAGCTCACTGACACAACCTGTTGCAGCTTTCTTCACATAGGGCCCTGTGGGCCCTGCCTGAAGAAATAAGATCACATCTGATGTTACTTGCTCAGGGAATGGGGTGGGAATTAGGGTTGACAGCCCCAAGGAAGACCCCATCACTGATTTACCAATACTCTGGAGACACAAAACACTATTTTTTTTCCTTGTGCTGCTTCATGGTGGGGGATGGGTAGTTAAAGTTGTAAACCTTAATGCCACATTCCCCTACATTTGTGGCCTTAACTTGAACCCTAACTGGTGCATTAATGAAGTTTTCTGCAAATAATTTCCTTTCTTTTTGAGACAGTGGAATCATACCATCATTCATATAGGACTCTTTGGACCTGCATGAACTGATGCAGATACACTGGGCCCTTTTGATCTTGTACCAAAGGATGACTCCATCTGCCTATAGAAGTGCAGTTACTGATGCCAAAAATTCATGGGGCTGTCTCTTGGGCTGCATAGGGGCAGGGCTCTCTGGTATCTGCACTTCTATGTGGCAGCAGATACAGATTCACAAGGCAAAGGGTCCATCAGTCAGCCAATGCACAGGACCTCTGGCACCCACAGCTGCAGAGGTGCAGGGCCCTATGCCAAAAGAAGACTTGTCTTCAGTAGGTGGTATCTGGGCCTGTGTGGATAACACTGTAGCTTTCACTGCTTGATTGGAGCACTGTCACATAACAGTGCCATTCCCCCACCCTTACCCAATGTAGCTGGATCACTGAGCTCACCACTCACTTCAGCTCTCTGGCACAGGATCACAAAGCATACCCACTGGGATGAAGATGGGTACTACACACAATGTTTCTTAATAATTAGCATTATTTTTGTTTTATTTTGATCCCCAATTTCCAAGATAGTTATTTTATGACTCCCCTTATAATCACATGTGGCAGTTATAGTACATTGTTGGAGCATCATTTCATACCACAAGTGTGGAAACACATCTCACTAAGGATTTAAAAGAAGACACTTGTCACATTTATGAGTTGGTGTAGAAAAAATGGCTATTTTGAATGTTTGGAGTTAAAATACTGAAAATTAGCAAAGTTATGAGTGAATGTTCAAACACTGAAACCTTCACTTATAAACCTGGCATTTTATCATGTAAGCCCCCCAATTTGGACTTACCCATGAGGACTTCAGTCCCTGACCTAGTGTGGATGCCTCTGCCAGTGGTCCCAGGTGGGATCTGGACCCTGGAACCTCCTGTGTCCTTGTGGCTGCGGCTGGTGGAGAGACCCCAGAGAAAGTAGCTAAGATGAGGGTCGACCAGATCCTTAGGGGGGCTGTGTACTCACGATTGACTCTAACCACCCTCAGAGTAAGGGACCAAAAGACCAACCCCCCATCATTTAAGCAGTTGTTGGATGAGGTGAAAGAGGAAGAGGCCCAGGGAGATGTTGTTGACTCGCTGCAGATGCCCACAGCTACAGTTGCTGCCCTGCAACCCCAAGCCACAAACCCTGCAGAATTGCCTTGCTCCATGGAGCTGGAAAATGTGCTGAATGAGTTGAGAGATTGTGTGTGGGACTTCAAGGGAGTGAGAGAAACCCTTCCCCCCAATATGTCTGATTTCCAAAAAACAAAAGACTATGTGAAGGCCTTGTAGCTGGCATTGGAGTCCTGGCCCTTGCAGAGTGTTATGTCCGAGCCTAGGTGGCAGTCTGCTCAATATGCTGCCCCCAGGTTTAGGCCTCAAATACCTCTCAGGACTCAAGAGGGGTGGTTCTGTTTCAAATGTGGACAAGATGGTCATACCAGGCATGGTTGCCTCAATACAGAAACTCCCCAGTTAGTTGCCAAAAAACAAAGGTGGATGGACCAGGGAAACACCAGCAGGGACCAATAATGGAGCTACCTAGGCCCCTGCCATTGCTCCACCAAGTGGACTGACCCGTAAATCCCTCCCACCAGCCAGGAGCTACCCAGCTGTTTGGCCCCTGGGCTGACATGGAAATCTTTCTAGAGGGAGTGCCTTGTTTCACTCTACTGAATAGCGGGCCACAAGTCACCATCATTCACTGGAATTTCTATGACAGATATTTGCAGCATTTGCCCCTCTTACCCCTGTCTGGTTTGTCACTGTGGGGGACAGGTAGTTTGGACTACCCCATGATGGTTCTTGCCTAGTACAAATAGCATTCATCTCAAAGTGCTCCGAAGATCATCCCACCGAGACTTTAACCTTGATATGCTTGGAGCCAAAAGGGATGACTGACACATCCGTATAAATTGGGACAAATGCTGATACGTTCAGGTGGCTGGTGAAGAAGTGTTCTGAAAGAGGTGGTACTGATGAGCTAGTGAACTCTCTGGTGAAAGCTGTGGTAAAGAAAGTGGGCTTGACTGTGGGAAGTGCGAGATCCAATGTGGAGGAAAGTGTGTTGGTGTAGTGTGCCGAGTGGATGGAAAATTGATCCTGCCTCCAAGTTCAGAGTGCTGAGATTGCTCAGCCACTCCAACGACCTGTCTTCATCATCGATGCCCCACCACCTGACAGTTTACTAGAAGGGCTGCTGGTGCAAAGAGGAGTGCTGTCACCTCTGGATAGCCACATCCGGATACACCCTGGCCAGGCGGGTTATGGAGAGGGTCAGAAATGAATCAAGGAAACCCAGAGTCATCTGAAAGGGTCAAGTGTTGGCAAGTATTTACAGGTGTGACAGTGCCATTGCAGTGAACCTAATGGTATCCACAGAGAAAGAGATAGATCTAAATTTGTTCGAGTTTGGTGATTCCACTATATCCACCAGTTATCGGTGGAGCCTAAGTCAAAAGTTGGCCAAGCACCGAAAGGTCTTCTCACTGCATGAGTGGGACACAAGGTGTATGGAAGGTGAAGAGCATTGGATCCATATGAATGATGATCACCCTTTCCAAGAGAGATCTTGGAGGTTGGCTGCGGGCAACATTGAGGACATCCTGCAACACCTACAGGAGTTATTGGATGCCAGTATCATTACCAAGTCCTGGAGCCCTTATGCCTCCCCATTGTTATGGACCAGAAGAAAAATGGGGCTGTGAGTATGTGCATAGACTATCACACTCTAAACAAGAAGACAATTCCAGATCAGTACACTGTGCCCTGGGTAGAGGACGCTCTTTGGATCCTGTCTGGGAGTCAGTGGTTCTTTGTGTTGGATTCAGGAGCAGCTATTAGCAAATCCCCTTGGCAGAGGAGGATAAAGAAAAGACTACTTTTATTTGCCCTTTGGGGTTCTACCAGTTCAAGTGACTACCACAGGGAATATGCCGAGCATCAGCCACCTTCCAGCACTTGATGGAGAAAGCAGTGGGGAATATGAATTTGCTTGAAGTTATTATCTACCTGGATGACTTAATCATATTCAGTCACACCCTGGAAGAATACGAGACCCTGTTAATGAAGGTCCTGGATTGACTCGAGGAGTTTGGCCTAAAGGTTTCAATTGACAAGTGCCAGTTCTGCCAGCCAGCTGTAAAATACATGGGGCACATCATCTCAACGGAGGGCGTTCAAACTGACCCAGCTAAAGTGGAGGCCCTCACCACCTGGTCTAGGCCCACCAATGTAAGGGCTCTGCAGTCATTTTGGGGGTTCTGTGGCTACTATCATCATTTTGTGAATGACTACCCGATGGTGGTACACCCACTTAATGATTTGATACAAGGTTATCTCCAAACAAATCAGAAGAAGAGAGCCCCGAGGTCAAGGACAAACCCGCCAAAGGAGTATTTGTGAGTTGCTGAACCCTTCAGGGAATGGTGGACCCTTGAGTGTGAAGCTGCTTTCTGGGAGATTATTCAGAGACTGTTTGAGGTCCCCATTTTGGCATTTGCTGGCCCTAACAAGCCTTATGTTCTCCACAATGATGGCAGTCTAAATGGCTTGGGAGCTGTGCCGAATCAGGAGTATCCCAGAGGGCATAGACTAGTGGCATTCGCTAGCCGCAGTTGAACACCTTCTGAAAGGAACTACAGTACCTGGTGCATAAACTGGAATTCTTGGCATTAAAGTAATAGACAAGTTCCATGAATACCTGTATGGGGTTCTTTTACAGTCAGAACACATAACAACCCACTGATTTATTTTGCCAAGACAGCTAAACTGGATGCTGCAGGGCACCAATGGCTAATTGCCCTTTCCACCTACAATTTCAGCCTTGAATATTGAAGTGGGCAAACTAATGTAGATGCTGATGCTTTGTCAAGATGCCCACATGGTGATACCTCTAACCCCCCCAGTTCAAATCGAGAGTGCTCTCATTCAAGTGTTGTGTTCCAAGTTTGCCTTGCCCACTGACAATCCAGTTGTGAACCTTACCCGAGCCATAGATATGCTGGGAGCCTCTCCCAAAGTTATCCCACTGACATATTTGAATTTCACCAGGCTGTACATGTTTTCACCACCCCAACCCAGTAAGCCTGAACTAAGGCAGGCACAGAGAGGTAACAAAGCCATCCAAACTCTAATCTGGGCCTTTGAAAAGAGGAATTTGGCTGATGAAGTTCGTAGCCATTACCGTGACACCAAACACCTATTGAGAGAATGGAGAAAGCTAGTTCTAATAGATGGAGAGCTGCTGCAAAGAGTACATGGTAAAAATAACCCTGGATATTCCAAGCTCCAGCTGGTACTGCCACTGGGATATTGTGACATAGTCCTAAGTCCCTGCATGGTGACATGGATCACCTGGGCTATGAACGCATCCTAGATCTGTGTAGAGCACAGTTTTACTGTCCCCGAATGAAAACTGATGTTTAAAACCATTGCAAAAGCTGCCCGCGGTGCATACAGAGAAAAATCTTGCCATCATGAGGTGCCCCCCTAGTCAACATTCGTACCAGCGGGCTCCTAGATCTAGTCTGCATGGATTTTTTGTCCCTCAAGCCAGACTGAAAAAACACCACTAATATTCCGGTTATCACTGATCATTATACCAGGTACACCCAGGCATTTCCCATCTAAGATCAAAATGCCAGCACTGTTGTCAAAGTTTTGCAACAGTTTGTACAGCACTATGGCATCCTAAAGACAATCTATTCTGATCAAGGCTGAGATTTTGAAAGTCGACTGGTGAAAGAGTTTTTGGCCACGTACAGTATAAAGAAATCTCACACCACACCGTACCACTCCAAGGGAGACCCTCAACCAGAGGGCTTCAATCAAACTCTGCTGAACATGTTGGGTATCCTGGACCCAGCCGACTAAGCAAACTGGAGTCAGAAAGTATGCTGTCTGGTGCATGGATACAATTGCACCAAGAATGATGCCACCCAATGCTCCCCTTTCTACCTGATGTTTGGTTGGGATGCCGGCTGCCAGTTTATATTTGCTTTGGTGTGTCCTCTGATGGCATGTCCCACAGGGTACACCCATCAATTGAGAGAGCAACTTAAAAAAGCATGCCAGCTAGTGTCTGAAGCAGCAGCCCGCAGTAACCAGAGTAACAAGCAGAGGTATGATTACTGAGTTCATACTCAACAGTTGCTAGTGGGGGATTGTGTTCTTCTTTGAAACTTGGGGTTGCAAGGCAACACAAGCTTCAAGATCGGTAGCTCCCAGAAAGTTACATTGTGGTTGAGAAACTGCCGGAAATTCCAGTGTACTGAATCAAACAAGAGCAAGGCCGAGATCTAGGAAAGACTGTTCATTGAAACCACTTACTCCCCATCGACGAGATGATTCCTGACCCTGACACTGGTCATAAAACTCCAGTTGCAAGAAGGCCCATGCCACGTAGTCAAGCTGCTCAGAAAGGAAAACAAAGCTCAAGCCCAACCATGTCTCTCGAAAATAACACATTGAACCTGAATACTGGTCAGACTGCTCTTTCTGAGAGGCCACCTAGAGGTGATCCTGCTATAGATATGCCCCCCAAGAGGACCACATTGAATCTGAACACTGGTCAACTGAGCCTAGTGAATGGCCTGCCAGCAGTTCTTCTGAGAAAAGTAAGGCTGAGGATTTGAACTTTTTCCTTGTGAGCCAAATCCCGAGCAAATCCAGTCCCCGTGAGAATGGTACTGTTGAAACTCACCTCCAGCCATCAGTACCAACCCTCCAGACTCTCTGTTTTCACTGAACTCAAATGTCATGCCTGTCATTCTTGAGAAGAGGCCTGTTAACTCTCTGCCTGAGCCTGATTTGGACTTTGAAATGGACAATGAAAATGATTTGGGCCCCACCAAACCAATGGTTGATGTACCTGCCACCCCTTGCCCTGCCTTTGTTCCCACCCCTGGGCAGAGTCAAGGCAGTGTAGCGTTACCTGAACAGACCCCAGGGTTGACTGTAGAATCTTTCCAGGTGGGGTTCCCTTTATTCCTGGGGAAATTCCAATGCCCGACACAGCGTTGTCTAGGAGGTTGGCAAGACAGCCCAGGCCAATTGTTAAATTTATGTGTTATACCCTGGGTGCCTCCTCCAACCTTCCCCTCTATGTTATTCACAAGTCTGTAGTCCCTGTTGTTTATCCCCCATTTTATTGTCCAATGGATGGGGTGGGAAGGTGTATGTGCATACCTGTAGTTACCTGTACATAGTTAACATCTGATGTTTGAACAGACACTGTTTTTGGGATGGTCACTGTTATTGAAATGTGATTATTGTTGGTGATAGCTAGGAATCAGGTGTCTAGTTAGAAAAGTGCATGTTAAAATGTGGGATACTCTTAAGTGGCTTTTCAGGATGACAAGCGTTCAGCCAGGAGAGTGTGTAAGTCCCCCAATTTGGGCTTACCTGTGAGGACTTTGGTCCCTGACCCAGCATTGATGCCTCTGCCAGGGGTGCCGGGTGCGATCTGGACTCTAGCACCTCTCGTGTCCTTGTTGCTGTGGCCATCGGCAGCTGTGCAGTCTTTGGCCCCGAGGAGTCAAAATCAGAGTGGGCAGGGGCAAGGATTGAAGGGACTTCCATGCCTTGGGCGTCTGTGGGGGAGAATCTCGTGGGTTCTGAGTTTGGAGAGCCAGGACCACAACATAAACAAACAAAATGGTGGCTGCACTCCTTCTGAGCATGCAAGGCCATTTAGGAGGGAAATTAAAGGAGCTGCACTCCTACTTTCAGCTCAGCCATGCGGCAGGTAAAAACAAAAAGTACAATTCCTGGCTCCAAAATGAGCAGAGAAGCCAGGAATAGCCACAACTAGTGACTGAAGGCCTCAGGTCATAAGAAGTTATGAAGTTAGTCCTGTTAGAGGGCTAAATTAAATAAATCAGGGCTGGATAAAAGAGAGCCCTTCAAGGGGACAAAATGGCAGCCCCCTAAACAACTACAGAATGGGGCTGCTGGTAAAAGGAGAGAGCCAGCTCTGAGATCACCTAGGAATCTGCAGCCATTGAAAGAGAGGCTGCTCAGGGTCATTACAAATGGATTTTTGGTGCCAAAGGGGAGGTTAATAGTTGAGAGGGGCTGCAGCATGTCTTTAAGTGGAGAGGCTGTCCTCATTTGTCCATTCTGCCTTGCTGTATAAACCCTGGCTACATCTAACTAATTATCTGAGTGCAGGAGGAACAATAGCTGTTGTGAGACTAAAGCAGATTAAATAGAAAAAAAGTGTTCTATTGCAGCCTAAATAGTTGGATGGTTGTGTGAACTGGGAAAAGAGATGTGCTGCAGACTTTAAATGAACCCCTGCTCCCCACGGCAAAGATATTGTTGGGGAAGTGAACAATCAGCCAGGGGAGAATCTGTAAGTGTTGAGGCAAGCTGCTGGGATGAGACCCATCATTGCTGGTGGAAGCATCCTCCAAGAGAGTGGCTGTATGGTGAGAGACTGTGGAAGCCCTGCTGCCCTGCGTGTGACCTGAGGGTGGCTGGGCATGCAGAATAAGGGTTTGGGGAACATAAGCATCCTTGGTTCCTTGGACAGAAGACGATGACACACTGGGTTGAAGGATATCACAGGCCTCCCTGTGTGAAGTCTGTATATAAAGGCCCATAGGTGAAGTTGGCAAGGCCAGGCAGGTGAAGATGATCATCCCTTAAATTGTCCAGTTCTGTTTTCCCCACTGGTGGTGCACCACCCATGCAGAACTTCCATGGTACTGTGCAAGGCATCTGGTTGTGAACCCCCAGTGTGGACTGCAAACTGTGAGTATCCTGAGCTGTGGCTCTGGGGAGTCTTTTAGTTAGCTAGTCAGTTAGGATGCTAGGGTAAATCCCTGCACAGCGACTTAGAGACACAGAAGTTTGCAAACCTAGGATTACAAGTCCAAAGTGTGTTTTGTGTTTAACAGGGCCCTGATGAAAGGCACCAGCTCTACATCACCAAGTGGTGTGATTTCTACCATACAGGGACAACTGGCTGCACCAAGGGGGCGGTGAGAGGGGTTGCTACAGGGAAAGTTATTAACTGAACAGAGTGGATTGTGGTTGACATTCTCCTCTTTGTGTCCCCCCCCCAATAAATAAGGTTACTGTTTGCATTTTATTTACTGTCACTGTATTATTAAAAGAGGGCTGATGGGGGGTTGGAGCTATTGTGTGGGGCAAAGTATTATCAGGGTAGTGTACTGTTTCCTGGGGAGTGGTACCTGTTCCTTATCCATAGGAGTCCCTTGGCATTACCCAAGGTGGAGGCACCCCACCACATTTGCTACCACTGTGGAACGCAGGCCGGCACCCTGGAAAGTGTGTGCTGAACTACCCTGAGGGCCCTGAAGCAGCCAAGGTGAGTCGAAGGGCTGTTACAATCCTATTTGTACACCAAATTTTTAGTATAGCCTTCTTATTACCCCACTTAATTAATGCAGTGGCTGAAAATTTTCAAATCCCACCAAAACATCATTCCACACCACTGGTGCAAAAAACACATTTGGCCAGGATTTGAAAAACAGCAGCTGGCACATTCATGCAGAGGTGGGAAAAATATCTGTGCTGAAAATTTGGAGTCAAATGTTGAGAATTACCAAAGTTATGAGTGAGCATAGAAAAATGTCATCATACACTCATAACGTTGTTGTTTTTCTTTTTCAAAAATTTTTGACCCCACATTTTCAACATTGCCTTCTTATATACCCCTTCATGAATAAGGGTGGTGAAATTTTCAAATCTCTCTTGAAAGGTGATTTTGCAAAACTACCAAGAAAATGCATATTGGGGCAAATTGCATAAGTCTAACACCATTAGTCATGAGGTGGGGTCCCTTTCTTATATTTTGGAAATAGAATTTAGGATAGAAGTGTCTAGTTCTTAGCTCCTTATAGTTATCGTCTAATGTAACATTGACCAGAGCTGTTGAAGTCTGCAAAAGTCACTATAGGTAATCTGTCTTGAAAGCTTAATATCCTATGGGTTGGTTGACACTGGGTATTATCCCTACACCTGCTCTTTCTGCCTCCCAGAAAGCACTAGGCAGGCCTCAGGTACCCCTTCCCTCTGTCCCTTATCATGACTTGCCCCAGCAATCAGTTTGCATCATGCTCCTTTGGCACCTGCCACCCCTTCCCCCTCCTCCAAATCACAGTCCCATGAGTTTCCCTAACAGTCACTACAAATGCAGGCTACCAGACCATGCCCCCTCACACCCCACCATTTTACTCTAGCATGTCCTCTCCACTCAGCCTACCCTCACACCACCATTTCTTTCTATACCTTATGGCCCTTCTTCCCCCACCCTTCACCTCCTCCACAGTACATACCTTTCTCTCGTACCTCCTTTCTTCACCACACTGCCAGCTATCCCTGTCCCTCTGAAATACTGACAAGGCACTTTAGTAACCACAGCAAAAGATAATTTATTAAGGTATTGGGCACACAGCTATTAAATAAAAAATGGGAACCTCATAACAGGGATGCATTTTCTAACTTATAGAAACCAGAACATCTTGAAAAATCTCAAAGCTATCAGATATAAGGACTGTTCTGTTGAACTAAGGCTCTAACTTTATACAAGTAAGTTCATAATTATCAGAAATGGAGATACTCACTCACCAGAAATTATTTCAGTACTGTATACTATATAAGATGATATTTATTTATTTAGTGATTTGGAAAAGACATTTGAGCCCAATATCTTTTACAAAAGTTCCATGTCAGAACTTACAGAATAACTCAAAACATAGGCACAAATGAAATAAAATGAAAAACATTTTAATGGGGTGGGGGGATAAGCAGCCACAGAGTGCCATTAGATAGTCTGTTGCCTCCTGTATTAGGGATTGATAAGATACATCTGTCTAAACTCTCATTTTATAGAATAAGTGTTCATGGTATTGAGAATGGGGAAACTGCTGTTTGGGCTACTGTTGCTATTGTGGCATATTGGTTGTCCTTTTAGAACTGGACCTGCCTACACTCCTTCTTTAAAGGAATTGACACAGCATACGGGGTCATATCCTAAATGGTGTTTTAATTCATCTCTATTAGCAAATTATTTAATTGCTAAAATGTCACTGAGACTGCAGACTATGCTAGTCTTATACGCCTTCTGTTTAAGTCTTGGAACCTTTAGTCGCCATAGTCCATTAATAGGAAACAAATCAAAGCCAGTGCTGAGGGTTCATATCATTGAAGCTAAAAGTCATATGATTAAAAAACTTCTGTTACTACTTCTATTCTGTTAAGGCAATGCAGAAATAAATCCTGGCCCTCAGTCTCAAATAACCTTCCCATCTGAGCTCTGTTCCATCAAAGGGATAAAATTCCAGTTACTCAATGTTTGCAGTCTATTGAAGAAATTAGACAACATAAAAGCCTGGGCTTTACATACAAACCCTGATGTATTTGTACTTACTGAAACTTGACTAAATGGATCTGTCCCTGACCATGAAATTACCCTTACTTACTATAGTACAATCATTTCTGCTTTGATAGATCTGCCAGGGGAGGTAGTTTTGTCATTTAAGTTAATAACAAATATAAAGTGACTGAGGTTACTGATGTATCATTACCACATGAGTTTGAATGTTTGGCAATCAAGCTTCTATTATCTGGCATAGAGGTTGTAAATATTATTAGTTGTTATATGCCACCTAAAGGTGGCTCAGAACTCCTTAACCATATCCATGCCATTCTTAACTCACATCCTGACAAAACAGTCTTATGAGGATATATTAAGCTGGACTGGATTTCACAAAAAATCAAACAATCTAAATAAAATTGAGTGAAGAAATAGGGTTAATGCAACTTATAAATAAGCCAGCTAGACCCAACACTAACAATCCTGCCAAGGATTCCACTTTAGATCTTCTATTGACAAATAGGCCTTTTTAAATCCCTCATGTTGCAGAATTCCATAATGACATTAGTGACCATAATATTGTGGCCTGCATTAGGAATGTTTTGAAACATAAACCTATCACTAAGTTCATCACAAAAAAAGGAGACTTACTAGCTTTAATTTAGAAAGTTTTCTAGCTGATCGAAGTTCTATAAATTGGCAGCAATTCTACTTAGCCAAAACAATTCATGAAGCCACTACCATATTCAATCAACACATTGTTAGACATCATAAATAGGCACACCCCTCTAGTTAAAAAGAGGGTCAAAAAGATATTGTCTCCCTGGTTTAATAGAGACATAAAAAAAGCCTTAAGCACTAGGCCTGTTCTCTTAGTGAGGGCTAGGCATACCAAAATTGGGTTCCACATCACAATAGCAAGGGGTAACAGCCCGAAGAGAACAGTGCAAACACATATGGAGATGGGTTCTTTTTGGGGCCCTCCCACACCCCTTACTATATATATAACTATATATATATATATATATATATATATATATATACCTGCTCTGGAGGGATGTACCTGGGTGAGGGACATCCATCAGTCACCATACAGTATGTGCTTGTGCTGTTCTGCCATTGCCATTTGTGCTACTGCATTTTGCCCTCACTATCTTGATGGGCTACCCCAAAATAGATGCTGATTGGGTAGCCTTCAGGATGTTGAGAAATAGCTGTACCAAAATGATAGGAGACACAAAACAATCATTTCTACTTAAACATCTCCGACAGCTCTAAAAACAATGCATCTAAATTCTGGATTAGTCCGCAGCATTGGAGGTATTAAAACTTAATTCCATCTACCCTTTAAACTGGATGCATGGGGCAACATAATAATGGTCAGATAGGTAATCCTAGAAACTTTTAACTCTCATTTTGCTACAGCTGTCCTAGCTTTTGATACATCACTGGCTACGCAAATTCCAGTCATAGTGAGTGCTGATACCATGCCTTATTCTTTTCAACATTTTTTGCTAAAAATTGTAATGTATAAGCAAGTTGAGTACCTATTGTTACATTTAGATACCAAGAAAAGTGTAGGCAATGATGGCTTAGACCATCTATTTCTAAAAGTTGGCTATCACTATTTAATGGCACCAATTACCCACCTTTTTTAAAATTCCATGTCCAGTAATGAGCTACCTTTAATATGGAAAATGGCCCACGTCATCCCCCTACTGAAATCCGGAGATCCAAGTCTATTAAGTAACTGCAGACCTATATCCATTCTCCCCATCATAGCTAAGACTTTTGAAAAGTTAGTAAATACTCATATCAGGGACTACCTGGAGCTATTCAACCTTATAAACCTAAATCAATCTGACTTTAGACATAAGCACAGTACAGTGATGACCCTAGCTAAGGTAACCAATGACTGGCTCACAGCTCTAGGCCGCAAACACCCTATGTGTGCATTTTTTAATCTAAGCAACGCATTCAATATGGTGGGCCATAGCATATTAATAAATTTAAAAAGTTGGATTGGGAACCTCTGCTTTTCAAACTATCTTACAAATAAACAACAACAAATTAAAGTAGATGAAAAACGTTCTTCCTTATTACAACTTACAAGATGAGTTCTGCAAGGATTGATACTGGGACCCTTACTTTGTATGATATACATAAATGGCCTTAGTAGAAATATTAACATGACTGATATCCACTCATTTGCAGATGATCTGTTCTTTACATTTTGCAACCTACATTAACCAGTGTAACCACCAATCTACAAGCAGAATTCAATTCACTGCAGATCAACCTATTTCAGTCTAAATTATTACTAAATGTTAAAAAGATTAAGGTAATGTTCTTTTTGCCATCTAACTTATTATCCAATGCTTTGTCTACACCCACCATCACTAACCTTACAGGGGATTCACTAGACATCATGGACAACATCAATTAACTTGGAATTCAGCTAGACAATTGCTTATCCTTCAATACAGATATGTATATAGAACAACTCTGCCAAAAATTGAGAATGAGGAATTTTTTGTTCTGTAGGCACAATAGCTGCATTCACTAGATGTAAACATAGAAACATAGCTTTTTACAGCAGATAAGGACCGCTGCCCATTTCCCTCCCAATTGGACAAGCTGCGGATCCTAGTTAACCAACAGCCTACTTCTTCCTACCCCCCACCAGAATTGCCTTATGTCTGTCCCATGCATTCATGAATTCCCCCACTGTTTTTGGCCTGACAACCTCCTCAGGAAGGCCATTCCATGCATCCACCACCTTCTCTGTGAAAAAATACTTCTTCTCATTGCCCCTGAGCTATCCCCCCCTATCTTCAGATGTATCCTCTTGTTCTTGCACATCTCTTTTTCCTGAAATATCCTACCCTCTTGGACTGTGTTGATTCCCTTAAGGTACTTGAAAGTTTCTATCATGCCACCCCCCCTTTCTGCCTTCTCACATTGCTTGCTTACCTTTAGGTCATCTGATATGACTACCCCCAGGTCCCTTTCCATTTTTGTTGTTGTTAGTATCTCACCTCCCTTTGTGAACTCTTCCCCTGGGTTTTTGTTTCCCAGGTGCATTACTTTGCACTTCTTTGCATTGAATCTAAGCTGCCATAACTTTGACCATTCCACCAACCTTGCCAAGTCCCTTTGCGTCCTTTCCACCTCATATTCTGTATCAACCCTCTTGCAGATCTTTGTGTCATCTGCAAAGAGACATACTTTTCCTTCCAGTCCATCAGCAATGTCACTTATAAAGACATTAAAGAGGACCTGTCCCAGTACTGAATCCTGCAGTATCTAGCTAGTAACCCCCCTTTCTTCAGAGTGGACTCCATTTATTATTACCCTCTGCATCCTGTTGTCCAGCGAATTTTTTACCCAGGCTACCACCTTGGGGCCCACTCCAAGGCTGTCTAACTTGTATATTAATCTTTTGTGTTATTTCTAATAACTGAGCTTTTTAATAACATAAACAGTATCGCTCTTAAATTTCCACCTCACCTCCACTACCACCAAACCTCACAAAAATCAGTGCCTTGTCATAGAGAGATTACATTAAAAAGTTTGGTCCCAATATAGTAACCTGCATGATTTATTGCACAAATGTGTACTATTGGCATTTATTTTAGGGGTTTCTCTTTTCACTCCCATTACAAAGAACACTCTGCTGTTATATTTGTGCTGACTGAGTATGTATTAGCAAACCAGTATGCTTCAGTATTTTTTGTCATTCCGTCACATACTGGATAAAAATAATGTACTGTAGCACCTTGTATAGTGACCAACACTCCTGTATTCTAGCCATATGCTAAGATTCTTTAGTCACTTGGTCAGCACAAAAAGCCTGCTCCAATTTAAACATTTGTCAGGTAAAAGCACTGTGATCTTGATCATCAGGCTAGTGACTGGTGGTAACAAAAAAAAATGAATGGGTAGGGAGTTAGTTGACCAGAAATTATGCAGTTAATTATTACTTTTGTCTAATACATTTAAGGGATTCACAGCTTATATTTGGACTCAGCATCATGAGTCCTATTCAATCGGGTGAAGGGGATGGGAAGACCTATTCCAAATGTAGGAAGTTCTGTATATGTGTGGAGTCTATAGTAGTGGGTTCTGATCTGCTGTAGGTGTTGAGATGTTTTACATACAAACAAACTGCTTAGGATGGACAGATGGAGAGTTCAAAATAAAAACAATCAGAAAAATAGTGAAGTGCACAAAACAGGTCCTCTCCCTTCAAGTGAATGGGTCACTGTCTAGCTCTGATATAAGGAAACAAGACACGTTTTACAGAAAGATAAAAAACATAATCAGTTTTCTTTTCTCTTTATAATAACATAATAATTTAAACAGATCCATAAAGCAAATATGTGTTCTATGACAAACTGCCGCTGGTGACCTGCTT
This sequence comes from Neoceratodus forsteri, assembly GCA_016271365.2. Classification (NCBI taxonomy): domain Eukaryota; kingdom Metazoa; phylum Chordata; order Ceratodontiformes; family Ceratodontidae; genus Neoceratodus; species Neoceratodus forsteri. The sequence continues at coordinate 871,838,178 of CM057458.1, read as the reverse complement.
CTTAAAACAGCCACTATTTCTAAAGTTAAACATGAATCCATCAGGCTGGCAAGAGGAATGATAGTAATAAAGACAAGTGTAAGAAGAATAAAAATGTATGTTGCATTGATGATCTTTTGAATGCCTGTCAGATGGTTATATGTGTAACATTTTTCTAGTCTAATATTTGAGTAAAAAACTGTCCACGTAATTTAAAGAACATTTAAATAACGTTAGTTTAATATGTAATAGGTTGTTCATTAAGAACCAGCTCCAAGATTATGTGGAACTAGAACATTTGTATATGCTTTGTGGAGTAAGTGTGAATATAGTGTCAGAACGTGTCGAGCTATGTGTAACTGATAACATGGGAGGCATGGGGAAACAATGGTTACACCAGTTATTTGAATGAACAGATAGTTAGTTCTGAACTTTCAGTTTGATCAGTATTTGTAATGCAGTGTTGGTAGTAAAACTGGGGAGATGGACAGCTATTGAACTTAATGTACAATAGTACTGTTACCAGTGAGGAAGGAAGATGAGATGATTAAATACTGAGCAAGCCCCCCCTCCCTCTGTACCCTTCTGGCTTCAAAGGCATTACCTGTATCTAATAGAGAGTCACCTGGAGTATTACTTCTCTGATCAGTGCATGACAATTCTGGCTATGGTCACTGCCTCCTAAAAATAAACAGAAATATATAATATGATGTCATCACCTGACACTAGACAGTAATAATTTCTTACTTTCAGTGATAGGACATATTGCAATGAGCAAACAGAACAATGGGAGCAAACGGGCCTAGTTTTGGCTTGTCTTAAAAAAAAAGCTGTGTGTCTTTCATGCTAGCTGGAATTGTAAACTGTCAACATGAAAATTGTAAATACTTCTTTGTGTTATAAAACAGGTAGGACTAATCCAGCAATCTGACTGTTCAAGAAAAAGAAAAGAAATAACCCTACATCTGTGTGCAGGACATTGCCTTTTCAGTCCTGTTGGCCAAAATTATTCTGCCACTGCTATGCTTATTCAAAAAGCAGGCAGCCCAGTGAGGGTCACATTCAAAAGGGAAAGCTTGCTTTGATTTTTTAATTCCTATGCATTCTACCTATAGTTTGGCTTAAGATTTTGTTTTAACCTAGTTTTTTTTTTGTTTTGTTTTGTTACTCATGTAACTCCCCAGAAGATTAGATGGTGCAGTCTGGGAAGTCAACTTGCAGAATGTAGCGAGAGACAGAGTCTGTGGAGAGCAAGCAGTGCATCACTGAGAGACTTGCCTCACATTACATGCATACTCCCGTGTACCTGTGTTCCTCCATTGCCTGCATTTAATCCAGTCACTCCCGAAAGAGGTGCCAGTAGCAGCAGTCCATCGAACCTGAGAGCATGATGTCAGGCAAAGACAGGCTAGAGATTTCCACCATCCTGAATGTGAGTTGTACCTCCCTTGACATGGGCCCCCCTTCTGGATGTCACCCTCAGGTGCCTGTCCCATCCTAAAAAAAAAAAAAAAGTCAGAAGCATTATAGGTAAAGATTTAGTACTGTAGCAATTGTGTGACTAATAATCTAACTGATGCCTAAGGGGAAGATCAAAACAAACATGATGGGGAGTGGTGCAATGAAGTAGCTGTGTAGTGGCAGTCTTCGGGGAGATATTCTGGAGCCTGTAGTGGCGTCCCAGCTGCAGGCATCTCTCTGGGTTGAGGAAGGAGGTTGTTCATCTCCAGGCCAATTTGGCCAGGGTTCAGAAGGCCTCCACTCCCAGGCAGGGACCAACAAGTCCACACCCACCACCTCAGAAGATGCCAGTAATGAGGGGTGGTAGGATAAAGGTGGGCACAGGGAGGGGGAGGGAGGGGGAGGAGGTACATCCAACCTGAAATTCCATTCCGCAACTCCTATGCCATTCTGGCATGGTGGGACTATTTAGAGGATCCCACAGTGGTGGTCAAGGTAGATGCAGGGATCCTCTGCAGTGGAGATCCCCAGAGGGGATGGCATGGGTCCCCAGAGGAGAAGGAAGCATCTCCAAATGGGGGACACTATTATTAGGGGGTAGTCCTGGGGATGGCAAACAGGGAGGTCAGGTGCCTACCTGGAGCCATGGTGTGGGAGGATGGGAAGTGAATCCAAAGGATTGCTGTGACAGCAAGATGGGAAGGTGAGCTAGATGTCATTGTCCACCTGAGGACAAATGAACTGGCTGGGGATGAGATGTGGGCAGTGCAGAGGGAGTTCATGGAGTTGGGAGGGGTCTTAGACAGGTGGCACGCATGGTAACTTTATCGGAAGTGTTACCTGTCTATGGCATGGGTGATGCCAGAGTGCTCTGTACCAAGGGATTCAATGAATGGCTGAAAAACAGATGCAGAGCTGAGGGATTTGGCTTCATCGGGGACTGGGGGACCACCCGGAGAGCTGCAGACTTGTACAGCATGGATGGCATGCATCCATCAGGTGGAAGAACCAGAATCCTCAGTAAGAGGTTTAAATGTTTTATTGGCAAGCATTTAAACTAACCAAGGGGGCGGGGTGGCAGAGGTAAGCAGGGAAAACGAAAAGCCCTCCCCATCACAAGTTAAGGTAGACAAACAAAAGAACACTAGGGTTGAGGAATCAATGAAAGAATCCATAAATGCAGGTAAAGTCAAAGAAGGCATAGAGAGAAGGTATAGGGACAAGAAGGGAGCTGGTATAGATGAAGGCAGCACAACATGGAAAGTCATGTGTACAAATGCCCATAGCCTAAGAAACAAGATCCCAGATCAAGCAGTCTTTATGGCAGAGGAAGACTTGGACATTGTCATGGTCACTAAAACAGAGTACACGAGTAAACATGATTGGGATGTTACCATACCAGGGTACACCATCTTCAGGAGAGACAGGGAGGGGTCAAGGGGGGAGGGGGTAGCTATCTACATCAGGGTAGGGATCAAGACAATGGAGTTAAGGAGAAGAAAAGAAGGGGAGGAAGCATAATGTGTCACCTTAGAGACAGGAAATGGCACCACCATCTGCATAGGAGTTGTCTACAGACCTCCAGCACAGGGGGAGGAAATAGATTGGGTATTAATGGAAACCATCCACAAAACTGCAGAAAAAGGGGAGGTGTTGCTGATGGGGAACCTGAACATGCCAGATGTTTACTGGAACACCAGTACTGTAGCCACTACCAGGAGCAGAGACATCCTGGATGCCCTGCAGAGGGCATGCCTCAGGCAGTTAGTGATGAAACTCACCTGGAAGGGAGCAGTATTAGACCTGGTCCTAACAAATGGTAACAGAATAACAGACCTATCTGTGGCAGCCATCTAGGGTCCAGTGATCACCATACAGTGTGGTTTAAAGAGCTGCTGACACCTTAAAAACATTTTGAAAAACATAAAAAATATTGTAGGTACAATGCAGCTTCTATTCCATGTATATTCTAAAGGATCTTCCTCCCCAGTATTTAATACTCAGGACATCTGCATGAATACATGATCTTTATCCCTCAAGGTTCATCTACCTCTATAATTGACACTTCAAGTCATAATCATCTATTGTGGCAACACAGTTTGTTGCTATGGAAGTAACTGTGCTGTCACAAGCAGTGCATTATGATCTCAGGTGGGGGAGACAGCAACAGGAATTGATGAACTTTTCAGGAGTAAAGATCCTATTTTCATGCAAATAACTTCAGAATTCAATAATAGGGAGGGGTACAGAACTAATGTGAAATATAAGTTGGACGGCATCTAAATATTATGATTTGGTAAAGTTTTCCTGAAGGTGTCAGCAGCTCTTTAAGGTGAGGACAGGGGTAGAGTCAAGATGGACAAAAGTAAGGGTCATAGTTTGTAAGAGACACAACTTTGCTAAAATGGGGGAACACCTCAAGGAAATTCTGGCAATGAGGGAGGCGAGGGGCGTAGAGGAACAGTGGGAAAAACTTAAAGGGACCATAGCGCAGGCAACAAGCCTCTGTGTAAAGCTAGTAAACAAAGCAAAAAGAAAGAAAAAACATTATGGTTTTCAAAAGAAGTGGCAGGAAAGGTTAGAGAGAAAACAGGCTTTCAAAAAGTGCAAGGAAACACAGTAGGCAGGAGACAGGGAACAGTATCAGGCAAAAAAGAAGGAGATGGGAAGGTAGTCAGGAGTGCAAAGGCACAAACTAAAGAAAGACTAGCCCAATCAATAAACAAAGGTGTCAAAACCTTCTGCAGGTATATTAGGGAAAGGAAAAAGGACAAGCGAGTGATTGTGAGGCTTAATGGGGGGGGGGAATGTGTAGAGGGGCCTAGAAAAAGCAAAAATTCTAAATGAATACTTCTGCTCAGTATTCACAAAAGACGGGGAAGGGGAGGGATCAAAAATAGTGGTAGAAACATACATGGAGGAGAGGTGGACACCAGTCCATTCATGGAGGAGCAAATCCAAAAGGAACTCTCAAGACTAAAAGTGGACAAGGCAATGTGGCCAGATGGGATGCATCCCAGAATACTGAAGGAGCTCACAGGAGCACTAGGAGCACCACTATTCAACAAATCACTGGAGGAAGGAGTGGTGCCAAAAGACTGGAGGATGGCACATGCGGCACCACTACACAATAGTTTGAGCAAGTTGGAAGCTGAGCATTACAGGCCAGTTAGTTTGACCTCAGTGGTGGGGAAAATAATTGAGTCCATGCTGAAGGAAAGGATTGTGGCATATCTTGAGGTCAGTGGGTCACAAGACCCGAGGAAACAAGGATTCACAGCAGATAGATCTTGTCAAACTAATCTGATAGATTTCTTTGACTGCGTAACCAGGGTGTTAGATCAAGGAGGGGCAGGAGACATGGCTTATCTAGATTTTAGCAAAGACATTTGACACTGTCCCACACAGGAGGTCTATAAACAAGCTGGGCAGTATGGAAGTGGGACCAGAGGTGGTGAATTGGGTTAGACATTGGCTGAGTAACAGGACACAGAGGGTGGTGGTTAGCAGAGTTAAATCCAGGGAGAGGGGGGCTTCAGTTTCAGTTTATTGTAGGAAAACTCCATTGAGCAGGCTCATTCAGAAGGAGGTCCTATACACATAACAACAATTTACAGAAGGACATGTACAACAAATAAGGGATATACATACTCAATAGTAGGACAGAGAACATAATAGCAACTTACATTAAAACAACTGCATCAACTGAAAGAACAGAACTGTTAAATTATTTTTATATGGTGTACATATGTGATGGGGAAAAATAAACATAAAAAATTCTGGAATATGCAGTTGACCCATGGGACTAACCTTGTGGCTGGAGCATGGGTTGGGTTGCCTCACTGGTAGGGCATTGGGGAACTGTGGCTATAGGGTGACAGGACCCTGGTTGCCCTTGGGTGCTCTCCAAGTGGAGACCGTATGGTATCCCTTTGGGGGCCCTGCTTTTTCCGGGGCATGTCGTGCTTCCCTGCTGTGGTCATTGAGGTGGGCCTCATTGCAGGTAGAATTGCTGCTTACAATGAGTTTTATTATTTGGTCTGTGAAGAAAGAACTGCTCCAGGGAATGGTGGAGGATAGACTGTCCATTACTGCCTCTTAGTTTATTCTGGTTGGAGGTAGGAAGAGTACCTTCTTGTAAACTTTTATTTCACTGCTTCTGCGTTCTGGATGAAATGCTGGAGTGAGAGCCTGGCATTTTTTTTGGACATTAAAAAATTATTGCTTGTTGGGGGTGAGAGACTCAGTGAAGCATAATTACAGCTGGATTATTGATTGTATCTGATTATATTATCACTATCTTAATTTGAGAGGGAGGTTTACTGCTAGCTTATTAGACTGAGTGATTATTTTAAATTGAGGTGGGGGTGGAGTTGGGTTTTTTAACAGTATTTGTTTGATTTCTTTGTATTTGGGTTTTGTTTTGGGGTATGTGGGGGTGGTTGTTCTGACTTTTGTTAGTATGGGTTGGCATGTTCCTCTCGTGGTCAGGTGCTACTCCCTCTCTGAGCTCCAGGACCTCTGCCCCTTAAATTGTCCTCCACTGCCCACATCAGTTTATGAACACTGTAGGGCTCTGGTGATAGATGCTAGGAGGTGTGTGGGGGGGTCCTGGAGGAGGGAAAGAGCTGGGTGGCCGGATTGGGGTAGTGAGGACTAGGGGATGCCCTTAAGTGAAATGGGTCCCAGAGTGAGTTTCGCCTTGCTTGGTATCCATACTCAAAGGCTCTGTGGTTAGTGGGCCAGTCATACAGTTGGCCTTGGAGTCTCACCCTATTCAAACAGTGTTGTGCAATGCCAGATCCATCAAAAACAAGATGGCTATTATTGTCGATCTTGTTGGGTCATCGGAGATGGCTTGCATCACTGAAACCTGGCTGGATGAAAATGCTGGTGCCATTTTGGAATCAGCAATGCTGACTGGGTTCTCAGTGATACAATGTTCGAGGCTGGATCACAGGGTCGGGGGTATTACAATATGTTTTAGATAGGAATTGGACTTTATAGCTGTACCTTTTGGGGGGCCCAAATCCTTTGAGTATATGGTGGTCACAGGTGTGAGGTGCAGGATTTTTCTTGTCTACCATCCACCCAGGGGTGAGAAGCAATTCCTGCAGAAAGTCATGGAATTCATTATCGACATGGTGTTGGAGTCTCCCGGGTTGATGGTGCTGGGTGACTTCAATGCTTGGGTTGAAGACAAACTTTATCAGTTTGGTCAGGACTTCCTCCAACTTATGAACTTGTTGGGGTTCACACAGGCAGTTGCTTCTGTGACCCATAATTTTGATCACTCATTGGACCTGGTCTTCTTGCTGGGGATGGAGGCCTCTGAGTTGCTGGTGGAACCAGTCGGGTGGTTAGACCATCACACTATATGGTTCTATTTCCATGGTCCCCCATATGGGCCTGCCCCTGTGGAGATGGTCCAGTATCGCCCCTTGAGGGGTGTGACTCCAAATGTCCAACTGGCAGTGCTGAACCTATCAGGATTACCGAGTGCAAGCATGGGTCTGGAGAACCTATTAATGGCCTGTGAGAGGGCTGTGACGGGGGATCTAGATGCTATTGCTCCTGTTCATGTTTGTCCTCTCACTCTTCATCATCAGTCCTCTTGGTTTGATGGTATCAGAGGGAGTTGAGTTGAGTTGGTTGAAGGATGGAATGATGCTGGCAGAAATCAGACCATGATGCTGACAAATGTAGATTGATAAACCATTATAGGGACTATCAATCAGCAATCTCTCATAAGAAGGCAGAGTTCCTATCTGGGGAGATTGCTGCAGGACAGACTGTGCAATCCAGCCTGTCTGCAAGTTCAAAGAGTGTTTTCACAGGAAAAGTTTGAGGAGTTTGCTCACATCTTTGTTGATAAGGTGGCTGATATCAGGTCTGAGATTCAATTGGCTCACTCTATCAAGGGTAACGGCAGTCGGTGTGAGGTTACTCCTCCTCAGTTTTGTTGGACTGACTTTGACTGGCTCGAGATCATTGAGGTCATGTGGATCGTCCAGAGTATGCAGCTGACCTGCTGTAGTTTGGATCTGGGCCCAACTCGCCTCTTAATGGAGTGTCTTAATCTTATCAGCCTAGTCCTTGCAGAGATAGTCTGAAGTTTGTTAGAGTCAGGTGAGTTTCTGGACTCCCTGAAGGAGGTGGCGGTGACACCCCTCCTTAAGAAATCCTCTCTCAATCCGGACTGCCCTGTTCCAAAAACCACCTCCAAAAACCATCTCAAGCAGAGTGCTACCCCATGGAAACCTTACTAAACTCAAGACCTGTCTTTTACAGCAAGACTGGTCCCCAATATACAATACTCTAGATGTTGATGCAGCCCTAGATTATTTTGTCACAACTTTCAACACTGCCTGTGACACCCACGCCACTGTGAAAAAGCGTAAATCAAAGCGCCTCAAATCCCTGGCTCACGGCCAAACCACTGGCCCAACTCAAAGCTCGGGACCACATCTGGGCCATAGCCAGAGCCACAGGCTCCTTGATGGATATCCAGAAGTATAAACAGGCACAAAACCAATGTACCAAACAAATCCGACTAATGAAGAGCTCCTATTTCAAAAATGCCCTCGCAAACTCCTGGGGTGACGGGAGATGATTCTGGGACAACATCAGAAATATCACGGGTAAGCAGTCCAAATCCTCTCCCACTATAATGACTGTCGATGGAACCACTACCCTAGACCCAATGGTCATGGCAAAGGCCTTAAATAAAACTTTCACTGACCTCAGTGGGGTCCTCCCGCCGAACTTCTTCTCTGACACGGACTCTCCAAAACCAACATCTCCTACTGCCTCAGTTGACCAACTGCTTTTCCACTTCAAAATAGTTAAGGCACATGAAGCCTACAAATATATAAAACAGGCTATCTCTAAATCCAGAGCAAGCAGTGATACTATTGATCTTAAAATTATGTCCCTTACCCTGGAAGAGGTGGTGCACCCACTCACCAAAATGTTCAATCTCTCCCTCTGCCTTAGTTAATTTCCCAGCAAATGGAAGTCTGCTATAGTCACACCAGTGTTCAAAAGTGGTGATAAGTCCCTACCAGGAAACTATCGGCCTATATCTATACTTCCACCCCTCTCCAAGGCTCTCGAATGCATTGTGGCTGACCAACTCTCAGACTACCTGCATAAGTATAACATACTCTTCTTGCAGCAACATGGATTTAGGAAAGGACACAGTACGTCGACCACCCTACTGGAATTCTCAGGAGAAATTCACACTGCCTTGGACAAAGGATATCAAACCGGAGCTGTTTTCATTGACCTAACAAAGGCATTTGATACTGTTCACCATGGCTTACTTATCACACAACTACACAGTCTTGGGCTCTGAGAAGGACCAGGTGCCTGGGTTAAAAGTTACATGGCCTAATGCTCTCAATCAGTAAAAATCTTAGAAGTTCTCTCAGACTCAAAACCGGTCCTCTCAGGTGTTCCACAAGGGCCAATCCTGGGCCCCCTCCTTTTCAGCCTTTTCCTAAACTCACTCCCCAAATCCTGCCCAGAACAAATAATCCTTTATGTTGATGATGCCATGATTCTCTCCTCTCATAAGGACCCGAAACCCTTACTCCAGAGCCTGCAACTTGCTTTCTCCAATGTTGAAAAGTGGTTCCTAGATCACAAGCTGGTCCTAAATCACAAAAAAACAAAATCCATGCTTTTCTCCAGTCCACAAAACAGAAAAAGACAAATTCCACTTACTATCACAACATACCCAGGAAATACCCTTGAACAAGTGTCAACATTTAAATACCTTGGAATCACCTTTGATCAAGGTCTTACCTTTGCGACCCATATTGATAACATAGCGAAAATGGTGAACCAGTGCATTGGTATCCTGTTCTGAAACCGGCAATTCCTTACCCAAGCTCTGCTGAGGATTGCTATCCAAAGCTCTGTCATCTCAATCATAGACTATGGCTTAATTATCTATGGCTCTGCCACTACCTCCGCACTAAGGTGCATCACAATCACCCTAAACAAGGCATGTTGGCTGCTCACTGGAGTGCAAAGACGTACTCATACATGTGAGCTCTACACTGAAACAGGATGGTTGCAACTCTCAAATCGCATAAGGTACCTCACATGCTTGATGGCAAAAAAATCCATCTTGGGCTGCACTCCGCCATGTATCCAAGACCTACTTTGCCAAAATACCAGCATCTGTCCCACCAGAAGATCGGAACACCAGCCTCTCCAGGTCCCCAGATGCCGGACCACACAGGGCCAAAGATCTCTTGCCTATTGTGCCCTCAGCTGGTACAATGCCCTGAGCTCGCTCATTACATCCTCCACGTCACTAGGAGCTTTCAAATCTATGCTTTACTCTCACCTCTCAGCCTCTAGCTCCTGTGCCTGTCTTGACTAATGATTCTTCCCTCATGGCTGTTTTTACTGTTTTTCATCCTCCGCCTCCTCCTCTGCTCCTTTCTTGACAAAGGCATCTGAGTACCTCTAACTACTCTAAGTCTGCTCCCCTCCCCATATCTCCTCCTACTCTTCCCACCTTGACCATTCCTCCAATGTTTTGTTTTTTTCCTGTGATGTACTGTATTACACTGGCTTATTGAAACCTTTATAATTTGCTGACCATTCTATGTAACATGTCTTGTTTGTTTGTACATTGATGACGTGGAACCTTTGTAAAAAATCCATTGGCTCAAAGGTAATAATTCCTAGAACAATAAACTAAACTAAAACTAAACTAACTACAGACCAGTCTCTAACTTCCCCTTTGTGGAGAAGGTTATTGAGAAGGTGGTCTTGCTGCAACTGGAGAACCATCTCACCATCCATGAAATCTACAATCTTCTCCAGTCCAGATTTTGGAAGAAGCATAGCACAGATACTGCCATTGTTTGGGTACTCAATGATCACCTAATACTGAGAGATCAGAAGAGCCGTTCCATCTTGGTTCTTCTTTATCTCACTGCAGCATTTGACACCGTGGACTATGAGGTGCTTATGGAGCATCTGCAGTTCATTTGTGGCTTGTCTGGGATGGTTCCCAGATGGTTCCATTTCTTCCTCAAAGACAGATCTCAGAGGGTGGTGTCTGGATTTTTTCCTCTGACTCATTCTCACTGCCATATGGGGTTCTGCAGGGCTCTGTGCTGTCCCCCATGTTGTCCACACTATATATGCTGCCATTGGGAGACATGGTAAGGAGATATGGGCTGGGTTTTCACTGTTATGCAGATGATACCCAGCTCTAACTGTCATTTGTACCTGATCAGGAAAGCACTGTCTCGGTGTTTAACAACTGCCTCGCTGAGATACAGGACTGGATGAGTGACAGCTGGCTAAAGTTGAATCCTGATATGAATGAGGTGTTGGTAGTGGATCTGGGTCACCAGAGTGAGGGATTGGTGGCTGGCAGTGCCTCTGGGCTTTGGCTTGGGGGTAGCCAGCTGCTGACCTCTAAATGGATGCAAAATCTGGGTGTAATATTTGACAATGAGCTGATGCATCATTCACAGCTGTCGGCTGTTGTCAATTCCTTTTTTTATCACTTGAGGAATATTGCCTGGATTAAGCACCTTCTTCCATCTGGCAACCTTCCAACATTGATCCACACCTTTGTGACCTCCTACCTTGACTAATGTAATTCCCTATACCTAGGGCTTCTGTGGACTGATATCCACCACTTGCAGCTGGAGCAGAATGCAGCAGCCAGGTTGTTGACTGGGTTATCCCAATCCAGTCATATTACACCTGTTTTGTGTGAACTGCACTGGCTTCCAGTTCAGTGGCGGATCACCTTCAAGGTCAGTGTGCTGACCTATAAAGCCCTAAATGAAGAGGGACTGGGCTACCTGCAAAAGCTACTGTATCCTTACTGCCCCCCCAACCACTCTGTTCTGCTGATGAGAGATTGCTAGAGGTTCCCAAGGTTCGACTGAAGACATGTGGGTCCTTGACTTTTATATTTGTGGCCCCCACCCTGTGGAACTCTCCACCTTGTCAGATACGAAAGTGCTTGACTGTGAAGAGCTTTAAAACTGCTCTGAAAACATATTTGTTAGAACTTGCTTTTTTGTGATACTGTTTAATGGCTGTTATTTGTGCTGGGAATACAGTTTGTATGTTTTAATTATTGAATTGTAATTGTTAGGGCACTATGATCTTTTGGAATAGTGCCTTTTTTATAAATAAAGATGAATTGAATTGAATTAAAATAAAAACAGACTTGGAGTGTTACATGATACAAGAACATAATCATCATGGCAAACTAAGTGTGTGGAGAAAAACAGTGACTTGGATAAGTGTAGAAGGGGGGAGGAGTGAGAAGGGTAAGTAGGAAGTAGGTAGGTAGGATGTAGGCCAGTCATAGAAAAGGAAGATTTTTTCACAAAAGATGGCTGGAGCTGGAAAGGGAGAGAGGTGAAGGGGTGGGTGAGATACAGGGTGAGGAGGTTAACAAGATATAGGGGACAGGGAGGGAACAGGGTAAGGGGTGAGGGAAGGGAGAGAGGTCAGGATGTGGAACAAGAAGAGCACAAGTTGGGAGAGTATTAATGACTGTTACATATGGCGTTAAGCTTGCTGGCCATCAGGGCTTTATAAAAGTTAATTGTGATGACACTAGTAAGTTTGAGGATGGATTGAAGGAGATTCCAGATGGTGGGTAGATCATTGGAGATAGCCCTTTTGCCAAAGTTCGTACATGTCTTAGGAGTGTCAAGGAGGATGAAGTCAGACTTCCTTAAGGAGTAAGCACTATGAGACATGTGGATAAGGTAGGATATGCATCCTGGGAGTTTGTTAAACAGGATTTTTAGTGTCCATGTACCTAGGTGGGTCAGACTTCTTGTTGCTAAAGACGTCCAACTACTGAAGTATACAAGTCACAGTGATGGGTTTGAGGAGGCGCATTTGTGATAAAGTGCAAAGCACAGTGATATAAGACGTCCAATTTATGCAAACTGGAAGCAGAGATTCAGCCAAAAATAATGTTGCTTTAGTCAAGAAGTGGTAGAAACGTGGCTTGTACAAGCTTAACTCTAACACTGGATGGAAAGAGGGTCTTGTTTCGGAAAAAGAACGCAAGTCTGGATTTGAGTTTACTAGTAAGATTTTTGATGTGAACATTGAAGGTAAGTTTATTGTCAAGCCACATGCCAAGGTATTTAAATTTGTTTCCCACCATCAGGCATTCTCCAAAGGTGGTGATAATAGGTATGGCTTGTTTAACTTGTGCTAGAGGTGGGGGAAGGGTGATTGCTATGGTTGAAAAACATGTTTTTGATCTTTTTTGCATTTAGCAGCAGCTTGGCATGGATGAAGTTTTGTTCCAGCTTGATGAAGTTGTCTTGACGTTCCTTGTAGGCTTTGGGCAGCATTGGTTTAGACATGTTCAAAACTGTGTCATCTGTGAAGAAGTGTAGTTTGGACTTGACAATTTTAGAATAAAGGGTATTGATATATATAGAAAAAAGGATGGTGCCTAAGATGGATCCCTGCAGGTTGTCCCATGAGATAGGCAGAGTAGGCCCTCAGCCTTGACTTTTTGGATGTGACCAGAGAGATAGCTGGTGATTGATTGTACTGAAGTTGCCGAGACTCCTAAATTTTTGAGGCTATGAAGGATGAGATTGTGATCCACAGTATTGAATGCCTTACTGAGGTCAAAGAAGATGGTGCTAGTGATCAGTTTGGAATCATGTGCTGTAATCCAGTCTTTAGTGACTTTGGCAAGCATGTAAATGGTACTGTGGTTTTTCCTAAATCTGAACTGATCAGGGTTGAGCATAGAATATTTTTTGATGTACTCTTTAAGTTAGGTAAAAATTATTCATCCGAGGATTTTGGAGAGGATAGGAAGGATGGAAATGGGCCTATAATTATTCACATCGAAAGGGTTCCTGGATTTGAATAGTGGAAGAACACTGTCAGATTTCCAGCAAGATGGTACAGTTTCAGAGGCTATCAACAGATTGAATATGTGAAGTACAGGGACTGCAAGATAGTGATGGCCCAGTCTGAGGAAGAATGGCTCAATTTCATCAGCAGCACCACTCTTGTATCCAATTTTTTAAGATGGTCTTCCATTTCCTTGAAGGAGACTGTCCTGAGTTGGAAGGGGTGTGGTGAGGAGGGGTTGGGGGAGGGACTGAAGTCAGGAAGGGGACTGTTCAGCCCAGCATATGGAGAGGAGTCAAAAGGAAGCCCTGTAGTTTAAAAATGGGTGTTCAGCTCTTCTAAAATTCATGAGGGTTCATCGATTGAGACTCTGTTAGCACATATTTTGGCAGAAATGGAAGGATCAGATTTCAGTCCTTCAATAGCCTTAATGATTTGCCATGTCATAGCAGAAATTCTTTTGGCTTGTTCTAGGGACACAGTATAGAAATTGGATTTGGCAGTGTGTACAAGTCTGATGCATGCATTCCTTGTGGCATGAAAAATATTCCAATCAGATGGGGACTTGGTGTACCTTGCACAGTCCCAGAGCTTATCGCAGTTGGAAAGTGCCGCTTTAAGGTCAGGCATGAACCAGGGATTGGATGACGTAACAAACTCTGGTTCATATGAAGGGGGCATGTTTATTTGCCAGCTGTGTTAACTGGTCATTAAATAACTCGACAGCCTCATCAATAGACCGCGATAGATAGAGGCTTTGCCAGTTTAGACTGTTTAAATCAGACAGGTAGAGATTAGGCTTGAATTTATGGAAGGAGAACTTTGTGATGAGTCTGAGTGAAAATGGGACCACTTTATGTGCTCTTACACAGCCCACTATCCCATGGTCACGTTGGTCATTGTGGAACATGGTGGCATTGCAAGATTTTATGTGGGTGGTTTGTCAAAATTACATTCAGAATGGAGCTATTCGCAGTTTTTTGTGTTAGTCTTTGTAGGTCCGATGACGAGTTGAGCCAGGCTGAGTTCATCACAAAGGTCTTTGAGATTGTTAGATCTGTGGGATAGCCAATCCATATTTAAGTCCCCAAGGATGATGGTTTCAATGTTGCCTTGGGAGACAAAGAAACTTAAGGTTTGTATTATATCATAGCAGGAGGCCTGTAACAGCCAAAGATGTTACTAGACTATGATAAGGGCAGGTTTATTTTAGGGAAACAAGTTCAAATTATTTGGGCTTGGTGATGCTTATTATAACAGAGACAATGAACTTGACCTTGGTGTAGATGACCACTCCACCTCCCCTGGACACTCTCTATGCCTTAAAGTATTTATAGTGCAGGAGTGCAATTTGTTTATCCAGAATGGCTTGTTTAAGCCAGGATTCTGAGATAACAATGATGTCAGGGGTGGTATGGGTGGCTCATGCTAGCAATTGGTCAAGCTTATTAATAAGGGGGTGACCAGCAGGGTGCCATGTGACTCAGAGCTAGGGATGGCTCTCTTCAATGTCTTCATTAGTGACATTGCAGAGGGGCTGGAAGGGAAGATAATCCTCTTTGCAGATGACATCAAGATCTGCAATAGGGTGAACACTTCAGACAGGGCAGAACGAATCAGAAGAGACCTAGTCAAGTTGGAGGAATGGTCAAGAGTGTTGGCAGCTTAAATTCAATGCAAAGAAGTGAAAAGTCATGCTCTTGAGGCACAGGAATCATAGACAGGAATACACAAAAGGGGGGTGGAACTAACTAAAACAAAACTGGAAAGTAACCTGCAGGTACTCATAACTGATGACCTAAAAGTAGCCAAGCAGTGTGAGAAGGCAGTGGGGAGGGCCAGTGGGATGCTGGGGTGCATAGGGAGAGGCATTACCAGTAGAAAACAGGAGGTGGTGATGCCACTGTACAGACAATTGGTGAGGCCACATCTGGAATACTGTTTTCAGTTCTGTAGGCCACATCTATATAAGGACTTAGAATGGATTCGTTCCAGAGAAGAGCAATGAAAATGTTGATGAGAATGCACCATAAACCATATGAAGAAAGACTGAAAGACCTCAGTATGTATTCTGTTGAGGAAAGGAGGGAGAGGGGGATATGATAGAGACATTTAAATAACTCAAGGGGATAAACAAGGTACAGGAAGGCAGCATTTTCCAAAAGAAGAGATGTGTAAGAACAAGAGGTCACAATATGAGGATGGGGGGGACTCAGGGGAAATGTGAGGAAATACTTTTTCATAGAAAGGAAGATCGATGCATGGAACAGCCTCCCTGCAGAGGTTGTGGGGCCAAAAACAGTGAGTGAATTCAAGAATGCATAGGATAGACAGAAGGCATAGTGGGGGGGTCACGTGATGTGCTGAGTCGGGTTAGACGTCTTCCAAGTTGCTCCTAGGCCCGAGCTCTTAATTTAATATTTTTTTGCCGAGAGTCTGGTTAACCAGGAGCAAACAGTATCTGGTGGTATGCGTCTAAGCATACGGACGAATCAAGCACGCAATTTTGGGAAAATACCAGGTGCTACAGTTATTCGGTTCGGGTCGAGATGCACGCTATCGGGAAGGGCGATAGATGAGATGGGAAGCAGCAATGGAGCCTGAGGTCACGGAACTGCTCACGGCGAGGTCCCTTGCATCCAAAGGGCCTGAGCCACAATCCCCCACCCCTACAGAGCCAGAAGGAGAGATCAGTGGGGGGGGGGCTGCGGGTCAGACCAGCGAGGACCTGTAGGACATTAAGAGATTACTACAGGGCCTGGTGGCAGATTTTGCAGCGGTGAAGCCTGCGCTGCAGTCCCTAGCACAGCGAATGAGGGACGCAGAGGCTAGGATTGCCTCTCAGGAGAGAAAGTCGGTGGCTTTGGAACAAGAATTAATCGTGGCAAAAAAACAAATCAAGAGGCTGGAGGATCGAATTGAGGACCAGGAATCGAGAAGTAGAAGAAATAATTTGATTGTGGCCGGGTTGCCAGAAAGATCAGAAGGGGCGGACTGTGTCTCCTTCATGCAAGACTTGCTCCTTAAGTTATTGGGCCAGTCACCCTTTGGAGAAGCATATAATCTAGAGAGGGCCCACAGGGCATTGAGGGAGATACTCCCACCGGGTGCTAGGCCCAGGGTGATCATAATGAGATTTCTTAATTTCAAAGAAAAGATGCATGTGCTGTGGAAAGCGAGGCAACTTAAATCTCTTCAGTGGAATGGGGCGACTCTCTGGATGTTTCAAGATCAAACTTCCTCAGTCAGGGGAAAAACAGAGGGAGTACATAGAGATCAAGAAGAAGCTCTATTTGGCGGGCATTAAATTCCGCCTGCAGTATCCAGCAACGTTGTTGGTGAGACTACAATCAGGTGAAAAGCGGTACCTGACTACGAGGGATGCACTGGAAAATTTGTGCTCCGAGCTTCCTAATTTATTCAAGTCCCAGTCCTGAGGTGGAATTCATACTTGCAGCGGTGGCACACCCAATACATGAGGACTAGAGGAGCACAGACTTTACGTGATGTTTGCGTGTTGAAATATTGATTATTTACCTCTCTCTGGTATTTTCAATCTTAAGGGTGGGACTTGGTTTGGCTGTATCTAGCTGGCCAGATTTGTATGGGGGTATCATAAGGTCTGGTTTAAGGGCCTCTGAGATATGGCTCGGGTTTGTTCGATTTTAATTCTGGGGGTACTCCTGGATCGCATTATACCAAGTTCCATACTAGGACTGTATGGCTGGACTTCTTTCATAATTGGATGAAATAATACTAAATGGAGCTATTTTTGGTGGGACTAGTTTTATTCAAGATCTTCTTTGATCATGATTTTGCAAATCCTGGGACCGGAGATAATATTTGTGATTCAGTACGGTATAATAAGAAAATTGGTGAGGGGTGGATGATTACGGGACTTACAGACTCTGGCTAGGATAGGGTCTGGGAAATAGGGCGGAGGTACTGGAGGGAGGTTCATCCATGACCGGAAAACTTCTAGGAGGTCGATCGGAGGATTGGGGGCAGGGGGGGGCAGGGGGTTTTGGGGGGTTGGTATAGGGCGAGAGAGAGAGTCCTCGGTGGGAATAACAAGGGAAGCCTGAATGGGGAGGGCAGGGAATTTGGTTATATACGATGTCACTTTTTTCTTTTATTTCTTGATTTGAGGAAGGATGAGTCGTGTTATCATAACATCGTGGAATGTTAAAGGTCTTAGGGGTAGACGAAAAGAATGGTAATCCTGAGACATATTAAATACTTGGCGCCTACATAGTGCCTCTGCAGGACACCCACCTTTAACAGAGGAATTAGCTTTCTGAAGAAACTATGGGTGGGCCAGGTTTTTGGTCAGGGTAGGAAAGGCATCAGGAGGGTGGCGTTTTGATTGGTACCAATTGTCCTTCAAGGTGGAGCAAGTGTTCCTAAGGGAAGATGGTAGGGGCTCTATTTGTTTGGGGCTCTAGCGGGTAAGTCGATTTCTTTGGCCTCTATTTATGGTCCCACCCCACCATCGGAAGATTTTTCCATGGTGAAAAAGATTTGGCTGCTATATCTACAGATTTTCTTATCTTGGCTGGGGACTGGAACGTATGCCACAGTAATTTAGAAGACAGGACGCCCTGAGTAGGCCCCCTAATAAGGCGAGGTTGCTTTAAAGAGGATGATGGAGGTGCTTGCTCTAGTGGATCCGGGTAAGACCCATTCGAAGAAGGGCAGCGTTATGACCTTTTTCGCCCCATAGGATTCATTCTCGTATTGACTTTTTTTTGGTCAGTGGTCCTGTTCTTCGGGAGGTGGTAGATATGATGACAGGGGCGAGGGTCCTCTCGGATCATTCCCCCGTCTCTTTGTTATGGGAACCAACCCCAGTTCCCCCTAGGTTACCTAGATGGAGACTGAATGATTCCCTACTTCTTGAGCCTGTGATACAGGGTGAGCTGGAGGAGGCCTTGAAGGGATTTATTCAGTCTCAATTACCATCTTTGCAAGATTATAAGCTGGCCTGGCCGGCGTGTAAGGTCTTATATGCCGGAGCATTTCAGGCTTTTGCAGCTAGGAGGAATAAATTGAGGAAGGCAAAGGAAGAATTTATTATGGGGGTGATAGAATCGTTATCTCCCTTGGAGGGTTCCTCGAGTGAAATTGATTTAGAACTTAAATCTCTATGGGCGGAATGGGCGGATTTATGTTATGGTAGAGTGCAATACTGGTTGGAGAAGATTCAGGCTAAATATCTCTTGCAGGGGGATGTTCCGGGCCGTTTATTAGCAGCTAGGATTAGGGAATGGGAAGCTAGTAGAACCATCACTTCTATATGGCATGGGGGGGAGCTGCTAACAGATCCTCAAAAAATGGCGGATGCATTCGCATCCTATTTTACAGACTTGTATGGGTCTGGAAATACGGTAGGAGAAGAGGAAATTAAGGTTTTTCTTGATGGAATATCCCTCCCTTTGCTAGGGGAGGTTCAGGCTAAGGCGCTAGCGGCTCCTATTAGGGAAAAGGAGATATTGGAGGTGGTACAATCCTTGCCCTCTGGCAAGACACCAGGTCCAGACGGTCTTACAGCCAAATTCTACCAATCACACATCAAGACTATACTGCCACTTTTGTTAGAGTTTTATAACATTATTATGCAGGAGGGGCTGCCACATCCCGCATTATACCAGGCATATATATCTCTGATACCTAAACCGGATAAACCTAGGGATAGGATGGACAGATACATGTCCCATAGCTTTAATGAATCAAGATATCAAGATACTAAGGAGGATTCTGGCCAACAGAATTTTGGGCATTGCCCCAAATTTAATCAGTGAAGATCAGGTGGGATTTATGCCAGGGAGGGGAGCTCAAGATGCTCTTAGGAAATTACACCATATTCTTAGTTATGCCCCGGACTCCCAGCTATCGATAGCCTTGATATCTTTAGACGCTGAAAAGGCGTTCGATAGGGTCTCGCACAGTTTTCTGTTTGCTACAATGCGGAAGATGGGGTTTCCAGAGGGTTTGCTTAAAGGTATTAAACACTTGTATGCTATTCCAATGGCTAAGATACTGTGCAATGGGTACAGCTCATGAGAAATAATGTTGAAAAATGGGACAAGGCAAGGATGTCCTTTGTCACCGATACTATTTAATATTTATTTGGAGCCCCTCTTAAGAGCTATAAATGGAGATAAACTAATAAAAGGGGTAAATTTAGGGGGGAGAGAGCTTAAACTGTCGGTTTTCGCTGACGATATCTTGTTGCATTTAGAAGACCCGGCCCCTAGTTTTGAAAGAGTAATGGTTTTAATAGGCCGTTTTTCAGAGGTGGCAAACTATAAATTGAACTTAACCAAAACTCAGGTTCTTCCTCTGACCCCGTATGTATTTAGGGTGGATTTTGCTCCCTGGAATCTTCAATGGAGGTCGGATGAGATCAAATACTTGGGTATACGAATTTTAACAGACAGTGAGAAGGGGGCTGAGGCGAATATGGAAGGAGTGCTTTCGGTAGTCAGAGGAGACGTAATGAGGTGGAACAAACTCCCTCTGAACTTTATGGCTAGACTTGGCCTTATTAAGATGAACTTATTGCCTAGGCTGTTATATCCTTTATATATTGCCCCCTATGTTTTTCAGGCTACTTGGTTCAGGGTTATCAGGAAACTTATTTCTGATTTTTTATGGAATCATAAACCTCCTAGGAAGAAATATAGGTTGTTAGTCTTACCTCAGTCAATGGGTGGGATTAAACTGCCTGATCTCCAAGTATACTATGTGGCAGGACAATTGGGTCTTATGCTTTGATGGGTTAGGGAGATAGAGGGGGAAGTATATACACCAACGTGGTTGCAAATGGAGCGACAATTGCTGAAAGAGCGGGGTTTTTCATCAGAGTCGCTGCTGTATGCAAATTTTGCGAAAGAATTTATCAAAGGGAGGGGGAACCCAATTGGGAAATCCTTGAGTGCGTGGTGTTTTTTTCTTACCCCTGCACAGAGGAAGGCCCAAGTAAGAGCTTGGGACCAACCCCTGGTGGGCAACCCTACCTTTAAGCTGGGAGGCCAGATGGTTAGTGTGAGGGGCCATCCAGGTGAGGGACCTTAAGGTGAGGATTTTATTCAAGGTGGAAAGGTTTTATGCCATCCTGGATGATGGGACTGCCCTTCTTTAAAAGATTGCAATTATCGAGTTTGTTGAGGGGTGGGGAAAGAGTTGGAGGGTACACAGATGGTCTAGTCACTTGGGACTCTATGAAGGGGGTAAACTCGAAGGCAAATGTTCTTTCTCAAATTTATAGAGTCCTGGTGGAGGTTAA
Organism: Neoceratodus forsteri; assembly: GCA_016271365.2. Lineage (NCBI taxonomy): Eukaryota > Metazoa > Chordata > Ceratodontiformes > Ceratodontidae > Neoceratodus > Neoceratodus forsteri. The sequence continues at coordinate 871,817,561 of CM057458.1, read as the reverse complement.
TAGTCCGCCTTCACCCCTACAGGTATCATGCTGGGACAGGACAATGGCTTCCAGGACGCTTGCTTGGGATTCAATCTGGAAAACCCATAAGTTTATCCCAATTCCTAAACTCAGGATTATGCAATTTTTTATTGTCTCTAACCTATACTTTACCCCGGCAAAGCTATGTGACAGGAAACTGAGACAGACTGACCTCTGTTTCAGATGTGGGACAGGGATAGGAGACCTATTGCATGTGATGTGGGAATGCTGCAGAATTTCGACCTTGTGGTCTGGAATTAGACAGCGGATGGACCCCTGTCTGAACTATTCAGACTATATTACTCCAGAGGTCTGTGTTCTGGGGGATTTCTCAGAGGTGTCAGGTGTTCTGCCCAAGTTTCACCTAGTGTTGATGTCTGCATTAGTGAAGTCCTTTGTGGTTCAGCATTGGAAGGATGATCAGGAGTATACTTACTCACAATGGGTACGTGATTTGGTAGTCTCTTTGGGCAGATTAAGGAGACAGTTCTGGGGGAAAGGGAACAGTAGCTTATTTGCTAAGAGGTGGTCTCCTTTGGAAACAATTTATATGCTGCAAAGACCTCTGTAGGTCCGTCTGTCAGGCTCAGAGGTGTAGGAGCTTAGTCTTTTTTACTTTTTTGGAAGGAGGAGGAATTAATTAGCGACCCTCCTCTCTTTTCCTTTTTTCTCTCCTTCGCTTCTCTTTTCTCTCTTCTCTCTATGGGTACGCATTGTAAATTAGGGTTGAGGTGCAGGTCATAAGCGATCTGACGGTACCCTTAATGAGTAGTCTAGATACGCACTCGGACCGTAGATGGGGTTGGGGACTCTCTCTCTCTCTCTCAGGGGGACATGGCAGGACTTCTTCTCGAAGTCATCAGGTGGATGGTGGTCTTTCATGTCTGGGGAGCTACTTCTTCAAACACTGCTTGGTGTGAGCTAAGGGAGTCTGTTTTCGAATGAGTTCATTTTTTCACTTTTTCCCCGTTATTGCTTCTTATATTATGTGGATTAGGAATTTGTTCTCTGTTTACTTGTTTGCATTATGTGACTGCGGGATATTCGACTGTTTGGGAATGTGAATTGTATTTCAGCTATGGAAGACCACAATGGAGTTAATGCAACTTTTGTTATGAGATGGACTCCTGCTATGTCTGAAATCTGGGACTGTACATAGTTTATACAGTCAGTTTTTGGGCTGTATACCCTGGCTTGTCCAGGTTTTTTTTTCCTGGTTTTTCTTTTTCCCTTCCCTTTCTTTTTTCTCTTTTGTTGTTTTTCTGCTGATTGTAAACTTAAAACCGATAAAGAAGTATTGAGAAAAAAAAAAGGATAGACAGAAGGCAACCCTAGAGGTAGGAAAAAACAAATTGGATAAGCTGCAGATTAATTAGGATCTGCAGTCTTAGGTAGATAGGGATGTGGACAGACTAGGTGGGCCAGGTGGTCCTTATCTGCCATCACATTTTGTGTTTCTGTGTTTCTATGTTAAGAAGCCTTGCATTAAATCCACCTTTTCTGGGCAGTGTCCACTTCTAACATTTCAATTAACTGCCACTCAAATGGAGTGAGGGTGGCAACATCTCAAATGATATAACAAGTGTGACATATGTGCTTGACAGATGAGGCAAGAAAAATGACAACTAATGGAGCTGACAACTCTGTCAATTCTGTTCACCCATGTCAGACTACACCCACATACTTTATGCAGGAAAAAAAACAAATTAAAAAGAAATGTGTAATTAGCTACTCTGTCAAACAGTGACCTCAGACTCCTGTGAGAAACAATAGTCAGCAGCGTAAATACAGAGAGAAGAACAGAGAGAAGAACAGAGATATAGTGATCAGATCCCACAAAAACAAATGTAGTTGAAGAAAGAGTGATGCAAAATGTCATCTGCAATGTCACCTTCTGTTAATTAAAATTTACTGAACTCCAGAGTTCATCATATTGTAGAGATACAGAACTGCAGCCTAATCTAACAGTAGTAACAGAAACATCTCAGAACCAATGACCAATAATCTTCTATTCATTAAATATTTATCACAAAACTAAATGCTGTTAAGATATCAGAGTCCAAGAGCAGCATTGTTATGCTGACCAATGCAGGAAAATAATTGAAACACCCTAGGGAACAGAATGGAAACAAAAGCAGTTACAAGCTGGACAAATGAATTATCTACAAAAAACACACATTTTCTAACCCCCTTGTATATTTTTCTCCTTCTCTTGACCAGGAACACTTCTTCAATAAACAAATTGCATTCAATATGGGTGTTATTTTTCAAAGACAACTAACATACAGGAAAGTTCAATTAACTATTGTTGTAACTGCAGAAAGGTTCAAAAGAAACAAGACAGCTTTTTCTTAAACTAAGATGGAATTTAAATTGAATTGAGCTCTGTATAGTTAACAGCCACATTCCTCCACTTCTTCTTTCACTTCCTTTACTGGGAAAAATCCGGCACAATGTTTTTTTGCACTCTGAATATATAAACTGGAAGCAGGATGGATGATTCAATATCTCTCTCAGTATTATGGATAGCATGTTACAGTATTTGAAAAAAATATATATAAGCTGTCTGCATTGCTATCCAATAAATATAACTCTTGCATGGGAACTCTTGAAATTCATCTTACCAGATCTGTTGTTAAGACATCTGGAGGAATGAAACTGAGAAATTACCAACTCAGAGTTGTTTTTTTTTTTTTTATGAACAATAAAGAATAGCAAGCATTATATTTCTTGGGTCATAGCATAATGGATCTCCTCCATCAAGCCACATATTCTAAGGAGGACCGTGCAATGTCCTCTCACGTTCAACAAGAACCTGACTTTGGTTCTTACATATTTTAATGGTCATTTTAAAGAAACAGCACTCTAGTTAGTCTTCACCAGTTCTATACTGAAGTGATTGAACATATTCTTTTAAGTGTCATGAACTCAATGCAAACATTGAAAAGCCATGTTATATAAGTAACGTGCTAGCCGGCCCAGTGGCACTGAGGGTTGAGGTGCTGGATGCCACACCTCACACCACACAGGCAACCAAGGTTTGGAAATGAGCCCAGGCTGCTGGGTGTCAGTGGGGGGGAGGGTAGGAGATTGAGCATCCAAAGGACTGCTCTCTCCTCCCCAAGGAGAGTTGGGGAGATGACCACTCAAGGGGCAACCTCTGGCAGAGGCTGGAGATTGCCGACAGAAGAGTCATGGCATATGCCAGTGGGGTGGAGCCATGGCAGTGTGTTGCCTTGATAGCTGGGCTCCACAGGAGCATAAACCAGTAACCCCCCCTCCCCTGATAGGCAATGGTGTCTCGTTCCATGGTCCACACTCCTGAAGTCAGGCCCAGCCCCCTCTGCTCTCCCTTCCCCTCCCTCTCCAGCCCGGTGACTCAATACCTGAAGATAGAGCACTCTGGGCAGGTGCGACCCTTCCCCGGAGGGCAGACCCAGGGCATGCCCAGTGCTGGAGAGTAGTGGAGGGGCTAACCTGGTCATGCAGGGAGGTAGAGATGGCAGATCGGAGGTCACTGGAGAGAGTTTGGTGGTGGGGAACAAAATAGAGTTTGAAAAAAATATATAAGCAACATGCTATAATATTACCTTGAGCAATTAGAATGTGGCTTTTATTTGATGTTAAACCTAATGTTGTGCCAGCAGCTCATAGCTGGGAATACATGTTCTTGTAAATAATAATCTTGTTTTTTCATATTGTTTTTTACCTCTTGGGTGGCCATGTTTCCCTATCAGCACCATTCATAGGCGGGCATTGACATCCCCAATTCTTACTTCAACATTCATCCCTCATGTATTTTCCCACATAACTGGGCCAGGAGAGGAGAGTCATCCCACCAACGGTACACATCCAGATTGAGTCGAGGTGCTCAGGTGGTGGTGCAGTTCCAGAGAAGTGTGCAGAGCATCATATAGCCCTTGAATCCCCTTTTCCATATTCTGGCATCCCAGGAACCATGGTGGCATGGGCTGTGGATATGAATGGAGGTGCATATGCTCTCTTCCCCTACCCCATCACAAATGTTCCTCTCCCGCATAGACACTGCCCCAAGGTCTCCACCTTGGGGCAGGCAAAAGCTGAGCTGAGATGAGATGAACAACCTCTCCTATCTGGGATAGGACATCAGCCTTATAGCCACTGCTTCCACTCCCAGCCCTAGACTCCACTAACCACCAGCAACTAGAGCTTGTTCTAAACTCAGGTCACCTGTGTGGCATGAGATACGATGCTTGTCATCGCCTCAGCCCTCCATGCTACCAGGCCACTGAAAATAAATATCTTTAATAATGAATGAAATCATTTGACTATAAAACAATTAAATAAATATGTTTAAACAAAAGGTCCTGTGCACCCCCCCCAAATTAAGAAATCATTTAAATGTGCTTTCTGCCTCAAATGGCTACTCACTTATTTAATCTGAAATGGGGAGTGTGGCTCTCTTAGTCTTTCAAATTAGAGCTCTTGTGTAAAATTAAGCTTAGTCACTAGTGAGTAAGGTGGACCTTCCATCGGTTGGGGCCCTATTCTAAAATGTTAACTGCCAAAGTTGGCTGCCTTTTGAAATATGGTACACTGCCTGTTTGGCTCACTTTAACTTAGGTGAAGTCCATAGCCAATGTGCTGGTCATTGATGTGCTGCCTAATTGGCTCACTTTAAATAAGATGCAGAACCCAGCCAATATACTGGTGGTCAGTGGAGATCCAGCTAATGGAGATAACCATAAATATCCTAAACATAAATTAAATCGAAATTAGCTGCTCAACCCATGCAGTATCACACACATTAAACTGCTTTTCTCATTGGGGTGCTACCGGTTGTGATATGCACAGTCAAAACAAGTCAAAATGAATAAGTTTGCCTGCATATAGGTGGAAGTGCCAACTCACTATCAGTATCCTGCTTAATAAACCAGGTAATATTAAACTGCTGAGCCTACTATACTTTTATTATGAGGAAGTGGAGCAAAATGAAATACTCCCTAATGGTGCCCAATTAAGGAGTCTGGGAATCTGGTTCAGCCTTAATGATCACTAAATCTAGCACAACATGGGCTATTCATATCGGACTCAGAGAACAGGACAAATGAGTATGTTTTCCTTTAGTCAATGATAAGCAAGGCACAAATATAAGCAATGTAAGTCATGTTTATTTACTGAATAAACTCTGGCTGATGTTCTCTAATGTAAAAGTTATTAATGCACCATGTATCCCCAGCTAGTATATGGTATTGTTAATATTATATTAAATACTAATGCTGAAACAATGTAAATTTGCCCAATCCACAATATATACAATCAGACTGAAATAAGCAGATGCAGAATACAACCTTCCGTAAGGTGGACAATGATATTAATGATAGAATGGAACTTTTAATAACCTTTAAAGTTATTTTATTTATATTTAAATACTTATAACTCATATCTCAATGTTTAGCAGTTTTTCACAACATGTTCAGCAATTTTATGTTTTATGGTCCTTAGATCAACACAGTGGGTGACCACTGTAACTTCCACCTCTAAATGTAGTTTTATGTTTTAATGCCATAACCACTTAAAAGGTCAGAATGCAAGTTCTTATCTCCAGTGAATGTCATGGATACATGCCTGTAAATTCTGAGAATTTGGAGCATAAATATTGAAAAATGGGATCCATGTTGTGGTACAGTTGCACTCATATGAACATAATGTTGGACTACAGGATTTGATAGGGCATGAAAGCCCCTATGCAGATTCTAAAGATGTTCTTAATGCTGTGTTAGAAAATGAGCTTTTTATTTGCTGGCATCTGATTAGCTGGTACCCATTCTATAGGAGTACATTAACTTTCAATGGATGCCCAGAAAATAAAAAGTTCCAGTCCCAACCTGCCTCATGCCCATCCAAATATACTTGTGCCCAGCCTGCTTCCTCATTGGCTGAAGCTCTGGGCACAAAATTTCAAACAGCCACCATTTTTTTACCAGTTAGCGAGTGAGTAGTTCCCCCCCACCACCACCATAAAATGGCAGTCACTGCACTTGACAGTCACCTAATTTAAGTAAATGAAGAAAAAAAAAGTTTTCTAAAAAAAACAAAAATCAGATGTGGTGCCTATCTTACAGCACACCACACTGATCACTGGCATTGCTTCTGACACCTCTCGGTCACCTCTCAAATGCTCCTCTTCTGATTGAAACCCACTTAATGTAAACGGACCATAAACAGAGAACATACTTTTAAAAGAAAAGAGCCACACCAAAAATGTCCGGTATTCTCACTCTGCCGTTTACTGAATAGCTTCTGCTCCACCACCCTCCCATCTTTCCCCTGCTGATGAAAGAATGATACAATGCAAAAACAAAGTGGCTGCAACATTTCTTTTAAAAAAGTTACCTCTTCTCTCCTCTGTTGCCTGATTTCAGACACTACTGCCCTTCCGATTGCAGCAGCATGGGGATGCCTGATTTCAGACACTACTGCCTGTCCCAATTCCAGCAGCACGGGGGTGTGCTAATTTAGGGATGTCAGCAAAAAAAAAAAAAGACCACAGCCTGTGGGGGGGGAGGGGGGAGCACTGTTTCACAAGGTACTCAACTCTGAGACACAGTCTATAGATTGGGGTGACATCTCAGCAGGGAAGCAATAAAGACTGCAGTGCCCTCTACACCCAAATATGCCAATGGAGGGACTATTTTACAGTGAAAAACAACTTTACAATCATTCATGCAAATGAGCTTTTATTCTCTTGGCACTTTTTATTTCTTGAAAGAAAATATAACATGTAGCCTATTTTCTAAGCACAATAATACCCTCCAGGGTGGGCGGTATGGGCAATACTGGACCTTCCAGCGGCTATAAGGCCCTCCGCCTGCAGTGTTGGGCCTCATTACACACCTGGGTTGTCCAGTATTGCCCAGTACTGCACACCCTGTCAGGTATTATTGCTTGCGTAGAGGATCCACATGCAAAACAAAAGTGGTCATTGCAGATTGTGCATGTATGGTATGTACATTAAGGTACCCTAAGTAAGGATGTTGTATGGTATTTGTGAAGGGCCTATGCAAATTGCACATCCATGTCATGCATGAGTGGGCCATACTTCTTCACCCAAAAGTGGATCATACTTTGGGTACAGTAGGTTTCTATATGCATCCAGATGTGACTGTGCATTTCTTGTGTATGTATTGCTGTGTTAGTGTTTGTGGTAGGTAAAGTTCTAACCCACAGAGGCCAGTGCTTCTACAGCCCAAAGTATCATTTCTAGCTGCAGAAGCGCTGGCCAGTCAGAAGGGGATCTGTATTTCTTCCTCTGTGAATGTGTATCTGTGGTTGTGTAGTTCTTGCATTGTAAATGTGTATCTGTGATTGCCGAAGCACTGGTCTCAGAGGTGACAGTGCTTCTGCAGTCAGAAATACTGTTGTAATTTCTTTTTATTTACTTTCTCAAAAAGAAAGGAAATTTATTGCAAACAAATACATAAATGCACCCCTTACTTTCAAATTGGTGCCACACAGGTAGGGAAATGTGGTGTTAGAGTATCCAACTATAAGTCCCCCACAAGGAATCAAAAAGAAAGGACAAGGTAAGCAATCACAGACAGCCATCGTTGGGTTAAGTCAAACAACATACAACTGTTTCCAGATGTCACAGATGCAGTAACACTGATGGGGTACATTCAAAAATGTGCATACATCATGAAGCATGTTAAAAAAAAATACTCCATACGCACTGTTTGGAAACATAACAGTGTGACTGCAGAAGTGGGTGTGCATGTTTTGCAGTGTGCATGTGTGTCTGTGACTATTGAACCACTGACCCACTGGGCCTGCACTTCTTCAGATAGAAGTAGTGTGATTTGAGTTTCATTGATTTCTATCTTCTGCCAGAAGTGTCTGTATGTCATATTTATTTATTTATTTATTTATTTATTTCAACAATTGATAACCGGGAAAGGCATGCTGAGCCAAGGCTCGATTCCAGGTGCAACCTGGGGGGAAGGGAGATGGAGTACATACACAGTGTGTAACAATAAACAAAAACAGCAGTATTACATACTACAGTGGATAGATTAGAAACAAAATAAGGTTGCTTGCTGGATATCAGATACAACAAATTTTAACAAAGACAGTGAATGGACCAGAACTGAATTGCTTCTGGTCTTAAATACAGTATGACAAATGTTACAGTGACTACAACCTTACAGTAGAGTTCATCAGTCTTTTCAGTGAGAGTGTCAGGAGACAAAGAGTTTACGTGTGGAAGTGCTCACATTGGGGAGAGTAGTAAAGTAAGTGCAATAGATGGCAAAGAACATGAGGGACAGGTTCTAGAAGGAAGGGGGTCATCTGGGGCAGAGGAAAGGTGGAGGAGGATGGGAGCAAAGTTGATACTTCAGGCAGGGTAAGAGGTGTTGTTCCTTATGTTTGGGGCAAGTTTGTTCCACAAGCTGGGGAGTCAGAAGGAGAAAGCAGCCTGCCCAAATGTGGAGGATGGATGGAGTATGCAGAAGGAGTCATTGTTTCTGTGTCTCAGTTCATAAGGGAAGTCAGAGGCAGGGGAGAGACTATCCATCAGGTAGCAGGATAGCATGTTGAACCAGTATTTAAATATAAGGTTGAGGGAGTGGATATATCGTCTGTGGGACAGTGGAGTTAGTCCAAGAGAGGGGTAAAGTTCACAGTGGTGTGTTCTAAAGTGTGAATTTGTAGCAAGGTGGCAGAAGGAGTTTAGGAGGGTGTCAAGTTTAGACAGGGTGGTTGCAGGGGCAGTGCAGTAGACCAAGTACGCATAGTTAACAAAAGGGAGGATCATTTTACTTACTATTTGACTTCTGCCAGGAGTTGGAAGAGAGTCTTTATTATGGTATAGCTTACTGAGTTTGGGGAATAGTTTGGCTATGGATGCATCAATGTGACAGGAGAAGGATAGGTGGGGGTCTAGCCAAATGCCCAGGTATTTGTATTTAGTGACCTGGTCGAGAGTGATGCCATCAAGGGAGGTGATAGGAAGGGGGGGACGATCTGGTGAGTTTTTGAGTAGTGCCAACTAACATAGGTACAGTTTTGGAGGCATTTAGTTTTAGCTGGTTTTGGTTGAAACAGTGCTGAATATTGTCAAAATCACATTGGAGGGTGGCCTGGATTTCATGAGGTGTGGGGCCTGAGGTGAAAATGATTATGTCATCCGCATACATGTGAATACTGGAATTTGTACAGGAAGAGGGATGGTCATTTATGAAGAGGGATAAGAGGATGGGGCCAAGAACTGAGCCTTGTGGGACACCAGTTAGGATGGGGAGGGGGAGAAACATCAGTGATTTTGACTGATTGCAATCTGTTTGAAAGGTAGCAGTTGAGCCACTGTAAGGTGATAGGAGCTGGGCCTACAGCTTTTAGTTTTATTAGGAGAAGTGGGTAGGAAACGGAATCAAAAGCCTTGGCCAGGTCTACAAACATAGTGGCAGTAAGGAGACCTCGATCAGAGGCAGTGTGGACGAGGTTTGTGAGACGCAGGAGTGAGGAGATAGTGGAGTGCTGCTTCCTGAAGCTGGACTGGTGTGGAGTTAAGAGGTTGTTAGTCATTAGGTAATCTGACAGCCTTGTGTGAGCCAGGGACTCCTACAACTTGGCAAGAGCTGGAAGAAGTGAGATTGATCTGTCATTTCCGGGCTGAGAAGGGTCACCACCTTTGAGGATGGGAATGGCCGAGGCAGATTTCCAGGCCGAGGTACCACGCCTGTCAAGAAGGAGAGATTGAGTAGGTGGGTGAAGGGCCTGGTAATTGCAGGAGCCGAGTTGTGTAGGAGCTTTGGGTGAATCCAGTTAAGGCTCATCTTGCAGTATGCATGTTTATTCATGGCTGCAGAAGCATCGAACCCTGATGATGGATGACTTTTGTTTAATCTGGAAACAGTTGTATGTTGTTTGTCTTACTTGATGATGGATGTCTGAGGTAGCTTGTACTGTATAATCTTGTCCTTTTGCTGCTTGGGGGCTCGGGAGTTATGACTGGACACTCTAATGCCACATTTCCCTGTTTTTGTGGTATTAAGTTGAACCATAACTGGTGCATTAACACAATTATTGGCAGTGAATATATATACATCTGTAGGGAGAGAGAGAGAATAAATGATGGCAAAGTGAGGTATACGAGGAAATAATACCACTCAAGCAAGCCATAAAGCTATAACCCTAACCCTCTAGGGTGAGTGGTCTTAAATAGCTTGGTAGACCCCAAGATGGTATTATTTTATGAGTATGCCTGACTTTGTCATCATTTATTTTATGTAATACATAGGTTTGGGCACTTTTGTGTCTGTTCCTGTTTTGTCAGTGCTGCTTCTTTTCTTTTTGCATTAAGCCATTAGTCTTGTTCCATAGTGTAGGCTGTTTTCATAGTGTACTGTTTTCCCATAGTGCAGTGGGATCTAATATTGTTTTGCTTGCCTGCAGTTTTCTTCTAAAGTATAGCCTGTGCATGCATTCTTTCATATGTGCATATCTGTTCTAGTACTCTCCTATAAATGTGGAGTGGTTTAGGCTGGATTTCCTTTTGGGATGGCATCTGAGCAGCCAGCTGGAGTTTCAGGATGGCATCTGAGTGGCTAGTGGGAGTTTTAGGATGCTCCCTGAGCAGCCAGTGGGGTTTGTTTTAGTTTGTGTGGTCGATGGCATGCCCCTGCAGTTGGGAGTGGCTTCAAAGAAGTCAGGAATGGCTGTCCTGGTGAGGAGCAGTATTTTGCAAGAGTGGGGTGCCTGCCTGGAGAAGCTTGCTGGAGTTGTTAGGTGCATTGTGGGCTTGGTTTCTAAGGTGTGTTATTAAGATGTTTGTAATGTGTGTTACAGTATGTGGGTGTAATAGGGTGGTTTGTAGTTCATTAGTCATTAAGCTGCTATAGTATTAAGGTGTCAGTAACACAGTAATAAAGTATAACTAGCTGGTTGGTTTCATATATGCAAATTGTTGTTTCTTTTTTTCACCAGAATGTATTTTTCATATACCCTAATTAGCTATAGTGGTATTCAGGGAAATATACAGAAGCATTTTCTATGGGGATTAGGGCAATAACTTGTAATACAGTGTAGCTAGCTATCTATCTATCTATCTATCTATCTATCTATCTATCTATCTATCTATCTATCTATCGCTCTCTATGTATATAGTAGATGTCTGTTTTACAATTCTTGCAGTAGTAAGTTTGGTGACTAACTAGGATTAAAACAATCCATATCTTTAAAAAATTACTTTTCAGAATTTGTGTCTGTCAAAACGTGTTTAAACATAATTAGGAACATATTACCCATCCACAGATTTGCTGTTTATGCTGTAATGCTGTTCATGTAAAAATAGCGTATGACCCTAAGGACTCTCCTCTTACATGAATTACCAGCAATCAGCCCATGGAACTGCAGTATGCTTTTAGTTATCACTTGAAAAATCTGGTGAGATGGAATGCAAAGTAAAACTAAAGTTGAAAATTCCATGCCTCAGCAATCTGCAAAAGGCCATTTCAGATTTAAAATGTTCTTTGGATAGTATTATGGCAGTGACTGAATGTAGTGTCAAATATAAAAGCCATGTGTTTAACAAAGGCATGAGTTTTAATCTTTTTGTCCTTTCACATTTGTTCAAAATTTACATAGAGAAAGGTTTTTACATACAAACTTCAGAAGGGCATTGAAAAAAGTTGAACAGCTTTTTATACTTGAATTACTCTCATTGAATACTGTAACACCTTATTTTCAAGATAGATTTGTCATGCTATTTTGGAAGTCATTTTGTACTTCAAAGGCCCTATTCTAGATGTTTCAAGTACTATATATTTCCAGCTTCATACGTAGGCAGCACTCAGCAGCCATGGTGCCTGCAAAAGTGTTCTCTGCTTCCCCTGACCAGAGCACTGAAAAAGGTAGACAAGGGCATGTGTCCTTTTGTAGCCAGCTGCATCTGCAGGATTCCAAAAGTGTGTGTAGGAGGGGGCACATGCCCCCCAACAGTGATTTTTTTCCAAACAGAGGGGTCCAGTGGGATTTGCTCCCAGGAAGACATTTTTAAGAATTTGGTGACAAATGGTGCATTTTAGAAGCATATTCTATGATGTCTACATCAAGAGAAGCATATAAATTTGCTAGCTACTGTCTACTGCCTTTCCAGAAGAGGCCTGCTGCTGTCTTTCTCCTCCTGACTCCATCCCTCCCTACATATATATTTCTCTTTATCTTATTTCTTGAATAATTTTATTCCAGTCCTGAGTCCAGACAGTGACGTTTAATCCTTCCTAGGACCTTGGCTTCTGCTGCTGCCTGTGTATATGCTCTAATAAGCCTGTTGTTTCATCTCTTCCAGCAACCTCCTGCCTATTTATTATTTATTGTTATTTTTTTTTCTAGTCTGGGACTAAAACCAAACTCAAACTGCTGCGTGTCATGTTCAGGAGATTCACTCAGTAAAAAAGCACAGCTCAGAAAAGTTGGTCCCCCCCAACACTTTAACTTTCTGCAAAAAAGTTAGTTTTGTGGCAGCTGACAGTCACAGGCTGGCTAGGCACCTGTTCCTGTCATTCCCAACTGATACTCTCAGACTACTACCTCCCTCCAATCTGCCACTACTGAAACCTAGTAACCACCTGGTAAAGTCATCGGCAGAGAAGTCCTCAGGCCTATAAGATCTTACATACAGCCTTCCAGACCCCCACTGGATATACAGGGCAAAGTTTCTCCTAAACAGAGACTGTTGGCACTGCAACTTCTCATAAGCCACACTAATCCACTTTCTGTGGACCTGCCCAGCAATACATCTGTGCTAGGAAAAAGTTTTGACCAAATGTAGGGACCCAGTACCAGTTCCCTTTATGAGAGAGGCACTCTTGGGACTACCACACTACCACAATGCTACAACCCCCTACCAACATGGCTTAACCAAACCCTGGCAGTGACAAAGAGGATACTTCTTAGGCATTGGAAGGATCCTACCATCCAACTCTCCACCCCTCCAAGAATGGGAAGACCTAATATCATTTACAGCAAGATATGAAAGAGTGGCACATGCAGCAGCAGGTAAACTTGATCAGTATCAAAGAATCTGGGGCTCATATATAGACAACATCCAAACATCAAGACCAAAGCAAAAGCCAGCTAGGGAAAGGTGTATATCAGACACCCATAAGCAAGGGAATACCCTCGTTTCTGCTGAACCACCTTGAGCTATGCAATGCATGTTGCTGACAAGGAACTGAGCTGTCCATATATCACTTGATGGCCTCTAAGTGATATGGCTGAGACCCTACTCCCTGATCCCCCTCTCCTTTCTCCTCCCCCCCCTCCTCACTTTCAGGATAGGAAGTGGTTAATGCAGAGCAGCTCCAGCAGCTTTTACTTAGGGCCAATAGTTCTGCAACCAAAAGCTGCAGATTCTAGTTAACCAGCAACCTACTTCCTGCAACCCCCCGCTATAATTGCCTTATGTCTGTCCCATGCATGTTTGAATTCCCCCACTGTTTTAGATCCCACAACCTCTCCAGGAAGGTGGTTCCATGCGTCCATCACTCTCTCCGTGAAAAATAATTTCCTCACATTACCCCTGAGCCGTCCCCCCTCTAACTTTAAATTGTGCCTCCTTGTTCTTACACATCTCTTTTTCTGAAAGATGCTACCCTCCTGGACTTTGTTGATTCCCTTGAGGTACTTAAAAGTTGTTATCATGTCCCCACTGTCCCTCCTTTCATCAAGGGTATACATATTAAGCTCTCTCAGTCTCTCCTCATATGGTTTCTGATGTAGACCCTGCACCATTTTAGTTGCCCTCCTCTGGACTGTTTCCATCCTGTCTATGTCCTTGCATAGATGATGTTTCCAAAACTGCATGCAGTACGCCAGATGGGGTCTCACCAACTGTCTGTACAGAGGGATAACCACTTCCCTTTTTTTACTTGTGATGCCCTTCCCTATGTATCCCAGTATCCCCCTGACTCTCCTTACTGACTTCTCACATTGCTTACCCACCTTTAGGTCATCTGAAATGACTACACCCAGATCCATTTCCATTATTGTTGTTATTAGTACCTCCTCTGCTATTGTGTACTCTTCTGGATTTTTATTTCCCAGGTGCATTACTTTGCACTTCTTTACATTGAATCTAAGTTGCCATATGTCTGATCATTCCTCCAACCTTGCCGAGTCCCTTCTCATCCTTTCTAACCCCCCCCCTTTTGTTACAGATCTTTGTGTCATCTGCAAAGAGGCATACCTTTCCTTCCAGACACTCTGCAATGTCACCTATAAAGACGTTAAAGAGGACTGGACCCAGTACTGAGCACTGAGGTACTCCACTAGTAACCCCGCTTTCTTCAGAATATGTTCCATTCACTATTACCTTCTGTGTCCTGTTGTGCTGCCAGTTTGCTACCCAGCAACCACCCTGGGACCCACTCCCAGGCTGGCTAACTTGATTATTAATATTTTGTGTGGGACTGTGTCAAATGCCTTGCTAAAGTCTAGGTAGGCCATAGCCACAGCCCCTCCCTGGTCTATTACTTTGGTCACCCAGTCAAAGAAATCAATTAGATTCATCTGACTTGACCTTCCTGCTGTGCATCCATGCAGTTTTGGGTCCTGTGCCCCACTGGCCTCTAGGTACTGAAAAATTATTTCTTTCAGAAGTGATTCCATCATTTTCCCCACCACTGAGGTCAAACTAACAGGTGTGTAGTTTCCTGCTTCTGCCTTGCTCCCACTTTTGTGAAGGAGAATCACATCTGCCCTCCTCCAGTCCTCAGGTACCACCCCATCCTCTCATGATTTGTTAAAAAGTGTGGTCAGTGGTGTCACTAGGTCCTCCCTTAGTTCTTTTAGGATTCTAGGATGAATCCCATCAGGCCCCATTGCTTTGTCCACCTTGAGTTTTAGGAGTTCTTTCAGGACTCTTTCTTCTGTAAAGGGACTGGCATCAACCCCACTACCCAGAGTGCTTCTATAATTTGGTTTAGGTAACTCCTCCTCTTCTTCTTTTGTGAATACTGAGAAAAAAGTATTCATTCAGTATCTCTGCCTTTTCACTGTCTCCCTCTGCCCACTTCCCCTCTCCTTTATTAATCTTCACTATCCCTCCCTTAACCTTTCTATGCTCCATAATGTACCTCTAAAAGGTTTTATCCCCCTTCTTAACTGAGTTGGCTATCTTTTCCTCAGTTTGGGCCATTGCTTTTCTGACTGCCTTCCCCACATCTTTCTGCTTTAATTGATACAGTTCCCTGTTGTGCTCCTTCTGTGATTCCTTAAACTTTTAGAATGCAGCCTGTTTCTCCTTAACCTTCCCTGACACCTCTTTTGAGAACCATAGTGGTTTTTTATTCCGCTTTGTTTTCTTTATTTGTTTCACACAAAGGCTTGTTGCCTCCATGATGGCAGTTTTGATTTTTCTCCATTGTTCTTCCACCCCTCCTTTCTGGCCATTTGCTAATGCATTCCTCAGGTATTCACCCATTATGCCAAAGTCAGCCCTTCTAAAGTCCAGTATGCTTGTCTTTGTATGGCTTGTCTCCATGGTTGTGTTTATTGTGAAGCACACTGTGAAGTGGTTGCTTGTTCCCAGATGTCTACTGACTTCTAAATTTGTGATCCTCTCTCCATTTGAGAGTACCAGGTCTAATATTGCTCCCTCCCGAGTGGGTTCCACCACTAGCTGTCTAAGTCATGCCCCATGTAGGGCATCGAGAATGACCCTGCTCTTGGATGTAGCTGCAGTCCATGTCGTCCAGTTAACATCTGGCATATTCAGGTCCTCCATCAACAGTATCTCCCCCTTTTTCAGCCATTTTGAGAATGCACTCTATCATTTTCTTGTCCATTTCCTCCCCTTGAAACGGGGGTCTATATACAATCCCTGTGCAGATTGTGATGCCATTCCCTGTCTCCAAGGTGACCCAGAGTGTCTTTTGTCCTCCCCTTTACTTTTTAGTTCTATAGCTTTGATCCCTTCCCCTTATGTAGACAGCTACTCCACCTCCTCTTTTACCCTCCCTGTCCCTTCTGTAGATTATGTACCCTGGTAACATGAACAGTTTACTTGCTCTTCGAGCTGCATAATATATGTTTATTCTATCAAATATCTGTGTACCTCCTGCTATATATTATATTGTACTGAAATTTTTAACTGTTACTGTTCTACACTGTTATCAGATTTCCTGTTGCAGAATGTTATAAAAAGTGAACATTTTTCACTTTTCATAACATATGAACATATGAAGAAGCCAGCCGAAGAATGCCATTTGGTCTATCAAGTCTGCTTGTATTGCAGGGTCCACAGCTTGAGCTAATGTCCCGTCTTTCCTCCCCACTCCTCCCATCCTCCCTACCCATGATCCTTACCTTCTCCCTATGCCTATCCCAGTCTCTCTTAAAGCTGCCTACTGTCTTCAATGTGATGACCTCTTCTGGCAGCGCATTCCAAGTGTCCACCACCCTCTCTGTGAAGAAGTGCTTCCTGACCTCCCTCCTTACCCTCCCGCCCTCTAGATTAAGATTGTGCACCATCCTGCTATGGTTGTTGCTCAGCTTAAAGAGACTCTCCTTATCAACCTTATTTATCCCTTTCAAGTACTTGACGGTCCTGATCATGTCCCCTCTCTCTCTCTCCTGTCTTCCAGGGAGTACATGTGCAGTGCCTTCAACCTCTCCTATTATGCCTTGCCTTGCTGACCAGCTATCATCTTTGTAGCCCTCCTCTGGACCTTCTCCAGCAGGTTAATGTCCTTTTTAAGGTGTGGCACTAGTACTGAACTCCATATTCTAGTTGCTGCCTTACCAGTGAGCTGTACACGGGTAGTATAACCTCCTCTCTCCTACTACTAATCCTCCTAGCTATGCTTCCCAGCATCTTGTTTGCATTTGCTGCTTCTTTCTTTCACTGGGTGGATAACATTGTACAATACAAAAACTGATAACAGTGTACAACAGTTACAATTGAAAGTGTCAGTACAATATAATATATACTGTAGCAGGAGGATAAAAATCAAGTAAAAACCTTCATGGCAAAAAAAAAAATATATGCATTTAATCAAGAAAGCCTCTTTAGGACTTACACTAAGCCACAAGAGCAATGGACACATTAGCGGGTCTGCCCACCTCAAGGACAGACTCTCAGTTATTTCAATCGAGGATGCTTCATGCTGCTCCCAGACAATGCACTTAACCTCAATTAGGCCAGCATTGGAGATTGCATAAAATTGCATTAGAAAACAGGGTTGGTGTGTCAGCTGGCCAGCCAATGCTGACCTCAAGTTCCCTGACAATCACTGGTTCCCATTGCTTACTTAGCCAAACTGACTCTTAAGATCAATGTACTTACAGTCAGCAGCCTATGCGCCTGTCAGTGCCAGCAGGTTCTGAAAGGAACCCAAGTTGACACAAGCACCATCTACCCATGCCACTGACCAACAACCTCTTCACCTCTCTGATCTTCTCATGATCTGTCCCACCCATGCCACTGACCAACAACCTCATCACCTCTCTGGTCTTCCCATGATCTGTCTATCTCGGACTCAGAATACACATCGATCTTGTCTCTCCACAACTTAGGGAAGATACTATGTTCAAGACAGAAAACAACACAGCTAGCTGGCAGCCACTCAATCATGAGTCACTCATACAAAACAACTGAACGGACCACCATGCCACATTGTCTGGAACAGACAAGTAGTGTGAAGGGCGCCAAAAGCTGAGGTGCTGCCTACTACAGGCAGACATCTGTCAGTCCCCATTTGTGGCTTGCACTTGTACAGTGCATAACGGAGGGAGTAAAAGAGGGTGGGTATAAGACTCAGGGGTGGGGTGGCTGGCTAGGAAGTAGCTGGCATGGTGCTTCTGTGCTTTAAAGTCCTTTAGATGTAGTGCAAGGGTGGTGGAAAAGACTGCGGGGGCACCAGAATAGACTGGGGGCACATGCCCAATTTTTGGGGCTAATGAAACCCTGTTTGTAGCCATGAATAAGGAAATGAAGAAAAGTGTTAGTGACTCAGCAGGGTATATACTGTGGAGGTCAAATAAATAAATGCCTGATAAAAGAATAGACATGCTACATGAATACTTTTTCTGCACACAGTTTCCTTTGTATCTCTTAGATATGACAACCCTCTTAAATGAATATCTAATAAAAGAATAAAACAGCTATGTCCAGAAAGGCATAGTGTGATGGATGTGGGGAATATAATGGGAAAAATAAAGCTCAGAAATAGAGGTCAGACCTTGTTGAGGCAGTAGTTATGAAAGTTAGTGCTGATCCCTATGTTCAGTTCACCCCCAGTTTAATTGTTAACTGGTAGTCCAATCACAGTCAATGACCCCATGGAGACAGAACTTGGGAATGGCAAAAAATGAATGGTGAAGTGATAACTAGAGCTACAGAAAAGCTCCAGTAGACAAAGCGTCTGGTCATGTGCAGCCCTCATGCTATAAAATGTGACGAGTTGTGGTAGCTGCCAAATAAGTAGACACAGATGCATCAACAGAATTGTGCACAAAAAGAAGCTGGCTCACAGGGGATAAGATATTATTAGGTGAAGACTGAGACAATCTGAGCATGTATCAAAACATGGGAACCACCTGAGGCCAGAAAAGGAAATTGTGGAAAAGGGAATCATAAAGGTCCCACTGCAGAAGCTTTAATGGGAAATGAAGAAAATGCTACTTAACATATATCACTGCAGGACAGGAAGAGGTGGAGAAACACATAGAAAAAGGGGTGACATGAACAAAGAATCTGGACTGGTTACATAAGTACTGCTATCTTAAAACTGGGAAGCCTTCAGAGAAACAGGCAAGGGAGGAGGCATAGAGCAGTTATGACTGGATGGACCAATGTCAAGAACTGCCACCAAAAAGACCATCTGACATGAGTTACTGCCTCATATTTTCCCATTTGGCAATGATGGTGGGTGGCAGGAGCTAGGATTTAAATTCAGACAGCTCAGAATATTAAGTAAAAGTGTTATTTATGTTTTTATTTGAATATTGGTGACAGGAAAGGCAAACTGAGTTGAGGCCCATTTCCAGGTGCAAAAAAAGAGAAGGGTTTGAGACACAAGGTGGAGCCCTGTAGGACCCCAACAGTGCTTATAAGGTAAGAGTGGAACCAGTTGATAGCTGGAGCTGAAAGACCAGCAGAACTCAGCATATCCAGGAGGAGTGTGTGAAACACTGAATCAAAGGCTTTGCCCAGACTGAAGAAGGTGGCAGCCATGATATGCACCTGCTCAGTCCCCTTATAAGACAGAATTAGTTATACACAGCAAACAGGAGATGGTGGAGTGGTGCTTCCAGAACACAGGATGGGAAGGGGAAAAGAAATGGAGCAGGAGAGAAAATTGAAGAGTGTGGAGTAGGCAGGTTTCTCTTGCAGCTTAACAAGAGACATGAGGAGGGAGATTGGCCAAAAGTTACCAGAGGAGGAAGGGTCCCCCTCTTTGTGAAGTGGAAGCACTTTTTCCAACATTCAACACTGAGGAACAGCACTGGGGTTAAAAAGGAGGTTGAGTAGGTGAGTCAGAGGAGATGCTATGGCAGGAGCAGAGAAGTGCAGGAGTTTAATATTCAACCCATTGGGGCTTGACACTGGACCTTGGACAGGTTGAGAGAAGAAAGGGCAGTCAGTTTCAAGGATAGTAATGGGGCAGGACTCTGGGAGGGGAGAAGAAGGAACATGAGATGAAGTAGAAGAGGTTGGAGGAGCAGTGGAAAAGGTTGCAGAAGTGGAGAAGAACTCATTGAAATGAGCAGCGACAGAGAAGGGATTAGACACAAGTAAGCTCTTTACCAGAAGGACTTAAGGGGCAGACTGGGTGAGATGGTGAAGAAAGGATTCAATTACCTTCCAGAACATAGAAGGAGCATTAAGGTAGTTCTAAAGACTGGCCTTTAAATAATGTGATTTCCTAGCTCAAACAGCCTTTGTGGAGGAGTTTCTACTAGTCCTATATAAGAGAAAATCAGGAAGGGAGTATGACAATTTATAGTATGCCCAAGTGAGATCATAGGACTTGCACTAATCTTGTGTTTGGTGTTCAGTTGATGTGTACAGGTATTTTTATAGTGAGGTTAAGGTTTTGGTATAAAGAATTAATAATGCAAGCACAAATTGTAATGTACTGTTTGCCTGTAAAGAAAATAGAAACATACATGGTTCTGTCACCAATCATGAGTCAAACCATTTTGATGGTGTTGGGAAACTGAGCTTACCTACTGATCCTAGAGGATTGAATCTTATTCATTTTACTGCATGTGGGGGATTGGGATTGGGGTCTCAATGCAGCTTTCAGGCAACCAGAGCAATATGTCATGATTGATCAAAAATAAATAGTTTAGTTTCATTTATTTATTTCACCAGGAAGAGACTCCATTAAGCAAGCTCATTCACAAGGAGGACCTGGGTAGTAGAGCATACAATTTTTAAGCATTTATGCAGTAGAAGTACAGGTTGGGAAGTTTCCATACAAAAAACACATACAAGAATGAAACAAAAACTTCAAGAAAAACATACATGAAGTGCACAAGAATGTATAACATGCCAGCATAATAAAAGTAACATGCAAAGATCACAGTTACTTTTCATCCAATGGATAACTAACAGTGGTTATATTTAAGGTGACAAGTCATATACGAAAAATATCCTATAAATACAAATTAGACATCTATGATCTCAATACTATACCCACATTCATGTACAGTAATTTGGCACTTGCATGAGCATGTTTCTTTGTGTATCTTGTTTAACAGCACTTTAAATACACCAAAGCTTACACAACTGGTAAGTTTTATCACTTTCTGAAGTTCATTCCATGCCATAGGACTGACGCAACTAATGGCTGATTTTCCTGATTGGGTGGTATATCTCGGGGTGTCTAAGAGGTTGTAATTATATTTCCTTCATGTATAGTTACTATGGGATCATATTAAAAAGTCTGTGATATAACTGGGGAGATTATTAATGCTTTGTAATCCATGTATACAAGTTATTTAGTCTCCTTAAGGTTAGGGATTGCCACCCAACCATTGAATACAGGGTGCATTGATGATTTCTGGGTGCAGTGTTTTAACAAAGCTCAGGGCTCTATGATCTAAGACATCAAGTTTATTTAAGGAAGTGTAGGTACAGCGACTATATATTATGTCAGCATAATCTAATGGGGGAGGAAAGTAACTTGAACTAATCTTTTTCTTATATCTAGTGGAAAACAGCTTTTGTTTCTAAAAAATAAGCCCATCTTAATTCTCAATTTTTTACAAAGTGATTCTGCAGTATATGTCTTGTGAAGGAAAGGCGATTGTCGAGCCAGATTCCAAGAAAGTTGACGTAATCAACCACTTCAAGCAAGTCCCCTGATTAAGGTAGTGATGAAAGGTATAGGCGATGCACAGGATATGAAGGAGGAGGGTAGGAAAAACTTTATCTTGTATTTTTTTTTGTGTGTTAAGTAATAGTTTAGACTGAAACAAGTTTATCTGCAATTAATTGAATTCTGCATATAAGTTTGTGTACACATTGGTTAGTGTGGGACGCGAAATTTAAAGTACAGTATAATCTGCAAATGAATGGAGATTTGCCATATTAATGTTTCTACTGAGGTCATTTATGTAGATCATAAAAAGCAAGGGTCCTAGTATCTATAGACTATCGTTGAGGAACTCATCTTGTTAGGAGTGTTAAAGAAGAGAATTCTCTTTTTGCTTTAATTTGTTGTTGTCTACCTGTGAGATAATTTGAAAACTAGGGGAGGGCAGCACTTCCCATTCTGACTATTTCTAATTTGTCAATTAGTATGCTATGATCCACTGTATTGAATGCCTTGCTGAGATCAAGAAAAACTGCACCTGTAGGGTGTTTGTGATTTAGCACTACTTGCCAGTGATTGGTTACTTTAGCTAAAGCTAACACCATACTGAGTTTTAGCATAAAACTAGATTGAGATGAGTTACTGAGTTCATAGAACTCCAGATGATCTCTGATGAGTACAGTCACCTCTTGTAATGAAAAGGGAATTCACAAACAAGTAAATAAAAAGATGATCCTCCAGCAACTGAAGTTCCATTCAAGAGGAATATGAGTCTTGCAAGAAACTCAAAAAAAGAACAGACATATTAATAACGGAATGGTTAGGAGTAGAGATATTGAGTAGTTACAACTCCTAGGAAAGAAGGTGGCTATTATTATCTGCATCAATGTAAACTACCAAGCACTGGATTAAAATGTGCATACCGATGGGTGGAGGTTATGGGTGTGAATAAAGCTACAGGGGAAATCAATTCTGGTATTTAACGTACAGTATGTGCTCCCACAAAAGAGTCCTGCCTTTGTTTTGTACTCTGTCAGGCAAGTTTCAAACTTTTGAACTGATATCAGTCATAATGAGGTTGAATAATAACCTACTGCAAGACAGTTGGCTTTACAAAATGGGTACACGTGCACGGGAAATTAAAAAAGTGATGTGTGGAGGATTAAACAAAGCAACTGAGCAGCCCATTGATTCTTAGCATGGAAAATAAAGCACCAATCTACAGTTTAGCCTGACTGGATGAAGCAAAGTGCCATGTGACACTGCAAGACAAAAGGGAGTTACTGCTAATGAAATTAACTTTTTTTCTAGAACAATTCTGCAGAATTGCATTGCATCCTGGTGGGATCCACTATGTGTTGTTAGCAGTGCACAGCTGAAAGCACCCCCCTGGGCCAGAAGATTGTGGGTTCAAGTCCCACAATGGGGGTGGGCTCATACCATAGATGATACATACATACATAGATACATAGACAGTGTCGACAGATAAGGGCCTATGGCCCACCCAGTCTGCCCATTTGAGCTTGTAAGTTCAGTTTGTTTTCCTAGAAGTCTGTTGCCCCTTACCCCTGACCTCCAGAATTCCTTCATGTCTATCCCATGCATTCTTAAATCCCGTGATTGTTTCAGCCCCCACCACTTCCTCTGGCAGGGTGTTCCACTTGTCCACCACCCGTTCTGTGAAGAAATTCTTTCTCATGTTTCCTCTGAATCGTCCCCCCTCCAACTTCATCCCATGCCCTCTAGTCCTGGAACATCTTTTTCGCTTAAAAATAGTGTTTTCCTGCACCCTGTTCCTCCCTGTAAGATACTTGTATGTCTCTATCATATCCCCTCTCTCCCTCCTCTCCTCCAGGGAGTACATGTTCAGTTCCTTCAACCTGTCTTCATAGGACTTGTGATGCAATCCATGCACCATCTTTGTTACTCTCCTCTGAACCTTCTCTACCCTGTTTATGTCCTTACGTAGGTATGGTCTCCAGAACTGTACACTGTACTCCAGGTGGGGCCTCACTAGTGTCTTGTATAGCGGAATTATGACCTCCCCTCAATGGCACTCAAATGCAGTACTAAGAACATGCTGTACTATCAGGGTGAGCCATTATTTGGAGAAAAGTTAAGTGAGGTCTTCTTTGTCTATTCTAGTGGTTGTTCAGGTGGATGTTAAATATCCCATGGCACTTCTTGAAAACAGCATGGAATTTCCCTGGTTTCTTGGTCAGATTTCCCTTATTCATTAAAATATGACCAAATGCTTACTTTGGTTAATTTTAGATGGTTTGCATCTGTATCTCCCCCCCACGTATGCACACAACAAGGCTGAACATACCGTATTTCACAGTTTTGAAGCCGACTGTATTTAGAAGCTGTCTCTGAATAAAAAACTGCAGCTTGAAAATGGTGAAATAATCAATCCATTTAATATTTAATACATTTGGATGCCAGCCCTCTATGCTTTGCCAATAGAAGTAGGCTGTAGCATTTGAAAAGATGCACACCAAATAAATCCCAGCAATTTATTCAGCTGGCTTTCCTCTGCATTCTCCAGTTAGCATTTCTGGGACCACGTGGGCTACTCTAGAAAGTGTAGTGCCAATTTGTGAAACATGCTGTAAAACACACCGTGAAGGAACAGACAAGCAGCAGTAGCAAATAATTAAAAATACAGGTAAATTAAATTGTTTGCTTTGTGCCATTCTGTTCAGAATTTAGCATTTAAGCTAAGACAACTACTGGTATGAGAAATTAACAACAACTGTGTGGTAAAACTGAAGAGTCAGTTGTGTGAAATTCTGAAAAAATGATGCTTCTGATGGTTGTCTGGTAGCTTATCAATTAAAACTGCCCCTGAATAGTAGTCACCCAGTTTAGAAGCCGTGACTCAAAATAGAAAAATGTAATTTAAGTTGTGACTTCTAAACAGTGAAATGCAGTAGAAACTATTCTCTAGCCTTCATGTCCAAGTCAAGAAAAAATAAGTAAAAACAAACTTTCTTAAGGAACATTAGTCAACTTCAAACAGTCATCTATGTACAGTACATAAAATTATGAATTAATTTAATAAAACTGTTTAGGGCTCACATTGTAAACTGACCCCCCACCCATTCAGGGTAATTTCTATAGAAACTCCCTCCATCAGATCCACTGGACAGGAACAGGGCAGTTCTATCTGAGAAGAAACCAACCTCATCTGGCACACTATGGAGGAAAGATTTCTCCTCCAATGGCTTAAGAATACCTCTAGACTCAGGTTCTTTAATGAGAAAGACAGTCTGGCTTCATCTTCTGTTCCAGTTGACCATGTTGCAGAACAATGTGTTCGGAGGAAACCCACTGAGTAACCCTTTAGGCTTTAGAGCAGCCTGGTAGCCTGTGATGATGGCGACCGTGATTGAGCACTTTCAAAAAGGGTGACTCAGTCACCACACCTGTGCTCAGGGCTACCTGGCAGGGAAGGTGACCAGATGGGGGGGTCGGCGAATATAATAACAGGATGTCACTATGTATACATGTTAATGGGGGGTGGGGAGGGACCACGCCATGTGATGGGCAGAAGGGGAGGGAGGGTTTGTGGGGTGTAGTGTGGCAGTGGGCTGCTGAACTGGCCATGTGGCATGGTGGGTTGGTGGCAGGCTTGGTTTGGGAGGGTGCTGGGTTCAGTTCTGGGTGTGCACTTGCTTTTTGCAATGGGTGTCCCCCAATATACACTCCCCTGCACCCCCTAGAGTTGATAATCCTTTAGTAAGGGGATGCAGGGTCATAAAAAATGAAAACCTAAGTCTCCAGTGCCCTCTTGATGTTTGCCATGAGTGTCCATCACCGAAAATGATTTTTGGCGATGTACACTCGTATAAACAGTGATCTCCTTTCTACAATCGCCGTTATCACATGGAACCAGCAGCCTCTCTTTCTCTCTCTCTCTCTCTCTCTAGATATACCATATTTATGCACTGCTTCTGAGGACAAATTTGTCCAAATATTTCTGGCATTCACAGGGTGGTCAGATGTAGAGTCAAGATATTGCTTTTTTCCTCTGTCTAGGTCCCCATGACCAAATGTATTCACACTGCAGGTAGAGATGATCTGGAGCCAGCAGTGCAAGTTAGCAATGCCAGCCAATCATGTTCACTTCAACACATTTTATTAAGGGATTGGCAGTGTAAGCAACACACAGCAGTTTGAAAATACTCACTCACACACTGACTCCATCAAGGTACTTTCTCTTTCTGCTGTAGCTGCCACAGAGCTTTACTGTTCATAATATTGTCACACTTCAATAATAAAGAACAGTTTCTAGCTCCTTGCTTCTTCTTGTTTTGACATAAAAGTGTCTGAGGTCACTCTCAGCTAGCCTTATTTCCATCCAGCTTCTTATTGCCGATCCTGTCCTCCGACTGGCACTCCATGAACCAACAGCTGCAGGCCAACTCCACTTTCCTGGCAGCTTGGACCCACTGCTGCCTGGATTATCAGCCTTTTCACTAGGCCAGATCACCTGTATCATTATGACACTACAGTTAACGTGAAAATGCACTGAGGCATATAAGAGCATCATGTGTATCAAAACAGGTCATTCTTCCTGAAGCAGTTCTCTGCCATCCCAATTCATGGAATTCAAAAGAAACAACAGAAATTAGTGTGCAAAAAACAGGAAATACAGAAAACAAATTGTAGAACACTACATAAATCAAATATGTCATGTCCTCACTGAAAATATCAGTGTTATTTGACTTGTGCACTTTGACCTTTAACATCACATGTGGCTTTGCCAGTCATGATTTTATAAGGTCAAACTGCAGTTGGGGAAAAAATACACTAATATTTTCAGTGAGATCATGGCATATCCAACATACTGTTTAAATCTATATGTATATATGTATATTTGCAAAAAACTTCATTAATGCACCAGTTAGGGTTTTTACTAAAGTGAAAAAAGTAAGGAAAGGTGGTTTCAGGGTTTCCAACCCAAACACCCCACTCCTTCCCTGCAGACACTGACAGGCATTGGGGTGTACCTTAGGTTCATCAATTCTAACGCTTAACCCATTCCATTAGTAAATAAGTTGAGATGGGTACTGTATAGTAGAATGATGTGAGCGTTAGGGCTGATGACCCCAAGACACACCCCTGATGCCTGTCAGTGTGTGTAGGGAAGGGTGGGGCATTAGGGTTGGAAACCCTAATGCCATATTTCCCTACTTTAGTCCCTTTACTAACAACTCAAGCTGATACATTAACAAATTTTTTTTCAATGAATTTCCTTACTTTTTCAGATAGGTTATTGATATCCTTAGTTGCTTGTGGGAGTGCAGGGTCCTGCAGTCCCACCCTCCATAACTGTCCTTATGTTACAGTGGGAGCACAAGGCCATTTGGGCCCTGTCCTCCCATGCGCTGTGATTTTCCTTATTTTACTGTGGGAGCACAAGGTACTTTGGACCTTCCGCACCCATTCCTCCATAGATGCATGATCAAACTATCACCATAGTTATCGTATTACCCAGAACATGCACCTGGTAGAGAAAGTTTTCAAAAACACCCACCAAAACATAATTCTGTGCAGCTGCAACACCATTCCATGCCACAGGTGCGAAAACCCATTTTGGGCAAGATTTAAAAAATGACAGCTGTGACATACATGAGGTCTGATAATAAGAAGGCTATGTTGAAAATCTGAGGTGAAATGATTTAAAAGTTCCAAAGTTAGGAGTGGGTATACTGAAATTGCAATAAATGGTCATAACTTTGGCATTTTTTCATACTGTATTTTGACCCCAAATTTGGAACATAGTCTTCTTATGACCCCACATCATAAACCCTGTAGGTGAAAATTTTAAAATCCATGGCAAAATGCTATGCCATGCCACAAGTGCGAAAATAATTTTCAGACAGGGATATAAAAAATGACAGCTGCACTGTTCATGAGGTGGTGTGAAAAAATGTCTATGTTGAAAATCTGGAGTCAAAATATTAAAAATTGCCAAAGTTATGCATGTGCGTAGAAACATTCCAGGAGACACTCATAATTCAGCCATTTTTAGGGATTTTTTGACCAAATTTTCAACATGTGATTTATGGGACCCCACCTCAGGAACACTTGCACTGTCATTTTGTTAAGTTTTCCCAAAAGGTGATTTCATGCAGTGACCACAAAATCACCCTCTGGGCCCAGTAAATGAAACAACAGTCACAGTGTTCATGAAGTAGGGTCCCAAAAAGCCCACATTGAAAATTTGGTGAAAAAGTACCTAAAATGGTAAAGTTATGAACATAAGTTCAAAAAGCAATAGAAATACATTACATTTCACTTACCTTGATTCCTCAGTTTGCAGTTCAGCTTTGAAGAGTGCAGACATGTCCCAGTCTATAGAAGATGACAGTGTATGACCACCAGTGGTAAGTATAGGGCAAGGGTCATGGGGGTGGTGGATGTTAAGTGGGAGGGTTGGGATGGAGGATGGGGATGACAGTGACGATGAGGGAACATTTTCTTTTTTCAGGTTTAAAAATAAAATAGACATTAGTAGACCATTTTCTTTTCTCACAGGTTTAAATAAAAAAACATATTTCTGGACACTGGGAGTATGCTCCCCAGTGTCCCACACTCCTTGGGCAGAATACATGTTTTGGGACACTGGGACTGGGCTCCCCAGTGTCCCACACTGCTGGGGGGATACTTGTCTCAGGACACTGGCAGTGAGCTCCCCAGTGTCCCACACTACTGGAGAAGGGGGCGATCAGTGTGTGTGTGTGGGGGGTGCCACTAAAAAAACAGGGAAATGGTGGAGCACAGCTAAAAGTGCAGATGGCAGCACAGACTCAAGCTGCGGCTACACAACTCAAGAAAATTACTCTGGTTTCATATAGAGAATGCAGCAAAAGTGGTCCCCTCTCTAACCTTGGCACCTGGGATTTTGGGTGCCCACAAAAGGTGTTTCTGGCCAGTATTTAAAAAAATAAGAATCTAGCTAAACAATTCCTTTTTAGCTAAGTTCTGATGTATCTTTTTTATATTACACTCAATTCTACATGTTTTCTTAATTGTCTGTCTCTTGCTAAGGAGAAAACAAGATGGATGACACATCACTGTTGCGGGAAAATAATATAAAGCTCTGTGTGACCCTACATGTAAAATGACAGTAGCTCCTGTGAAAACAAGAGAGGACTACAAAAATAAACTAAGCTCTGTGTGACCCTACTTGCAAAAATGCAGTACTTCCTGTGAAAACAGAAGTATTTTTGGGCAGGACAGCTAACTTTTTCCATAAAAATTAATTGGAAAATGAAAAATTTATAACTTTTAAATGGATTAATAATTTTCCACCAAACTTTCAAAAGGCAAAGACTTTCTACCCTGAAAATGTCATACTACAACCACAACCACAAAGAAATGGCAAAAACTTTGTAAATTTAGTGATTTTTGAACTTTAATAACTTTAAAACCATTTAACAGATTCACATACACTTTGGCACATCAAGAGACCTACCCATAGATATTATGCTTGCCTAACTTTGTGCAAATTTGTTGAAACGCTCCCAAGTTATTAAAGTTTGAAAATGTGGCTTTAACATAGAAGTTGAACTCACTCTAACTGTACTGGTGCTACTATGCTAGTATAATATATATATATATATATATATATATATATATATATATATATATATATATATGTAGCACGCTAGTGCTTCCATAGTTAGGGTTGAGGAGCCATTTACATGTTAAACCCAAAATTGTACACCTTAATAACTTTGCAACTGTTTGACGGATTTGCCTGAAACTTGGAATACTTGATCAAGACCCATACACCTTGGGATACACCATGTTTTGTACCAATCAGATATATGGCTGCGGAGTTATTAAGCGTGATCTGTGCATGCGTTTATGCTTTTTTTGGAATTCTACGGTCACGCCTACAGATCGCACGGTTTGCGCGACCAGTCCGAAATCTTCAGGGAACATGCAGCTGGGGTCCCCGATGTGCCTTTTGAAGATTTCATGAAAAAATATTAAACGGTTCAAAAGTTATTCAAAAAACAAGTTCCCATTATAAGTCAATGGGAAAAGTTAACAAAAAGTTCGACAGCGTCGCAAATGCAGTTTTTACTTTCGCAAATGGCCATTTTACTGTCACAAATCTGCCATTTTGTTTTCAGTTGGTGATCACAAAAATGCTTGGCATTTAAATTTTGGACCCTCTAGCAACCTAATTCTTTTTGTATTCACCTAGTCGGACCCTGAGGATGCTAGCCATGTCTTTATTTTGGGGTAAAACACCCCAGAAATATGTTTTTCATATTTCTGGGAAAAGTACTTTCTCAAAGTACTTTCGCTCTTGCGACACTGTCTAATGAATTCGTGAAAGCTTTTGCAGACTGCGACAGTACTTTTCTAGACTGTGGGAAAATGACAGAAACTCTTTGGCACCCCGCTGCAAAAAAACGGTTTGGTGTTTGGGTCTAAAATTTGGAAGGAACGCAGCCGACATCTCACAGATGTGCCTTTCAGTGTTTTGTTGAAAAAATATTACATGGTGGCAAAGTTACAGCACTCCAAAGTTGATACTTTTTCCCATAGGATAACATTATGGCGTCCTACACATTGCAGCAATCCTTTGGTGTCCTGCTGCAAAATAACAGTTCAGTCCTTTGGGCTGAAATTTGGAGGGAAGACAGCTGACATTCCATAGATGTGCCTTTTAGTGGTTTGGTGAAAAAATATTACAGGGAGCCAAAGTTATAGCACTCCGAACTTCTCTTTATTTCCCATAGGATAACATTATGGCATTCTCCGCGCCTTTCAGGGCCCGTATCTCAGAAACAGTGCGAGATATGGACTTTTCATTGGAAAACACTTAGCCCCCTACCAGGAGCTAAGTACAAAACTAGCCAGGAAAGTCATAAATCATATGACTTTTACATTTTTTTTCTACGTCGTACGGTTCATGAGATATAAGCAATTTAGTATTCCAACTCCTCATTTTCTGCCCCGAGACCCATTATTATGCATACATTCTTTGTACTCACTGTCTTTCTCTATGAAACTTTTGGGGAAGACCAGCCTGTGTGCTTCCATTACTGTTACCGTTGCCCTTTCCGCTTTCGGTTCCATACCTGTTTCACTTACCGTTCACGTCTACGCCACCTTGTGTGTTATCCTTTGCATTTTCATTTGCACTTGTGTTTCCGTTATTTTTTACCATTTGTGTCTACTGTACTGTTTCTCTTTCTGTTTCGCTTTGCATCACCATGCCCATTACCATTTGCGTTTGCGGGCACCATGTTACTATGTGACAAGACATCACGTGGCGGACCGTTCCCATCTACGTCACGGTGTGCGTTACCCCTTCTGTTCTCATTCGCGCTTGCATTACCATGTGCACCAAGTTAGCGGTTCTGTCTGCATTGCTGTTCCTGTTACTATGTCACAAGACATCCCTCATTATCATTCTCAAAAAGAAGGGAAATTAGAGGCAAAAAATTCCATTTAATGCATCAGGTAGGGTTGTTCCACAGCGAAAAAAGTGAGGAAATTTGGTGTCAGGGTTGAAAACCCCTTGGACCCCAGCCCACCCCCAACCAGCATTGGGGTGGGCATTGGGGTCTTCGGTCCTAACTCTCAACCCTTTCTCCTATACCTCTGCTTCTTTACACATGTGATGAGGTGAGAGTTAGGGCCGATGACTCGAATGTGCCTTTTGAAGATTTCGTGAAAAAATATTAAACAGTTCAAAAGTTATTCAAAAAACAATTTCCCATTATAAGTCAATGGGAAAAGTTAACAAAAAGTTTGACAGTGGCACAAATGCATTTTTACTGTCGCAAATGGCCCTCTTACTTTCCAAAATCTGCCATCTTGTTTTCAGTTAGTGATCAGAAAAATGCTTGCCATTTAAATTTGGAATCATCTAGCAACCTAATTCTTTTTGTATTCACCTAGTCGGACCCTGAGGATGCTAGCCATGTCTTTATTTTGGGGTAAAACACCCCAGAAATATGTTTTTCAAATATCTGGAAAAAGTACTTTCTCAAAGTAGTGTTGAACTGACGAAAGTGTCCCAAATTTTTGCGAAAGCTTTTACAAATTGCGAAAGTACTTCTCTAGGCTGTGGGAAACTGACAGCAATTCTTTGGCACCCTGCTGAAAAAGAACGGTTTGGTGCTTTGGTGTGAAATTTGGAGGGATCGCAGATGACATCTCATAGATGTGCCTTTCAGTGTTGCATTGTGAAAATATTACACGGCGGCAAAGTTACAGCACTCCAAAGTTTATGCTTTTCCCCATAGGATAACATTACGGCATCCTACGCATTGCAGCAATCTTTTGGCGCCCTGCTGCAATATAACGGCTCAATCTTTTGCACTGAAATTTGGAGGGAAGACAGCCAACATCCCATAGATGTGCCTTTTAGTAGTTTGGTGAAAAAATATTACAGGGAGCGAAAGTTATGCCACTTTGAACTTCTGTTTTTTTTCCCATAGGATAACATTACGGCATTTGCTGCGGCTTTCAGGGCCCGTACCATGGAAACGGTGCGAGATACTGACTTTTTGTCAAAAAAATGCTTAGCCCCCTAGCAAAGGCTAAGTACAAAACTAGCCAGGAAAGTCGTACATCATATGACTTTTACATTTTTTTTCTATGTCGTACGGTTCTTGTGATATAAGCAAGTTAGTATTCCAACTCCTCATTTTCTGCTCCAAGACCCATTATTATGCATACATTCTTTGTACTCACTGTCTTTCTGTATGCAGCTTTTGGGGAAAACCAGCCTGTGTGCTTACATTACTGTTACTGTTGCCCTTTTGGCTTGCGGTTCAGTCCCCATTTCAATAACCGTTCACATGTACGGCACCGTGTGCGTTATCCTTTGCGTTTCATTAGCGCTTGCGTTTCTGTTATTTTTTGCCATTTGTGTCTACAGTACTGTTTCTCTTTCTGTTTTTCTTTGCATCACCATGCCCATTGCCATTTCCATTTTGCAGGCACCATGTTACTATGTGACAAGACATCACGTGGCGGACCGTTCCCGTCTATGCCACCGCGTGCATTACCCTTTCTGTTCTCATTCACACTTGCATTACCATGTGTGCCACTGTTAGTGCTTCTGTTTGCGTAGCTGTTTCTGTCAGTATGTCACAAGACATCATGTGGCAGGACCGTGGGGCCTTAAGCTCCTGCCGCTGCATTACATTCACTATTTCTCATTATTATTCTCCAAAACAAGGGAAATTAAGGGCTCCGTGCTCCCAGTGCTGCATTATGTGGCGGGATGCTGCTGCATTATGTTCACTACTTATCCTTATTATTCTCAAAAACAAGGGTAATTATGTGGTGGGAACAGGGCCCCGCGTTTCCGCTGCTGTATAATGTGGCGGGAGAGATGAGCCCGAAGGGCCCCATGTTCCTGCTGCTGCATTATGTTCACTATTTATCATTATTAGTCTCAAAAACAAGGGTAATTACATGGTGGGGGCCCTGCACTTCTGTTGCTGCATAATGTGGCGGGAGCACGGGGCCCCTGCCACTGCATTACATTAACTATTTCTCATTATTATTTTCAAAAACAAGGGAAATTAGAGGCAAATAACTCTGTTTACTACATCAGTTAGGATTGTACCACAGCAACAAAAGTGAGGAAATTCAATGTTAGGGTTGAAGTACCCTCTTTGCACCCCTCCAGGCCACTGTGCTGCATTATGTGGTGGGAGTGCGGTGTTGTATCATTAGTACATTTTGTATTTTACAGTACTGTATATTTTTGCTTTTTGTGTGTTGGAGTGCGTGGTTGGTAGGCCCCGTTTTCCCGCTGCTCCCGCTGTTGCATTACGTGCACTATTTCTCATTATTATTCTGAAAAAGAAGGGTAATTATGTGGTGGGAGTGGTACCACAGTGACAAAAGCGAGGGAATTAAATGTCAGGGTTCAACCCCTGTTTGCACTCTTCCAGCTCAGCCAGCCACATTATGTGGTGGGAATGTGGAGCCCGAAGGTCCTGCTCTCCTATCACTAGTACATTTTGTATTTTACAGTACTGTATTTATTTTTTTTGGGTGTTGGAGTGCGTGGTTGGTAGGGCCCCATGCTCCCGCTGCTGTTTCACATTTAGAATATTTCAGTACTGTTGATGTTAGTGTTTTGTGGTGGAGGAGCATGGTGGCTGAAGGGATCCACACTAATGTCACTCTATTAGAGTCAGTATTTTTAGATTTGTTTATCTTTTTGTTTTGATTTCTGCTACCATGTACATTTAGATTTCTGTTTGGTGCCACTGTTTTAGTATGTGTGAAGACATCATGTGGCACATATTCCTCCTGAACAACAGTTGTTCACAGAGAGACAGACACACATGGAAGTGGGGGGGATAGCCATGGTAACAGGAACAGTTATAGACTTGCTGTATGTTAAGTGAAGAGACAGAGGCAAATAAGGGTGATGCAGATCAGTTTTACAACTTCCTGATTACAGGTAAAGTGTAGTTTGCATTGTTGTCACTTGAATGGCTTCAGTCAGGTAATGTCTTTTCAAACTGCAACACCAGGTACTGGATCCTTAGTAGAGACCCACAGAAGAGCTGAGGGTATGGACATCAATGGTAGACAGCAGTAATTTCAGGGACACTCAAGTTAGGACACTTAGTGTTTGTGTTTGCTGACACAGATAATACACCTTCCCCCAAAGTTTGAACTGCATCAAGAGTATCGATGCACAGCAAGAATCAGGCAAGCAACATCAATGGTACAGGTCTGTAATTGTTGATATACACAACTTAGCACAGTTAGGATTTCTATGGCTTCACACAGACAATTTAGACACGCATACCAGTTACTGATACTGACTGTACCTTCACAACTGCATGTGCTTAGGTAGAATGTCACACAGCTTTCTACACCAGGGTACTGCAGTCTGGCTGTAGACTGACAGTAGATATAAGTGTGGCATATGGTAGTTAACTTACTTAGGAATTACAGGAGATCTGTAAGCCAATGTATGAGCAGCTAGTCCACATATTGAACACTGAGTTGACAATACAGAAAAGAAAAAAAAAACATGGTGGTAAACAGTGTGATGGGGGGACTGCTTTTCCATAGAACTTGCTGCATCCTAAGAAAGCAGCCACAGGAAATGATAGGGAATGTACAACAGTTGTACAGCTCTCTGATTACAGGAATAGTCCAGTTAGTACAGTTGCCATTTAAATGGATTCAGGCAGGCAATGTGTGTACAAATGTGACAGTAGGTAGTACATTGTAATTGGAGATACAGATGACAATTCAGGGTAGGCACATTTCAGTGCACATACACAACACAGGTGACTATTTGTATGTCTATGCCACACATGACTGATCACAGGGAAAATGTAGTTATGTTTGTTAGGATTTGCATGGATTTAGGCAGCTAGAGATGCTGTGACTGTTGATATTTATACTGCATTATGACTGGTTATCTATAGGAACCATACGGGACTGGAGATCTATGGCACACCTCTGTGATTGTAGGGATAGTTAAGTAACCATACTTGGGAGTTGCAGAAGCTTAGATAGGGAATTAAAGTAGACATAGCAGTGACTGCATCCTAAGTGTATAGTCACTGCTGCATACTGTTGGGTGCTGATGCACGGCACCTTGGTACAGTAATTACTACATGTTGACTGTATAGACACAGGAAAAGTAAGTACATTGCTGAGTTTTTCACACTCTTAGAAATTATGGAAAGTGTGACATGCAG
Organism: Neoceratodus forsteri; assembly: GCA_016271365.2. NCBI lineage: Eukaryota > Metazoa > Chordata > Ceratodontiformes > Ceratodontidae > Neoceratodus > Neoceratodus forsteri. The sequence goes on along the minus strand of CM057458.1, from coordinate 871,782,508 downwards.
TGTGCCACATCGTTGCCTATGTTGTGATACTGAGTGGACAGCATAGCAACCAAAGAAATTCATGGAGATATAGTTGTTGCACTATTTGTTGCAGTTGGTTTTTCATGCTTAATGAAGACAACACTGATGTTTTAATGCCGTAATGCTATTTTAAGTAAAGACTCGACACAGGTGGTTATGATTTAAAAAGATTAATTGCCAATTCATTAAACTGAGAAAAGGCCCAATCAAGACTGTATTTTTTTTTAACAAAATCAGTCTCACAATACAATATTTGTATGTGTGTAATCATTGCTTGCCATATATGTAAATGTGTAACATTTATAGCAACTGGATTATATGAATTGGATCAAGTATGTGATATTATAAGAAAGCTTAGAAAAAGGTAGCATAAGAAGGTAATTTGTTCTATTTATTGTGATTGTTTTACGTGGTACACATCTTGAGGTTAGGTGTTTGCTATCACTGCAGTGTTGTCCCATCTTTTGCTGGTGGGGTTGTTATCTGCCTTCTATGCATATACCTGGTTCTTTACTAGGTGATCACTGTCTTTAATTAGGTGTTCTGTGTTTACAGTAATGTTTAAGTGTTCACTACTCTTTGTGTTAAGAAGTGGTTTCTGACATTCCTCCTGAACTTGTGATACTCAAGCTGAACCTGTGGCTCTTCATTATATATTTACTAGTGAACATGAAGAGACTTTGGTTAAGAATATTAAGTATTTTTTTAAGTAGTTGTATGTCCTAATTATGTGTAGTCCATTACTTGGGTGCTATGCTAATAAAGATATGTCAGTAGCTTGTAAACAGTGATTACACACATGATACAGAAGTGTTTAGTTGTTATTGTGTGACTGCTAATGTGGATGTTCCTGGGTTGGGTGAAAAACCATATGCTAAGTGTTAAAGTAATAGAATATAAAAAAATGTGACTTCAGTGACATTCGATTACTGGCATTTAATAATATGTCTCTGACTAGGCGCATAAGGAAAATTCCCACCCAACCCCTCAATAGAGGCGATCATAAATATTGTCAGGAACAGGTATGAAGTGCGTTGTGATCAGTAACAGTGTCTGATTTACAATTGTCAACATTGTTAACATAGGTTAGAATTACTTAAATGACAAGTACAAACAAATTGAATATTCTTACAGGAACAAATAACATTTTTTCAATTGTTACATTGGCTTCTATGTTAATTCTTAACTAGTATGTTAAAAAAAATGTGTATGGTATGCATTTTTTATCAATGATATGGTTAATTTGACGTAATCAGTATAGTGCTGTATTATATGTAAAACATTCATTTGTACTTTACTCTTATACTAATACTTTTAGTAGAACTATGAAAGTAGTTAGTAACAATGTCAAGGTGAATAAGAATGTAAATATAATGTACAAGTAATTACAAAGTAATGCAAAGTCAGTTAATAATATGATGCAATTGTTCGGTATTTACAGTTGCTTCATTCAACTTCTTGCATTATCAATAAAGGCTGTTATTTTTACATTTGTACAGTATCAGTATTACAAATAAAGGCGGGGATAGTTCTATACTGTTGCATGGTGAATGAATGATGTTGTTGTCTACATGTCAAGAGTCAATAGACAAATACAAGTGTTGATAGACAACTTGTGACAGAGTGCAATGTTTGGTGAATGGTACAAGTGTTGCTCAGTTATTTACGATGATAACTGAGAACTTTTCTTTATATGCAGAGAGTAACAGTTGAAAACTGATAGCAAGTTCTTGTTATGTATGAGTATCATACAGTAACCATAAAAGATATGTACAGAAGAGGACAGCAGTAAGGCCTCAGTTTTGAGATGTACAATCTTTGATAGACATGTAAGCATGGTTTCTCTAGTGACTGTGAATACTGTTGGAGCTGACTGAAGCCACTACAACAATTTCCATGTTGTCACTCATCCGCACAAGATCTTAGATATCATAGTGCATGAAATGTATCTGCCAGAATAGCATTTTGTTGAAATGCTATGGTTTATTCAGAGTCGTAGATTGGAAACAATTGTACTTACCTACGACTGTTTCTGTCACAAAGTAGTCATTTTAAAAATTCAACATGTTCTGTCCTATTCTTCTGAAATATGAAGGTCATCATAATTCTTCAATATTAGAAGATATGCATTTTTTTAAGTGTCGTGGCAGTCTCTGTTTAAAACTGCTTGTAGAGTCATCACACTCTACCCATCCACTTCTGTACCTTAGTAAACAGGTGTAATGGCAAGAATGCATGGATTGGCCATGGTGATAGATTATACTGTGAGTGTCAAACACTGATTGGTTGAAGACTATTCTACCAGCTGTGTAATCTGTGGTAGGAGTATCAACTCTGAGCCTGTTGGAGTCAAACCTGTGCAAGATAAGCAACAGATATTGAGATGAACTCCTGAGACTTATGAACTGAGTCCATCTGCCTTCACACCTTTCACAGGCATGACCACATTGAGCATTGGTGAATAGCTGTTGAAATTTGACACTTTTGGTTTGAGGGACAAAAAAGAGTAATCCACAGCAAGTCTTCTGTGATTTCACGCTATGAATGGCCACATGAAACACATACATATTTGGTTACATATGATACTGTGAAGTAGTGCCACATTGGGGTGCTGTCTTCATCCAGGTTGTTTATGACAGCCATCATAAACTCACTAGTGTCTTGCTGTGTCAGCAGCAAATGTACTACATCCGTCATATGTACCTAACACCTGTCGTAGTGGTGTTAGTGAGTGTACATTGTTAGACTGGTCAGAAGTCATGTTGACAATCTGCTTCAAAGCGTTTGATAGGGTATTGTCTTGTGAAGCAGATATTGCCTGCACAAAGTGTGGCATGTATAGGAAAACTTGCATGGCTGAGTTAGCATAGCAGTTCACTTTAGTGCTGTTGTCAAAGACTGGTACAGGAGCTACACAACTGATTTCTGACAAATTACTGGCTGTGAATGTTTACTTGAAGTTGTGACCTCTGTTGAACTCTTTTGAGTTGAATCACTTCTGGAAGGTTGTGGCTGTTTGTTGACACCTGTAGATGTGGCTGAATGATGTGAGACAGCCAGATATGTAGGCAGTGGTATTAAAGACATTTGTGGCTGATGTAGAGTACATAACCTGTTGTACTTAAGAATACATCGCTTGTCAGCTCGTATTTTCTGAGGTGCTAGAGTTATAATGTGCAACCCAGAAAGGCTGCGGACATGTGAAAGTGCCACGTAGCTCATGCCATCCTTGAAAATGTCTGTACCTATGTCCACCATTGCTGAATCCAAACTCAAGCCCTGATATTTGTGAATGGATACAGCATATGCAACACATAATGGAAACTGTTTTCTGTTTACATAGATATCCTAAAATACCTGGAATTTTTCACAGGTCCGTTCTATGTGTACAGTCTGTTCCATGTTGTCAAAGTGAACTACAAGTGTGTCTATATATATATGTCTTCTGGACATTGTAGACAAAGTCAGTGATGTTTCCCATGGCACCGTTTACCATGCCTCCTTCTACATCTAGATTACATCACAGCATGATACATGCATTCTTACAAAGTGTGAGAGAACAGCTTCTAGGCCAGCTGTGCGTGAAACATCTGACTTGAGTTCACTGAGTCGTTCAGTCATCTTTGCTACTAGGTTGTGACTAAGAATGACGCCATCAACTGTATCAACAGCATGCAGAGTTAGAATCTCTTGGTTTTCTCTCTGCAGCATTAGATTGTTGAACTCAGTGCATTTCTTTAGTCGTGGCATAAGACACACTATGTGTGTCCCTGTAGAGTATACATCACTGAAGACATTACATGCTGTTTCTATGGATGCAGTATCTACTGTGATTCTCTGATCGTTTAACATACAAACATGTTCTGGTGATAGAGAACCTGTACGAGCTTCATCTAAAAGTTATTTGTAAGCCAGATCACCACTTTGGTGCATGTTCTCAGACAACTCAACATAGGTAAATAATTCCCATATGTTATAGCCTGCAATGCAGCTGAGGATATTCTTAGCTTTTTTGGCAGTTAGAGTTGTAAATACATGCTCTGCATTGACTGGTGAAAGCTGTAAAAGGTCTCCCAACACAACAATACTTTTGCCACCAAATGGCTTTCCATCATCAGTACCTAAGATCTCCTGTAGACGTAGATGAATACAGGCAAGCATGACATTGGGGACCATGCTGATTTCATCAATGATGAGTAACTTAATCTTTGTGAACATGGAACTGAGCTGAGATGCAACCTCAAATGACAGTTTACGATACTCTGCAGTTCTCCCATGTTCCACTGGCAACATAAAGAGACGGTGTAATGTAACTCCACCAATGTTGTATGCAGCTAGTCTTGTGGGAGCAGTAACAGCAACAGACATTGAAAACCCTGTCAGGCTCTGTATTTCAGCAGTGATGGCTTCAATAAGGAAACTCTTTCCTGCACCAGCTGAACCGCTAACAAAGATCAGTAGTGGCTTATAGTCACGACAGTCACATTGTTTTGTTTCATGTTGTAGGCCATGTCGGACAGCTTCAACTACTTGAGAGTGAACTGTATGCTGCTGCTGATTTAGTGTTTCTCTCAAGTCAGTTGGGTTGACAGTGGAATGTGTGCCATGTTCCATGGCTGTCTCAATTTCTGACATTAACAGTTCTAGGGCATTTAAGGGCAGAGGTTCACCTAGAACAGCTTGTCCTTCTGGATCAAGGTTGTCTTGTGAACTAACAGGAGTGTCTTCCTGAAGCTGCTTCTCTGCCTTCTCAAGCTGCTCTTTCTCAGCCTCTAGTCTCTGTATGTATGTCTCTGAGTATTCAGTTTTGAATGTCTCGTAACTGTGATTGAATTCTTCCTCGACTGTATCACAGTTACCTTTTAATTCAGACTCACTCTTCAAGGATCTAAATAGGAATAGGAGAGCAAAGTAGTAGTGTTCTCTGCTCTCTGATGTGCCTAGATGCAATTTACAGTGGTCTATGAGCCATGGCTTGTGTCTCTTTATGAGACAGCCATCCACTCCATTCACCTTGTAAATCTGGCATGTTGAGTCAGGTGATACATCTGCCTTGTAGTCATACCACTTAGCCACCTGAAAGAGGCACATATCATCTTTGTTGTCATGTCTACCGGGGTAGTATGTGTCTATCAGGTTATTCTTCAAGATATGTTATGAGTAAAGGTCTATTGGCAGTGAGCTCCTCAATTTCGGCATGAGGAATTAGTACACGTTTGCGTTTCTCTTTGTAGTTTACACTGAGAAACCAGACAGCGTCAGACTTCCCGTACAGATGTGTACCCATTAAACGGTCACTGGCTTCATAAGCTCCACATTCTCTGTGTGAAAGAGTCTTCAAGCCCAATGACCAGAGCTGAGATGTCAGGCTTCTGCTTCAACTGGCAATATCTTCCCAAAGATCTTGCAAGCTAGTCTGCTCATGTTTGGTTATGTATGAAGTGATGTACTGCACCAGGGCCTGTGAGTTATCAGCCACAAACTGAATATCTATGTTTGCTTGCCACATTAGGAGAAGAGTTGGGTTGTAGTCATTTATGTACACCTCTTTCTCATCTCTGGGTAACTCGTATACCCTCTTGGTTGATTTTGCCTTCAAATGGTGTTGCATTGCTGAGAAAAGGTAATTCATGGCACCATCCTGACAAACTCGTCTAGGAAATCCAAAGCGACATTGTGTGTACCAATTAGATTTGTTTTTTACTACTTGCCAGCAGTATTTTGCACAAATATGTTGCTGGAACTTTTGAACCAACTTCCATAGTGTAGGACTGTCATACTTCTCTGGAATGTGAGAAGTGATATATTTCTTGATGAATGCTAGCATTTCTGCTGCTTCATGTTCACCAATGCGTGGTGCATCCTTGATCAACAACAACATATGGATATGAGGGGCACCCCGTGCTTGATATTCTGTCCTCCAAAAGTAATGTTCCACAATACCAAGAGGTGGATTGTCCTTTGACAAGATGCAAGTCAGAATGTCGTGGACCCACTTGTGAAAATGTCTTGTGACAGACACAGGATCACGTGAACACATTTCTCCGACAGTCATTGATGAGAAGCTGTTGACATCAGCATTTGCCCACTTCAACAGTTCAGTGAGCTCATCCCAGGCATATTCAGCACAACTAAGTGTGACAAACCATGTGGCTGCACCATACTCTCGCAGCATTGTCATCACTTCAGAGTGTCTGCGATACCAATATCCTTTGGTGCCTCGAAGACTTGAAAGAATGGAAGAGAGTTTCACTTGCACATTTTCATCTTTCTGATTTAATTTTTCTAGAAATTGAGCAGCTGTTATTCCACCTAGTGGACTTGTGAGATGAATAGTATGTGCGATAGATGCAGACAGAATGCTAAGTTCACTTTCCCAGAGGAGATGGAACAGGTACTGTATGTTACATCTGAATTTGCCATCTTTGCTGAGCACATGGCTAGTGCTGTACTCAGCACCCTGTACACGCACTTCTCTTTCATCTAGGCATCCACCTGACCCTTTTGTAAATAGGTCTGGGAAACAGCGTGCTTCTAGTGTTGCCTCCCAAATGCTGACAGGCTCACCTTCCACCTGCTTCATTTGATAGAGATCAATGTTGTCTCCTACTGGATCTCTGCCATGTAGTGGGTGAATTGTGTACTGTTCATACACATTGTCACTTGTCTGTCCACTGACCTTCTCAATGATTGGTTTAGTTTTTTCTAATAGATCATGTTGGACAGAGAGACTGGTCATCTGATCTATGTCAAGGTCTGTATAAAAGGGACTGTTACTCTTTAAATAAGTAAGAGTAGGCTTTACCTTTTGCACATTGACAACATCTTGCCAGATGACCTTGACCTTTGTTGGAACACCATTTACAAGAATTACCAAACTAATTTCTGTTGAGATTGCTTGCACATTTTCCTATAGAGGAAGTGGTAGATACACCACAGAACTCTTTAGAGATCTAATAAGCTCTTTCTGTGGAATGTTTCGTGTCTTTGTGTTCAGACGTAAAATGGTTTGGAATGGTTTCATTGTCTGAATTAGAATGCATTCAGACATATTCAATGTTGAAATCTTAGTTGGTGTAACAGCTGCCTCCATATTATTCAGCAGTGACCTTGGTGGCAAAATATTAGACTTAAGTTTGGAGAAACAGTGTTTGCATAGCAGAATGGTGTTTTCTAGGTGAAAAGTCAGATTTCATCAGCAAAAATGCTGAGAAACGGAACCACATGTCATTGTATGGTGACAAGGTTTCTAGGTTGACTGTGACTGTTTGTTTTGTGTAGCACATATGTTCACATGACACACATACAGAGTCAAACTTCTGAGACTTTGCCAGCTCAGACTTATCTATTTCTTTGCCGTACTGTCTCAGTATGTCAGTTTCTAAGACTGAAACAGATGTTTCTGCAGAAGTGTTAAACTGAGAAATTGTTGTGTTTGGTACAGAAGTTACATGTTGCAGTTGTTTGAGAAATGTGATGCCACCCTGCATGTCACCTGACTGCAATAAGTCATTTATACACGTGTACTGATGTACAGCTCATCGTACTTCATATACTCTGTATACAATGTTTCGCATGCCTGTTTGATGCACTCCAATCATCCACATGTTGTGAAAAATACTATCACAAACACCACTATTGAGACATGCTAGTGAGTGACCCATGATTCCAGTATTTGGATGAATCTCACAATGGTCAATTGTGTTAAACAGTTTATATTTGTCTTTGAGATCTGTTATCACAAATAGGTTGACAAACTGTTCAACTTTTTCAAATGACAATTGCCTACGGTTGCAAGTATCATCACATGCCCATGCCAGACAGTGCCATTTATTGAAGACTGTGGTTGAATCCCAGTCATCATCTGTATCCATTGCATTGCCATGACAGATACTGAGGACATTTACTAGTTTGCCGTACTGATCAATGGTGAACTTGTGTTCCTTTTTTCTGGGAATAATAAGATTCTTTCCAGAAATATGCCTCTGAGTGCTGTGTGTGCATCCAGTGACCTGTGAAAACATCACAGAAGTTGTGGACAGTCAAAGAAGGATACTGTAGTAGCCTTTTTTTAATGCCATACACAACTTTCCTGAATTGTTCAAGCACATGAGACATCTTACGCCACAAGAGCTGCAGTACAAACACTGCTCTGTTGACAAAACTGTGTACTTTGAGACGCAACTTCATCAAAGACAGATGACTCTTAGTCTTTTGCGGGTATGTCTCATCACAGCAGTGATAAGTCTGTCGATCTTAGCTTTACTTGCTAGTGATCGGAAATACTTTTGCTTTCTCAGTTGTAAATCACCAGGTGTGAGTCTACGGCATTGTTTGTGAGGTTTGTTGATAGTTGCAGTCACAATAGTTGTGTTTCGTCTGAGAGATCTGAACAACTTTTGTAGAGGCAACCATTTTTTACTTGCTGTTGAAGAAGCATTTACTTTTGCTGTGCAGTGAGTTGCTGTAGGGCTCACTGTTGCAATAAAGGTCTGTCTCTGTTCATTTTGTGATGTGACTTTTGTGTTTTGTTTATCGCCCTTATACAACAGTACAGTACTATTATACCTGTCTCTTTTCCCTATACATCTACATCTGTATTTATTTGGCATGTTTTGCTATTATGGTTCACAGTGACAGTCAGCAATCTTACAGAAGTATCAGACACCTGTATGAAAGACAGAGAAAAAGACAATGTTAGTATATGCCACTGTACATATCTTCTAACGCAGAGTATTGAGAGATCTGAGTTAAGTATCACATAAATTTAAAAATCAAATTTTTGCAATCTTTTTATCACATAAGTTATTTACATAGGTACAGTTGTACTTCATTTCTGTCACATTGTGTTGCATGTCATTATCACATAGAATCTACTTTTTATGATTTCTATGTTCAGTTATTAATAATTAGTATTATTAAGAAACATTTATATAGCTTATGCTGAGACAGTTCTGTAACACAATTACTTTATTGGTAATTGTTCTGTTAATTACTGACACATTCATAAGTCAACTTTGTACACTTAGTTCAAGTTACTGCATTATGAATATTAAAATGTAACATTTTCAGGTTGCCATTTTACTACCACCATTTTGCTATTGCACAGCAGTCATTCTTTGCATGGTTGCTGAGCTGTTTTGTATGTAGTTACCATTACCACTGCTACAGGTGTTGTGTGAAACCACTATTCAGAGCAGAGAGTGCTACTGACAGTCACACTGCTTATGAGCAGAGGTGTGAAAATAAGTTGGTCAAAAAATTGGTAATGATATTCTGTACTATGACTCTTTATGTGAGTGTGCATATGAGCTTCATGACACATTTGGAAGTTGATGTTTTTGCAGTATTGCAATGTAGCTTGGTTACATTTCATTTATGTCCTCAAATGACTTAGTTGAACATTGTGTGGCAATGCTGCATTTAAATTACTGTTTGTGTTGTTGATCGCCAAGTGACAAACTTTGCATTACTACAAGTCAGTTGCATGGTGTTGTTGTCAGTGTAGATATCCACCTTTTTGTGGGTGTTTTTACAAAGCGACAATACTATGCGTCTACAGTTGTGACAGTTCAATGCATTTACCTGTGTTTAGTATTGAAAATTTGGCTATTTTGCCATAAAGCATGAAATGGTGGCAAAAAATAGACAATTTGGGAAAAATACTGTTGAATGCACGAAAGTGTCACAAATAGTAGTGTTGTGCATTCGACAGTGTTGCAAATGTTACTTTCGTGCGTTCGACAGTATGATGAAGAGTAATGTCGAAGTTCGGAAGTGTCTCAAAAGTTACTTTCATGCATTCAAAAGTATCACAAAAAGTACTGTCGTGCATTGACACTGTCACAAATTACTTTTGTGCGTTCGAAAGTATCGCAAATTTAACACTTGGGAGTGGCAAATGCATTCATTATCAAATCAGATCTGATTGTGTTTGACTGACAGCTGGTTCTACTAATGTAATGCAAGATTTGTCAGGCCATCTGAGACAACCAATCAGAGACGGACAACACTGAAGAAGAAGTCAACAGCAGCCATCTTAGTGATAACTGAGAGACAGCATTTTCAAAACTGTAAGTACAGTATATTTTATAAAGCATTTTTCTGGTATGATAAAAAGTGTTAGCAACATGTAAATACTATTAATCAAAACTTGTTTTACTGCTGAATTTGATAATGTTACTTGTTATAATCTAAGATGCTGTATTATTTAGATAAAACTGTTTAAAGTCAGATAGTATTTTAGTACTAACTTATACAGATACAGCTGCAAATAGAGGGAGATAGGAAGCTGCACATGGACCCATAACAGAAGAGGAAACCAATCAGACATGTTTCTGCAGTTGTAATTGTTTAAAACTGCCTATGAAGAGGATGCATTTTTCCCACCTCTCAATGTTTGCACATTTTAGCTGGAGCAGAAGTCTAGTAATAGTCAGTGCATGGTCTACATTGGTTAATGAAGTCAGAGCACTAGCCAATGTTTTTTTTTATTTGTGTGTTATTAATCAGCCCAGTTTTACTTTCACTACTGACTTGCCACTGCGGGGTGAACACTGACTTTTTTGGTAGCTCTCTGTCCAGTTCTGAGTGTAAAAACTGAGAATGGCAGAAAATTGCAAAAGGACTTTGTGGACAGTTGGAAATAGTATCGTGAGACGAGCATCTGAGTATGCTGTTCATAGTGATTTTGGGAGGGACCTACAGCGCCCAGATTGCTATGTGAAATGGTTTGGTAGGGGTGGCATGAGGTGGGAACATCTTATGCCAACCATGCACAGACTTTTGAGAACTCAGCCTCATCCTGACATACTGCTAATACATCTTGGAGGCAATGATTTGGGCACGAAACACTGGGTAGATTTAGTAACAGAGGCAAAATTGGACCTTGCTTCTATTATGAGTATGTTGCCTGCCTGTATAATCATTTGTTTCAGATATTACAGAGCGTAGGGTTTGGCAAGTAGAACATCTTATGTATCTGATTGACAGAACTCACAGAAAAGTAAACATACAAATATCTGCTTTTCTTACACATGCATGGAATGTATACTATACGTCAGCCAGAAATTAAGTATTGTAATGATTGGCTATTCTTAACAGACGGTGTACATCTCTTGCATGCTGGCAATTGCCATTTCCTGGGAGACCTTCGAGATGCAATCTTCAAAGTCCTCTAAGATTGTCAGACTGTTTGATCAAATATTACAGTGTACACAAAGGTTCTTCTCAGAACCCTATAAATGTGGTAAAAAAATAGATCAGCAGCATGCATCAGTCACACACATGTAACACATGGGCTGGGAACATTCAGAGTGTGCCATGGTATGTAACAGCACTGGGGAGACTGCAATAGCAATGCATCATGTTGTTCTTAGTACACAATTTCATGATGTTGTTATATGTTTACATTTTTTATATTGTTTCAGTCTGTAAGGTTAATGTAACATTTACTGTGGCATTACAGTATTGTACATGGTACAGAGTGGTAGGGGTGTTACAACAGTGAAACACAGTGGTGGCAGGTTTATGTTTAGCTTGATTTAGTACTATTTGTGCAAATGGAGCCATGTTGTATGGAACACATATGCTAAGTGATTTTAATGTTTGCTTGCATGCATGTACAAGAAAATAGTGCTATCATCTGAGTTTCCGGAGGTGTGGCAGCCCTCTTCCAATTCAGTCAGTGTGTTTGCAGGCACGGCCACAGTTCTGCAATGCCTGCTTGAGCTGTCTATGGCAGCAGTCCAAAATGCAGTGGCGTATAGTTGAAAGGGGGAGCTATTCTTCGATAAGCAGTGATAAGATATCACCTGCTCATGCACGCTCCCCCTACGCACACACACATGCACGCATACTGCATGCTCAGCCCCCCCACACTGTATAGCTGACAGGGGTGCCAAATCCCTCATCGGCTGTGCTACGACCCCCCAAAACAGAGTTCTACATGCCACGCTGGGTGCCCTCCCCAGCGTGGTACACATGTATAGCTGACTGGGGTGGCCAATCCACCATCAGCTCCACTGTCCCCCTCAGAGAGTACAGGGTGCCACACTGGGAGCCCACCCCAGCATGGCAACAGATGCTGTTGCCGACGGGGGTTCCCAATCCCCTGTCAGCTCCATGTCCCCCCCAAACAGCTGTCTTTGTGCCATGCTGAAGCCCATCCCAATGTTTCATTTCCTAAGTACTAAACATTATAAATTAAAAACAATCATTAAGTATGGGAGATGACAGTCACGGTAATGTTTCTTTATGCTTCTATTTTAGAAACAAAAAAGACTCAGGATGAGACAGTGGACCTTGCGAGAGGTGTGTGCACTGCTTGAGGCAGTCCAAGCCAGGGGAAATGCCCGTGTGTTAATGCGGAGCACGAACCGCAAGCTGGATCTGATGTGGAGGCGCATTAACAGCTTCCTGCATGTTGTCCTAAAGATCAAAAATAAGACAATATTGCAGTTGAAGTGGAAGTGGAAGCTGTTGTGCCAGCACTTTTATGTGCTTAAACAGCGTGAGGAGATACCGGACAATGACACGTGCTGGTACTACCTCGCTTATGAGCTGTGGGAAGCTGCTGGCAAGCCAGCTGCGGGGGAGCTCCTTACTCACCGTAAGTCACTCAACAGAAGTTTTAACAATGCATGTGCATTTATTAAGATTTTGATTAAAATTATGGCACATGGTATTATACTTAATACTATATGTAAGAATGTACCATGACAAGGCATGGTGTATTTATTAAGTCTGGTGTTGTTGAGTCACGAGGGAGAGGAGAGTGACATAGCAGCACCATAAATAGTACATCCATGCTTATACCCAGTTCCTATCATGGTATGTTGTTAGAATACAAAATGAAAGTGTTTATTTAGTTTAATGTAGTGATATCAAACTTGTAACAGTGTAATACTGTGTTTTTTTAACAGTCATTCAATCTATTTTTACCAATGAGGTTTCAGAATTTTAATACACTATAGAATAAGGTTCATTTGACATACGTGCTGTAGTTTAGTTCTGAGGTTTTGCTGAGTGACTCAATAATAACAGAATCTGGTAATGATAGTGGTGGAGTGATTGTACAGTACCCATTGAATATAGATAGTATTGTAATTAATTTAAGGTTTACATAGTTATTGCGTTTGATAAATTTAGTGAGTTTAGTCTGTGTTCTTTGACTAAATTTTCTATCTGTATCTCTGGTGTGTATTTAGTACCATGTTATGCAGTCATGCAACTTTGTTATGCTAAATTTACAATAGTGGTACAGTTCAAGAAAATGTACGTGTTTTGCAGTATTATGACACATGGAATGACAACTGTGTATTTTTTTTGCATACAGCATTAAGAATTATGTTTGGGTTTCTGATCTGAAATATGAGTATGTCAATATGTGTACTTAATAGGGGATTGTAGATGTCTCGACTTGTTGTTAAAATGTAACACATGGTTGTATAACAACCACTGATCTTCATTTAGAGTTCTTCTCTACTGCTCTTCAAACATTATATTTGATATTAACAGCACTTGTAATTGTAATATGTGGCCACAATGCTTGTGGTGTGTCTAATGAGAAGCAATGTTACCTATGCGAAGCATGTTTTATTGTTGTAGCAACTGTTTCAGACATGTGATGTTATTACCATTTAAGACTTACTGATGTCTTTGGTTTCTCTTTTATGACAGGGCAACCTAGGACTCCTCTGGCTTCCCGTGAGGTAGTACTGGCACAGCGTGAAGCTGTGGAGGGTGGTCAATTGGACAAGGACAGTGTCATTGTCATCAAGTCCGATGGTAAGATGCTGATAGAAATAATTGTACTATGTCATTGGGGTGCTATGAGGATATAAAGTAATGTGTGAGCTGTAGAAGTTCGGGGCATATTTTTTTCTAAATACTATTTAGTGAATAAGTATTACTTGAACCATGTATGTATTATTTGTATTTAGGAAATGGGTTGCAAACATTGTTTTAGGTGATTGAGTAAGACAAACAAACAGCCACTCTGCCATCTGGCAATAGAGACCAGTTAAGAATGAGTCTGTGTGTCTACAGCGTGATTAGGTATCAGATCCTTGGTGAAACAGAATCTTCATTTTTTTAATGCAGCCATGTTTCTCTTAATATGCAACTGAACCGGACACAGATACAGACACACTCACACACACACACACACACACACACACAGACACACACACACTCTGTGCATAACAGTTTCACACTCATTCCTTCTACCAAGTCTTCTTTGTGCCTGCCTTGTCTGTCTCTATGAGTGCCCACTGACTTAGCTGTGGTGCACAATCTTTTACATCAGCTAGCAAAAGAGACAATGTAATGACAGAAGTGGCACTTCCTTGTCAGGGTACAATATCTTACAGCCTCATACCCCCCCCCTCTGTCATGAGCACAGTTGAGCCTCCAAACAAAGAAATACACAGAGCACTGTTGAAAGAAACAACTGTTTTAGATATTTTAACTGTGGCAAGCTGTGGCATGAGCTTGGGTGCAGCGTACTCCTGCTGTACAGGTGGTGTAGTGGGTGACATTCAATGGAATCTTACATGTCTGAGCAGTTTAAGACAGCAACATGCCTGCCCCTCCCGTGCATGATGCTGAGCTACCACTCTAGTGTAAGTGTACAGAGTGAAGCATGGGATGTGGTAGTGCTACTAACATTTTGCCATTACAAGCAAACTTAGTAGCCAAAAATAACATGTCAATGGGGCCATGATGCATGAAAGGTGCATATGTGTCCATTTATGTTATCATGCCACATTTGCATACAGTTGCAGCATTCTGTGATGGGTTGAGCCTGCCTCCTTCTGAGACAACAGATGTTGTGGACTGATGTCACCTGCAGCAGAATCACATTCATTTACAGTGAAAATATTTTGATGTTCTGTTTAATATACATGGTGGTCCAGTGAAACACTATCTCCCCATTGTGGACATCTGTAAAAATAAATGTAGAATTACACAATTTCTCTGGTGGTTCAGTGTGACACTGTTTACACATTCGCGCCCATGTCTATTGCAAAATAAAAAAATGTGTTATAATGTCGTGGTGTTACACTAGACCGCTATTTGGCTGACCATAGGTATTTGTGGGAAAAGAAATACTTCCAATACCCATGGTGATCTAATTGTAACCCTGCAACTGCACACTGAGCCCGAGCACCCCACTACTCCAACCTGTGCAGCCAGTGGGTGTCAGGTCTTCACTGTCCTACTAGCAAAACATCTGTTGACTGACACTTCGGTAGAAGTTCATGGCCACTGGTACACAGCCTGAACCACTGGGAATGTGCCCATTCCATGGTACATATTACACTCACTTGCTGATTTTATAAAACATTGATAGTATGGTAGGTGCTTGTCTTTCCCTTGCATGTGCATTTTTTTGTAAGTATCATTTCTATATGTCCTTGGTGTTCCATTGCACAACAGCCTGCCTTATGATACGCTACATAAATATAGCATTCACCATTGACTCTGTTGCTCCACTGGAGGTGTATGACTGCTCACAGTCAGAGATAACATTACATTCACCTGTTTCACTGGTTACTCAAGTTTATATGTGCAGTCTACTCTGAAGCAAAGCACAAATAAGAGTAAACTGCTAAGTGTGGTCTTTAAGTGGAATACAGTGCTTGACAGCCAAGTAATACCTGCTGGCATGCTTCGGCCACTGTTCTGATGTGTGAGAATCAGTAGTAGAGCACCCACCTGCTCCTCTGCTGTGTGTTTACTGACACCAGTGGTATGGATGTATGTCCACAATAACAGAGTGTGAACCCATGATCATGCAGCACATATTGTTAAACAGAATGGAAAGATGTGAATTTATAAATGCAAATATGTCTAATGTGTACTAACATATGGGTGTGAGACCATTGTTCATGCTGTGTGACAATAGATGCACAGCCATAGAACTACTTTACTTGCCATATGGCCTGGTGGGGGGTGTAGCTGTTCTGCTCCACTAATTTTGGTGGTGGACTTTGATGTTCAAGGAATAAGCCACTATCAATGGTTATGTTAATGGTCTGTTACCAATCTTCTAGGGTTGTAGTGTGGAATGATGTGTGGCGAGTGCCACATGCCCCTAGATGGTTATTAAGTGATCATTTATATATTTGCTGGGAATGTCTTATTTCTATTATTAAAAAATATGTTCATAGACAGTATGGACAATGTCTACATGTATCTTAATAAAGAATTTACATAAGGCTTTGACAATGTTTGCAGTTAAGCAGAAACTTGAAATGCTCACACCCTTGCTTTTATTAAGCAATAAGACATGACCAAGGGTTATTTTAATGGTCTGTTAATCACCCTCTAGGGGTGTAATGTTGAATGACACATAGCTGAGTGCCATATGGCGTTAGAGGGTGACTAACTGAACAGTAACATGATCCCTATGAATGCCTTACTGCTATTATAATAAAACTGTTTTTTAAACAGTGTTGAATTCTGTTCATCATATGGTAATGCTCTACATGTATGTTAATAAAAGATAAACATAAGGTTGCTAGAATGTTTTCAGCCGAAAAGAAAGCTCCATTTCTCAGACTCTTGTTATTATTGGGATTAATGGGTAGGTATTGGGTGTTGTGCAGTGCATACTAGGAATTATACATTTCAGTTACTACTTTTTTTCAACTCTAATTGGAGAGACATGTTCAGGGAACCACCAGAAAAAGTTGGTTTGTTTTATATAAATTCTGTGCAGGATTGGATGCACATGTCTGTTGGAAGACCACGGACACAGGCTTGCATTATTTGAATTCAGCCTTTCCTTGGGCTGTAGCCACATTGATGTGCTGCAGGTGGTTTGATGTATAAGGGCTGCTGACTGTCAGTGCGGCAGAGGCAAGTTATGTGGTATGTTGACCCTGCCATAGTGACAGTCAATGGGGTGGACATCAGTGAATAAGTATATGGACATCTACAGCATTGTACACACATGGTGTAAAAAGCACTCTACATCGTACAATTATGGTGTGGTCACAAATCTTAGCAATTATCTATTACATTCTTGATGCTGTTCATGTAAGGCACTTGCTCACTCTGCAGATGAGAAGAGTTGCTGTCTGCATGTCACAGTTAATTAAGAACAGAAATCCATCTAAAGACAGAACTGTTACTGCAAAGAGGCAAGTGTTCACATGTTTGAGTTACACAATGACAGAGTATTACAAATGTAGCTTATTAAAAAATATTGTTGTAGCTTGATATTTGTTGGTATATGTGATCATATTTTTCACTTGTTTTGTTCCATAGAGCCTGGGGAAGCTAAGCATGAGGAAACAGTGGAAGTGAAGCAGGAGGCCTGCACCAGCTCAACACGTAAGTGGCATCACAAAATTTTTTCATGCAAGATGTAGTGTAACAGTATCCTGAACTCAGAATGTATGTTATTATAATTGTATCTCAATTGAGCAGTTGTGTAATGACTTATGTCATTTAGTAGGAGTGTTTAGCATTTTTTCATAACGTTACATAATAAATGTTAAAACTGTGTAGTTGCATATTGTTTAGAGATGCAAATGAATACATCATACATATGTTATCACTAGTATGATGCAAGCTTCATGTTCATTTCCTTGTGTTGTGTGTGATGTGTGTACAGCCATATTACACAGAATCATTAATTCTGCATCACGCATTCAAGTTTGACAGAAGGTACGTGCAGTCACTGACAGGAGTGAAGAGTGGGGATAGTAAATGTAGCTGTTTAGTGGTTGGGAGATAAATGGTGTACAATAAGATAACAAATGATGTTTGACTTTGATATCATATTGAGGTATTTCTGTAATAGGCCACTGAGTGTTTTACTAGGACGACAGGGACATAAGTAGCACAATTACTATAGTAATAAACACATTCACGATACTGTGTAGAATGAAAGTGAGGCAATAGCTTACGAGGGCACTCAGAACTGTCATCTGTCATGATGTGAGCTTTGATGTGACAAAAAAACTGTGAGTGACAGTTATGGAACATTTAAACAGTTATATCACTCATAAACATAGAAGTCGTATCTTTGGGTGTATACTGACATAATAAGAATTACACCAGAATAGGTGTCTCTACGTCTTGCGTCTACTCATTTGGACACTTGGTGCCTTGGTATCTCACCTTGCTGTCTGCCCCCTTCACTACTCTGGCTGCTCCCTTCCCAGTTACAGATATTCCGACAGCATATTACTTTTTTTTCTGGAACCATTGTCTTATTACTGTACCACATCCTCTTGAACACTTGTACCGTGTGTGCGTGCACCAGCACACTGGGCACCACATTACATGGATCCACCACTGTCCTACTGAAGTAAACCTCCTTCTTTTCCCCAGAATTTTCCATCCTCTATTTGCAGTATTACCTTACTCCTCTTCATTTGTTCAAGTCATCGTAACTGCCACTCTCATATTTATCCCCTTCCTGTACCTGAAGATGTCTGCCATGTCTCTTGAGTCCCTTTTGTCTGCCAATGTGTACATATTTAGAGTCCTGACTCTACATATAGGTCCTGTTCTGCAAGATACACATTGTTTTTATCTCCCTACTCTGGATGCTCCCCAGGAGTAAAATGTGTGTCTTCAGCTGTGGCATCTGAAGCTGCAAACAGTGCTTGAGATGTATTCTCAGACTGTGAGTTAGACACATGTGTAATATCTTCACTTCTTCTGGAGGCAATCACACTGGTGATGCATGCAGCATCCTGTTGCCCTTATCTGTTGGCCTTGTGCAAGTGTCAAGGGTGTTCGTCTTAACATAGAAGAACAGCTTCAAGTCCCTGAGAGCAATAAAGTCTTGTACTATTTCATCCCCCTACCATGGGTGAACACTTGCTATGCATTTCTGTGTGTGATGTGCAGTACGTTGCACTTCACTGCATTTTAACCAGAATAGTGTCCCTTCTTCATTTATCTGTTGGTCCAGGGCAGTCTGTTGACCCAGCTGGCCCTTCTGCACATACACTAACGACCACAGTTTTGAGTTATCTGCAGAGACAGCAATATTACTTATGATACCTACCCTTATGTCAGACATGTACGTGGTGAACAGGAGGTACCCAGGTACTGATACCTGTAGAAACTACTGATTAATCTCCTTGGGAATGAAGCTATCCTACCAATTATTAAGCTGTGGGTTCATTGGTGGAGCCAGTTGACTATCCAGCTGATGTGTCACTACTTCCTGGAGTGTATATTGGTTTTCTATGTGACATTGCATGAGAATACACATGATTATTGTAGTGCTGATTCGACTGTTTTTTTTTGATAGAGTGGTAATTTATTTAAAATCAATAACACTTTCTGATATAGCAGTGACATGCATCACTGTGTTGTTCATGGTGTAAACTTGCATTTCTTGTACACTACTTCTGAACACAGCTCCTACTATCTATTTATATGCTGTGTGCAAAATGTATTACAGTAAGTACTTAGTTAACTCAGTGAAGTCTTGATTACTAAATATGTGAGATGGTTTCAAGTATTAGAAAACCACTGAGACAGATTCAGTTGACAATTTGATGAAAACGGAAAAACTGGTCATAGAAATGTGTCACAAAAACTATTATGAAGTACATTGTATGGGGAAAAAAGTCTTAATACTGTTACTAAGTTGTTTCATTATAATAAAAATAAGAAACTTTCACTGATTGTATTGCTAGTCAGTTAATCACGACCTAGGACATTTTGGATTTTGGTAACAGATTCTGTCACAATACGGATGTGCAGGATGTGAGAATAAAATACAAAATGAGAGATTGTTCATGGTTTTCTGCTGAATCAATGCAATGTCAGTTACAAAAGGTTTTTAAACATTTATGTGTGTAGAGAGAGGGTGAATTACAACTCAAAATGTGTTTCTTTGCGAACAATCATTAAAGTGATCATGATGATGTACATATAAAATTATCTTATCATAGTGTTGGTGTGCAGGTAGTTGCATATTCTCTTGCAGATGTGAGTAAACATTATAGCCACAGATGGTTAAGTTTAGTTGTCTACACACAATGATGATGTACTTTCACTATATGAGACTGTACTGTTTATTATGCTAAAGCATCTAGATACTGAATATTTCTGTATAGTGAATAAAACACAAGGAATAGCATACTAAATTTAAAGTTCCTACAAGTTTTTTTATGTTGTCAACTAATGACATAATATGGTTAATAAAGTATTATAACCAAACAGGCAAGACAACAATCTATATTTGTATCACACTTCTAAATAGTATCAGTAGTGCCAAATTAATGTATAAGTATTACTGCATTATCTATTAAATATTTAATGTTGAGAGACAGAAAGTCCATTAGTGTTTTTGAGTCTGCTGTATTGATTTATTTTGACTCTTTGTAGGGCGCCAGCTTGACAAGTGTTGTACTGGCCACTGCCCCGCTGTTACCGCAGGCTTGAGCGCATTGTTGCTGGTCTAAAAAAAGATCATGTTGCGCTCCTTGAAGGATAGCAGAAAATGCTGTCCTTCATGGAAGTGCAACAAAAGACCGTCAGCCTTGTGCTTGAGCCTGTGGTGACAGCGGCTGATGCCACCGTGGCCAGTACAAGTGCTTCACCTCCACCAGCACCACCTGTTCCTGCCAGCTTCCCTGGGATGACGTGACCACCCTCCACAACAGTCCGGTATCTCCTCTACAGGGCACAACAGCTTCCACTTCCATTGCACCTCCACATCAGATCCAGTTTGTTGCTTGGACTGCCTCAAGCAGCACACACCTCTCGCAAGTTGTGGCTGCAAACATTTTTCTAGTTAATATATTAATGATAATAATAGTTTATTATGTATTTTTTTAAAAAAGAAAAATGCTTTAGAATAAATAGATATTTTTTGATGTGTGAAATTTAGTGTTCAAAAATCAATATTTTTTCCTTTTTTTGTAAATTCACAAATTTTCTATTTTTGTAAGTATTTTTCTAAAAAAATCTTATTTTTGTATGATTTAATGAAAATATCATGTTATACTTTTATACAAACATATAAATAATTTATTAATACTATTTTTTGTTTGTGGTGTTATTGTGTTGTGGGGATGTTTATTAGCAACATTTATGACAAAGAGTTGCAGAACTGTTATTTCAGCAATTCTTGAAACATTATAGCAGACTCATGTGGGATTACACTTGTGGTTGTCCATACAAGTTCCTGAGACACCTGACAGTGCCCCCCATGCACCACCAGAGGCATCACTGGAGCAAAATGCCACCGTTCCATATACCTGGTGCTACATTATACCTCTATGTGGATGATCGTGAGCATCTGTATATCCCCCCCCAAAAAAGTGCTATATCCATGGTGGTCCAGTGGACCAATCGCTGCCTGATTGCAGCCATCAGTACCTCATCAAATACTCTAAGACCCTGGTGGTGTAGTGTACTCCCACCCCAGCCACCCACTGAGCCCCACCGACCCACTCCCACCGCTCATCAGCCGGTGTGTGACAGCACCCCACTCAGCTACCAGCCCGATGCCTGCCAAATGACAGCTCAGTAGAGTTACATACCCATTGGTTCACAGCGTGACCTAATGGGTGTGCAGCATATACCGTACACTCAGTTCATATACATGAATGAATTCATTTACATATCTGTACTGAGCAGTATGGTATGGGCTGCACACCCATTGGCTCATGCTGTGAAGCAACGGTCATGCAGCCCTACTGAGCTGTCAGTTGGTGAGCGGCAGGGTGGAAGGCGGGTGCGCTACTTCCATCCACCGACTGACGCAGGGTAGATCAGGGTGGTAGGGCTCAGTGGTGGTTGGGGTGTGGTGTACACTACACCATCAGGGTCTTAGGGGTATTTGATGAGGTACAGATGTCCATGATCAGCCATTGACTGGGCCACTGGACCACCAGGAATATTGTACTTGGGGGGATCTATTAATGATGCCTGTGATTGGGCTCAGTGTGCTCCACTACACCACCAGGGATATTGCAGTTTTGCGGGGGATTAATGATGCCTGCAATTGGGCTCACTGCAGTCCACTGGACCACCTGGCGTATTGCACTTTTTTTTTATTTGTTCATGAATCCCCACGATTGGGCTGCATGTGGTGTTGTTCCTGACAACTGGTGCCTATCAGGGCGCCAGGCACAAGTTCTCGGGGAATGGTGCACCTGCATGCTAATGACATGCAAATGGGGCTGTAATGAGATTAAAATGTACCCCTGAGCACCTTGTACACATTCTGAACCCATTTGCATGTCCCCTTTTGAATATGGCAGGTGCTGTGCATGGCACAATGGCACTTGCACCAGCGCATCTGCATGCTACAGTCTGGCCACTTGCGCTGGAGCAGTACTACTGTGCCATGCACAGTTATGGTGGCCAGGGTGTGATATTCAAAGCTGCTACGCCATAGTGCAGGTCTGTTGAATATCACCAGGCCACAACCCTGTGCAAGACAGTTGAGGTGCGCTCAGGCTTGTGCCACAGCCTGGCACAGTTTGAATATTCAGGCCATAGAGTACTACATTCATCATGTGTCCGAAGAGTAGTTACATTGACTGCACAAAGATAATGAGTAAAATGCTGCAACATGAAAAATTAATACTGCCATAACAATGGCAAGTGAAAATAAATACATCAGTATTAAAAACAATATGGTTCAGATGGAGGTAGTCTTAGTGTTAATAACAGAAAATAGTACTACATGAGTTACCGTATTCCTCATTTTGGTACATTTCAGTATGTATGTGCAGTACTCTTACAACAACAAATCATATACTATTGTTAGTAATCATTCACAAAAAGACAGGATATTCATGGCAAAAAACTCCATTTAATGCATCAGTTAGGGTTGTTCCACAACTACAAAAGTGAGGAAATTCGGTGTTAGGGTTGAAAACCCTAACTCCGAATTCACCCCCTCCAGCACCACACACACAAACAGACACACACACACATATGCAAGTACGGGGGAGGACCAAGGCAACACAACCAATGACAGACAACCAGCAGCAGGTCACAGAAATAACAAACAATTGTCTAAATGTACTACAAGACATCCCCACCCACCTGACCAGGTACTGCATGCTCAGTGGAGATCAACAGCAAAACTGAGTTCATGTGCACCAAATGTACACATCCCTGATTGCAGCTGCACACAATGTACCACACTTAGTAGTTGCATGGCCTTACCTACCGATGCCCCACACCACACCACATGTGATGGGCCACCTGAGCAATAGAGTTGACCAAAAACAAAGAGTTGTACTGGTATAATATCTCTGATTATAACAAGGGTCTGAGAAATGCAGCTTTCTGATTGGCAGTAAACATTCTAACAGCCTTATGTTTAGTTTTTATTAACATACCTGTACATGTAGAGCATAACCATATGATGAAGATGGTTTAATGTTGTTGAAAAAAACAGTTTTATTATGATTGCAATAAGCCACTGCCAGGTATTATGTTAAATGTCAGTTTATCACTGTCTAGCGATATGTGGCGCTCTGCTACGCCTCATTCAACATTAAACCCCTAGAGGGTGATTAACAGACCATTTAACATAACTGTTGGTCATGCCTTATTGCTTAATTACCTTCATGCGTAGATACTCTCCCTCTGCTAGGCACTGCAGGAGCTTTGCAACACAGTGTCCCACCCAGTTACACCATCCACTGTCTGGTTACTGGAGAATGGCTACTAATATGAACTCACGAAGATGAACAGTGTAACTTGATCATTACAGTCATCAAAACCTTAGTGTGATTATAACTGACAGAGTCAGTGATAGAAAATAACCCTTGCCATCCTATTACACTTATCCCATTGTGAGTTAAATCAATGCTAAAAGACATTCTATTTATATCTACACTATACCTACTTGATTCCTGTTGTAGCACAATTAACATAGTTATCACTTTGATAGCATCAGTGACAGAATTGTGGCAAACCTAAACACTAGGCATACAGACTGAGTATGAAACAACTGTTAAAAAATTAGGCTGTGTCCATAAGTGGCATAGATCACTCATTGCAACAATAGCAAATGTATCACTATTTCAATAAGTTAGTCATCACAGATGCAATGACATTGTCTTTATCAGGTACAACATACTCAGTAAGTGCCTACAGGAAAATCTATCCTATAGACATCTCCGATACAGCTACGTCATTGTTGGCTCAGTAGTGCTATGATATTTAGAAGCTGCTTGGCCTGATCCATGCAATTACACTGTTTCTTACAAAGAATACTTACTGCATCTTTAGTATTCAAACACACTGAAGGTATATGTATGTACATCAGCAGTACACCTTCATCAGTAAGAATGCATCTGATACTGGCAGTACGAATTTCACAGCGTTGAACAGGCAATGCTTGTCCATACATTTACATCAGCCTCTCTATCTTGAGTAAACAGTTGCAGTAAATGTACTACTATGTAAATCATATACTAAATGCAACACTACTTTTATCTTGAGCATGGCTGTGTCTTGTAGTTAATGTATGTAGTTCTGTTAATAAATGTATTCTCACTAGTGTTAAAACCTTTGTACAACTGTGATCATGCACCTTCAGCATTTATATTGACTAACGGCACAGTACCAGTTGTGGTATGGTGTGGGGCATCGGTAGGTAAGGCTATGCAACTACTAAGTATGGTACGTTGTGTGCAGCTGCAATCAGGGATGTGTACGTTTGGTGTACATGGCCTCAGTATTGCTGTTGATCTCCACTGAGCATGCAGTACCTGGTCAGGTGGGTGGGGATGTCTTGTAGTACATTTAGACAATTGTTTGTTATTTCTGTCACCTGCTGCTGGTTGTCTGTCATTGGTCGTGTTGCCATGAATATATATATATATATATATATATATACACATATATATATATATATATACAACTAATAAATTAAGAAATAAAAAAGTAAAATGACATGGCCCTTGCATAAATTGAATATGCCACAGCCCCACTGAAATTATAAGACAATATTTTCCCTTGAGTGCAGCTTGACCTTATGCCATCAAGAGTGGTAAAGCCATGAGTGAGGTCAAAGGTCAAGCTTCACGAGGGGAAAATATCTCTGATATTTTTCAGTGGGGCCATGACTGTTGAGAAATGATTTAAAAAAAAAGAGCAAACATAGGGAGTATGAAAAGTGATATGGGGAGAATGTGAAAGTGTTCTGTATGCTGCTGGAGTAGAAATAAAACTGGCAGTGGGAGCTGGCATGCAAGTGAGCAAGTGAATTCTGATTGTGCTGCTCATGCTACTAGCTCCCACCAATCAAAACATACATGAGCTGCTGTGGCTAAGTGCTATATGTGCCTCTCTTGGACCTACAGTGTGGATAAATGACCTACAGTGAGGATAAATGCAATAATATACAATGGTAAGAAAGAATAAAGTTTTCTGAATGGTCAGTCTGGAACTGGAGCTGTGATATTATCCTGGCATAACATCAAGGCTCTACTCCCAGCACACTGATGACTGCATGTAGTGCAAAAAAGAAACATCACTCCACTGCCTATGAGCAGTGTCTCCAGTCTCCAATTAGCTGTTCTGCATGCCGCTCTACTCGCCGCTACCACACACATTGTAAAACCTGACCAGAAAAGCAGACAAAAAGGAAATGAATCAAGCAGCACACGTATCTTGGTATCCCATTTTTTTGAATAGATAACCATGACACTGAAATGCAAAAAGAATTCATACTGACCAGAAAAACCTAAAATGAGCAAGTGCTCAACAGCTTCACTGTTCACAGCATAAGCTTGCTTATTGCACTAAAAATTGCACTGTTCTTCCTCTCCTTAAAAATACATTTCAGTACCTTTCCTGTCTGGGTACAGACATACCTTAACTGTAGTGGGACAACCTACACAAGACTAAAAAAAAACAAAAAAACATCAGGACGAGGGTGGGACAGGGATTCTCACCAAAAAACATGACTGCTGACAACCACCCGCTCCTCATCAATCTTCACCCGGTTCCCCAGTCAGCTGCAGGATCAAATCATTTAATCTTCTAAATAAAACATTCTCTCCTATCTGTGTGTATGTGTGGGGGGGTGTGGATCAGTGGAATACAAAGCAACAATACAGTAGGACTATTTTTCCTCTGTGTATACCTTCCCACATAAAAAAGGACTTAAACATGTTTTGAAATATATTTTAAACAAGGTTTTTTTTTTTCTTTTTCTTCAATAGAGCCATTGTATAAAAAGAATAATGCACTCCAGGGTGTGTGTCATGCTGGGATAATGTCACTTCTGGGGTGATTAGTCGCACTCAGGCCTAAACACCACAGGCATGACGTTATCCCAGCCCAATACACACCCTGTCATGCATTATTCTTTTATTCTCACTGTAAGCCTGACCAACCAAAAATATTGCTGGTATTTGCCAATTTTATTATCTCCCCACTGCTATATATATATATATATATATATATATATATATATATATATATATATATATATATATATATTATAGTATAACGGTAGTGCCACT
This sequence comes from Neoceratodus forsteri, assembly GCA_016271365.2. Taxonomy (NCBI): domain Eukaryota; kingdom Metazoa; phylum Chordata; order Ceratodontiformes; family Ceratodontidae; genus Neoceratodus; species Neoceratodus forsteri. Next base: position 871,756,004 of record CM057458.1, on the reverse strand, counting down.
ATAGTTAGGGTTGAGGAGCCATTTACATGTTAAACCCAAAATTTTGCACCTTAATAACTTTGCAACTGTTCAACAGATTTGCGTGAAATTTGGAATACATGATCAAGACCCATACGCCTTGGGATCTGCTAAGTTTCATACCGGTCTCATATACAGCTGTGGAGTTATCAAGTGTGATCTGAGCATGCATTGACGTTTTCTGGAAGTTTACTGTCATCTCTACAGGTCGCACAATTTGTGTGACCGGTCCAGAATCTTCAGGGAACATGTGGCCAGAGTCCCCGATGTGTCTTTTAAAGATTTCGTGAAAAAATATTAAACGGTTCAAAAGTTATTCAAAAAGCAAGTTCCCATTATAAGTCAAAGGGAAAAGTTAACAGAAAGTTTGACAGTGTCACAAATGCAATTTTTACTTTTGCAAATGGCCCTTTTATTGTCACAAATCCTCCATTTTGTTTTCAGTTAGCGATCAAAAAATGCTTGCCATTTAAAATTGGGACCCTCTAGCAACCTAATTCTTTTTGTATTCACCTAGTCAGACCATGAGGATGCTAGCCATGTCTTTATTTTGAGGTAAAACACCCCAGAAATATGTTTTTCAAATTTTTGGAAAAAGTACTTTCGCAAAGTACTGTCACACTTGCGACGCTGTTGAATGAATTTGCAAAAGCTTTCACAAACTTCGACAGTACTTTTCCAGGGTGTGGGAAAATGACAGCAATTATTTGTCTCCCTGCTGCAAAAGAACGGTTTGGTGTTTTGGCCCAAAATTTGGAAGGGGGACAGCTGACATCTCTCTGATGTGACTTTCAGTGTTTTATTGAAAAAATATTACATGGCGGCAAAGTTACAGCACTCCAAAGTTGATGCTTTTTCCCATAGGATAACATTACGGCATCCGACGCATTACAGGAATCCTTTGGCACCCTGCTGCAAAATAACGGTTTGTTCTTTTGGCCTGAAATTTGGACTGAACACAGCCAACATCCCTCATATGTGACTTTTTGTGGTTTGGTGAAAAAATATTACAGACAGCCAAAGTTATGGCACTCCGAACTTCTCTTTTTTTCACCATAGGATAACATTACGGCGTTTCCCACGCCTTTCAGGGCCCGTATCTCTGAAATGGTATGAGATGCGGACTTTTCATCAGAAAAATGCTTAGCCCTTCTAGCTAGGAAAGTCATAAATCATACAACTTTTAATTTTTTTTTGCTACGTCATAAGATTCCTGATATATAAGCAATTTAGTATTCCAACTCCTCATTTTCTCACATTATTTGTACTCACTGTCTTTCTTTTTGCAGCTTTTGTGGAAAACCAGCCTGTGCACTTACATTACTGTTACCGTTACCGTTTTAGCTTGCGGTTCCATTCCCATTTCACTTACCGTTTACATCTACGCCACCATGTGCGTTACCCTTTGCATTTTCATTTGCGCTTGTTTTGCTTTGTTTTTAACATTTCTGTCTACACTACTGTTTCTCTTTCTGTTTCGCTTTACGCCACCATGTGCATTACTATTTGCATTTGCAGGCACAATGTTACTATGTGACAAGACATCATGTGGTGGGAACGCGGAGTCCGAAGAGCCCCACGCTCTCGCCACCGCATTACATTCACTATTTCTCATTATCATTCTCAAAAAGAAGGGAAATTAGAGGCAAAAAGCTCCTTTTAATGCATTAGTTTGGTTGTTCCACACCGACAAAAGTGAGGAGATTCGGTGTTAGGGTTGAAAGCCCCCTTGGCCCACCCTGCTCACACCCCTCAACGGCATCGGGGTGTGCATTAGGGTTGTCAGTCTTAACTCTCAACCTATTCTCCTACACCTCTGCTTCTTTACACATGTGATGGGGTGAGAGTTATGGCCAACAACCGTAATGAGCACCCGATGCTGGTTGGGGGTGTGGGCAGGGTGGCCAAGGGGAGCTTTCAACCCTAACACCGAATTTCCTCACTTTTGTAGGTGTGGAACAACCCTAACTAATGCATTAAATGGAGTTTTTTGCCATGAATATATATACATATATAAATATACATATGTGTATATATATATATATATATATATATATATATATATATATATGGGATATGCCACAGCCCTACTGAAAATATAAGACATATTTTCCCCTGAGTGCAGCTTGTCCTTATGCCATCAAGAGTGGCAAAGCCATGAGTGATGTCAAAGGTCAAGCTTCACGAGGGGAAAATATCTCTGATATTTTTCAGTGGGGCCATGGCATATTCAATGTATGCAAGGGCCATGTCATTTTACATTTTTATTTCTTAATTTATTAGTTGCTTTTTTTTTTATGTGGAACGGACGTTTTCCCGAAACAGAGAGGTGATTATTTCTTTTGGAGGGAGGTGATGGACATTTTCAAAGCAGATAATTTTTAGACATTTTCCTTTATTTCCCTGCTGTTTTTTTTTTTAAGTTGAAGCAGATGTTTTCTGAGTTGTAACAAAGTGTCTTGGTCCTACTGGTGAAGTGGCAGTTGTGCGGGGAAAAGCAAAAGAACTGCCATGTGCCAGAAAGTTGTGGCAATTCTACACTGAGCGGTCTTAGAGGTGCCATCAGGAAAGACATCTGTTGATAGTGTTGAAATAGGGGAAAAGCTCTTTAAAAGTACAGAGGGTGTCATCTGGCTTGGGGGATCATGAGAGTGGGGAAAAGCACTGTTCTGGTTGGGAGTCTTAAAGAGAGAGAGTGATTATGAGAGTGGGGAGAGGATTGTGATGGTTGGGGGAGTGGACTACCAGATTGGAGTAGCGTTCTGCAGTCCTGGAATTAAGTTTCAGATCACAGTCTGAGTGTTAAGAGAGACATTGTGGTGCACATTTTGTTTTTGGAGTTGGAACTGTTGAGAAATGATTTAAAAAAAAGAGCAAACGTAGGGAGTATGAAAAGTGATATGGGGAGAATGTGAAAGTGTTCTGTATGCTGCTGGAGATAAATAAAACTGGCAGTGGGAGCTGGCATGCAAGTGAGCAGGTGCATTCTGATTGTGCTGCTCATGCTACTAGCTCCCACCAATCAAAACATACATGAGCTGCTGTGGCTAAGTGCTATATGTGCCTCCCTTGGACCTACAGTGTGGATAAATGACCTACAGTGAGGATAAATGCAATAATATACAATGGTAAGAAAGAATAAAGTTTTCTGAATGGTCAGTCTGGAACTGGAGCTGTGGTATTATCCTGGCATAACATCAAGGCTCTACTCCCAGCACACTGATGACTGCACGTAGTGCAAAAAAGAAACATCACTCCACTGCCTATGAGCATTGTCTCCAGTCCCCAATTAGCTGTTCTGCATTCCGCTCTACTCGCCGCTACCTCACACAGTGTAAAACCTGACCAGAAAAGCAGACAAAAAAGAAATGAATCAAGCAGCACACGTGTCTTGGTATCCCATTTTTTTGAATAGAGAACCATGACACTGAAATGCAAAACAAATTCATACTGACCAGAAAAACCTAAAATGAGCAAGCGCCCAACAGCTTCACTGTTCACTGCATAAGCTCACTTATTGCACTGTTCTTCCTCCCTTTAAAAATACATTTCAGTACCTTTCCTGTCTGGGTACAGACATACCTTAACTGTAGCGGGACAACCTACACAAGACTAAAAAAAAAAAATCAGGACGAGAGTGGGGCAGGGATTCTCACCAAAAAACATGACTGCTGACAACCACCCACTCCTCATCAATCTTCACCCGGTTCCCCAGTCAGCTGCAGGATCAAATCATTTAACCTTCTAAATAAAACATTCTCTCCTATCTGTGTGTATGTGTGTGTGGGGGGGGAGATCAGTGGAACACAAACCTAGCAAAGTATTAAAAAAAAAAACAGCATACACATATACAAAGCAACAATACAGTAGGACTATTTTTCCTCTGTGTATACCTACCCCCATAAAAAAGGACTTAAACATGTTTTGAAATATATTTTAAACAAGGTTTTTTTTTCTTTTTCTTCAATAGAGCCGTTGTATAAAAAGAATAATGCACTCCAAGGTGTGTGTCATGCTGGAATAATGTCACTTTTGGGGTGATTAGTCACACTCATGCCTAAACACCCCAGGCATGATGTTATCCCAGGCCAATACACACCCTGTCATGCATTATTCTTTTATTCCCACTGTAAGCCTGACCAACCAAAAATATTGCTGGTATTTTCCAATTTTTATTATCTCCCCCACTGTATACATATATATATATATATATATATATATATATATGTACGGTAGTGCCACTATATTTAGGGTTGAGGAGCCATTTACATGTTAAACCCAAAATTTTGCACCTTAATAACTTTGCAACTGTTCAACAGATTTGCATGAAATTTGAATACATGATCAAGACCCATACCTTGGGATCTGCTAAGTTTCATACCAGTCTCATATACAGCTGTGGAGTTATCAATTGTGATCTCTGACATGCATGACGTTTTCTGAAGTTTACTGTCATCTCTACAGGTCAAACAATTTGTGTGACCGGTCCAGAATCTTTAGGGAACATAAGGCCGGGGTCCCCGATGCGTCTTTTGAAGATTTCATGAAAAAATATTAAACAGTTCAAAAGTTATTCAAAAAGCAAGTTCCCATTATAAGACAAAGGGAAAAGTTAACAGAAAGTTTGACAGTGTCGCAAATGCAACTTTTACTTTCGCAAATGGCCCTTTTACTGTCTCAAATCCACCATTTTGTTTTCAGTTAGCAATCAGAAAAATGCTTGCCATTTAAAATTGGGACCCTCTAGCAACCTAATTCTTTTTGTATTCACCTAGTCAGACCATGAGGATGCTAGCCATGTCTTTATTTTGAGGTAAAACACCCCAGAAATATGTTTTTCAAATTTTTGGAAAAAGTACTTTCGCAAAGTACTGTCGCACTTGCGACACTGTTGAATGAATTTGCGAAAGCTTTCACAAACTTTAACAGTACTTTTCTAGGGTGTGGGAAAATGACAGCAATTATTTGGTACCCTGCTGCAAAAGAACGGTTTGGTGTTTTGGCCCAAAATTTGGCGGGAACACAGCTGACATCTCACTGATGTGACTTTCAGTGTTTTGTTGAAAAAATATTACATGGCGGCAATGTTGCAGCACTCCAAAGTTGATACTTTTTCCCTTAGGATAACATTACGGCATCCAGCGCATTACAGGAATCCTTTGGCAACCTGCTGCAAAATAACGGTTTGGTCTTTTGGCCTGAAATTTGGACTGACCACAGCCAACATCCCACAGATGTGCCTTTTTGTGGTTTGGTGAAAACATATTACATGCAGCCAAAGTTATGGCACTCCGAACTTCTCTTTTTTTCACCAAAGGATAACATTACGGCATTCGTCACGCCTTTCAGGGCCCGTATCTCTGAAATGGTGCGAGATACAGACTTTTAGTCAGAAAAATGCTTAGCCCTACTAGCCAGGAAAGTCATTAATCATACGACTTTTAATTTTTTTTTACTATGTCATACGATTCCTGAGATATAAGCAATTTAGTATTCCAACTCCTCATTTTCTCACATTATTTGTACTCACTGTCTTTCTTTATGCAGCTTTTGGGGAAAACAAGCCTGTGCACTTACATTACTGTTACCGTTACCATTTTAGCTTGCGGTTCCGTTTCTATTTCACTTACCGTTTACGTCTATGCCACAATGTGTATTACCCTTTGCTTTTTCATTTGCACTTGTTTTGCTTTGTTTTTAACATTTCTGTCTACACTACTGTTTCTCTTTCTGTTTCGCTTTGCGTCACCATGTGCATTACTATTTTCATTTGCAGGCACAATATTACTATGTGACAAGACATCATGTGGCGGGAGCGCAGAGTCTGAAGGGCCCCATGCTCTCGCCACTGCATTACATTCACTATTTCTCATTATCATTCTCAAAAAGAAGGGAAATTAGATGCAAAAAAAATCCTTTTAATGCCTTAGTTAGGTTGTTCCACACCGACAAAAGCGAGGAGATTCGGTGTTAGGGTTGAAAGCCCCCCTTGGCCCCCCCTGCCCACACCCCTAAACAGCATCAGGGTGTGCATTAGGGTTGTCAGTCTTAACTCTCAACCCATTCTCCTACATCTTTGCTTCTTTACACATGTGATGGGGTGAGAGTTATGGCCAACAACCATAATGAGCACCCTGATGCCGTTTGGGGGTGTGGGCAGGGTGACCAAGGGGAGCTTTCAACCCTAACACCAAATTTCCTCACTTTTGTCGGTGTGTAACAAACCTAACTAATGCATTACATGGAGTTTTTTACCATATATATATATATATATATATATTCATTGTAAAAAACTAGGTTAATGCATCAGTTAGGGTTTTTATTAAAGCATCAAAAGCTGGGAATTTCAATGTTAGGGTTACCAACCTAACCACCTCAACCCCCGCTACCTTCCATATACCAACAGGTGCCTGGATGTGTAATGGGTGGTCAGGCCCAACTCTCACCCCATTCCATGTGTAAACAGGCTGACAATACACAGTATAGGAGAATGGGGTGAGAGTTAGGCCTGGCCATGCCATGGCACACCCCGACACATGTTGGTGTATGGAGGGTAGTGGGGGTCGGGGGGGTTGGGTTGCTAACCCTCATGTCAGATTTCCCAGCTTTTGACACTTTAATAAAAACCTGAACTGATGCATTAACCTAGTTTTTTTGCAATGAATTTCCCTAATTTTTGAGAAAGTGTACTGTAACTGTTATGTGACTTTTTCGAAAACAGGGCCTACTCCCCAAATATCTCAGCCCCTCAGTCTAACCATCCCCTCTTCTACTTCAGGGAGGTAAGGCTGAATGAAGCTCGCCACTATATTACTACAGCTATCTCTAAATCTAGATCTAGTAGTGACATCCTGGACCTTAAGCTTCTGTTGCTCACCCTCAATGAGGTAATTCATTCATTAACAAAAATCCTAAACCTCTCTCTCAGCTGTGGAAAATTCCTGGACTTATGGAAAACATCCACCATGACACCTGTCCATAAAAGTGGAGATAAGACGAATCACTCAGATTATCACCCTATCTCCATACTGCCTCCACTCTCTAAGGCACTCGTGCACATCATGGCTGATCAACTTACCGACCACTTGGATAAATACAATATAGCTTGTCCACAACAATACAGCTTCCAGAAAGGTCACAGCACCACCACAGCCCTTCTTGAGTTCACTGGAGCTTTGCACAAATCCCTTGACAATGGCCTTCTCACAGGGGTCGTTTTTGTCAACCTCACCAAGGCCTTCAATACAGTATACCATGGACTACTAATACACCAATTACTGAATGCGGGCATCACCTGAGACTTCTCTCTGGTTTGAAAGCTACTTAGGAAACCGGTCGCAGAGAGTAAAAATTACGGACGCTGTTTCTGACACCCTGCCTGTTCGCTGGGGTGTCCCACAGGTATCCATACTTGGCCCCCTCCTTTTTAGCCTTTTCTTAAACTCCCTCCCTTACCACTGATCTGAGCAGATCATACTATATGCCAATGATGCTGTTGTATTCTCCACTCACAAAGATGCTGCAACTCTTTAACACGACCTTCAACTTAGTTTCAGTTCTGTAGAGACATGGTTTCTTAATCATAAACTTGTCCTCAATGGCAAGAAAACCAAATCTATGCTCTTCTGCAGCTCTCATAAACCACACAAGCTACACCACTTAGCTATCTCCACCACCCAGGGGAACACTCTAGATCGGGTGGGGTCCTTCAAATACTTAGGGATACAGCTTGTCCCTAATCTCTCCTATGGACTTCATGTAGATAATGTAACTAGAGCTGCTAATACACAGCTTGGTCTCCTCTACAAACGCAGACCACACCCCATGCCAGAAGCTTTGAAGGTTGCAGTCCTGAGCTCTGTGATCTCTGTAATAGACTATGGTCTCATCATTTATGGCTCTGCCACAACCACAACCCTTAGACGCCTCTCAACTGCCTTAAATAAGGTATGTCGGCTCATCACTGGTGCTCACTGTCTCACCCACACATGTGACCTGTACACTCAGACCGTCTGGCTCCAACTATCAAACTGCATAAAGTTTCTCACCTGCTCCATGGCAAAAAAAAAAAACTACCTTGGCCTTGCACCATCTGGGGTCTCAACTCTGTTACAACACTGAATTAACAAATGGTGCCTTAGGAGATCCATGTTACAGCTATTGAAGGTCCCCCACTGTCACACTTCACAGGGACAACGTCCTTTTGCTTATCGAGTGCCACTCTGGTTCAATGGCCTCAGCCCAACCATCTCCTCTGCTGCAACAATTGGTATGTTTAAAACTAGGCTCCAGGACTATCTCACTACCAACAGCTCCTGTGACTGCCCAACTTAACCTTGTTTCTCCACTTCCCTTCCTGCTCTAGTGGTCCCCCCCTCCCCTCCTCACTGGATTCTACCTTCACATCTTGGTATACCCAATGCTGCACTTTTCACCCTCTCCCCCACCCTTCCTACATTCCTTCTCTCCCTCCCTCTTCCCTCCCCTATGACTCTTGCACTTCTTATCTGTTGTCTGTTTTCTGACAAATGCCGATGGCTGCCTTGTTACAATGCTACCCTTGAATTCTATTAATCTGTACTCTGTTTGCAATGTCCACATTGTTGTAATGTCTGTCTTGATGTTCCCCATAATTTGTATTTCTCTGACGTGGAACCTTTGTAAAAGAGCCAAGGCTCAAAGGTATTTGTAATCCTAGACTTGATAAATAAATAAATAAAATAAATGGTTGTGGGAGCACGCGCATGCCTCACACTGCCCATTTTTGCATAATGATATGCATATGTGGGTGTGGGGCCATCCAGGCCCTGCACTACCTCTTATACATAAGTACGAACACATACTGCAATCCTATAGTCATGAAAAAGAACCCTTGTAACAATAATCTGGCAATATCCCAGTAACCGTAGTAACTATGAAACAAATTCCAGTAAAGTGTAATCGTGACTTTGAAACCTCCACTGTTCTGCAGAGCATGGCAGTTCAATGCAGGGGTGTATCACTCCTGAGCCACCTCAGGAGGGGTCTTTTAAAAATAAAGTCAGGAGCATGTTCCTCAGGCCCCTATTAGGTAAACAGAACTGTTAGTGTTTACCTAGTGGCATTATTTTTACAAATATTTCATACTTCCAGCCTTGCTTACTGAAAACAAGATGGCAGAAATCTGAAATAAAAGTGTGACTTTGACCAGGAAAGTCCAAATGGTAAACGACTTTTGCCATTCTCACATTTACTATGTGAACAGTAAATGGCATTTACTGTTCGAACATTTACCATGTGAACAGTAATTTGCCAATGGTAAATGATATTTACCATTTGCAAATTACTGTTCACACAGTAAATGCAATTTTCTTTGCACTGACTGTCTTGCATCTATCACAAAAAAAATGTTATAATTCAAAAATGGTTTTATATGGTTTCACCAAACCATCCAAAAGCACACCCTTTGCATACAACATGACAGCACATACCAATTTTTGTGCTACTTGGTTGAAAAATGATAAAGTTATTAAGGTATAAAAATTGAGATTTAACACTGAAAGGCAGTATCAACCCTAACTATAAGGGCGCTATGGTGCCCTTATAATATATATATATATATATATATATATATACACACACACACACACAGTATATATATATATATATATATATATATATATATATATATATATACATATACAGTATACTTAGAGAATAATGGATAGGCAACTAACTGTCTGGTATGGATTTCCGACACACCAAGGCTGTGTAAACAAAATCCATAAAAACACAGTGGTCTATCCTTTTTTTTTTTATAATTGCAGGTGCCGGGACCGAAACTTCTCTAACTGCTGCTGCCTCAGAGTGTCTGTCTGTCACACATACACACCCACACACCCACACACGCATATATGCACACATATACACACACACACACATACACACACACACACACACACACACACTCTGTCTCTTGGCCCCCCTCCGGTGTGATTTTTTTTTTTACTTACAGTGTTGAATAAGGATCGTGACTTAAGTAGCCCTATAGACAGCCAGTCATGGAGCGCTCCAGCTCGGAGTCCCGAAGCCGATGAAATGAAGGATCAACCAGATAAAAGTTTTTTTTGTACTTTTTATTTATAGATTTTATGCATAAATACAGCATTCAGCTCCTGTACAGTACTGTCCTACATGTGAAATCTTTCAGGAAATAGATATTCAGATAAGAGAAACACTGCAACTTGTAATCAAGATCAGGGGGAACAGCCATATACAGTAAAAACCTGAGATATTATTTTGTCATTTGGTTATTGCTACCAATGCTCTTCATGGAAAGTTCACATTCTAAATAGCATTCAGTACTGTGAAACGGGGTATGATGCCCTTAAGCAATAGACTCTTTGTACAACAAGCTCAATAATAATCTCCCAATTAGCTCCCTCAACCTTCATGTATAGTTTTCAGATATTCTGTTTTTGCTATCAGCCCACTCGATTTGAAGGCTATTATAAAAATTCCCTCATGTTGAGTCTAGGTATAATTAACATACGGCAGTAACGATCAAAATAGAAAAAAGGGAAGCAAGTAACATAAATGTCCTGAATGTGTCCAGAATGTCTGTTACCTGCCTAAATGAAGACAGTCTACTTATTGGAACCCATTTAACTTGGCTCGGTCAACTACTAAACATCAAAAAGAAAATTACAGTCCCACTCTAGGTAAATTGGAATTTGTTAATGTTAGTAAATATGAGATTAATCTCCATCTCATGGAAAAGTTCAGGTGTCTCCAAGTTGCAATCTGATGAGGAGTTGCCCTCTCAAGCAGTCCTTTTGATCTCCAGCTTTTGCACCAGCTTTGCAGCCTCTTTAGGGTCTGTATAAATATATGCCTTCTTGCTGACTGTGACAGTAGGCTAGCAGGCATCAGCAGATTATTTGGGACCTCCATCAATCGAAGATGCCTCTTGATAGCATCATATCCTTTCCGCTTCACCCGGGTCGTGTAGGAAAGGTCAGGGAAGAACAGGACTCTGGAGCCCTCCACCTCTAGGCTCCGTTTAGCTTGTGCTGCCCAAAAGACCTGGTCTTGTACTGCCACAGAGGTAGTTATTAACATCATGGTCCTGACACCATCTGGGGAAATATTCGGTCTCTGGATATTGACCTGGTAGGCTCTAGCAATCAGTCCTTGCACATCTATGCCCAGGGTTTCTGACAGGCATCCAACCAAGTAGCCAGGCAAGTCCTCTCCTTCTAATCCCACCAGTAGTCCTATTATCCTGATGTTAGTAGCCTGGGTCAAATTCTCCAAATATTCCAGTCTGGATTTAATCAGATTTTGCTCTCTCATACACATTGCTGCCATCGCTTGGGCCCGTTCCACAGACCGCTCCACTGTTTGTGCTGTTTCCACCAACCCCTCCAGCTTTTGTTCGACCTGAACCATTCGGGTGTGGTATGTATCCATTTTCTGGTCCATAAGCTGGACCGTTTTGGTCAGATTTAGTACTGCAGACTGTAGTGTCTTCAGTGTCACAGGGCCGGGCTCCCCTCCTGTCTCAGCAGAAGCAGGCAAGTTCCCAGGCTTGGGTGGTGGTTTGGAGGCCCCACCATGAGGGGCAAAGAAATTAGCTTTCTGCTCCATATTTTTTTCTGCCCATGTTAACAAATTCAGTATGCCCAGATAGCTCTATACCTAAGGAGACCCAAACTAGCAGATTTCAAAGTCCACACTCGGCAGAAATATATAAAAAAATACTACACTTGGTTGCTGAATCAGGAGCTTTTTGGAAGTGCTTCTCAACAGCTAGGTAGCTAGCAATGCCCCTCAGATAAAAGTTTAAAAAGATATATAGCAGGATCAACCTGATAAATATTTTAATAAATAATAATAATAATAAAGATCAAGACTTGAGAGCTGGTACAGTGGCTCATCACCAGTTGGCATCAGAGCCACCATGATTACCTAACTGTAGCAGTGCAAAGAGTGAAATGGAAAGTCAGTTTGAGGAAAGCACCATAATAACTGGATTTTAGGTTATTACGGTGTTTGAGTTGTAATAGCCCAAAATCCGGTTATTATGGCATTTCACAATGCTGATAATTTGGTTGATAAATGGGGTCACTAGTAATTTATATATATATATATATATATATATATATATATATATATATATATATATATATATATATATCACAGTGAAGCCTGCCAGGATGAAGCACAGTGTCACAGGTTTCCTGCATGACAAAAGGGATTAACATTCATTGAAATTGTGTTGTTTGCTTCAGTAACCCTACTGTATAATTCTACAGAGCTGGGATTCATTCTGATAGCTCTTCATTGTGTGTATTTACATATATACACACACATATATATATATATATATATATATATATATATATATATATATATATATATATATATATAATAATATTACTGTAAATAGTATAGCTAGGGTTTGTAAGAATGTTTAATGTTAAAGGATAATTTTTCCTGGTTAATAACTTTAAACTGGTTTCACAGATTTTCCTGAAATTTGGCATGCATCATCTGCTGGAGTAGGTCTGTTGATGTACCAGATTTTGTTTGAATCCTTTTTGAGATTTTGGAGATATAAAGTGTTGAAAATACAGAAATTTCCATGGTTTTGGCTGTTTTTTTCAGCCACCTGTATCTCAGAAATGGCTTTAGGTGTGGGCTGAAATTTGCAGGATAGAAAGCCTTGGCCTCACAGATGTGCCTTTTAAAGATTTGGTAAAACAATAGTGATCCATTCCAAAGTTATAAAATCTTGAATTTACCATTATTTCCAATAGGAGAAAATAGATGTAAAAGTGAAAGTGATTTTCTCACACTGTCATCCAGTTTTGCATACTTCGCACATAAATAACTTTGCAACACTCCAACAGATTCACAAACAATTTGACAAGCAACAGCCTAGTGCACAGGTCTCTTGTCTTGACAAATTTGGTTTAAATCCCTTATTTGGTTTATGAGATACATGGTGTTGAATAAAACAGATTTTTGAGGGTTTTGCTCTTTGTTTATTAATGTTAAAGGGCAATTTGTGGATCTTTTTTTGTTATTAAACATCTTTATTAATTTCCACAAAAAACACCTCAATACAGATACATAGTTGAGAGTGCGAAATGGAGGAATATAAAACAACCAGACACTAACTCACCCATTCATCGGAAAAATAAAATCCCTCCTCCCCACCCTCCCAAGGCTACATGCATACACACCCTAACTTGCTAAATTCTGAGGTGTTCTGAGGCTAGGCCTACGCCATAAGGAGCATTTCAAAAGAACTCTAAAGTGCCGTGTATGCTTTCAATCTATTCTGCATACAGCGATATGTTTTTCTAATTGTACTGCCAAGGTACATTCTCGGTACCACTCCAACAAGGAGGAGCTTCATCACTGGTCCAATGCCTTAAGATTACCAATTTAGCCACAGTGGATAAAAGCGACATTTGGGCCTTTTTAGCCTTGGAAGTGCCAACTGGAAAAAGGCTCATCAGACTTACCTCAGGGGTAAACAAGTTTGTTAAGCCAAGGATAGGGTCTAAGAGATTGTTGATAGCCCACCAAAGGACCTGAATTGAAGGGCATGACCATACCATGTGATATAAAGTACCATCTTCCTTCCTACACCTTGCACAAAGAGATGTATCCTTTGCCCCATATTTGCACAATCGGGATGGGGATAAGTGTAAGTGGTGCATTAAGTTAAAATGTACCATCCTCAACCGGTCTTGTTTTACATATTTATACATTGTAAGCCACAACTTCTTCCAGAGATTGGGTGCCTCAGATATTCCTAGCTCCCTTGTCCAATAGAAGCATACCCTTAGAGGAAGTCTGTGGTCCCATTCCTGAAGTGTTTTGTATACCTTAGAGACTGAATTTGGTTGAGAGGCTATGGTGAAAAGTATATCGATGTCCTCGGTCCCCATAATCAACTAGAGCCTCTGAGAAAAAATAGATGTTAGGGCCTTACTAATTTGTAGCCACTTAAAGAGGTCCTGATCCACAGCCCTGAAAACATTCACCAACTGATCAAAGACAGGGACCCCCATTCACCCAAAATCCGAGATTCTAAGGTGGCTTACCTGGGGCCAAAATGTGGCGGACAGGGTCTTACCCCCAACCCTGATGTGGAGATTCTCAAAAATGGGTTGGTTGATGGATAGATACCATTTAACTGCGAGGTAATTTTGCAACTGCTGAAAGGTCTTTAACGACCATCCCATAGGGTTATTTTTCAATGGTTTGGGTATAGCTGACGGAGGGGCATATAACAGGGCCCAAAGAGAGCAGCTCACCCTCTTTGCCAACCCTCACTCTATGTCAACCCATAAGGGCAAGTAAGTCGATTGGGTGCCCCTTGCACTCCAATAGACCAACTTGCCTACGTGCTTCGTGACATAATATAGAAAGAGAGAGGGAGCAGCTAGTCCTCCCTTTAATTTCGGGGCTGTTAATTTAATATAGGATCTGCGTGCCCTTTTCCCCTTCCAAATAAATAGATTAAACGCCCTCTGTAAGTTGGTAAACCACGTCTTCGGGAGGTATATGCCGAGCATACCCAAGGGGTATAATAATCTGGGCAGAATGTTCATTTTTATGACATTCAGCCTACCCCAAAGTGACAAAGAGAGCAGTCTCCACCTATCCATATCCCCAGAAATGGTTTTAACTAGACTACTCAGGTTATTTTTGGTCATGTGATTCAGTCCAGTGCTAATGTTTATCCCGAGATACATAAGCAACTTTACCTCCCAACATAAGCCAAACGATGATAAATCATCCTTCCTAACGTTGGTATTTAAGGGGGGAATCTTTGTTTTCGTGCGATTTAACTTGTAGTAAGATATTTTGGAAAAGGAATCTATTTCCTCCAAGATAGCTGGAACCGAGGTCTCCGGATCTTCAACATGTAATAGTATATCATCTGCGTATACCGAATACATGTATCTGGCATCCCCCACCTGTATACCCTTAATCAAACAGTTTCTAGCCAATCTATGTAATAAAGGCTCTAGGTATAGGTTAAATAGTAACGGGGATAAGGGACAACCTTGCCTCGTGCCTCGCTCCAGCTTTACTACCGGCGACATAAGCCCATTACATTTTACTCTAGCAGAAGGGGAAGAATATAGGATTTGGACCCATCTCAGGAACACATCGGTAAACCAAAGGCAGACAGGGCAGCAAACAAATAATCCCAGCATACCCTATCAAATGCCTTTTCAGCATCTAATGAAATAAGTATTGCTGGGATCTTGGCATCCTTAACAACAGTAATCAGGTGCAATAACTTCCTCATATGATCTTGGGACGATCTCCCCCTCATAAAACCCACTTGTTCCCTACTAACCAACTTTTCCATAACATTGGACAACCTGTTGGCTAAGATTTTAGCTAGAATTTTGATGTCCGTATTTAGAAGAGAGATAGGCCGATAACTATCCATACTGAGAGGGTCCTTCCCCTGTTTTAAAATTAAAGAAATCATTGCCTCCAGGAAACTAGGCTCTGATAACCCATTATCAAACCAGTACTGAAAGACCTCCTTTAGAATTGGGGATATTAGCGAATAGCAAGCTTTGTAAAAATTACTAGGGAACCCATCTGGGCCAGGGGACCTGTCTAGAGGCATTTGTTGGATGGCCTGCTGGATATCTAAAACCGTTATTGGAGCACTCAGAAAAGCTGCATTGCCCTCCGTTATTTTAGGCAACTCCACTGACCTGAGAAATAGCCTGATGGCATCTGCCGAAGGTTTACACTCTGGGTCAACCGCATATAACTCCTGAAAATACAAGCCAAAGGCATTCGCCATTTCCCCTGGGTCCATGCAAACCTGCTCCCCATGTCCCTTACGTATTCCCATTATGAAGTGGGAAGAATCTAGTTGACGGATGCGCATAGCGAGCAATTTCCCCGCTCTCTCCCCTACATCTAGATATTGAAGCCTAGTCCTCAAAAGGGCCAGCTCCGCCTTCTGAGACATTAGACTCGCATATTGGGCCTGCAACTGATGAAGCCTAGCCCAATCTGCTGCAGTCGAGACACGGGATAAGTTACTTTCTTCCATCCTAATCGAACCTAGCAGGGAATCCAATTGCGCCTGCTGCCTACATTTCTTATTAGATGCCATTTTAATCAGTTCTCCCCTCAGGGAGCACTTTAAAGCAGCCCAAATTAGGTCCTTATGATCCACTGAGCCTTGATTACTTTCCAGGAAGTCCTTGATGAAGTCCAGAATGTGCATCAGCGAGGATTCCTCCTTCAACATCTGGCAATTTAACCTCCATTGTGGAGACCGCCTAGGCCCCATGGCTAACCGGTATTCCAGACTGACTGGTGCATGATCAGATATTACTCTGGTAGTTATCTCAGCCCATGTTACCCCAGGTATTGCAAGTGAGCTAACTAAAATATAGTCTATTCGAGAGTATGTCTTGTGTGCGGTGGAGAAAAAGGTGTATTGACATGACATAGGATTAATTACCCGCCAAACATCAACCAGGGTGGCCTTACTGATGAGATCCTTCAACGCCCTTTGTGCAGGCGTTAAACCTCGCCTCTCTTTACATGATCTATCCAGATCATTCTGAAGAACTAGATTCCAGTCCCCTCCTAAGACAGTAAGCTTCTCGGGGTTGGATATTACCATATTTAGTAATCTCATGAAAAAGGCTGGGGAATCACAATTGGGGCCGTATACTGAGCCCAATAATATCAGGTGAGACTCTAGCAAACCATGCGTACAATTTGTGGATCTTAATAACTTTGTAATGGTTAAAATGAGTTCTAAAAAATTTGGTAAGCATAATTACCCTTGGGAGGTGTCTGTAAGTGTTAAATTTTATCCTAATAGCTTTAGCCATGTCTGAGATACAGAGTGTTAAAATATTGGTTTGGGGTGTTTGACACTTTTTTTGTCCACCTGTATCTCAGAAATGGCTTTAGTTTCTGGGATGACATTTTCAGGGTAGAAAGCATTGGCCTCACAAATGTGCATTTTGAAGATTTGGTGGGAAAATATAAATTTGTTCCAAAGTTATGACATGTTGAATTTCCCATTATTTCCTATGGGGAAAAATACATGTCCCACACAACACAGGATTCTGCTTCGAACTAGGATTCTGATTCAAACCAGGATTGTGCTTCAACCTAGGATTCTACTTTGAACTAGGATTCTGCTTTTTATGAGTGCTATGGAAAGGAATTCTGCACTGAACAAGGATGATGTTTTGCAGTACTAAATCCTTTTGGCAGACAGAACCAATACAGTGGGGCAACGGGTACCAACAGTCAACCAACCCTGCCTATTCTACAGCCTCCAGGGCCCCACCCCAGGCTGCATAACCCTCCTAGAGTTTTTTAACATAATCTCCACTCCAGGGTGATCTGCCAGGCTTTGTTTTCTGCAACACTATAAACTGAGATTTAAGTTTACTATAGGACTGAATGATGTGCTGACCTTTTTGTTGCTTTTCCAGCTCGGTGCTTTTCAACTGAGTTTAACACCCTGGTAAGTGCACCTCAAGCTTGAAGGCTAAAAGTTTTGTGCCATTGAGCTACTGTCTTTTATTCATTTTGCTATTTCAATATCTTATCCCCCCCCCCACCACCATCAGCACAGTAGGACACTGGGGAACCCACTCCCAATGTCCTGAAATATGTATGTAATGGTTTTGCCAACAGTGGGGTCCCTATGTCAGCACTACACTCACCCCTACTAGCAGTGTGTGACTCTAGGGAGCCCACTCCCAGTGTACATAGTGTACCCAGTTATGTTGTACTCCCCCAGAACAGTGTGGGACTCTGGGGAACCCATCCCCAGTACCCTGAGAAATGGTTCTACTGTTCCTGAGAAAAAAGAAAACAGTTCACAATATATTTTTTAAACTCCTGTAAGAAAAGGTCTCTCATTGTTTCCCCATCCCCCTCTCACATCCCAACCCTCCCACTGAGCAACCAACCACCCCACACACCCTTGCCCTATACTTAACAACCAATGTCAGTGCCTGTCATCTTCTGTGGATCAGGACAAGTCTGTACTCTTCAAAATCAAACAGCAAACTGAAAAATAAAGGTAAGTGCCATATAGGGGTGGTCAATGGCATTTTGAACATACTGTATGTTAATATCTCAGCCATTTGTAAGTATTTTACATAGATACATAGACACTATTGGCAGGTAAGGGTCTATGGCCCACCCAGTCTGCCAGTTGAGCTTGCAAGTTCACTTTTTGTTTTTCTAGAAGTCTGTTGCCCCTTACCTCTGATCTCCAAAATGTTTTTATGTCTATTCCATGCATTCTTAAATCCCAGGATTGTTTCAGCCCCCACCACTTCCTCTGGCAGGGTGCTCCACTTGTCACTACCCTTTCTGTAAAGACATTCTTCTTCATGTTTTATCTGAATTGCCCTCCCTCCAACTTCATCTCATGCCCTCTAGTTCTGGAACATCTTCTTCACTGGAAAATAGTGTATTCCTGCACCCTGTTCCTCCCTGTAAGGTACATGTATGTCTCTATCATATCGCCTCTCTCCCTCCTCTTCTCCAGGGAGTACATATTCAGGACCTTCAGCCTGTCCTCATAGGACTTGACATTGCAGAGGGTCTGGAGGGAAAGGTATGCCTCTTTGCAGATGATACAAAGATCTGTAACAGAGTTGATACACAAGGGGTGTAGAAAGGATGAGAAGGGACTTGGCAAGGTTGGAGGAATGGTCAGACATATGACAACTTAGATTCAATGCAAAGAAGTGCAAAGTAATGCACCTGGGAAACAAAAACCAAGGAGAAGAGCACACAATAGCAGGGGAGGTACTAACAACAAAAAAATGGAACGGGACATGGGGGTAGTCATATCAGATGATCTAAAGGTGGGTAAGCAATGTGAAAAGTCAGTAAGGAGAGCCAGGGGGATACTGGGATGCATAGGAAGGGGCATTTCAAGTAGAAAAAGGGAAGTGGTTATCCCTCTGTACAGACAGTTGGTGAGACCCCATCTGCAGTACTGTGTGCAGTTTTGGAGACCTCATCTATGCAAGGACATAGACAGGATGGAAGCAGTCCAGAGGAGGGCAACTAAAATGGTGCAGGGTCTGCATCAGAAATCATATGAAGAGAGAGACTGAGAGAGCTTAACATGTATACCCTTGATGAAAGGAGAGACAGGAGGGACATGATAGAAACGTTCAAGTACCTCAAGGGAATCAACAAAGTCCAGGAGGGTAGCATCTTTCAGAAAAGGAGATGTGTAAGAACAAGGAGACACACTTTAAATATAGAGGAGGGATGACTCAGGGGTAATGTGAGGAAATCTTTTTTCATGGAGAGAGTGGTGGATGCGTGGAACTGCCTTCCTGGGGAGGTTGTTGGGGCTAAAACAGTGGGGGAATTCAAACATGCATGGGACAGACATAAGGCAATTGTAGTGCGGGGTGGCAGGAAGTAGGCTGTTGGTTAACTAGACTCTGCAGCTTATCCAGTAGGTAGGGAAATGAGCAGACTGGGTGGGCCAAGTGGTCCTTATCTGCCTTCAAAGTCTATGTTTCTATGTTTCCATGACTTGTGTTGCAATCCCTGCACAATTTTGTTGCCCTCCTCTGAACCTTCTCTACCCTGTCTATGTTCTAACAAAGGTAAGGTCTCCAGAACTGAACATTGTACTCCAGGTGGGGCCTCACTAGTGTCTTGTATATTGAAATTATCACCTCCCTTTTCCTGCAGGTGATGTCCCTTCCTATGCATCCCAGTATCCTTTTTGCTTTACCTGCTGCCTTGTTGCACTGTTTCCCTACATTGAGGTCATCAGAGATGATAACCCCAAGGTTTCTTTCCTATTTGGTGTATGCTATGTCCTCACCCCCCAACTGATATGTTGTTCCAGGGTTTTTGTGCCCCATATGCATTATCTTGGAGTTCTTTGCATTGAATTTCAACTGCCAAACCCTTGATCATTTGTCAAGCTTCTGCAGGTCCCTCCTCATTCTGACTACACCCTCTGGCATGAATCAAATTTTCAACATGGACTTTTTGGGACCCCACCTCATGAACACTGGTACTGTCATTTTGTTGCTCTGTCCTGAAAGATGATTTCACTGTTGCTGAAAGAAATCACCTTTTGGGACTAAGCAATGAAATGGAAATGCCATTGTGCAAGAGGTGGGGTCCCAGAAAGCCCATGTGGAAAATTTGGTGCAAAAATATCCCAAAATGTTCCTTCGCACATGTGTAACTTTCCCAAATTATATTTCCATTCCAAGTTTTCAACATAGCCACTTTTCACACCACCTCACGAACAGTATTGCTGCATTTTTCACATCCTGCCCGAAATGTGCTTTTGCACCTGTGGCTTGGAATGGTGCGACTGATGTGCAAAATCACCTTTCAGAATTGCATAATGGAATGACAGTGCAGTGTTCATAACATAGGGTCACATAAAGGCAATGTTGACATTTTGGAGCAAAAGTAACAAAGAGTGCCTGAGTTACACACAATCAATGAAATGTTTCTACACATGCATGTAACTGCCAATCATTTAAATTTTCACTCCAAAGTTTGAACATAGTCATTTCTTCACAGCACCTCATGAATACTAGAACTGTCATTTCTCACATCCTGTCCAAAATGTGTTTCCACAGCTGTGGCACAGAATGGCATTTTGCCATGGATTAAGAAATGTACACCTACAGTATGAGGGTTATGAGGTGGGATGATAGGAAGACTATGTCAAAAATGTATTTATTTATTTGTGTTTAATCAGGAAGGCATACTGAGCAGGGTTGCTCGATTCCAGATGCGACCTGCGGGACAAGTCCCAAGACAATAGCACAATCACAGGGTACAGTAGTTAAACATCACAGTGAGGGGGCCACCTGCCATACAGACAATCAGCAGATAGATACATGAAACATAGGAGGGGGAAAATACAAGTGGGTAAAATTGCACAGAAACCCATCTTAGAACACAAAAAACAAGTACATAGTGGGAACTAGCTAAAGCATGAGGAGCTGGAGGAGAAGTGTGTTAGGTGAATTGGCTGGCAAGGCATTCAAAAGCTGGGGGATATGGAATTTGAAAGCTGCCTGCCCTTTGGTTGTGCACATGAAGGGGACGTGGAGGAGCCTGGGGTCCATGTTTCTGAGGGGTAAGCAGGGGGAGGTTGTGGGGAGAGGATAGAGGCCAGGTAGGGGGGAAGGGTATGGGACCAAAATTTGGCTGCGGACCTAGCACAGTGGGTTAATCTGCGGTCTTGGAGGGATGGCAGGGCTAGGGAGCTGTATAAGGTGCAGTGGTGGGTTGTTTGTGGACAGTCAAAGATAAGGAGACAGAAAGAGTGGAAAAGTGTGTCAAAGCTGGCTAAGGAGGTGGTGGGAGCGGTAGCATAGACTATGTCACCATAGTCGAGTATTGGGAGGATCATCTTTTGAACAATAGCTTTTCTGGCAGGAGAGGGGAGGCAGCCTTTGTTCTGATATAGGGTGCTGAGTTTAGGGAGTGGTTTCTTATAGATGGAATCAATATGAGTGACGAAATCTAGGTGTTGATTAAGCCAGATGCCTAAGTATCTGAAACTGGTGCATGCTTCCAGGAGGGTCCTGTCCAGAGTTTGGAAAGGGGGGCAAGGGGCTTGGTGGCTGAGTCTTTGCTGTGAGCCAAAAGTTAGTGACATAGTTTTCTTAGAGTTTAGGAATAGTTGGTTTGACCGGAACCAGTCCTGGATGGTGTTGAAATCCTGCTGTAGTAGACTAGCCACGTCGCTTATGGAAGGGGCCCATGGCATACAGCACTGTGTCATCTGCATACATTTGGATGGATGAGTAATGACAGGCTGATGGGAGGTTGTTTAAAAATATGGAGAAGAGCAGTGGGCCCAAGACTGAGTCTTGGGAGATGCCAGCAGTAACTGGTAGGGGGTTAGAGATGTGTGAGGTGACTTTTACAGCCTGGTGCCTACCCACCAGGTAGTCATAGAACCAGTTGGCTGCTGGCTTGGAGAGACCGGCTTCTTTTAGTTTAGAAAGGAGCAGAGTATGGGAGATGGTGTCAAAAGCCTTGGCCAAGTCTATAAAGATGGCAGAGGAGATGTAGCCTTTGTCCATGACAGTGAATATGTCATCAGTGATTCTTAGCAGGGAAGTGATACTTGAGTGTGATTTACAAAAAACGGATTGGTATGGGGTGAAGAAGGAAGAGGCATCCAGATAGGGACAGAGTTGGGCAAGGACAAAAAGTTCCTGTAGTTTTGCCATAATCGGGAGTAGGGAGATGAGGCAATAGTTACCTGGGGAGGAGAGGTCACCCCTTTTGGGAGGGGTATGATGGTAACTTGTTTCCATTCAGTTGGTAATTTGCCTAGTGAGAAGGAGAGGTTGAATAGATCAGCTAGTGGGGCGGCTATGGCTGGAGCGGACAAATATAACATCTTGGCATCCAGGGCCATGGGGCATTTACCTTTGTTAGGGTTCAGAGATTGTAGGGATTTGAATACTTCAGCTGGGGATACAGGGTGGAAGGAGAAACTGTATAGTGGGTATAAGGTGCTCCTGGTGGGGCCTGAGTGGGTGGGTGGGTGCTGCAGGGACGATAGGAGTGAGTCAGCACAGCTGGAGAAGTAGGTGTTGAAAGTAGCAGCAACCTCGCAGGGATCAGAGATGGGAGTGCCCTGTATTGATAGTGTCGGTGGAGGTGGCTGGGTAGGGGGGGAGAAAAGGGATTTGAACGATTTCCAAACGTTTGTCGGGTGGTTAAGGTTTGCGCTGAAAGCCGATAGGAAATAGTTATTTTTTGCTTGGTAAATGAATTTAGTGCAGGAGTTGTGGAGGGATCTGTAGCTTTGGAAGGATGCCTGGGTGCCCAGTTTCTTGTGGGCTTTCCATGCTTGGTCTCTGGAGTAGCATTGGCATATGATATCATTGGTGATCCAGGGAAGGTGGGTGCCTCTGACCCTTTTTGAGCTCGGGGGGCATGGTAGTCCCATACTTTTAGAAATTTGGCCTTGAAAGTTTTGAGTGTGTCATCAATAGATGTGGCCACTGGGATGATGGACAAGTCTACATGTCCTAGGTCTTGCACGAACAATGCTAGGTCCAGGGAATTACATGACCTTATGCACAGTATCTTGGGGGGGGTGGGCCTGTGCACCTTTCTGATCATGAAGATCATGTGGTGGTCACTTAGGGAGTCTGGGAGCAGGCCTGCATGTTGGATCCTGTGGGGGTGGGAGGAAAGAACCCAGTCCAGGAGTGAGTGATTTTGTGTTTTGTGGTTTAGCTGGGGGGGTCTACAATTAGTTATGTGAGATTTAGAGCCTTGATCTTGGTCTTGAGGTGGGCCTTATTTTGGCTAGTCAGTTGTGGTTAAAATCGCCGATGGCATGAAGCTCGTCTCCCATGGTTAAGGACTTTAACGTGTCCAGGTGAGCTAGGAAGTCAGGTAGGGGGGGTGCCGGGGGGGGCAGTAGGTACCTGCAATGTACACAGGGGTGGTACGCGGGAGTGAGAGTTTGATTAGGAGAGAGTCAATGTGGGCTGGAAATGAGGGAATTTGCACCATGGTAAACTGCAGCCTAGAGGAGATGTACATGGCTGTTCCACTGCCTCTCTTTTCCCCTGGTCGATCATTTCTGATGATTAAATAGCCAGGGATGGATACTTCAGCATCGGTGTGATGGGGCTTTAACCAGGTTTCAGATATGATCAGGATATTCGGTCGATGGGATAGGGGTGATTGGTTGCCGCACGGTTATTTTGTTTAGTAAGCTGCAGGTGTTGAGGTACAGGAGCCTGAGACCTTTAGGGAATGAAAACGGGGTGTGAGCATTTGGGGGGTGGGTCCAGGGTTGGCCTCAATATCCTGGGCCAGGAGGAGTAGCAGTATGATATACTGTTTCAATTTATGCCAGAGATATTTGGGTCTGGTGGTAGGGGTGGTATCTGAGGCAGCGGTTGGAGGGCAGCGGAGGACTGGAATGCGGAGAACAGTATGACCTGGGAGAAAAGAGGGGGACAGGATGGTAGCGCTAATGGCCCAGTAGTGCACTTTAGCGTGGGCTTGCTGTTGGCGAGAGTTTGCATAGTTGGGCTGGGGGATAAAGCAGGGGTCATAAGGGGGGCAGTTCCCTTTTTGGGAGGACAGCTGGGGGAAGGGATGCCAGTGGGGCAAGTGAGGAAAATAGCAGGGGTAGAAAAGGCAGCATATTGGCAGAAATAAGTGGAGAAAATGCTTGAGCAGAGGAATAGTGGCCACTAGTGGTAGCAGCTGATAAGCTGCAAATGGGAGAGTGGACTGTTAGGTTCTGGAAGTCACATGAGTGATCACTATAAAGCGAGGAGCTCACCAAGGGCGGTGGTGGGGGTGGCGGGGCTAACACAGACTCCGATTCAGCGGAGCATCCGTCCCTGTAGAGCACGTTTGCGGGGGGGTGGGCATCCTTGGATGCACTGGTTGGCTGGGGAAAGCAGCTCCAGACTGATTACCCTCATGACCCCGACTGTGAAGGAATGTAGAGAGAGAATTTATAGCTGACAGAGAGGGAGGAGCAACACGAATGGTAAGTGTATCAGGCAGACTGGTATTACCAATGCTAGCACCTTTAAATAATACCTGTGTATGTTCTACAACTGAGCAGTATGTTAGCTTTGTTTGTTAAGGGTCCCACAGAAATGCAGTAAAAATCAAACAGACTGGTATTACTAATGCTAGTACCTTTAAACAATGCCAGCATGTGTTCTATTCTGGGAAGTTTGTTAACCTTTTGTTAAGGACCCCACAGAAAAGCAGTTAAATCAGTAAAAATATGAGTTATTAGCTGACAAATAAACTATCTATAAGCATGTGCCAACAGTAAATACAATTAAAGTCCTTAGGGCTAGAGCCTTTAGAGTTCTTTTGTCCAGGATTTGAATTTCTGTTTTGGTGCCAACTCAGACTTCCGATTCAGCAGTGTCCGTACCTGTAGAGCAGCTTCGGTGGTGGTGGGGGGGGTGTCCTCAGATGCGCTAGCTGGCTGGGGAGGGCAGCTCCAGACTTATTACCCTCGCAACCCGGACTGTAGAGCAGCTTTGGGGTCACAATATGAACAAAATGACAAACCTATGAGTATTTGTTGCGATTTTGTTACACACCTATCTCAAAAAGTAAGGAAATTCATTGCAAAAAATCCATTTTACAAAACCAGTTAGGGTTTCCATTTCACCTTTAAAGTATGGAAATTTAATGTTAGGGCTAATACGTGTATCAACACAACATTAATCTCTGCAAACATTAGAAACAAAATGGTTATTTGATATATCCCTTGGTGTCCTTCCACCTAACTCATACACCATTTGAGCTGTTAATCATGTGGTAGAGAACAATTTATTTTAGTTAGGTGGAAGGACACCAAGGGATATATCAAAAAACTATTTTGTTTCTAATGTTTGCAGAGATTGGTGTTGTTGGGCTGATACACGTATTAACCTTAACATTGACTTTCCATACTTTTAAAGGTGTAATGGAAACCCTAACTGGTTTTGTAAAATGTAATGTTTTGCAAGGAATATATATATATATAGTCCTTGCAAAAAAACTGCATTAATGTACCATTTAGGTTTAAGACTATAGGGGCAACACTTACTTTGTTTTATTTGATGAATCATAGAAAGAACATTACAATTCAAAATGTACATAAAGAATAACAACTAGATATACAAAACTTAATATAGGCAATAAATATTAGTATCAGTCCAAGTAATACACATTCATGCATATATTTTTGTCTCATTTTAGTGTCCAATAAAAAAAAACTCTCCACTGATAGTAACATCAGTATTATACAGTATGCCGTCTGTGTACTATTATGTTAAAATTAGCTGAACAGCTAATGTAATTGCATAGTGCCCTAGTCAGTAGTTACGTTGACTAGTTGCATGTGTTTTACTAAAAGTCCTGCTATGGCTTCATGCCCATAGAGTTTAACTAGCTGCATTGTGCAAGTGCCTGCACCTTCAAGCAAGATGCGGTGGCAGAAATAATGGTGTATTCAGAAGTTGTGCTGTGAAATGTGATTGTGCATGTCCAGCTGAATATCTCAAACATGTGTGCTTGTACAGTGGGAGATGTGCAGCATGGCAAAAGATGTGAGCCCCATGCAGAGCATAGGGAAATGCACGATAGGCAGCCACATGCATGGTGCACAAAATTTCAATATTCAGCCATGATATGCAAATGGCCTCATTGCACATTCTGAGCTCATGCCCCACATGCGCAGTGCGTAACTGGTATGTATTGAGGCCATTTGAATACCCCAGGAATGCACATTTCCAGCTTTGCAGGGCTGCCCCACCACCCCACAAAGGTGAACAGGAGTTACTGCAGCCTGGCAGGCAGGTGTGATGGAAGGTTTGTGTGTGAGTGGGCGGACTGCGGTGGCCTGGGTATAGTGCTATTACCAATAGCCATGTATAGGGTCAGACTGGGGTACAGGGGCCCACCTGCACAGTGGCCACAGAGGCCCACCTAGACAAGCAATAGGGGAGTGCACAAGATGACACAGTCTGATTGGTATACCATATGCATGTGATACACCAGCTCCATATGCAGCATACAGTCACCTGCAGTGCCACACACACCCCAGTATGAGAGGAACATGGTGATAACTGTAAGAAATGGCAGGGTATAAAGGGAGACAAGGTACCCAAGTGGGTGGCTTCCATCTGTATGCACCTATAGTGTACCACCATGAGTGAGTGATACAGGTCAGTCCCTGGTCCATGCCAGGCTGTCACTTGCACCACCAGGCTACCTGGGCACTGTTGCCCCAGATGTCACCCTTGGTGCATGCCACTGCTGGGTGGCACCTTGGACATTACAGTATGATCAATCACTGTTCAGTTGGTGGTCAGCCATGGAGGTGTGAGGTGGACTGTGCTGGTCGATGGCTCTGCTCCTGTATCAGGGTGGTGAGGGTGGTTGGCACTGTCTGCTGGTGTTGGAGGGGAATATACCACCATCGCTGTGGTAATGTGTATTACAAACATGACTGGAATCCATTGGGGTTCAGGGATGGCAGCATGAGTTATAATAGTATACTACTAAATCTGGCAGCATCGGGGTTTGTGGAGGGGAACACTATATTAATGGAATACTATGGGCAGCATCAGGGATCGGGGTGTTGGGGCACTGGGTCACCAGGGACAGTAGTGAGTTGAATAATATTCATATGTGCACACATCAGAGATTGGGGAGGTTAGACATGTATTCATTAATTAATAGGGGCTGCATTAGGGTTCGGGGAGTTGAGTGGCACTAGACCACCAGGGAAGCAGTATATTTAATATGTACTGTGTGTTTGAGTATGGGGGAACTGCTTGTGTTTCCCACAGGAGCCTGTGGTTGACCCTTTCTGTGCACTGGGTGCTTGCTGCATGGGAGGGGTTGCAGCATGTGTGGGGACTTAGATGCCAGGACACTTCCTGTACCCAAATCTGGTGCGGGGTCCCTGGTGCATCAGGCTTTGATGCAAGCTGCTGTTTTCCACAGCATGGGCTGATCCAAGCCTGCTTTGGGAATCAGGCCCCTTGTCTTTGTATGGCTGGGAAATGTAACTTGGCCATTACAATAGAAGGTAAATTATCTCTGCTGTTTGATTCATAAAAAAATATCTTTTTAATATTTTACCCAGATGTCATGGGGTAAATATGTATCTATTTCAAATTTTCAGTTGTTTGTACCATTGGCTACCAAAAACCAAAAAGTCTGTCCATCATTATTGTGTATAACCTCTAACATCTTGTTGCATTGTTCATAAAATATTATTTTTTTTAACTAAAAAAAATCATAGGTTTTCCTTGTTTTGTTGAGTATCTGGAAGTTATTCCTATTTGGACATCTTTTAGTTTTCCTCACAAGTTTTGTTTAAATTGATTTTGGTTTTTTACAGTCAATGTCAAACCAAGTAGTCCTTGGTTTAAGATGTGCATAATTCCCATCTGGCCTACAGGTTTGTTCTCTTTTGCCTTCATAACACCCGAGGAGGTCTTCACAGGACATCTTAAAATCATTTTGTCTCCATCTCCTTGGAGTAAATGGCATCAGGCAGAGTACTAAATAGTCACCTACTTTGCACTGTTGTAGGAGGTTCTGTTTGATCTTTGTGAAGTTCCTTACCTCCAACTCTAAAGTACGGTCAGCAGATAATTCTTTCTCACTTTTTGCCCAGTTTTCCTCCCTGTTCACATAAGACTTGAAAGTGGTAACATTCCCCCATAGCAATAACTCTGCATTTATCTAACATTTTCATGGGACCACTCTATAAAATTAAATCAGTTACTGAAAGACCTAAGGGAGAGGAGAAGGTAAATTCTCCATCTGTAGCTCCCTTAATTTTCCCATTTAACTGAGCCAAATAATGTACTATCGTAGTCTCAGTTTGTGTCCAGTTGTATTTATTTTTTTTATCCTTGGTGTTTCTTGGAAAATTTGACGCCTCATCATCTAAACTGTTCTTAATAGAAGAATCTGAGTATCTGACAAATGAGCTGATCCTTGTGTGAAAATCACCCGTTAACAGGATGTTAGTATTTCTATTGAGTTCATGAATTTGGTTTAACACTTCAGTCAATTTACCTCAGATAAATAATGCTGTTTTAAAATTTGGAGTTAAGAGGAGGTGCATATATGATCAACAAGCAGAAGATAGTGTATCTGTAAAGAAAGCTTGAAAAAAGGAAGTTTCAGCAATACAGATCAACTTCATATCTGAATCTATTTTAAACCATGTTATTAAACCACCAGTGGGTCTACCTACTCTTGAAATTTTGTTACCAGGTGCCTGATAACAGCAATAAACATTACAAGATACCACAGTATCTTTCTCATAAAAGGTTTTTTGTAGGCAAATAGTACTGTGTTTTTCAACAAATTCCCACCATTCACTGTCTACAAGTTTAGTCAATACACCTGAAATTTCCCATGTAATGAAGGAGAAGCAAGATGCTTTTTTCCAAATCTACAGAATTAGTACTATCCTCAGCTCTACTTTGTGCTAGTCAGCCTTCCTGACTCAGCACAGGAGAGTATTTATTGCTTAATGGAATATCAGAGATAAGGGATTGCTCACAAAAGTTACCTGTAGGCTTGTCTATTTCTTTTCATGTCATATTTTCATTCTTTTGACTATGTCTAGCACATATTTCAGGCATATTTCAGGCTGAACATTATTGTGACTTCCCCTTGTATGCGCTTGTTTTACAATATGGAGCTTGAGTCTGGTCAGGATGTTGATATTTTCTTGGATATTCTGGGCTTCAGTGCTAGTTTTGAATTTCAGAAGAATCTGATCTCTTCTCGTGCCCCAACTTGCCCTTAATGCTTGTATAGTACTAACCCTACCTGTCTTATTGCATTTGCAATATCTGCCCAAAAAATTATCTTAAATTTTGCAATAGCAAAACCTTTTTCTCCCTGGGAGTCTCTGTAATACATATACTGTTGAAGAACTTTTTGTACCTACTCAAGAGTTTACATTTTTTCTCTTTCCATAATCTTTTGGATGATTTAATTAGTTATTGTCTACTATGTATAAGACAAAGAACCTCTGTGCGTAAACACTGAGGCAAGGGTTACCCCAAAGGGCATTTGGCTGGGAAGCCAAGTTTCAAGAAAATACAAAATCACACATGCCCCCACAATGCAAAGCATCATGGGTTGCATATGCAAATCACCACAGAATGTTATGCTGGTCCAACTTTAAGCAGAATTGCATGGTGCCGAAAGGCCTCTCACACAGTTTTCAAAGAGTGCTAACAGAAAACATAGACATGTGTTTCGTCCTACTAGGACTCATCAGTATGCCTCATCTGTTTGACACCCCAGTGGAATGGACCAGCTACCCCTAAGGCAGTGTGCCTGGGATATATTGTGGTGAACCCATTAAAATAAAAAAACATTTAAAAGACAAAGAACCTCTGTACGTAAACACTGAGGCAAGGGTTACCCCAAAGGGCATTTGGCTGGGAAGCCAAGTTTCAAGAAAATACAAAATCACACATTCTGTGGTGATTTTATGCAACCCACGATGCTTTTGCATTGTGGGGCATGTGATTTGTATTTTTGAACTTGGCTTCCCAGCCAAATGCCTTTGGGTAACCTCGCCTCAGTGTTTACGCACAGAGGTTCTTTGTCTTTGCAGTTTTTTATTTTAATGGGTTCACTCACATATCCCAGGCACACTGTCTTTAGGGTAGCTGGTCCATTCCACTGGGGTGTCAACAGACGAGGTATACTGGCTGAGCTCCTGGCAGACTAAACACGTTCTATGTTTTCTAGCACCTTTGCAACGAGAGAGGCTCGGCACCATGCACCTGCCAAAGTTGACCAGCATAACATTCTGTGGTGATTTGCATATGCAACCCATGATGCTTTGCATTGTGGGGGCATGTGTGATTTTGTATTTACTATGTATAAACCCATCTCATCTAATACTGGGGTTTTAGTCATTATATGCTCTACAGCTTAACATGTCTATTTGTCCAGCTTAACTCATGTTTTCCCATCTATGGACTTCTATTATTTTGAAATGACAAAGAACCTTAATGCGGAAGCACTGAGGCAAGGGTTACCCCAAAGGGCATTAGCCAGGAAGTCAAGTTTCAAAGAAATACAAAATCACACATACTCCATAATGCAAAGCATCATGGGCTGAATATGCAAATCACCACAAAATATTATGTTGGTTAAACTTTAAGCAGAAATGCATGGTGCTGAAAGGTCTCTCACGCAGACTGCAAAGGGTGCCAACAGAAGACACAGACATGTGTTTTGTCCTACCAGTACTCATCAGTGTGACACCCCAGTGGAATGAACCAGCTACCCTTAGTTGGTCTATCTGGGTTGGGTTGTGATGAGTCCAACAAAAACAAAAAAAACAAGCTAAAATACAAAGAACCTTAGTGCAGAAGCACTGAAGCAAGGGTTTCCCCAAAGGGCATTGGCTGGGAAGTCAAGTTTCAAAGAAATACAAAAACACACATAGACCCATGAGGCAAAGCAACATGGGCTGTATCTGCAAATCACCACAAAATATTATTCTGGTTCAACTTTAAGCAGAAATACATGGTGCCGAAAGGCCTCTCACACAGACTGAAAAAAGGGTGCTGGCAGAAGACACAGACATGTGTTTCACCCTACCAGAACTCATCAGTGTACCTCATCTGTATGACACCCCAGAGGAATGAACCATCTATCCTAACTTGGTCTATCTGGGTTGGGTTGTTGTGAGCCCAATAAAAACAAAAAACAAGTTAAAGACAAAGAACCTTAGTGCAGAAGCACTAATTGTTAGTTGGAACTTGTAAGAGCCAGGTGACCAACTGATATAGAGCCTATTCAAGTTTGTACTCCTTTTGTTATGGATCTAGTTATAACCAAACACATTATTGTAACTACAATCATGTTCTTTCTGCATTGGCCTAACATTAAGCAAATCTCTACTGACAGTCTAAATAATATTCCAGTTTATGCTGTGATGTACTATTTATCCATGTGTGATTGGCTACTGTAGGGGAGTCACAAAAATATATACTCATTTCATTCCCAACTCATCATTGTCAGATAAGATTTTTACAAAATTGTTATCTTCCACCACTATTCCTGTTCCTGCCCTTAATAGGTGCACAATCTTGTTTCCGAGAGACACCGGTGTCATGTTTGGATTGACTTGCATGCAATGAAGACATAAAATTGCACAATCATTCAGATCTATCATTTTGGGGGGAAAATATATCCTGTCTTGGGGTAGGTTCATTTTGGGGGTTTACCCTTCCCTCCTCTGTGGTAGGGTTTGATATTTCCTTAATCTGGGCAATACTGTTCCAGTTTACAGTTGCAACCACATAGCCTTGAATTTGTTTTCTTGATATGTCATTTTAGGTAGCATATTGCACAAACAGTTTTTATGTTCAGATCCTGTAGGGTAGTGCCCTGATGTGAACTCCTGCATGGCTTCATTGTTCCAGATCTCATTCCCCCACAGGAAAGAGACACACACTCAATATTGTAGATTTGACTGCTCAGTCAGCAAAATCTTTTATTACTCCACCTCATGAAGTACAACTATTTACAACATACTGTATACAATATTGAGTTCCTTTTAAAATTCTCTTTTATGTCCATATTTTCCATTCAAATCCTACTCCATTTCAGCAATCATTGTCTTCCCTTTCTTCTAGTTGTGTTTTGAGTTCTTTCACTTGTTTTTCTCCCCCAGGCATCGAAACCTGAGGGGGTCTTATTCCACTCCTTTTTCCTGGGTATAAACCCAAGCTGGTCTTATAATTTCCTTCTTTTCTGGGCAGGTCCAATTCCTGATCCCCCTTTCTTGTCCATTTATCAGGGTGTCTATACCCCTTTACCTTTTTCCCAATTTTTGTTCCTACTTTATGTTTCTCCCTTAATCCCCTACCCATTTTTCCTCCCTTTTCCTAATCAAATATTTCCTTCCTACCTTCCACTAGCTTGTCTCCAGCTTACGTTGGATGGCAAGCTTCCCCCATTTTCTTTATTGGCCTCTTAATTCATCTTTTTAACCACTGGTCTATACCCCTGCCCAGCTCAGTGATAAATATGTGATTCCGCATAAGGGATAAATGTACCCCCTCCACCCGGTATAGCCCGAGTACCCTCTCCTCCACCTCATCATGTCGTTTGGCATTTTGTCCCCCATTCTCTAACATGAACCTTCCCACTCTACTGTTCATTCACTTCCTAACCTTTCCTATGGCCTTATGTTGTCTATCTTGCCTCCACACCCTCCATGGTATCATCTCAGACCACATAACTGCAACACCCGGCCACCATGTCTTCATTACCTTGACATCCCTCTGTATGTTGTTAAAAATATCTAACCACTGGCCATGCCCTAAATGATTAGTGCCCAGATGTATTATAAGGAGGTCTGAGTCCTTTTTATTCCTCCTCATCTCCAGCAGTAAGGGAAGGAGCTCCCCTCATCTCATTCCTAGTATTCCTTTCCAAGTGATCCTTATTGCTTTGTGGTCAAAACCCAGCTGCTTTCCACCTGGCTTCTGTGCTGCCTCCCTTTCTGCCCAATAAATGTGTGAGTGTCACATCATCCAAATGTCCTTCCTGTGCCTTGTATCTATAACACACCATGAGAAAAAAGAGAGAAGAAAACATATATATATTTTTTTTTACACTTCCTTCCCCCCAACCCTTCTCTTTCCATCTTTCCTGTAGAGGAGAAAAACAATTCTCCAAGGTTAGTGTACTGCATTTCTAATGTATTTCTTTATAGCAATCTGATGATGATAGCTCTATGGCTTCTTTCAAATTTTCTTCCAAACCTAGCAGAAAGTGGCAGAGCCCCTCTGTGCAGGCCCTCTTAAACTCTCCTTTGCTCCACCCTTCCCTTGTGCCCTCTGTACACCCATTCACCCATTCCTTCCTCTCACACCTGATGTCACTATAGTGACCTCATGGGATCTGTCCCCCTTCTCTGACCTCACTAACCTCCTTCCCCCTGCCCCCCTCCCCTCCCCTCTCAAACCTCCCTCCCCGCTGCTTCCCAGGTCTCCTTCTGGGTCCAAATGGCCTGCAACAATGGGGGTTGCCACTTATGACAATTCATCTTGTTATTTGTTTTTATGTCAGTCTTTTCCTCCTTTATGCACCCATTGCAGTTCTGCATCTTACCCCTATTTTATTTATAGAAGCCTTTGTAGTATCTGAAATCTGATTTCCTGTTATCCTCCTTTTCCGATTTTTACTGTTACCACTTTTCTTTTTAGGAGTGTTCTTTTGTATGGGTCCTTCTGTTATATAAATGCTTGAGAAATCTAGCCTTCTACTTGTTGTTGAGGACATTTCACAGGAGGAGGAGTCTTTCTTGCGGGCCAGGGTATTTAGTTTAAATAAAGCATCATCAAAGCAAGCCTCATTTATAGCTACTGTGTGTTTTATTTGATTGTATCTAACTCATTTCTAAGTATCAAAAGCTATTCCATTATCATGAAATTTGCTGCATGTGGATTTTTCATAACTTCTGTAATGTCCTCACTCAAATAGCAGAGGGAGTATTTTGAAGAATCCAATATGTTTGAATTATTCTGAACCTGGCTTACCCCTATTTGTTTGGGGAGAAATTTTCCTATCTCACTTTTTTCTCTTAGCTGTTTGTCAATGTTTTTATACTCCGTATTGTTTCCTGCAAATCTTCAATAACTTCCTTTATGCAGTCTTTTCTATATCGAGATTATATACAGTCATACAGTTCAATAGGCAGTCACGGCACTCACTCAAAATCAGGTCTGGACTTCTATTTACAAATCTCTGATGTTTAAATGATGTGACTGTCTGTTAAACTGTGTTACTGTTTTGTCACTGGACACCCATTATATAAAATTAGCTGCCCTCCTTCATTGTCCCCTTCCAATGTGGCCTCAGGGAACTGTAGAAGGCTGTGTGTTGATGTTTTTTGATCTTCCAATGTCAGAATATTACTATCCATAGATCCTAGCTCCTGATTAACTTCTTTTTCTGTAGGTAGAAGCTCATGTGAAAACTGCATATTAGGTTACTTCTCTACTGAATGTGAGCAGGGAACAGGTGCTACCTGTTGGGTTGGCAAAACAGTGACCCCTTGACTTTTCTTATGCATTTCATTGAGACTGAATATTTTGGGTGTGGAAGTAAGGCAGGTAACATTAGACTGCAAATAATGCTTGCTATTTGAATTTTGTCCAGTTAGAACTACCATTTCTCTTTTACTCCTTTTGTTCTATAGTTGCCCCCTATTTCATAGATCCTTGGTGCTATTGCCTGCGTTATTGTCTGCTTATAAAATAGATAAGTAATTTTTATTTGTCTTATATCAGGATCTGAATGAACCCTTTTACCTCTACTCCCTGCCTTCCCCCTCCCATTTTCAGAGCTTTTTACAACAGCATATCAGGGTTTTGATCAGGAGATAGGGTGGCAGAATTTCCTTCATAGAGAATGGCCTCATGTGGCTCAGTATTCAATTTCAACATTTGCATTCTTGTAACAACCATCTTCACCCCCTTATGTTGTATCTTCAGAACAAGAAAAGGAGGTAAAGCTTAACTCAGGGGACACAATATCCTGAAGATTTATAAATAAAGTAGTTGCAAACCTCTGAATAACAGAGTAGCCTCAGGTGAAGAAGTCACAGAATAAACTTACTACGGGTAGGTTCAGATCAGTACAGTTCACCATGATTCTGATGAAACGTTACTGCATAATACATTTTGCTCTTTGCACCAAGTTGATACTCTACTCAGACTTAAAAAAAGGGCCAATCACCCAGTACCCCACAAGTCCTAAGGTAAAACTGCAGAATAGTTTAGAAAAATAAATAAGTAAGAAGACGACACCTACAAATGTTACTATACTGGAAATAGTGCTCTTCTGCCCCTTCAAATAAAAAACGAGCTTCTAATTAGGAGATTCCACTGATATTACACTTTTATCATCATCTTTGAAAATCACACATCTAAAATAATTCAGCAGTCTCTGTTCTGAAGTTTTCCTGCTTTTCCAGTCTTTCTTGTAGAATTAACACAATCACGCAGATCACTTATTCTGTTATACAACAGTTACAATAAGAAAATGAAGCTGTGCAGGAGGGAGAAAAACTAAAGAATATAAAAGTAGAGTTTGGGCATGGGCAGCAATGTTTGTGGGGGTTCTAAGGCTGCTCAGCTGACCCAGGAAATTTCCAAAGTTCATGGCCCTTTTTTATTCAACTCCTTATTACAGAAAGGTAGAAATATCTCCCACAGAATGCTTTTCCAGTGCAGTAACTGTGTTAATCCTTCATTTGATGAAGCCTGAATGAGTGATCATTTTATAGAAAGGCAGCATTCTGATTTATAAAAGATTGTGTTACTCACTTAACATAGAAGAAAAAAGAGAAAATAAACAGTGTAAGGAAGGGCAATATGTTTAGTTTAGCAGAGTGTGGTTTCTATTAAACATTTAATTAGAACGTCAAGCATAAATTGCTCTACAATTTATTTGAATGAACTAGCATATCTAATGATGCTCCTACATTGCCCCATTTACTATAGAACTCTGGTCATGAATTTTATCTCCTAGCTTTAAAGTACCAGCTGGCTAAGTACAGAAGTTTAATTATTCTAAACAAACCCAAACACCATTAAACTTTTATAATAAGATCACTTACTTTCCACATATATGCTTTTTTATTAAAAGATAACTTTTTTCTAATAACTGCAAATAGCAAGCTGTTGCTACCGACCAGATTCAACATCTGCCTTTTTCTTCTCTCAGTCAAATTAACAGCTAGTAACACTGTCTGACCATATCAAAATTCAGTAAGAAATGGCAGGTATACAAGGAGAATGCCATGCATGATCTTTATGCGAGAGTGTCATGTGACATAGCGTGAAAATTCAGAATCGAGTAATAACTATAAAACTACTGTATTCTAATTTAAAATGTATAATAAACATATAACATTTACTATATATTAAACATAAGGATAGAAGTGATGCAATATAGAGGCAACAAATACACAGAGTGGAGAATTCCTTCCCCATGAAGCTCTGTATCAAGACAAAACTTGGGAAGCAGCCCACAAACAAAAAGGATTTCTCAGACTGCACTGTCAAAAAGCAGGTAAATGATGGCAAAGTTATTACAGGGAAAATAAATGTAATTTAGTAAGAAGTAATTTTCTTTCATTTTTTTCCCTTTTCTTGCCTGGCTCCACTCCATTTATTGTCACCTCTCTTATGTGGCACAGTGTTCAAACATGATGGCCCTCCACATGGCTCTCTGACTTGACTCTCCACAGGTGCAGACTGCCCAACTGATGACTGAGACTCCTAGCTTCTTGCAGTGAGAAAAACAGAGAAGGGAACCAAGCATAAAAAAAGAGCCACTTTCTCCACAGCACAAGAAAGCCTGGAAAGAAACTAACAAAAAAACACTATAAAAGTCAACCACCTGGTGATTTACCTGTTGTAAATGTGGAACATACTCTTCTTGTCTCCTGCTATGCTTGTTACTCCACAACAGACCAGCATACAGCCATTTATCAATCCTGGATATCTCTGACCAAAGTGGCAAAAGTAAGGAAATGTGGTTTTAGGGTTTCTAACCCTAAACCCTACACCCACCCCTTAAGCAAATCATGGGTGCATTCTTTCTTAGGTTGTTCACCCTAAGGCTCACCCCATTCTATACACTCCTGAAACCTACACTCCTGTGTCCATTACATCTAAGCTTTCTTGCTATCACAATGGGGTGAGCTTTAGGGTTGAAAAGCCCAAGGAAGATTGCACTTCTGATTTGCTTCAGAAGTGAAGGTGGAGTTTTAGGGTTGTAAACCCTAAAACCACATTTCTGTGCTTTTGTTGCTGTAGTTATAATGCTAATTTTTGCCTTAACACAGTTTTCTTTCATAGAATGTCATTACTTTTTGAGACAGTATAACTGTATTCTCATTTGCCTGTGGTAGCGAGGGGCCCTCTGGGTCCTGTGACCCATCCCTTCATAGATTTGGACAAGTTTGTTGCTGTGGAAGTGCAGGGCCATCTGGGCCCTATGCTTGCATTTGTAACAAAGCAGCAACCAAATGATCAGCATAACCTTCTTTTCACCCCACCTCATGAACCTGGTACTGAAAATGTTCAAATACCTGCCAAAACATTATTTGACACTACAGGAATGTTATTCCATGCCACAGGTGTAAAAACACAGTTTGGCCAGGATTTGAAAAATTACAGCTGGCATGTTCATGAGATGATGTAAAAAATGACTGTGTTGTAAATTTGGGGTACGAATATTTAAAATTACCAAAGTTATGAGAGAACATTGGTAAAATTTCAGTGGCTATACATAACTTTGCCATTTTTACATATTTTAACCTCACATTTTCAACATAGACTTTTTATGACCTTGTCTCATGAAAAGTGGTGATGAAAATGTTCAAATCACACCCAAAAGGTAATTTTGACAAGTGGCTGTAAAATTAGCTTGAGGGCAGGTTTGCAAATTCCACTCTCATTGTTCATGAGGTGGGTTCTCAAGAAGGCAGTGTTGAAATTTACATGTCAAAACATGCAAAAATGACAAAGTCATGCATCAAAGTTGAAAACCCAAAAGAAATACTTTGAACAACACTTACTTTAGTTTCTCATATTGCAGTCAGGGGTTCCAGCAGCAAAGCATCTCCTCAGTCAGAGAGTGGATCTTGACCTTGGGTCCTGTTCAGGTAAGTAAGGGTGTGTGGGGTATTAGTGGTGCAGGGTGGCCTTTGCCTAATGAGACATGTGGCTGGGGGGTGTCAGATCATTGAGGGATCATTTTTTTACAGGTTTAAAAAAGACATAAAGAGATTGTTATGTTTTGTTTATTACAGTTATTCTAATAAGGGAATGATCATGCCTCAAGACACCAAGGAAATATAAAATTATTACTAGGATGGTGAATGGCAGGTGGGTGGCACCACTAAACACCAGGGAAATATATACTCAATACGGGGACAGCAATTGGAGGGTGGGGGTGCCACTAGAAACCAGGGAAATATATATACTGATTACTGAGACAGTGACTGGAGGGTGGGGGTGCCACTAGACACCAGGGAAATATATAATCATTTTGGGTATGGTGACTGGATGGCTGGAGGTGGCACTTGACACCAAGGAAAGATTAAATAATTGCAGGCACAGTGATCAGTGGGTAGGTGGCACCACTAGACACCAGGGAAAGATTAAATAATTACAGGGATGGTGATTGGAGGATGTGGGTGCCACTAGAAAGAGGGAAAAATTAAATAATTACAGGGGCAGTGATCAGAGGGTGGGAAGCAACACTAGATACCAGGGAAAAAAATAATTATGGGGATGGCAATCAGAGGGTGAGGGTGCCACTAAACACCAGGGAAATATATAATCATTATGGCAAAAATAATTAGAAGGTGGAGGGGGTGCACTGTGCCACTTGATACCTGGGAAATAAATCATCAGTATGGGGATGGTGATCAGAGGGGAGGGGGCTGCCACTAGACACCAGAGAAAGATTACATTTTTATGGGGACAGTAATCGGTGGGTGAGGGGTGCCACTAGACATGAGGGAAAAATAAGGATTGTATGATATTTTCATTCATACAAAAATGTTCATATGGTATTTTGGTTCATGCAAAAATGTTTTGTATAATATTTAGAAAATAAGGATTGTATGATATTTTCATTCATACGCACCTCCTAGACCTCTTTATTTCTGCCTGAGCTTTGAACTTGTGGGTTACAACAATGGTAGCCTTGTTCCCCCCAAACCCCCCAAACCTCAGAGGGGATAAGCATTTTGCAGTTGTTTTCCATGACCACTTCCTTCTTAGGGGACTCCATGGTGGAAGTTTTATGCATGTCCTTTCACTCCACCTATCACATTGTGCCGGCTATACAAGGAGTGTGGCTTTGGCATTGGGTAGCATCTCAGGCTTCATTAGCCAAGCTGTTTGACTTAGCCTTTGAGGGAGGCCTGTTGTTTTTGGTTAGAGCTTGGATGATACTTTGTAGGATATCCAGGATAAAAGGGCTATATTCCAGTCTCAAAGCAATAGCAGAGATGGCTTCAGTTCCAGATGGTCAAAGAGACAGCTGTCAGATGCAGTTCTGTTTTTTTTCCCTCACTTTAGGAACTCCAGAAACCAGAGGAGTAAAGGAGCATACTCTGTTTTCCAGAGCAATAGTAGTAGAGGAGCCTTGGCCTGCTGGTGAAACACAGGCAGAGGGCACAAGCAGGTTCCTCAAATTGAGGGTAAGCAAGCCCATCTCTGTCTCCCTTCCCTTGGTGGAAGCATGCACACTTGATGGGCTCAGATATTATAAAGCTTTGGTCTTGGAAATTTTTGGCCTTATGTTATACTGGGAGTATTCAACATTCCCTAAAATGGACATTTTCAGTCATCCCTGCTTCCTAGGGATACTGAGAAGAGACACATGATTAATAGAAAAATTTCTGTATGATATTTTTGATCATATGAAAATTGTCATACTAAGTCTAAATGAAAAATGAGGAAGTGAGTCATGGAAAAGGCTTTAAAATGTAACAAAAAGAGAAAAAGGAATTTGGGCTAATTTCTTATACAGTTAAGTGCAGAATCTAACTAACAGAATCCCGAGGAGCAAGATAAATGTGTAGGTCTCTCTACTGGATGCCATTTTTGTGAGTTCTGAAACTTTTTGGAAAAACAAAATGGAAGCAAGATGGTGGCAAATGACAAAGGATATTTTCTTCATGAAAAAGAGTAAGGGAAAGAAAAGCAGAAAAAGAGGGGGTAGCAGCTGGATGATGCCCTCAGGCCAGCTACGGTTGTCTGGGTAAGGAAGTGGTGGTGACCCTGAAGGGACCGTGGATGTCTGGTAAGGACAGCTGACATAGGCTGCCGGCCTGCTGGGAGGATAAAGACCTATATGGAAAAAAAAATAACTCTGGAACAGATTAATATTTTTTCACTAAGCCAGTGAAAGGCATTATTGTAAACCTGGCTCCTTTTTACTATAAAGTTTTCTGACCAATATTTCCAAACCACCTGGGCACTAGGGGCCAACAAAACAACAGCAAAAAAACTCTGAAAAATTCACTTTTTCTTTATCCATATCTCTGAATATGTGTATCTGACCAGAAAAAACTTGAAATGTAGAGTTCTACAGCACAAGACTGCATGCAAAAT
Organism: Neoceratodus forsteri; assembly: GCA_016271365.2. NCBI lineage: Eukaryota > Metazoa > Chordata > Ceratodontiformes > Ceratodontidae > Neoceratodus > Neoceratodus forsteri. The sequence continues at coordinate 871,715,250 of CM057458.1, read as the reverse complement.
TTCATGCAAATCAATTGAACGGTTGTGAAGTTATTAAAAAGAAAAAAATGGATTTAGCATTAAGACCCTACTCAACCCTAAATATAGGGATACGACCATGACTCTATAATATAGAAGGGATATGTAATGGATATGAGTAGAACAAATTATTTATTTGCACAACAGCAGTTTGATCCAAGGTAACCTCACGAGTGGCGTAATCCAAGAATGAGGTGTCAGAGGTCATACTGCTCAAGTGCAAATAAATCTTTCATTCCATGAATTTGCCATTACATCATTCATTTCTGCACTAGAAAGGGAGTTTAATTGAATGGGTTTCATTTTTTCTTTAATGTGTGTTTTTTCTAATACAATTGGTAGGCTTATTTTGTCTTATGATATGCTTGCACCAGGTGGCCACTAGGAATGGAAACATTGTTGGTAAGAGCACCACATCACTCAATTAGAGTGATGGTTCTGATTGGCTGTCAGTCTGTTTGTGGACAGGCTGGACACTTTAAGAAATATGGTGGCTGTTTCTTGCTTTCCAAATGAGTGAGGTTGCAACTATGTGCTATGACCTTATGTTTATTTTAAGAAGAATACAGTGCAGAACCCCCGTTCTCTGTTCTTTTTGTCTTTGTTTATTTTGTTTTCTTTTGAGACCTGTGAAGCTTAATTCCTGAGTTAGTCTCCTCCAGCATTACTTTGTCTTGCTGCTCCTATATTAAAGGGGATAGGAAATGATTTTTGCATAGTTAACTGCCTTTCCATCTTCCTTTACATGCCAGTTATGTATTCTGATATGCTTTAATGATTTTTTGTTAAATAAATAATATAGCTTTGGGGTGCCTTCAGTTCCACACTCCTCACCAGCTACTGCTCTTGATTTTCATATTTCCAAGACATTCTATGACATCAATAACTCCCATTATATGCTATTCATCTGAAAAGCCTAGAAAGGAGTTTGTGATGTCATAGAACGTTCAGGCTGTATTAAGAGAGAGGGCAGCAACTACTGAAGAGAAAGGGATTCAGGGTAGTTACAAAGGCAACACAATTAGATTATTACTTTAACAGAAATGTTCAAAAATGTATCAGAATACTGGGTACCCAATAAAAGGAAAACTGGAGGGCATCTAGAGGTGTAAAAACTGTTTCCTATCACCATTAACTCTCCCCCATCACCTGCCTGACCCAAACATTCCCATTTCCTGAAATATACATTTGTTTTAAAAATTACCTAAGAATCCCTCAGTCTCACACAAAGGGTGCATTATGCCAAACATTTTTTTTTCTTTGGGACAGAAGACTAGATTGAGTGGCTCTTGGGTGGGCCTAACCCAAGCTGGCGGGTCTCTACTAACAGACTCAATATTAACCCTACCCCATCACCTGCCTGCCCCATCTATTCTTATCTCTGAGAATTAAGTGGCTCTTGGGTGTGTGTAACCTGAGCTGGCAGCTCTCTAATAGACATAATCCTGTCATGAATTTTGACTGTACACCTCCATGCAGACACCGGACTTTAAGAAATAAAAAACACAACAATATTTCATCTTTTTGTTTAAGCAAAATGGAGGAGACTATTCAGTGAGAAACATCATGTAGCTGAAATGGGGGAGGGGGACAGGATTGCTGCTTGCATGAGAAAACAGAAATGAAAACTACTTTATCCATAGGAGTGTCAGAGTCAGGTCCATTTGTTAGGGATGCGATATAGGACAGCTTCATTTTTCTATTTTTCTCTCTTTTTAATTACTTAATGTCACTGTCTGTTGACCCGAGAGAGCACCAAACAGGTGCTCAAGAGGCATGCCGAAGTGGAAATGAGGTGAAGAGAGCAGTGCAGCACGAGACTGCAACACCATTTGAAAGGCCATACAATCTGAGAAATCAGGAGACTTCAGGAAAGGAGATTTGTTTTTCAGGGGGTCATGTTTTAAAGTTTTAAGAAAGAGGATAGTGTTTGAGTGAAGCTGCAGAGATGAAGTGTGATTGATAGTGAGAGATACATGGGGAAATGAAAGTGAAAAAGTAGTGCCAGCAATGGGGGGGTCTTGACTGACAGGTAGCATTTATCAAACATATGTGTGATTCATTTTAGGTTTAAAAATGTATCACACACATATGGATATAAAATATTCAACACTTCTGCATATATTTTGGGGCACTTATTTGTGATAGTTTTTCCTTTCTCCACAGCTAGAGTGTGAATATCAAAATATTCTCCTTCTAGGTCCCTAATGAAGCAAAAGTTTCACTCTGGGTATCCCTCATTCTGACCCCTGTAACTGCACAGCTGCACCCAGTGATAAATCACTACAAGCCACCACACTTGCCTCCCACCATAATGGAAAACTGTGAACATTCTACACTGCCATCATTCAGTGCATAAACCTCACAAAGTACACAACTAATAGTAAAAATGCAAGTGGCACCCTTAGAAAAAGAGGAAAGCCACAATGTAAACTTTGAGGTGGAATATGACAACCTAGTTACAGTCTTTAAAAATGATGACCCATTCCTGGAAGAGGACACAATAGAAATAGGACAGATGCATGAAATTCCACAGGAATCCACAAATGAACAACCAGAAGTCAACCAAGAAAGAACAAAAATGCAGAACTTCATAAATGCCAATCAAAACAAGAATACGTCCCAAAAAACAACAATGGATGTGACGATAATTAGAAGATACATGTCTAGCACTTCAGTGAGACAAGAGAAATGAATGCCATCCTGTCTTACGAGCTAGACATACTGTTAAGCAAACACTTTATGGATGCAAAAAAAAAACAACAGTCAGCATATGAGCTTCTCAATCTCAGATCCCAGTTCCAGTCACTGGAAAGATAGTTAAAAAATAAGCAGTATGAAGACTCACTATCCATGGACCTGGTATTTCACAACTGCAGACAAGTCCTAGCAAGCCAAGCTAAAAAAAAAAAAATAAGGACAGGCTGCAGTGAAAGTGCAGCTGATGAGCTGACTGATCAAATTATTGACACCCCTTATGAGAAAACAGTTACTGAGTTTCTTCAGCCCCGCTGCACTACTGAACAGTATGTGGCTACTCTGCACAGTATTTTTCAGCATTCAAAGCAAAACAGAAGTCCAAGACATATACTGGGGGCACATTCAGACTAAAACTGACACAAATAGCAAAACAATGTTTGGAGTACTGAAGGGAATGTTGAACAAAAACTAGGACAGGTCTCAATGCAAAAGACATCAGAAAAGTAAAGCCACTAGCTTATAGCAATGCACGCAGTCCATTAAAGAGCCCAGTTACTGACTATGAGAAATACAAGTCACACAGATCTGTGACTACTACACTGAAAGAATACAGTCAATTCCTACTGGCTATAAACACCAACCCTCAAATACATAGAGCTGCAGTCCACAGGTACAAAAAATCAACACTTGGGCATAAACAAAATCGGAACAGTACTGAAAAAAATAATTGCTGATAGCAGAATAACTACTGAAAAATAAAACACTCACAAACCACTGACCAAGAAAACATTTGGTTCCAAAGATAAATGCTGCAGGAGTCCCACCTAATGAAATAGCTCAGATGTCAGGACACAAGAACTTGACCATCATAAGTGATTATTTCAAATTAACTGACACCTAGCAGGCACATATTTCCTATATCTTAAACAACACAGCAATCACCTCAAACATGACCTGTGACACCATCAGTACAGCAAACTCAGTAATGCAAAGCAGGCCTAAGAATACCTTGGAATCCTAATTCACCAACCTCACTTTCAATGCCACAAATATCACCATTCAAATTAATCATGGTAAGTTGTGCCATTTAGAGGCACCAATAAAAATGCAATGTATTGCATGCATAAAAACTCCTCCAGCAAGAAATACACACACACACAGACACACACACACACTTAAATATATTTCATTTCTTTTCCCAAAAATTTGAAAAAGTACAACTGGAGAAAAAAATGAAGGATCTACAGTACATGATTAAGATACTGACTCTGACTAAAGCATATGCTTGCAATACAAAGAAACACTGAAGAACAAAAAAAAAGAAGAAAAAAATCAACTTATCTACATCCCACACACAACATCCCAACAAGGCCTAGGGTACACCAGAATAAGATTAAACCTTATGAAATAAGTAGCAAAAATATTAATTCAATGTGCACATAGAACATTGCATATATACAAAATATCTATGCAAGGAAACATGTTGTATTCTCTCTCTCTCGCTCTCTCTCTCTCTCTCTCTCTCTCCCAGCAGAATCTGCAGTTCCTGTCTGAACTCCATCCTGTAACAAAAAGAATCTGGAGGTCAGGAAAACATGTGCAAAAGGGAACCACATAATTTAGCATTTTAACAACTGTCCTTTGGATTACTATCTACACATGTGCCTTGATGTAGACCTGAAAACAAACAAACAAACAAACAAACAAACAAAAATAACAATAATCACTTCACTGGTTACAAATAAACTACAAGGACTGTTTTGCAGCAATTAAGAAAACCAAGGAAATGATCTATGAATTTAAAAGGGTATTCTAAATCAAATAGCACATTTTAAGTTTTAAAACCACAACAAATAACAAACGCTATTCAAAGCAGACATGGCTGTGAAAAGCTACCAAATGATCAAAGTTATTTTCTTGTTGGTGTCATATAGTGTTGTTAAGTGACAATCATCAGAAACTGCCATGCTGCTAAATAGTCCTCTTGAATTTATTTAGTCAGAGTAAATGCTACTGGTGTGTGTGTGTGTGTGTGTGTGTGTGTGTGTGTATGTGTGACTTGCTCCCAGATTAAGTTTGCCTTTTTCCTGTAACTGCAGGGCAATTGTCCTATGTTTTCCTGTAGATTACATTATTTCCAAAGGAAGCAAAATTCCTCTGTTTTCCCGTATAACTAATGCAAGTCTGTGGGAAGAATTTCCCTGTAGACAGAGTTCCTTACCATTTAGATAAAATACCTGACATTCACTGCAAGCTTAGTTAAAGGAGAACTATACTGAACCTGTGACTAATGCTTCCTGTAGAAGCTTTTTTTTCATATAGTGGGTCCCCTTCTGTTTATGCCCCACTTTTGCTGGCCTTTTAGTTAACCCATTGGATATTTATGGGTTACATATTGCTGCAAAGTGCCATCTAAGAATTGTATGATGTTGTTTATGTCCCCATGAACCTAAGAATTCTAAATTAGAACACAGATGCATTGTACCAACAATGTAAGTTCTTGACAAGATCATACTGTTCTAAAATGGTCAATGCCAGCAGTGTGTAAATCAGAAACACTCACTGAATTTACCAAAAGGCCAGTTCAGATTAAGTAGTAACAAAATGAGAACTGGTATTTTAAAAACTAACATCTATTTCTACAAAAATGCATGTTTGCTCATTCAATGCAGTTCTCTTATGAGATATTAACAGCCCAGTCTAAATTGTTCACTATTTATGGGACTGGCAGTATAGCCTAAAGATTAGAGTAATGCGTTAAAATTGGCTTTGTACATCCAGCATTCAGACATGGGTTTAATTCCCATACCCTCCATTTCCATACTGTGTGGCTCTGATTAAGTCACTTAATAACCCTGGTATTCTTGGGTTGTCTTTACAAACAAGCATCTATGCCTAGTTGGCCTTGACCTGGTTATCAAAGGAAATATATATATATATATATATATAAATTACAATATTTTTTTCCCTTTTAGTTTACTTTTGAAACTGTTTGCCTGGAGGATGGAAACATAACAGGTTTACACTGACCTTCTGCTGTGTGGGAGGGCTGAAACAATGTACAGCAGCTGAGCCTCAGACCATAAATCCTTGATAAGAGATGAGCAGTCTGCATCAGATGGCCCATCTCAAAGCAGGATTGTACACACACACACACACACACACACACACACACACTCACACAGACACTTAAAAGCACTTTAAATTTGGCACTTCCAACTCTAGAAACAGCAAACAAGCTATTTTCTATGTCTGTCTGGGCAGCTGGACTTAATTAACTCTGTCACACTAGTTTATGCATAATTTTTTGTTTGTTTGTTTAAAGGGCAAGCTCCTTCAGGCCAAAAAAAGTGATGGGGCTACAGCCCCTCCCCTTGCCTTGCAGTTCGTATGTGTGCTCATAGGAATGACATTGCTCACAGATCACTGTCTGTAATCTGACACTGTAGAGGCTCAGTGTTTCACAGACATCATATATAATGAGACATCTCCTATGTTGCTGAAAGAAATAGAATACATCTATTAGACTGAGCTGGACATATGATAAAACAGTAGTTTAAAAAGTATTTTTTGTTAATAGCCTGAGAAGTTTTGAGGCACAATACAGTAGCATCCCTCCTCCCTTCAGATGCCTTTGACATGGAGCAGCAAATAGCAAAAATCAGAGGGAGGTGCACTGCTTTGCAGCTGTGGAGAAATACTTCCAAATGTCTAAAAACTGAGATCCACAATAAGCCATTTTAGAGCAATATTTTGATCGATGACAGAAAGGCTGTAGGCTCCACCCACAGCCCTAAACATGGAGAGAAAAAAATATACTGTTTTGTAGAGAAGTAATGCTATTGCTCTTGTTTAAAGAAATTCTGTTCTACCTGTTGAAAAAAAAATAATTTTACAGCTAGTTAGATATTTATCCCTAGTCCAATTTGACAGTTATTCTTATCTTACCATTTGTTCTTGTGATGTTTGTTGTTTCAGCTCTTCAGCTTCAAGTAATCCTTAAGTTTTGAAATAGAGTCTTTAAATACTGCAGTCTGTCTCCATTCATTTTAATACAATCAAAAATCACACACACTCCAACACTGAGAAAAGGGCAAAAAGAGCAACCAAAAAGTATTCCAATAAAAAATCACGTCCTCAAGGATCTTTAAATCCAGGAATCGAAATAAAGAAAATTATGAAAAAAAGGTGACCCAAAAATAATCCAAAGCAAAATTCCACAGATCCTCAATCCTGGAAGAACAATCAAAGTGCTATCTCCTCAAAGACCATTCTTTGATTCAGCTGATGCCACAATCCATTAAAATCTATAAAGTAGACAATGCCATGATGACCAACAACTTCAGCAAACAGCTCCCATAAAGACTCCCATGCTGTCAGCCAATGACCAATGTCCTCATTCTGCAGCTGCTCCACAAAGATATCCTGGTTCTCTGGTCCTGATTCAGACTGCTCTGAATGACATTGTCAGAATAGCAGTCAGCATGCACAAAGACTTCAACGTCATAAGGCCTTCTGGCTGGCAACTGATGCTGCTCTGCACATGATCCAATTTATAGCCCACTCCACTTAAATTCAACCAATCCAAAAACCACTACAATGAAAAAATAACCAATAGTAAAACAATCAAACAACAACCAATCATGAAAAAGTCCCAACACTCACCAACCAGTCACAAAAAACAAATGTTATTCTATAGAAGGAGACCCAAAGCCATGAAACACCATACAGCTACAAGATGGATACAAAGAATAAACCAATCAGCAACCCAAAAAAAAAGAATCAAGCTGAGAACAGTTCCCACAAAAGCTAACCAATAGAAAGCAGCCAATGTTATCCTATGGACTAAACTCCCAAACCACCTAAATGAATGGACTAAATCACGAAAACCAAATCACCATTCAGTGAGAAGCAAATAAATTGAATGAATCACAAAAAAGTTCCCATGCTTCCTGACCAATTAAAAAGAAGCAACATTACTCTATGGAAGAATAAAGCTGCTTATAAATGATACTGAAACACTAATAAATAAATAAAAAAAATAATCAGACAATGCCCAACATACACACACAAATATTGGATAAATTGAATATGCAATGGGGGCATCTGAAATACCACTGATATTTTTTTCACATGCAGGGTGATCTTATGACATCACTCATGGCCTTGCCATTCATGATGTTATAGGTCACCCAGCACTCAAAACAACATCAGATATTTCAGACGTCCATGTGGCATATCCCATATAGATAGATAGATAGCTAGATAGACAGACAGACAGACAGACAGACAGATAGATAGATAGATAGATAGATAGATAGATAGATAGATAGATAGATATGGATATATATACAGTATGTATATATATATATATATATATATATATATATATATATATATAGTGTGTATATATATTGATATATACATTATACATATATATATTCATTGCAAAAATCTCAGCTAATGCTTCAGTTAGGGTTGATATTACAGTGACAGAAGTATGGAAATTTGGTGTTAGGGTTCACAACCCTAACTCCACATTCCACCTTCCCCCCACCACACACACATATGCAAGCAGAGGAAGTGTCAAGGCAACACAACTAATAAGAGATATCCTTTATGAGTTCATACCTGCAGTTCCCACAGAAACACACATTTACCATAATGTGCCAGTGCACATTCCATCAAAAAGTGTAGAACCACAAAATTTTAATTTTCCAACAGTGTATCAGTGCAGGGTCCTATGGATCCTACTTTGCCATGCAAATATCACCGCCACATGCTAGAGAAGTGCAGGGCAAACTGCAACCTTCGACCCCTCCACACACAAACATAATTTTGCTGCAAATCTGTATACACTTCAACCACAATACAGTTCTATATGTCTCTATGGTGAAGTTTGTGTACACAATATGTAGTGGTGCATCCACCACCATTTCACAGCATGTGAGTGTACCACCAACACATCTTCACTCACAGCCAAACATTTGTTTATGGCTCTGCAAGCACATGTTATTGTAAAGATTGTACTGTTAAGCAGCCATATTTTTTTGATACTGTGGGAGTGCAGGGTCCTTCACACCCTGCACTTTGACAGAAATATACTTTTACTATACTATGCAAGTGTAGGGTCCCGTGTACTGTGTAGTCTCAAAGTAACTAAATTTGTCTATAGTGTAGATTTCACAGGGTCCTATGGATCCTATGCTTGCATGCAAATGTCACCACTATATGACACTGGAGTGCAGGGTCCAGAGGACTCTGCACTCCAATATCATGTAATGGTGACATTTGCATGCCTGTGCAGGTGTTTCCCCCAAGAAAGTGACATGACTGCAGAACTCATACAGATCATGAACCATGATGATGGATGTCTTTTGTGGAATGTTCAGTGAGTTTTATGCTCTTTCTCTTATCTGATGATGGCTGTCTCTGATTGGTTGTGTTGCCTTGCCCCTTCCTCTGCTTGCATGTGTGCGTGTGGTGGGGGAGAGGGGGAATGCAGAGTTAAGGCTGTGAACCCTGACACTGAATCTCCATACTTTGTCACTGTAATATCAACCCTAACAGATTGATTAATGGAGCTTTTTGCATGAATTTCCTTACTTTTTGTGAAAGTATCACCATAGCTGTACTTGTGTATGGGAGTGCAGGGCCCTCTGGTCCCTGCACTCCCATCTGTCTGTAAGTATAGAGACATTGTAGTTAACCTTTATCTCCCTATTGGAGTGCAGTGGCTTTGTGGCCCTGTGCTCCCATGCTCCATGATTTTCCTTATTTTATCGTGGGAGTGCAGGGTCCTTTGTACCCTACACACCCATCCCTCCATAGACACATGAACAAATTATGTGGTCCCATCAGTCCTTAATGTTTTCCATAGATGCATATTTAAAAGTGGGATTCATTTTCATGTAAGCTAAGCAGTACAGGTATCGTGTTGTGAATGCAGGGCACAGTATCACAGTCAAGGTATGCACATTTATTTATTTATTTTTTTTACTGGAAATAAGGCCAGGCTACATGCATAACTGCTTATTACACCTAGCTGTGTACTAATCTGCCTGATGCAGCAAGTACGTATCTTGAACTGTTTTCGAGATATAGCTTCCGAATGGTACACCGACCCCCACAATGTTATCCTGTGGAAATAATGAAACGTCAACATCTCATAAGTAAGCAACTGATTATTATTTTTTGACCAAACCAAAAAGGAGGACATCGGTGGGGCATGCCCTTCCAACCCTGAAAATTTCAGCCCATGAGAGTAAACGATTTGTTTGTTATGCCTTGGAAAAGAAACAGGTATCACTGGCAAAGTAGTGTTGCAAATTTGTGACACTTTCACAAATTTTGTGAAAGCTTTGAATGAAAGTGTCACAAATTTGCAATGCTACTTTTGCAAAAATGTCACAATTTGTGACACATTCATGAAAGTAGTGTCACAAATTTGCAACATTTCCAACTGCCAAATTAAATAAATATTTATGATCATTATTAATAAAATCTAATGCCAGAATCATGTTCCTTGGGCCCCAATTAGGTAATCACATCTGTTGGTGTTTATCAAGGGGCAGTATTTTTTGAATTACACATTTTTCCCATCGCTAATGGAAAACAAGGTGCCAGAAGCACAACACTACTTTCCCATTTGCAAAAGCAAAAAGTACTTTCACAAAAGTAAAAAATATTTTCAAGACATACATGTTTTTTTTCAGTAGGCTATAATGGGAAAATTTAGAGTTTAATAACTTTTGAACAGATTAATATTTTTTCACCACACCTTCAAAAGACACATCTGTAGCCCAGACCCCTTATACCCTGACAATTTCAGACCAGATCAGACCTCGAACCCCTTTCAGAGATGTGGATGAGCAAAGAATTTGCACCTAAAAGGTAAATTACACAGTTTTTGGCACTCTGCAGCTCTCTCACCACAGCATCAATCATAACAAAACTTGTCAGATACAGAGAACTATGGTACCAGATGGTGCATGAACATTTTTGCCACATCAGTGGTATGGTTGCAAAGTTATTAAAGTGCAAAGTAGAAGTGGGTGTGCAACCCTAACTATACTGGCACTACCATGGCATTATAATTTGAAAATATCTATATCTATATATATATATATATATATATATATATATATATTATTTATTTATTTATTTATACAATGGGTGGCTGATAAACGCTGCAGATAAAAACATGTATTCTCACTAGAGTGAGATAAATGTTGCTGATGTAGGAACTGTGGTAGATATGCAGATTTACACACACGGTTCCTCATTCAGCAAGTGATATTCTCACAGTAGCTATGTCATCAGGAAAAGATGTGCAGGCATTACAGTATCCTAGCAACTGAAGCAAATCACATTCACCTGTTACAATAGTTAAAATGTTAATAGCAGCTCGAGTTTCCCATGCTACTGACTTCACTGCTGTTTCTAATTACACACATTTAACAGTAAAAAGCATTGCGTGGTGCTCAGTTACAAAATACAACTGTGAATGCAGGACAGGTTTATCGAACATGCAAACCATGAAAACAACAGCCCTCCTTACAAGAAAGCAAAGCACATTTTCTCTGATAGCAATGCAAAATAATAACAAATACCTGAAATGCAGCAGTCGTGTCAAAACTCCGAACTCCAAAGCCATGAACAAGTCCGTTCACAAACTGAAAAGAAACTCACACAAGCACCCCATTTAAAAAAATAAAGTCGCACAATGCATACATAAGGTGTAAAATTAAATAAATAAACTTATTTACAATCTCTTTACAGTAAATCGAGACGCTGAAACACAGAAGTCTTCTTCAAAAGAAAGACACTCCCAGTCTCACTCAAAAAACAATCAAAACACAACTCCCACTATCTATCACTACTACCGACCAATGATAAAACACAAATAGCAACCAATACGATACATTTCTACACAAAATCACACGCAGATACCAATGAAAAACCACTACCATGCAATGAAAGCCAATCCAACAACAGACAACAGACTCGTTCATAAAAAACAGCACTCCCCATTACCAACACAGCCTCATCGCAGTGCAGCAACACTTAGAAATAAAATGACACACATTTTCATACCTTCTACACACAAATAGCCAACAAATACCCTATTGTATAAATCAAACACATGATGGGCATGAGTGGGATATGTAAAATATTCTCACTCCTGCATCGTGAGGGTATAGATATTCTCACTCATGCCTTCGGCACGCTGTGAGATATCCATGCCTCACTTGCAGTGAGAATATTTACACATCCCACTCATGCCTATCATGTATCCTAATATTTATATTTATATATATATATATATATATATATATATATATATATATAATATATATAAACTATGTTATTACAGACAATAGGGTTGTAAATTCAAAGTTTACAAAGACTTGGAATGAAAAAACATTAAGGATTTGGGTCTCTGGAGTATTAGTGAATGAGTGGTGGTATCTTAATTAGGGTTGTCAAACCTAATGCCCACCCCCCCAGCCTGTAGCTTCCTGTCTGAAGCACAAGATACAGCTCCAACCTAGTGCCTTATAGTGCTACTGTATAGCCAACAAAATCCATCAGAGCTTTCTTCATGCAGAGTCCAATGGCCCTTGCATTGAGACATCAAAATTGACCTTGTTTGGTTCAGGGTAGGGGTGGACATTAGGGTTGACAACCCCAAGTAAGTCCCCATCACTGGCTTACCAATACTCCAGAGATCCAAATCATTAATTTTTTTTTCATTTCCTGTCTTTGTGCTCTTAGTGTTTTACAACCCTAATGTCTACATTAATGTAACTTTTTGCAAAGATTTTCCCTTCTTTTTTGTGATAGTGGAACTGTATCCTCATTTGGGCAGGTCCCTTGAAGACCTGCACAAAATAAGATACATACAATATTGGAGACAGTCCTGATGAAGTGCATGGGCCCAGCAGATCCTGGTACGCATGTTGATACCTTGTGAGTGAGGTTCCCTGACCCACCACAGGGTGTGGCATCTGAGCCAAGATACTGCTCCATCCCTACCCAGGCTGTGACTGGTGTTGCAAGCTGCACTTTCAGCACCTTCCCAATCAGTATTGTCCCAGTTAACCATCTCACTGAATTTACACCTAAGGCAATGTGTTCCACAGGGGTGCAACAGACATCCCTGCAAACAATGTTGCATAATAAATTCTTTGTTTTTTAATATTTTGACCCCAAACTTTCAACATAGTCTTCTTGTGACCACACCTCATAATCCCCATAAGTGAAAATGTTGAAATCCACGCTGAAACTCAATTACATGCTACAGGTGTGAAAACATGTTTTGGACAGGGTGGATAGGATGTGAAAAATTATCACTGTACTGTTCATGAGGTGGTGTGAAAAATGACTATGCTGAAAATCTGCAGTCAAAATATTGTAAATTACCAAAGTTATGCATCTGTGTAGCAAAATTTCAACTCACTCTTATAACTCAGCCATTTTTAGGTTTTTATTTTAACATATTTTCAAAATGGTCTTTTTAGGACACCACTTCATGAACACTGGCACTGTCATTTTGTTAAATGGTCCCAAAAGGTGATTTCATACAGCAACTGCAAAATCACCTTCTGGGCCCAAGTAATGAAATGACAGTGACAGTATTCATGAGGTGGGGTCCCAAAAAGTCCATATTAAAAATCTGGTGACAAAATACCTAAAAATGGCAAAGACATTCTGAACACATCAATAATATTGCCAAAATAGTGAATACCTGAATAGGTATGCTGTACAGACATAGAAACTGCCTCACGGCTAAAGCCCTAAGGACTGCAATCCAGAGCTCAGTCACCTCAATAATTAACTATGGGCTTATGATTTATGGATCTACCACTGGTACTGCACTTTGACGTAGTGTATTATCACAGGATTAAACAAGTCCTGTTGTCTCTTGACCTTAGCCCCCAACCTTATGCATACCTGCGATGTCTACGAACAAGCGAACTGGCTACAACTATCTGGCAGACTTTGGTATCAAACTTGCATCACAGCCAAAAATGCCACGTTGGATCTACTACCTTCAGGGGTTATGACGTTGCTGGCCCTTCATGGAGGTTTCCGCCAAACCAGAAGCTCAGAAACTCTTACTTTCTACATCCTCCACAGATGCACTTCTCAAGGACAACATTCCTTTATATCCAGAGCCTCTTCCTGGTACAACTCCCTTCCTACAGGAATTAATAATAACACATATCTGGGCTCTTTTAAATGCAATCTTTGTCAACACCTCATCACTAAGGCCTCCTGTGACTGTTGCTCCTAAACTAGCCCTTTTTCACCTCCATTTTGCCTTTCAATAACATCTGCTCCATCTCCCATTTTCAGTATCTTCCTTGTGCCCTCATCCTCCTCCCCAAACACCCATTTCTCTCATCACCTCCTCCTCACTCCCACCCCATCCTCTGTTTACCAATGTTCTTTCATTCACCCTGTTTCCCCTTCCCACCTCATCTCTACCACCTTTGCTCCTGTCTTTCTGACTTATTTCAAATTTTCCTGCCCATGCTCCAGAATTATTCTCCCCATCCTTATCTAATATAAATTAAATGTGTGACCTGTTGTGAATATGGCAACTAGTTAATGTGCTGGACAAAGCCTCTCACTGCCTAGATTTGTCTTATTTTGTTTTATGTATATTGCCTCTATGTTGTTTTCTCATCATCTGACTTTGAACCTTTGTAAAAGAGCCCTGGCTCAAAGGTGATATCCGAAATCTTAAATAAAAAATGAAAATAAAAAAAATAAAGATATCAACATAAGTTAAAAACACCACTGAAATACATTATACAGCACTTGCCTTCATTCCTCAGTTTATGGTTCAGCTTTGAAGAGTGCAGGCATGTCCCAGTCCACAGAAGATGACATCGGCCAACTTCTGGAGGTTAGTATAGGGTAAGTGGGGGGTTGGGGTGGTGGGCGCTCAGTAGGAGGTGAGGGTTGGGTTGGTGGGAGAGAGATGGTGGTGACAACAAGGGACCATTTTCTTTTTTTGCAGGTTACAAAACAATAAAACAGACATTGGGGGGACTGTTTTTTGTGTTCTGGTACATACATTAATACATGTATCTTGGGACACTGGGGATGGGATCCCCAGTACTCCATACTGCTGGGGGGACAAATACTTAATTCCAACATGAGTATTGGAGCCCCTGATGTCAGTAATGTGTTATTAAACAAGGGGCCGTGGGGGGATTTGAGGTGAGTTCTGACACCGGGTGTGGGCATCCAGGTGTCAGATTATATGACTTTTTTTATAAAAGAATTTGGGACACTGGGGATGGGATCCTCAAGTTTCTCACACTGCTGAGGGGGTGAGATCTAATAAATGTTGACACAGGGATTGGGGCCCCTGGTGTTGGCAACCATTTATTATACAGCTGACTGGGGGGGCAGCACTGGTGGTGCATCCTGGTAAGAAAGAAAGAAAGAAAGAAAGAAAGAAAGAAAGAAAGAAAGAAAGACTTCCAGCAGGGACTGGGCCCCCCAGTATGCAGATAGCACAACAGCAGCACAGTCAGGATGGCATGACAAGTGACAGCATCATCTGGTTGCACCATATGACACAGATGTCATTTAGTAAAGGACAGCTGTGTCGTATAGTGCAAACTATACGACACAGCTGTCCATTAGTAAATGACACATGCGTCGAGTAGTGTAACGAGCTTCTAACCCAAATTATATGGCACTAAGCTTCATTCCTCAGTTTGTGGTTTGACTTTGAAGACTGCAGACATGTCCTGGTCCACAGAAGATGACAGCATATGACCCCGACAGGTATGTATTTATTTATTTATTGGCATCTTGGATAACACCTTTGTTCTAAAAGCTTGTTTACAAAGGTTCCACGTCATAAGGCAATAGACAAGGTATGTAGACATTACAAAATAGATAGGGGTATTTACAGCAGGCAAGTACATTATGGTATATACAAACACAGATTCAAGCAAGTACAATTAAAATACCTCAGGTAGGAGAGGTCAACATTATTGCAACAGTACTGAAAGCATACCTAAGGTGGACAAGCAATTTGTAGTGGTAGCTGAGCTTTAAAGCATGCAGGTAAAGTTATGGAGGGTCAGAAGTGGTGGTGACCAAAGGAGGGGGAGGACAGAATAGATGAGAGCAGGGGGAGGGCAGTGGCAGAGACAAAGGGGGTGACAGAATAAGGGGGTTGAGTAGTCAGAGGGGTGGGATTGGATAGGAATCTACCCTTAGTTACGTAAGTAGGTGATACAGCAGGACTGGGTAATGTGGGTGGAGAGAGGGATAAGGGAAATGGTTTTAAAATGGGGGTGAGGTGAGGGTGAAACCGGGGGGAGGGGATGAATATTGGTGGGATTAATATTTGTGAAGAGAAAGCAGGAAGGCTGGGGAGATAAAGAGAGGACATCGGGGCAAGTGCTCAGTGGGGTCACACCAGGCAGGGGAGGAAGTGGGAGGGAGATGGGCACTATGCAGGACAGATAAGCTACCATAACAGTAGGATTAGGCACAGGAGATGCAGTGTAGGGTAAGTGGGGGATATGGGGGTGGTGGGCTCAGTGGGAGCATCAGGATAGGGGAGAGTAAAGGCTGCAATGATGATGGGCTAGTTTTCTTTATTTCAGGTTTAAATGTTTAAAAAAGTTGTTAGGGATGGTCTTTATTTTTGCAGGTATATATAAGAAATTAATCTTGGGATACTGGGGTGGGCTCCTCAGTTGCCCACTCTGCTGAGGGGCTGAAACTACATAAAACAACAGACTGCAGAGGCAGGGGGTATCTGACACGGGGGTGGGCATCCCGGTATCAGATTGCATGAATAAATATATATATATATATATATATATATAAATTATGGTAGCACGGTAGTGCTACCATAGTTAGGGTTGAGGAGTCATTTCTATGTTAAACCCCAAAATTTTGCACCTTAATAACTTTGCAACCGTTTCACGGATTTGGCTGAAATTTGGAAAGCATGATCAAGAACAATAGGCCTTGGGATCTGCCAAGTTTAAGTGCTAGTGGATGTCTGACTGGGGTTATTAAGCATGATGATCTGTCTTGTGCGTTCGCTTTCCTGGAATTCTCACGGTCGGCGCCTACAGGTCATAGTTTAGGTGACTGGCCCAAAATCTTCAGGGAACGTGCGGCTGGGGTCCCCGATGTGCCTTTTGAAGATTTCGTGAAAAAATATTAAACGGTTCAAAAGTTATTCAAAAAAAAGTTTCCCATTATAAGTCAATGGGAAAAGTTAAGAAAAAATTCAACACTTTCTCAAATGCATTTTTACTTTCGCAAATGGGCCTGTTACTTTCATAAATCGGCCATTTTGTTTTCAGTTGGTGATCAGAAAAATGGTTGGCATTTAAATGTGGGACCCTCTAGCAACCTAATTCTTTTTGTATTCACCTAGTCGGACCCTGAGGATGCTTGCCATGTCTTTATTTTGTGGTAAAACACCCCAGAAATATGTTTTTCAAATTTCTGGAAAAAGCACTTAGCAATTACTTTTCGTGCTCACGAAAGTGTCAAACTTTTATGAGCTTTAGCAAATTGCGACAGTAGTTTTCCATCTGTGGGAAAGTGACAGCGATTCTTTGGCACTGTGCTGCAAAATAACCGTTGGGAGTTTTGGGCTGAAATTTGGAGTGAATGGAGCCAATATCTCACAGATGTGCCTTTCTGTGTTATATTGAAAAAATATTACATGGCAGCAAAGTTACAGCACTCCAAAGTTGATGGTTTTTCCCATAGGATAACATTACGGCGACCGACACATTACAGAAATCCTTTGGATCCCTGCTGCAAAATAACAGTTTGGTCTTTTTTTCCTGAAATTTGGTGGGAAGACAGCCAACAGCCCACATATGTGCCTTTCAGTGGTCTGGTGAAAAAATATTGCAGGGAGGCAAAGTTATGGTGCTCAGAACTTTTCTTTTTTTCCCATAGGATAACATTACGGCATTTGCCGCGCCTTTCAGGGCCTGTATCTCGGAAACGGTGCGAGATACGGACTTTTCGTCAGAAAAATTCTTAGCCCCCTAATGGGCTCTAAGTACAAAACTAGCCAGGACAGTCATAAATCATACGACTTTTAAATTTTTTTTCTACGTCATACGGTTCCTGAGATGTAACTTATTTAGTATTCCAAGTCCTCATTTTCTGCTCCGATACCCATTATTATGTATACATTCTTTGTACTCACTGTCTTCCTCTATTCAGCTTTTGGGGAAAACCATCCTGTGCGCTTACATTACTGTTACCATTGCCCTTTCCTCTTGCGGTTCCATGCTCGTTTCACTTACCGTTGACGTCTAACGCCACCACATGCGTCATCCTTTGCGTTTTCATTTGCGCTTGTGTTTCTGTTATTTTTTGCCATTTGTGTCTACTGTACTGTTTCTCTTTCTGTTTCACTTTGCGTCACCATGCCCATTGACATTTTCATTTGCAGGCACCATGTTACTATGTGACAAGACATCACGTGGCACACCGTTCCCGTCTATGCCACCATGTTCGTTACCCTTTCTGTTCTCATTCGCGCTTGCGTTACCTTGTGCGCCACTGTTAACGCTTCTGTTTGTGTTGCCATTCCTGTTACTATGCCACAAGACATCATGTAGTGGGAGTGCGGGGCTCTTTGGGCCCCGCGCTCCCGCTGCTGCATTACGTGCTGGGAGCGAGGGGCCCTATGTGCGTTATCCTTTGTGTTTTCATTTGTGCTTGCGTTTCTGTTATTTTTTTGCCATTTGTGTCTACAGTACTGTTTCTCTTTCTGTTTCACTTTGCGTCAACATGCCCATTGACATTTCCGTTTGCAGGCACCATGTTACTATGTGACAACACATTACATGGCAGACTGTTCCCGTCTATGCCACCGTGTGCATTGCCCTTTCTGTTGTCATTTGCGCTTGCGTTACCATGTGCGCTACTGTTAGTGCTTCTGTTTGCGTTGCTCTTCCTGTTACTATGCCACAAGACATCATGTGGCGGGAGCGCGGGGCCCGCCACCGCATTACATTCACTATTTCTCGTTATCATTCTCAAAAAGAAGGGAAATTAGAGGCAAAAAACTCTATTTAATGCATTAGTTAGGGTTGTTCCACAGTGACAAAAGTGAGGAAATTCACTGTTAGGGTTGAAAACCCTAACTCCGAATTCACCCCCCCAGCACCACACAGACACTCACACACACACACACACACACATGCAAGTATGGGGGAGGACCAAGTCAACACAACCAATGACAGACATCCAGCAGCAGGTGACAGAAATAACAAACAATTGTCTAAATGTACTACGAGACATCCCCACCCACCTGACCAGGTACTGCATGCTCAGTGGAGATCAACAGCAAAACTGAGGCCATGTACACCAAACGTACATCCCTGATTGCGGCTGCACACAACGCATCACACTTAGTAGTTGCATGGCCTTACCTACTGATGCTCTACACCATACCACAACTGGTACTGTGCCGTTAGTCAATATAAATGCTGAAGGTGCATGATGACAGTTGTAGAAAGGTTTTAACACTAGTGAGTATACATTAATTAAGAGAAGTACATAAATTAACTACAAGACACTAGCATGCTCAAGATAAAAGTAGTGTTACATTTAGTAGGTGATTTACATAGTAGTACATTTACTGCAACAGTTTACTCAAGATAGAGAGGCTGATGTAAACGTATGGAAAAGCATTGCCTGTTCAACGCTATGAAATTTGTACTGCCAGTATCAGATGCATTCTTACTGATGAAGGTGTACTGCTGATGTACATACATTGACCTTCAGTGTGTTTCAATACTAAAGATGCAGTAAGTATTCTTTGTAAGAAACAGTGTAATTGCATGGATCAGGCCAAGCAACATCTAAATATCATAGCACTACTGAGCCAACAATGACGTACCTGTATCGGAGATGTATATAGGATAGATTTTCTTGTAGGCACTTACTGAGTATGTTGTACCTGATAAAGACAACCTCATTGCATCTGTGATGACTAACTTATTGAAATAGTGATACATTTATTATTGTTGCAATGAGTGATCTATGCCACTTATGGACACAGTGTAATTTTTTTAACAGTTGTTTCATACTCAGGCTGTATGCCTAGTGTTTGGGTTTGCCACACTTCTGTCACTTATGCTATCAAAGTGATAACTATGTTAATTGTGGTACAACAGGAATCAAGTAGGTATAGTGTAGATATAAACAGAATGTCTTTTAGTATTGATTTAACTCACAATGGGGTAAGTGTACTAGGACAGCAGGGGTTATTCTCTATCACTGACTCCATCAGTTATAATCACACTAAGGTTTCGATGACTGTAATGATCAAGTTACACTGTTCATCTTCATGAGTTCATATGCACAGCCATTCTCCAGTAACTAGACAATGTATGGTGTAACTGGGTGGGACACTGTGTTGCAAAGCTGCTGCAGTGCCTAGCAGAGAGAGTATCTACTCATAAAGACAATTAAGCAATAAGGCATGACCAACAGTTATGTTAAATGGTCTGTTAATCACCCTGTAGGGGTTTAATGTTGAATGAGGCATAACCGAGTGCCACATGTTGCTAGACAGTGATAAACTGACCATTAACATAATACCTGGGAGTGGCTTATTGCTATCATAATAAAACTGTTTTTTAAACAACATTAAACAATGTTCATCATATGGTTGGGCTCTACATGTATGTTAATAAAAACTAAACATAAGGCTGTTACAATGTTTACAGTCAATTAGAAAGCTGCATTTCTCAAACCCTTGTTATAATCAGAGATATTATACCTGTACAACTCCTTGGTTTTGCTGAACTCTATTGTTCAGGTGGCTCTCCACATGTGGTGTGGTCTGGTGTGGGGCATCGGTAGGTAAGGCCATGCAACTACTAAGTGTGGTACGTTGTGTGCAGCTGCAATCAGGGATGTGTACGTTTGGTGTACATGGCCTCAGTTTTGCTGTTGATCTCCACTGAGCTTGCAGTACCTGGTCAGGTGGGTGGGGATGTCTCGTAGTACATTTAGACAATTGTTTGTTATTTCTGTCACCTGCTACTGGATGTCTGTCATTGGTTGTGTTGACCTGGTCCTCCCCCATACTTGCATATGTGTGTGTGTGTGTGTGTCTGTGTGTGTGTGGTGCTGGGGGGGGAATTCGGAGTTAGGGTTTTCAACCCTAACAGCGAATTTCCTCACTTTTGTCGCTATGGAACAACCCTAACTAATGCATTAAACGGAGTTTTTTGCCTCTAATATGTATATACACTGCTACCTGGGATTGGGACCTTCGGAGTGCAGATAAACTTAAATGCACAACACAGTCAGAATGGTGAGGCTACAATGACAGTAACCCCAAGTCCCTGATCTATGAGTCATAACAGAAGCAGGGGTTACCCTGTACAACACAGCTGTTGTTTATTATGGCTGTGGGCAGAGGTTATAACCCTTCCGGCATCTGTAGCTTAAAAATGACTTTTCCTAGAACATCCATTTTAGACATTTGTATGTATTCCTCCACAGCTGCTAAGTAGTGCATTCTCTTTCTGATTTTTGCTATTTGTTGCTCTATGTTAAAGGCATCTGAAGGGGGAAGGGGATACTACTGTATTGTTATTTAGAACTTCTCAGGATATTAACAAAAAAAAACTTTTTAAACTGCTGTTTCTATCATCTGTCCAGCTCAGCTAAACAGATTTGTTCTATTTTTTTTTTCAGCAACCTAGGGGCTAGCTCATTTCCTTTTTGTTTTTTGTGAAAACAAAAGTCAGACTGCGTGTCAGATTACAGACAGTTGAATTCCAGTTAATTAGCTGACTGACATTCCTTTCTGTTTTACAAGGTGAAGGCAACCACTGGAAACAGAAGACTGTTTTTTTTTTTTGTATTTTATAATATGATGTACTGAATGTGTTTTTAATTGGAGGGTCAGGGCCTTGAAGAAAATAGTAACATTTATGTAACTCATTTAATGTTCCATCAGGTGGTCAGAAAAATGTCTGAGAGAATTTGTGTAAAAATTAACAAATCAAAGATGCAAAAAATAGCATACACACTGGCCTCTGAGACTGGAAGATCAGAAGGCTGGGGGTTCTATCCCCACATTAGACATGTGGGTTAAAGAGCTTGTGTACTGCCTAAAACTAATATTAGATTTTAATAGCAGTCAACCATTACCTTTTATATTTGAGGTCCTTTATCTTTTCCATTTGTTCAATTAGAAGATTGCTTACCTGATGCTAATATGTATGATGTGTGGAACAGCACTCTCTGTGGCAGCTGACATAGCTAGCTATACTGCCCCCACTACATCACAAGCATTTTGACCTCACTGACTGTGACATCACTGCTACTTAGGAACAGCAAGTCAGTGACTGTCAGGTCATTCACCTGTGATTTTACTGTCAGCTTAACATATAATTTTAACACCTATCAGCAAATCAGAGCCCTTTTCCTGATAAAAGGCTGCCAACATATTACATTTAAATAAACAGCAAAGTCACAAATAAGGAACTAGTGGCTTATGAAAAAATCTACAGGGATTCATAAAGGGATTTGATGCTGCCTCTACAGAGAAAATACAGGAAAAATTAGGGTGTGTTACAGGAAAAAGGTTATTTGGATCTGGGAGCACTGTTATGATTGTGACTAAATAGCACTATATGGCACCAACAAGAAAATGACTTTGATAATTTGGTAGCTCTTCATGGCCCTATCGGCTCTGGCTTGATCTTGTTAAAGATAGCTGTGTCATATAGTGCAGCCTGTTGCATTCACAAAAGTTCAGTTATGAATAGAACATTGATTTTATGAACTGTGCATGCTCTGAAATGGGATATTTTTATTGAATTTTCTAAAAACTACTTAACAGCTGAACCTAAAACCCATCAAAGCACATATCTTGGACCAACCTCTATCACACTTGAAAGTTTTAGGTTTCAAAGACTCCTATTTTTTTTTAGTTATCAGGTGGCAAAAAAAAGTCTTAACATTTTCAAAAATGGAGACTTTTGTACTGATTTGCACCTCTATAACTTTGTCTTCTCTGAACCAATCAACATGAAATTTACAACACTGAGAGATTCTTGCACAGAAGCTGTGTCTCCCAAATGTCATGTAAATTGATTAAAAGGGAGCAAAGTTATTATGGTGGAAATATTTAAGTTTAACATAGACATGCTTATGCACCTGTATGATAGATAGATAGATAGATAGATAGATAGATAGATAGATAGATAGATAGATAGATAGATAGATAGATATAGATATAGATATAGATATAGATATAGATATAGATATAGATATATGTGAGTGTGTGTACATAAACTGACAGGGATACCTGAGGGATGCACATTTCCTACATTAAATGCTTTCTGCCTGCAGAATGGTTTAAAAAAAACATTGACAGCCCTCCCTGAATCCCTGTAGGAGAGGACATATTGACCTCCCCCATCAGTGTCCAGTACACACAAGAATACAAATAGGTTTACTTGCACTCTTTATGGGCCAGCCCATGGGGTGCACTCAAACACAGCAGGGTATCCCATCACAAAAACAAGAGACACTACCATGCACTGAAGCTTTTGTTGTCTTTCTGTGGACTTCAGTCATATGTCCTTCACCATAAACCAGTGAATACTACCACCACACACCGAGACCTTCAACATTGACTAAAGTCATAAGGCATGAGTTCCCCCAGGACCACAATTTTGACTCAGCATAAGGCAGTGCTACACATCCCTAATATACACTACACTAATGCATTCTTAGAAATAACCCATTGCATATAGAAACAGTTTACCTGGCCTGGTACAAAAAACATAATGTGATTGCAAAGAAAATATAATAAGCATCTGTATTGGACAGCTTGTAAAACATGCAGGCACAATTGCCTATGCACTGACTGCTGCAATAACTACGATGACAGAAATATGACTGCACAACACTATTGGACTCTAGTTTATATTTTTAAATTACACCAAACTGAACATATTCAAAAGTCACAGAAGGACATCAAGACTATACACCAAGTAAGGAAACAGGCCCTGATAGGTTTCTAATGGAATTTTTCAACACAGGTAAGGATTTAGCATCAGAACATGGTAAGGATTTAGCACCAGAACATGGGGACATTCAATGAAGCTAGAGGGGTAAGTTTAAGAGTCATGTGAGGAAATACTTCTTCACTGAAGGGGTGTTGGGTGTCTTTAATAGTGTGCCATAAGAGGTGGAGGGGGCAAAAACAGTGGGGAGCTTCAAGCATGTGTGGGATAGGCATGGGGTATAATAAAGGAAAGGTAGGTGGGATGGATGCCAGTGACCAAATAGGTTCCAAGGTGTTGGAATAAGCAGGAAAAATGGGACAGACTGGATGGGCCTACTGGTCCTTTTCTGATGACAAATGCTGTTTCTATATTTAATGATGATACTTCTTAGTGATACATTATGGGAGTCAAGCAATAAAGAAATACGACATGACATGTTAAGGGAGGCCATGGTAATAGCGACAGCATGGCCATGAAGATTGGACATGTTGGGCCAGATTTTCAAAGGCCAGAGAATAACGCAGGGTGCTTGTGTCAAAAACAACTGATGCAAGGAGTAGGATGTGTCAAACCTTGCACCAATCCTGATTTTCAAATGGTGCTTACATTACAAACAGGTCTGCATGTGCCAGAGTGGCTTGCCCCATGCTTGCACTAAACAAATGCCTGTGCCATGTTGGAAGGGATGCCTGCATCACTGAAATGATGAACCATCACCTTATTTGGGATTTTCAAAGAATGCAAGTTCTGTCCTTGTGCCTAAGATACATGTCACTGTTAGGCCAGCCAGAGCTGGTCTAAGGGTCACTAAAGCATATTAAGAGACCCACAGCTGGTGATAAGACCAGACCATTCTACTATTAAGGGCGTGAATCCTCCTGTAGGAATAGTTTAGAACATTTGGGGTGTAATCTTGGCCATTTTATCTGCCATTTTTTGTTTACTTGAATTGCATCATTCTCGTCTTTTGTGTCATCTGTAACTCAACTTGCACAATTCTTACCCAGTTTGCATCACTTTTACTTAGTGTGCACCATTTGTTTACTCTGCACCATTCTTTTACTGTTCGTGTCATTTTAATTCCTTGAGCTATTTATTTGACTCAGCTTGCACCATTGTTGACTCTGTTTGCACCATTGTTTTATTCAGTTTGCACCATTTTCTTTACTCAGTTTGCACCATTTTGTTGCCCCATTTGCGCCATTTGCATTCCTTGAGTCATTTCCTTGACTCAACTTGCACCATTTTTGACTCAACTTGTACCATTTATTTTGGTGCAGCTTGTATCATTCTCATCCCTTATGCCATTTTGTTGATGCAGTGGACCTCTTGCATCAGTTTGGGAGACTTTGTCACAGAGAATGCTTTTCTTGCAAAATATGGTGCATGGTATTTGGTGCACCTAGATCTTACTCTAGCTGGCCTTTGATGCAGTTTGCATGGATCTAAGAGCCCTTTGAAAATCCGGCTCATTGTGTTCAAACTTATTAAGCAATATCTTTAATAAAATTGTGACAACACAATGTTAGCCAATATATTAGCTCATCACCTTCAAAGACTCCTCAATGATATAGAACATCAATACCAGCTGGGATTGATTTAGGGACATGACTTGATTAAAATTATTTGTAGCCTGTTGGTGATGATCCATGCCATGAAGAAAACTCCTCCCCATCAGAGCCTTGTCACTAGATGTGGAGATGGCCATGAACTGGGTGAAGTGGGCATTCCTTTTTAATATCCTGAATTGTTTTATTGTTGGTTAAACCTTTAGAAAATGGAGGAAGCTGTTGTACAGTATATAGATACTTCATCCACAATTATCACAGATAACATCCCTGTGCACTCTATCCCCACTCTTTTTGTGTTGCGTTGAGATCACTGGCATTGAGGATTAGAGACCAGCAAGGGATTAAATGACTTATGGTAGGGAGATTAAGGTTAAAATAAGTTCGTATTTTTATTATTTTATTTATTGTAGAAGATCATGAGAATTCAGTACCAGCACTGATGCATGCTATCTTAAAGTTTACTTAATCTTCAGAATACAAAATTAATTGCACCAAACAGAAGACATTTCCTGTGTCAGTGTTATGTCTGCAGATATATTCACTAACTGGGGCTTTAGATGTACCCAAATAAAATCTTGCATTTTAGAATTCAAATTTTTAAGGGCACAAGGTACCCACAACTATGGTAAACCACAACTATGACAATCCTCAAGAACATGCAAATGGAATAGAGTGATGGCAGTTGCTACACTTATAATTTAAGGGGAAATCAAATGCTTTCACTGTGAGCACTCCATACTGTATGTGTTTCCAGAGCTGGTCACCATGAAATTGAATCACTTAACTTTTCTTGTGGGAAGGAAATGGGGCATGTATAGCATTAAAAATCTGTTCCAGGAACTCATTAGGGCAGTTTGTGGATTCTGAATTTAAAAATGTATACCTGGGCATTTAGATTGTGACACATTGGAGCCTTTGTATTTGATCCCTTGGACAATCATCCACTAAGTCTTGGTATTGAATGGGTCTTTTTTAGTATCACTGGGTATAAAGGATATACGTAACTCCATCATCTAAGGTCCAAGCTGAACGTTAACCCTGTTAACTAAAGCCAGGCAACAGACCTGGCAAAGAAAACAAACAAGGACAAAATCACTCCATACTTAGCAATTGCACAATAATTTTCAGAAAGGTCTTGCTATGGAGCAATTCTAATTTAAAGAGGGAGAAAATACTGTTAGAAGGAATGTTTGAAAAGCAATTATATTGATTAAGCTGGAGAACTCCATGAGGAGGGTAAACTTAAAAGATTTGAAACTGCATAGACAGAAATGTGCCAAGAAACTTTCTGGGGTGGAACACACAATTAAAATGTAATGAAGTGAGGGCACAAAGTTATACTTTTAATGCCTTTCCTCCATTTTAAAATAAATAATTGGATGAATATTTGGGGGAGGGGCACTTGCCCCCCACCCCAGACTCTATGAGCATGATGGCACTGTCTATTGACACACTTAGGCTTACATCAGAGCAAGCTCTGGAAATATTTTCAAATAAAGGGTACCTTCAGGATGACTTTTGTCAATAAAAATGAAATATCTAAAACCAAAAAAAAGATACATAGAACCACTTTACATAGAGTGGGAAGAACCACATATTGATTCAACTGCATATACACTTTTAATCATTGATTAGCCCCAAAGTGCAGTACCTTGCACTTTTTGGCATTAAATCCCAAATGCCTTGCATCTGACCACTCCTGTAGCTTGGTCAGGTCCTCCTACAGCCCCCACCACCCTTCAATGTCATCTAGCACTGCTCCCATCTTTGTGTCATCTATGAAGAGACTCATTTTACTCTGGACACCATAGGAGATATTAGCTATGAATATCCCAAACAACACTGGCCCCAATAAAAATCCCTGTGGCAACATACTCACCATATCCCATAGAGATTAGAGTTCCCAGCCCTCCACCACCATTTGCTGCCATCCCCTCAGCCAATTGGTGATCAAATGAACCATCTTTGTTCCCACCCATATATACTCCAGCCTCCTCCCAATCTCCCATGTGGCATGGAATCAAAGGCCTTGCTGAAATCCAAATACAGGGCATCTACTGCATGGCCTTTGCCCAGTTCCATTGTCACCAAGTTGTAGTACTCAGTCAGGTTTGTCTTGTAGAATCTAGCCAAGACAAACCAGTGCTGCTGGCCATCCTGGAGCCCATTATTCTCCAGGAACATCACCAGTGTCTTCTTTAGGATCATCTCCATGAATCTTCCCACAATTGATGTGAGGCTCACTGGTCTGTAGTTGCCTGGTTTGTCCTTAGGGCCACTTTTGTGTATGAGCACCAGATGGGCCATCCCCCAGTCCTGTGGTATGCATCTTGTGTCCAAGAAGGTATTGAACAGGTCAGTCAGTGATCCTGATAGAATATTCAGTAGTTCCTTGAGTACCCTCTGGTGAATACCGTTTGGACCCGGTGACTTATCCCCCCTCAGTGCCCTTAATTCTTTTAGCAACCTGTTCTCTGTAAACTCTATATCAGTCACCCCCTCTCCCCCTTCCCAGTCCTCCTCTCCAAGGAGGTGTCTGTCCCCCTCTCTCCTTCATGAACACAGAGCAGAAGTAATCAGTTAGTCCCTCTGCCTGGTCCACCCCCTTCTCCACCCAGCTCCCATCCTTCCTAATCTTCATGATCTAATCCTTGTTTTTCCATTTTTCACTGATGTATTTGAAGAAGTCCTACTCTCCATTCTTAATGCTCTGTGCCAATTTCAGTTCTCTGGAACCCTTGGCTGCTCTGACCAGCCTGGTGACCTTCATGGACTTCTTCACAAATATTTCCTTGTTATCATCTTCCCCCCTAATTTCTTGAGCCTCTGAAATGCCGTCTTTTGGCCCTCACCCTTTCCATGATCTCCTGTGTCAGTCAGCTGTTTTTTTTTTTTTTGCCCTTCCTTTCTTACTCCTTGTTCTTGCACATGTCCTAGTCACCTTCACCAGCCCTTCCCTAATAATCTCCAATTTTTGGCTAGCATCCATGTGTGATTGAATTCCTGTTAGATGCCTGCTCAAGATTTCCCCCATCCTTTTAAAGTCTGCCCCCTTAAAGTCAATCACCCTGGGTAGCTGTATCCCCTATTTCCCTGCCCATATTGAGCATGAACCATACTATGTGATGGTCACTCCCAGCCTGAGGGTCCTTCACCTCCATATCCCTTGCAACCTCCCTGTTTCATTGAACCAGGTCCATGGTCTTGTCCAATCTAGTTGGCTTACAGATCAACTGTACCAGGAAGCTGTCCTGCAATGCCTCCAAGATAACTCATTCCCTTGCACTTGAGGAGGCTGGTATGCTCCACTCCACCCCTAGTAGGTTGATATCCCCCACCACCACACATGTTCCCTTTCCTACAGACCCTACTGATTTGATCAGCCAACTCCCGAGTCCCTATCCAGATCATCCCCTTGGGCTGGTAGCCTGTACCCCACCCCCAACTTCACTGTCCTACCTTTTGAGTCTTGAAACATTGTCCATATGGCCTCTGTTCTGCCTTCCTCCCCATTCCCTAATGCACCTTATCCCCTCCTGTACATATATTGCCACAAACACCTTTTTCCTTTAGCCGTATCCTTCCTGAATAACCTATACCCTGGGATCATCAAATCCCACTCCTAATATTGGGTGGTCCATGTTTCCATGATGGTCACAATATCTACCCTTCCTAATGCCAAGAGATCCTGTAATTCCACTGATTTGTTATCAAGGATTCTTGGATTCAGTGAAACCACCCTCCAGCCTGTCCTTTCCCCCTTCCCACTCTGAAATGAGGGCTGAAGATGCACAGAACATACTATGGTGGATATTCATGTCTGTAATGATATCTTCAATTATGTTTAGCCATGGTTAGATGTGGATCACTCAGTTTAATCACAGAGAGTAAAGATGATGGTTTGGTATGATTGTATGATCTTCAGGATGAACCTGGCTAACGTTGTGAAGGTAGCACACCTCATTTGATATGAGCATGTCCACTGATAAGGCCTTTTTGGGTAGTGGTAAAGATAGAAGTGAGTGATCTCTAGAATTCAATTTCACAGTACCCCATCAGTTTGAATTATTAGGCATCCTTAATTCAGACAAAGAAATACCACAATCATCATTCATTTTGTCACAAAGAGCTTTATTAAGCTCCAAAACAATGAATAGCACATAATTGGAAGAATACCTACTCCTCTGCAATACAACAACTGATGCATACCATGATCCACCATGCACACTTAAGGAGGGACTCATATAGATACCCCCACAAACAATTTAATATGGTGGGAAATTCCTTGAAGCTTTGGAAACAGTACATTAAATGGTAGCATAAAAGTAGAGTTAGAAGGTGCTGGTGAGAGCTACATGGCAGCCCATGCCTTTTCATAGTTGTACTCTGTTAGCATTTCAGTATGCCTTTTCTCCATTTAAAAAAAATATTATTGCAGTCAAATGGACACACAAAGCTGACAGAAACTGAAGGAGTGGACACAAAGCAGAACTTAATTTTTTGACAAGTTATTTTCCTCAAAAGTCAGGAAAGTCACCCAGCAGTGGGGGAGAGGTGGTTCTCTGCACTCAGAAGGACAAGTAATGACTTCCCCATCAACACAGTGTCCTGAACCAGGTGCTAAAGGAAGACATCAGTGAATCTGTCACTGGCTTCAATTCAAGCATTACTCACTGAGTTCCAAATGGACACCAAAACTTCACTGCAGAAGATGCAACGCTCGTCAGGTGAAATTTCATATTGATGTCAAATGATAGAGACAAAGATTGCCAACATGGAGGATCATGTTGAATCCACTTGAAAAAATGCTTAGAAGCTCTGGGCTTGAATCCTAACTGTGGATGGAGCAGTGAATAATTCCTTACATGAACAGCTGAGAACTATGGCAGTACTCAAAAAATACAGAACACTCTTTTGCTAAAGAACTTAAGATTGATTGGTCTTTCAGTAAACATCTCAAATTTTAATGAGAGGGTTTTAATCCTTATTTTCTCTCCTGAGCAGCCTGTTACACTGAAGACTGTATTTGGACCACAACTTGGAAAGGACATTTTAAAAATACAAGTGTCTGAACCTGGTAATACAAATGTGGTATGTACCTTCACTTTAACTGGACAAAGAAACAAAATGTTCCTGTCTGCTAGAATTGAAAAGGACTACAAGTACGAAGGCTAAAAGATACATCTCTCCCCTGATATCTGTCTTGCTACACAAAGTCACAGAAAGCATTTTTTTTGTGACTAGAGCTGAATTCTTGCAAGCAGAGGTTAAAGAAGTTCTACAAAGTACTGCTACTGTAAGTTGAAAGTCACTTTTTAACAAAAATACTACTTGTTTTGTTGAATTTGATGCTGTACAAGATTTCTGTGATAAAAATGTCACTCTATCCACAAACATGGGATCCAAAGAAGATACAGATGATGAATAACAAGTGTATAATATCCAATAGCTTCTGGTGGTTACCTGAATTTTGGACTTAGTTTTGGACAATTTTGATTTTACAATGTATTAGGTGAAACTCAGCAATATGATAATTACATGAAAATTATTTGGAGTTCATTGATGTTGAATTTAGTGTTTGCCTGAAATTATATGCTTTTTAGTTTAATTTCTAATTAGTTGAGTTGTTTATTACTTGGAACATGGAATAGTAGATTTACTCACATAATATTAGAACTGTGCACTTGTGATATGCATAGAATATTTACTGTTTATCCTGTTCAACAGTTTTAGAAAATCTATGCTTTTCAAGGAAATAATTTCTTTGTAATTTGTCAAGATGCCCTTATAGTATATTATGCTAAATGTATGTTTTTATTTTTCTCATGAAACTGATTTCCAACCAAACAAGTGGTTTCTGATCTTAAAAGATGTTACTGTTGATGAAAAGGTGCTGCAGGGCAGGTACTTGCTAACAGCTGCTGTTGCTTGTTATGCACTGTTGGTGCTTATTAAAAATATTTGGTGGGCCAGCCCAGTGGTGCAGAAGGTTGAGGTGCTGCATGCCACACCTCACTCTATACCAGTGACCCAGGTGCAGGAATGAGCCCTGATCATCAGGAGTTGGCAGGGGGGAGGGAGAGGACATAGAGTGGCTGCCGGCTGGTAGCTCCCCTCCTCCTCCTCATAAGGGTATAAATGGGCTTCTCTGTGATTGGCTGCAACCCAATGGAAGCTGGGTGGCAGTGTCACCTCCAATAGCATGGTGCTAGACCATCAGGAGGGTGGATGGGGCTGGTCTGGCATGCCACAGCTCCAGAATCACTTCTGAAGGAAAGAATTGTCAAGTACCTAGAGGCCAGAGGGGCACAGGACCCAAGGCAGCATGGATTCATAGTGGGAAGGTCATGCCAGACAAATCTAATAGATTTCTTTGACTGAGTGACCAAAGTAGTAGATCAGGGAGGGGCTGTGGACATGTCTTAGCTAGACTTTAGCAAGGCATTTGACTCAGTCCAACACAAAAGATTAATATACAAGTTAGACAGCCTGGGAGTGGGTCCCAAGATGATAGCCTGTGTAAAGAATTGGCTGGAGACTAGGATACAGAGGGTAATAGTAAATGGAGTCCACTCTGAAGAAAGAGGGGTTACTAGTGGGGTACCACAGGGTTCAGTATTAGGACCATTCCTCTTTATTGTCTTTATGAGTGACATTGCAGAGGGACTGGAAGGAAAAGTATGTCTCTTTGCAGATGACACAAAGATCTGCAACAGAGTTGATGCACAAGGTGGTGTGGAAAGGATGAGAAGGGACTTGGCAAGGTTAGAGGAATGGTCAAATGTATGGCAGCTTAGATTCAATGCTAAGAAGTGCAAGGTAATGCACCTGGGAAACAAAACCCAGGGGAAGAGTACACAATGGGAGGTGAGATACTAACAACAAAAATGGAAAGGAACATGGGGGTAGTCATATCAGATGACTTAAAGTTGGGCAAGCAATGTGAGAAGGCAGTAAGGAGGGCTGGGGGGATACTGGGATGCATAGGAAGAGGCATCACCAGTAGAAAACAGGAAGTTTTTATTCCTCTGTACAGACAGTTAGTGAGACCCCATCTGGAGTACTGTGTGCAGTTCTGGAGACCCAATCTCCGCAAGGACATAGACAAGATGGAAGCTGTCCAGAGGAGGTCAACTAAAATGGTGCAGGGTCTGCACCAGAAGACATATGAAGAGAGACTAAAGGAGCTTAATATGTATAGCTTCGAGGAAAGAAGGGAGAGGGGGGACATGTTAGAAACATTCAAGTACCTCAAGGGAATCAACAAAGTCCAAGAGGGTAGCATATTCCAAAAAAGAGGTGTGCAAGAACAAGGGGGCAGAATTTTAAGATGGGGGGCAGCTCAGAGGTAATGTAAGGAAGTATTTTTTCACAGAGAGCGTTGTGGATGCATGGAACAGCCTTCTGGAGGAAGTTGTGGAGTCAAAAACAGCGGTAGAATTCAAGAATGCATGGGACAGTCATAAGGCAATTCTAGGGGTTGGGGGTAGAAAGAAGTAGGCTGCTGGCTAACTAGGATCTGCAGCTTATCCATTAGGTAGGGAAATGGGCAGACTGGGTGGGCCAAGCAGTCCTTATCTGCCGTCAAATTCTATATTTCTATGTTTCATGCAATTGTATCACTACTTCCAGGATCCCAGGTAAACTGAAGGGGAGAAAAACAGGTGGAAAATTTGGGGTTGCTGCATGATGAAGCCTCCTGGCCAGCTCTGGAGTTCCAGCAGGATGCGCATAGCACATGGAAGATTCCAAAAGACCCAGAGTCAGGTAAGGGTGGCAAAGAACAGCAGAAATCCACCATGGTAGATAAAAAAAAGTTGAAAAAAAATTAAGATTTGGCAAGTTCAATGCAGCTGGAGGTTAACAAAAACAGTAAGATGCAATGAAACATAAATAGAAACCAGCATTCAAGTTAAATACACACACACACATATGCACACACACACACACACATATACATACACGCACACACCCAAAAAAAACAACTGTACAAATCTGTCATTTATAACATTGAATAAAAAAAAATACTGTATTGACATATCTCAGAAATATCACAAAACTCTCATAAAGTACCACAGGTTAAAAAAGTGACCTCCAAAGGTGTTTTCACCTTAAAAACAAGTGTTTGTTAATTATAACACTGAAATTCAGTTTATTTTGATAGGAGCAGCTGCTAGTTTTTCTTGTTGCATATGTCACAGTCTTTTTTTTTTTACAGGATACATATGTCACAGTCATTTATTTTAGAAGAAGCATGTTTCAAAACCACACATTCACAGTTGGAACTTTTCTCAGAACCAATCAGGAAGCAGACTTTACCATGGTAATGACATCACAATAGAATTGTTTTTCCCCAAAACTTCCTTCTCTGCTGAAATAGAAACTGTTTAATCTTGATACAAACATCTGATTTAAAAGTAATTAATTTAAAATGATACTGTATAAATAAAATGCATAATTAGCTGACTCAGAATACACAATTTACCTTCACTTATGAGAGATTAGGATTTATATCACTCACTTGTGGCTTTATGACCCATAAGTTATTGTCCTGTTCTCATGACCTCATGAAGATAGGTTGTGTCAGGCCATTGTGTATATGAATTTATGCAGTGGGAGAAGGCATTAATGGAGTGTGATAAATCCATTTATCTGAGTAATTGTGTACATAAATGTTGAATATTGCCTTTGTGTACACAATTACTCCATCACACCCCCGGTTAGGCAAGTATGCTTCTTCAGCAACCATTGAATCATTCTAAGAAAAGCTTTCTAGGTTGCTAGAACAGGTATGCCACCACTGCCTGAGCAATTCGGATAAAAGTTCACAACACTTTCCAGTCCATCTTGTGAGACCTGTTGGATATTTATTTTCCTGCCCTCTACTTTTTATGTTTTCCCACAGCAGAGTTTGAGGAATCCAGTGGTGGAGGAGCCAGGGCTCAGTTGTGCAAGAACAGGGGATTCTGCAGGGAACTGGAGATGGACTTGAGAACAAGATTCTCAACATTATCGAAGAAAGGAACAAGAGAAGGAAGAAAAATAATCTTGCTTTTAAACTGTTGGTAGCTATTGCTAATCACTTACAATTTTTCCACTTACTGTCTGACCCTCACTGTGCCCATGTGATCATGGGAAACTATGTGCTGGAGTAAGGTTGTGACTGTGATTGAAGTGGTTGCAGCAAGGATTGAGACTGAAGGGATGTAGCGCTAGAGATACAGAAGTGTATGGCAGACTGTGAATCAAGGGAGCCTGGACCCGAGAGAATTGAGATTGGCCAGTGGCATCTGAAGGTGCAGAGACTTAAGAGTAAGAGGCTGAAATTTTGGAGAAATAAGAATAGGAATATCAATCAATCAATCAATCAATCAGAATCTTTATTTATCCAGGTGGGCATCATTGAGCAGGGTTCATTTGCATAATGGACCTGGTCATACAAAAATCATAGTACAGTAACATGGTAAAACATAATGCAATATTATACAAAGAAGAAAAATATACATTTGTACATCAATATTTGAGTGAGAGGGCCTTTACAACAGATAGGCTCATAACTGGGTACAGCCGGAATGTTCACTTAAAAGGAGAGAGAAAAGCAAGAAGAGGGACACCAGCTTAGGAAGAAATGATGGGTTTGGAATCCTTAACTGGCATATAAGTTATGGAATATTAAGTGTAGGAAGTGGGATGCTAACTAAATAAAAAGGTACAAAAGGCACAAAGGAAATCTTAGTTTTAAATCAGTTTTAGTTCCTCTAAAATATTTCGAAACCATGATTTTATGAAGGTGCATAAGCTGAGTTATAGGGGAGATTTTTAAGAAACAAATAAAATAGAGAAAATGGGGTAAATTAATTTAACTTAAATTAATTTGGAAACAAATTTTGGTGCCAAAAATGTCATCAAAACTTTACCACGCAGGTATAAACCCACTCAGTAACTGCTCTCAGTAAGGAAGCTCATTACTGTGCATGAGTAGCGTTTGGCTGAGGTAATCACCATTTTCTGAGATGCACACATAGTAATAAGAAGTTGAGTGAGATGCTTTGAAAGGCTTTGAAATAGGGAAAGCTAAGTAAATGATTATGTAATCTGGAAAGTTCGGAAAGCTGTAGTAGAACTGAACTAAAGCATCTATGATTCAACATAAAGTAAACTTATATAACAAGCTATAACAAGATATTTATAATGCATATTAGTCTCAACACTATCGACTGAGACTGAAATTTAACTAGCTTTTACATTTTCCGATATGTGTTTAAGTACAAAAGTAAGACTTTGCTTTTGTTTAAATTTTAATTTAGAAATGGAATGCAACTGATGTATCAGACAATAGCAACTTCTCGGAATATTTAAAGGAAGAAAGAAAATTGAGAGAGAATGTTGAGGAAAGGAAACCAGGTACAGTACATATAGTTTTTGTGTCCTGAAATCTGTTTTTAAAAATAGTAACATTTCAGAGATTAGGTTTAATAATATCAAGTGAAGCCATTTTGAGCAACAGAGGATTATATTTATTTTTGGTATACAGGAAACTTATACACTGACACAGTGGCTTTTATTGAAGAATGCACCTTTGCAGAAGAAGCAAATTATAAAGGACTACATTTCAAAGAACATGAGAAAGAGGCAGCAAGAAACAGTGATACACATGGTAGAGTGAAAGTTTTAGTAATAAGTTTTGTAAAATACTGTGTCTGTATAGTTTTGCACATCTCTGTAAGGTTTTAATATTGAAGGTATTGGGCTTGGAAAAATGTTACCAATGGAAATGAATACAAGAGCAGCAAAAAGGAAGGAGGACACAAATCTTATTAGTTATAAAAGGAAAAATACAACAGTAAAAAGCAAAATGGATGGGAAAATAAGTAAGGCAGAAAGGAAAATTACAAGTTACATCTTGGCTCGAGGCATTCAATTAAATCTGGCAGGGAAAAAGGAGGTACTTAGGATACAGAGTGCTTCTTTTATCCCCTTAAGTTCATCTTCAATAAAAAGTGTACAGGAAATGGAATTTTGGGTGCGGAGCACCCACTGATGTAAACCATTAGAGGTTTAGAAAGAGAAGGTCAGAGAGATGAAGAAACTGGTAATCAATATGGAAAAGAAGAAGGAGTAGGGGGATTGAAAAACTGAATTTAGGAAAGTATGGAAACAGTGTGATGGAACCTGTGGAAGAACAACTAGATACAGGGAAAAATCAACAGAATAAAAAGGATGGAGGGAAATCTGGTAGAAATGTTTACCACCAATGTCCTAGTAGTTCTTTTCTAGGACAGTTTGAATCACTCCTTACCCCTTACATATTGAGACCCAAGTTAGACCCACCTAGCCAATACCACCCCCAGATATTCCACATATTATCCAAGGGAAAAGTGTAGAAAGTGTAGAAATCAAAGAAACCAGCAGCATGAGACACACAGGAAGATACTAGTGATTTTAGGAGAAATAAGAAATGGGATTCTTCTGAATAATTAATTATTGATTAATTTCTCATCTTTGGTAAGTACACAGCTAAATAAGGAAGGGGAAAAGATTACATCAGCAATAGGATATAAAATACAGGCTTGAAAAGGCTATGGTTTAAATGAGGAAACTAAAGAAACTAATAGAGAAATGATTAGAAAAACAACTGAGGAAATTGGGAGGAAAGAAATAAAAGAGACACAAGCTTTAGTTTTGAACATACAGAACAATAAAAAAGAAATAGAAGGAAACCACAAAGTTTCAGAGAAAATAATAGAAAAAGGAAAGATTAAGGGAAGGAAAATGTAGAAATCTACTGGGAAGGATGGGACAATAGATAAGGAACAGGCCCTTCTAAGGAAGGAAGGAGTAGAGAAGAATCAAAAATGGCAATTTAGATAATAGAAAATGGGCTGTTTAAAAGATATAGAATTATAGAAGAATGCTCAGTAATACAGAAAGGAAAGGAAAGGAAAGGAAAATGAGGAGAATGGAAATTATAACATGGATAGAAATGAATCCAGCATTGTAAGGGAAAAAGAGGATTTAATAGAAAAGGAGAACTGTTACCAACAATTTTGAGAGGTATTCCTAGAGCAAAAAGGGAAAACAATATGACATTAAAGCTGGCAGTATACAATGTATGTCAAGGAGTACTGGGTAATAAAATTACATGGAATGAGATAGGTTCAACATATACATATCATGGTGGGAAGTAAAGAGGCTGGATCTGCCTGGTTATGAAAAAAAAACATATTAGAAAAAAGATACTAGAAGCAAAAGTTCAGTTGAAGGAATGGGGTATAGTTGCTGATGTGACTATCTCAATAATGAAGAATGATATAGATATACATATTTCAACTGGAAAAGTGACAACTAAGGACAAAACAAAACCAAATAAGACATCAGGGAATAAAATTCAACAAAGGATATTCAACTATATAAAACCTATAGAGAAAGAACACACATTTCTGCCAGAGGAGGTATATAGAAAAATGAATAGAGATAGGCAACAAAAGGGGCCAAGAATAAATAATAGTACCATATTGGAAGAGTCACAAAATTCAGATCTTATAGAATTGGCATCTGCCTTTTCTATAGATGAAGAAGGTGTATATGGAAATAATAAGGAAATGTTATGTGTTACTAAAGAAATACGGGAAAGGATACGACTACCAGAAATTAAAACTGTAGGGACTGAAAGCCAGCTAATAATACTCAGCTGGAATATTGCAAGTGCATTGTGCAAACTCAGAGACAATGTTTTTGTAAAATTCTTGCAACAGGCACATATAACTATGTTGCAATAAACCTGGGTAAATAAGGTAGAGAACTATTATTTTGAAGAATACCAGGGATGGTATATCCAAGCTAAAAAAAGAGTGAACTATGGCAGACCATCAGATGGGATTAGTACCTTTGTTAAAATAAGTGAAGAATTGAAATGTAAATGTATCTGGAGTGATATAAGACATTATATAACTAAATATTGGTGTGGGTGGCTGTTTGTGTTTGTCTGTGTCTGTAGCTTAATTTTTAGGGATTTACAATATTTTCGGCTTGGAGTAACTACACCATTCTTGCTCAATTCATCTGTGAAGGTCTCCTGGACTGGATTTCTGCAAAGCAGCACCACAAGCTATCCTAAGCAAAACAGAAGTCAAGCAACTAAATCTGACAAACTCCAGTGACTCTGGGTCCTGCTCAAATCCACATTTTTGTCTGGCTTGCTCCTAAGAGATCTATTTGTGGGCTTTTAAACAACCTCTTTAAACAACAAAGGAAGCACAAGGATGAAAGAATTTCACATCCCGCACTTGTACTTGAGTAAGTGTGCACCAGGCTATCAATGTAATGGGGCTGGGGAGTGCATTCCTGCAAGGTCTTGCATAGCCAAAACTTCTTGTCAATCCCTGCCTAGCTGTGACCCTGGGTGACCTCTGTCATAACTTATACCAATAGCCCAGCTAGCACAGAAAGAAATTGGACTGTGCTTTCCTGTATTTGTTAGCTGTGTCAGCAGCGGGGAAGTGGGTCACTGTCAGTGACCAGAGAAAGGAGAGTGGACAACTGCATGGAGCTGTGGCTGCAGTCGGCAGCAGTGTTGAGGTTGGTGATCAGAGGTAGGAGAGCTGAGCTGTTTGGAGCTGAACTACCAAGGGGCACAGGTGGCAGTCTGGTTACTGAAGCAGGGATGGCCAGCCAACTGCAGACAGTGGTGTAGGATCAGACCAATCAGGGAGAGAGAGATGCCAAGGAGGTAGGCTTTAAAAATAGCTGGCCAGACTGATAGAAGGACTAAAAATGGGAGGAAGAAGCATCCTGAGCTAAGGAAATCACTGCGAGTAGCTGGTTAGCAGCAAAGGAACTGGGTCCTGCATTTCTCCACAGGGGGCTTGGACTTCTACTTCGATGGATATGGGAAATTGACACAGACATTAAGAAATCTTTCACAAAAGAGCTGAAATTGAGGTGAAATGAACGGGGTCGAGACTACTGACACTGGAGGTGCAGGGAACTTGATCTTGGACTACTGACGCTGGAGGTGCTAGGGATTTGGACTTGATTTGAGGTGAAATAAACTGGGTCAGGAATACTGACTCTGGAGGTGCTGGAAACTTGATCTTGGACTACTGACACCGAAGGTGCTGAGGATTTGGACTTGAACTTGGTGACTTGGACTTGAACGTGGTTGCTATGGTTATTAATTCTTGATGCCTATGGTTTGCACATGCTTTATTATTTCTAAAAAGTCTTGACTGTGGGTTGGGGCTGAGGAGGGGGTGAGGGTCGGGGGCCCAAAAAATACATGCGGGTGATTTTTAGGACTGTATCTAAGTATCATGGAAGAAATGTTAGGTCAGCACAGAAGGAGAGGCGACCAAGGGAGGGAGGGATCTTGGGCAGAATGGTGGGGTCCAGTGGCTGAGGAACAGCTATGATCCTAAATTGGGCTTGAAGGATGGGGGGTTGAATGATGTGTAAGCAGCTCACTCAGTTGAGAGAGGAAGTGGCGGGGCTAAGGTGGGGGTTAAATTGGGGGAAGCTCGGGAAAGGGGTAGAAAGACAGGGATGGTATAACCAAAGAGAGGAGTGGGAAGGGCTGAGTGGATTCACTGGAGGATCAGACACACTGTTCTGGAAGTCAAGGGGTTGGGGGGGAGAGGATGGAAGAGGACTGAGAGGAGATAGACCAGAGGTGGTAAAAGACAACAGCAAGTCCAGATTTTGGACAGGGATTCCCAAGACATGAGGAAAGGGGTCAGTGGGAAATGACAGCAGGAAATCTAGAGGCACAAAAATGATGCCTGTAGCTAGAGAAAAGGGGTCAGTCAGAGATCAGGAGGAATGGAAGACAGTAGGCTCAGGAAAAGGCAGATGGATGCCCAGTATGAAAGACAATGCAGGCAGAGGTGAAATGGGCCAGAGGGTGGAAGTAACCAATAGTTTTTCCCTCCTAGGTATTCTAGTCGAGGACATTGGAGAGGAAGGGTCTGGAAGGGCCATCAGTGAAGGGGGTGCAGAGCGGCTGGGGGACATGGGGGGAAAGATCTCAGGTGCAGTAGAAGGGGGGAGGAGGGGGCAGGCACATTGCATGCAGGAGAAGGGGTGGAGGAGGGTACGGGCACATTAGGGACACTCCAAAAGGTGGCACTATGGGAACTGTGGCATAAGAAAAGGGGCAGGAAGGAAACACTGGAAGAGCTGGAGTTGAGCTCCTGGGAGGCTTAAAATGAACTGGAGGAAACCCTGCAGGGTAGGAGCTGCAGTAGGAGGCTGGGGCATGTGCCAGGCAGGGTGCAGGAGAGGGGAAATATGCAGACAGGGCAGGTGGTAAGGAGGAAGACTTCCCCATGTGGGGTATGATGCTCAAAACCTTCTGCAAAGAAGGGCAGAACAGGAACAGTTGGAGGGGGATCAAGCACAGTTGGCACAATCTCACACAGTGATGCAGATGAGGGAAAACCAGGAGCAGTTAGAGGGGGGGTCAGGTGAAATTGGATCATGCTCAAGCAGTGAAGCAGGAGGGGTCTGCAGGGATGAAGGAAGCCAGGTGGAAGTACAAAGGATGAAGAGGTACAGGAGGGGAGAGTCTGATGAAAGGCTAAAGGGAAAGGGTGAAGAGGTACAGATGCTGGGTGTGGGTAAAAATCAGGTTAGGCTAGGTGATGGGGGAACAAAAGATGAGCAGGGGCAGAAACCAAGTGAGGATGGAACATGAGGAGGAGTCCAAAGGGAGCCAAATCCTGCGACACAAAGCTAGAGGCCAAAAGGACACCCATGAAGCAGGGGGCAGAAGAGTGGCACTTTTTTGGGACTCGATAATTAAGGGGCTAAAATGGGAAGGAAGGGAGCAAAAAACAATGCAGTATGGGTACAGCGCATGCCAGGGATGACGGTGCTGGAGGTGAGGCATCATATTCCTTCCTGGGGTAAGCAGCAGGATGAAAGGACACATCTGCTGTTTCACCTGGGTACAAATGATTTGGAAGAGAATAGTATGATGGAGGTACAGGCAAGCTTCATGGAACTTGCTAGCTTCTGTAGGAGCAACACTGTTTTTCCTTCCATTTCCTTCTCTGAGGTGTTGCCAGTACCAAGAGCGAGCACACCCAGAAAGGAGAAGATAAGGGCATTCAACAATTGGCTACAAGGTTGGTGCAGTCGGATGGAGTTCAGCTGGATAGGTGACTGGGGCTCTATATGGGAGGAGGGGGGCTGTATGCCCAAGACAGGCTGCACCTGAGCTCTTCAGGGGCAGCTGCACTAAAGAGTAAACTGGGGGACTTCATGGCCATAGCAACGCATGCTCGCACTTTGGTCTGCTGTTCTGAAGCTGCCGACTCACTCGCTCTTCTCTTACTGTTGTTGGCAGCTTCTTCTGTTAAAATACAGCCAGTATTAGGAAAGCGTTACAGTTTTTGAGCAATTTACAGCACAGGCTGTATAATTGAAAGTAACTGAGATTTCAATTTTGTTCCGCTCGGTCAAGCTACATTTCAATGCGTTCTGATCGGTCAATGGGTGAAAGGAAGTCGCAGGATCAACCAGATATGTTTATATTTAATTATTTGTGTTAAGATGTAGGCAGGATCAACCAGATATGTATTATTCAATGAGTTTACTGCAGCAACATGAAACAATTTTATTTAAGAATATATGTAATCTGCTCTTTTGAGGGAGGGGCTATAGAGTTGTATTGGGGTGGTCAGGGCAATGTTAGCCAGAATCCAGACACATTTTGGCATAATAATTTTAAAGTAGCAGGATCAACTACATATATATTTTTAAACATCATATGCATCTGTTGTGCTGATAGACATACTGCAGATTTGTGTTGAAACAGCTAACATCTCTATGTAGTGCAATGTATTAAGTGCACATTTGGAGCTTTGTTGAATGCAGCCCAAAACATATATAGTATAATCGAATAGACATGGCCTCGATTGAAGATATTATATTTATCTTCACTGAGGCCAATGACATCATGATATCATTGGTCTCTCGTGAAGATAAATATGATATCTTCTAGTTGGGCTACATCATATCCTATATATATATATATATATATATATATATATACATACAGTGGATTAGTTTGATATTGAATGTTAAAAAAGAAAATTGCTTAAACAGGTGGGTAGAAGGATAGTAAAGTATAATGATGCAGAGAGCTGTAAGGCTTTGAAAAATCTTAAAGCAGAATATAAAGACTTGATAATGACAAAGAAAAAAGACTATCACATAGAGCCCTGGAATAAAGAGCAAAGTTCCATCAGAGAGAAAGATGGTAGTGCCTTTTGGAGCTTAGTAGCACAGGGCACAAATAACAGCAGATTCAAAATACTTGAAGTGATTCCACCAAGGAAGTGGAAAAAATATTATGAAGGAATCTTTACTAAAGATAAGGACTCAATTCAAGTAGAAATAGAATCTGTAAACAAGGTAGGAAAAAAACAGTTGGCTGGATTTTACCAAGGAGGAAGTGATAGAAGCAATAAAACTACAAAAGAAAAACAAGGCACCAGGAACTGACAATATTGGCACAGAGCTATATCATATAAATGTTGAATGGTGGGTGGATATTCTATTAAGTCTATATAGAAATGTAGTAAAATGTATGACACTTCCAAATAACCAAAACGAGGGACTATTAGTACCTTTGCATAAAAAAGGGGCCACTGAGAAGCCAGAAAATTACCATCCGATTACTTTATTAAATATCAATCAGAACATATTTTCACATTAGATATTAAAGAAAATTCAATATTGGAAAGAGGATAACAACATTTTATCACCAGTGCAGGCTGGTTTCTGGAAAGGAAGATCTACCATGGATCAATTTTTTTGTATTAAGATATAGTGAAAAATATTTATTTATTTATTGAAAAGTTTCACCAGGTAAAGTACACTGAACAAGTTGCTCATCTCCTGGTACTACCTTGGGGAGCAGGTAATGGGAGTTACATTGTATTATTAAGTACAAGCAAGTAACGAAAAAACAAGTTACACAAAAGCATATAAAGCATAGGTTACACGCATAAAAGGCATGGATTACAAGGTAGACAAGTTTAAACCTGTACTATGACCTAATGGGTGAGACAGATAGTGGCTAAGGTATTACAAACATGCCCAAAGGCCTGCAATATGAGGACTAAACAGTAAAAAGCAGCATGTGAGGAAAAGTAACAATGTGGCAACTATTGAGCTAGAGGCCAGGGCGAGTTCCACAGGCTGAGGAGAATGTTCAAATAGAGAGAGAGAGAGAGAGAGAATTGAGAAAGAGTGCAATCAAAAACAACTAGGAGGAAAAAAAACATAAGAGCAGCAATTAGGGTATGTAACCAACAAGAAAATGAAGATTTAGGCAGCATTCATAGATATCAAGGCAGCCTTTCATTCAGTAAACCTTGAGATATTATGGGACAGGGGCGCCGACAGCGCAGGTGCTCGGGTGCTTGAGCACCAACAAAGTTTATATGAGCAACCCCAAATTCTTGTCCTCCACCTTGCCTTTTCTTTTCCCCACTTCCCTGCCTGCTTGCCTGATACTCCATGACCAACCGTCCCTTCAACTTTCACAAATCGATCCCCCTCCCCGTAGCGGCAACCTGGCACTGGTGCAAACAACTCACTTTGACAGCTGAGTCGCTGAGAGGTACTGTCTGTTGAGTTGCTGCCTGACGGCCCATGGCATATGTTAGAGCTTTGTACAGGACAGCACTGTGAACTTGTATCACTGTAGTGAGCAACTCACTTTGACAGCTGAGTCGCTGAGAGGTACTGTATGCTGAGTTACTGCCTGATGGCCTGTGGCATACGCTAGAGCTTTGTACAGGACAGCAGTGTGATGTGAACTTGTATCGCTGTAGTGTTAGTGTAGATATATGGAGACTGGGGGAAGGCTACAGGGGTTGCTTGATTCTTTTTCTTTTGTTATTGCTTTCGAGTGGAAGGGGTATGAATTTACAGGTGGGTCTTGCAGTTTGGATCCCACTCCGATGTCCGATCGTGATTCGCAACATTTTATAGTCCTGGGTCAGTCGGGAGACTCTATTGCATTCGTGCTTCGGTCTTGGAAACATTCCAGTTCTGTTTGAAATCTTGCTGCAGAGTTGTTTGCAGGGCGGATGTTTGTGCTTGTCTCCCGGGCCGATTTGGGAGCTCTGGGGTGGTTGCTGTGTCACAGAGAGCGAGAGAACGAGAGAGAGAGAGAGAGTTAGGAGCAAGCATGTTCCTATTTCATTTTACAACAGCTCTCTCTCT
Organism: Neoceratodus forsteri; assembly: GCA_016271365.2. Taxonomy (NCBI): domain Eukaryota; kingdom Metazoa; phylum Chordata; order Ceratodontiformes; family Ceratodontidae; genus Neoceratodus; species Neoceratodus forsteri. The sequence continues at coordinate 871,670,660 of CM057458.1, read as the reverse complement.
TCTCTCATCTCCTGAATGTTTTGTTCCTTTTAAGGAGAGCTTGTCTTTGGCAGGGATTTCTTGGGGAGTGGGGCGACTGTAATTACAGCCGACAGCCAGGCAACCACTCGCTTATCACTGACAGTGGTAATCCTGATTCGAATCAGGATTCTAGTTACCCTTACAACAGCTTGGAGCCAGAAAGTGTGAAGAGCGAGCACACTCCTCCTATCATCTCACTATATAAGGGCACTATTTTTATATTTAATGAATAGGGACATCCCAGTCCCTCTTTAATTTCATTTTAGCCCTCTATTCCAGGGGGTATTCTGTAGTAGTAAAAAAGAGCCTCACTGTCCCTAAAGCAAAATGTACTTAAATGTTTATGTTGATGTCGCAGAGCAGCTTTCTGTTGAAAGGGAACATTTTTCAGCTGATCTGCTTTGATTTGTGCCACAGCATTTTGCAGGAAGAGCAAGGGAGCTCACCTGGAGCTATCTTGCTCCATTTGAACTTTACATTCATGATTGCCTCTGGCAACCAGGAACAACAAAGTATTCTTCCCTTGAAGCTGTATTTATTTATAGCCTTTTTATCGTATATACATGACAGCTAGTGGATTGATTACCAGGGCACGCGGGAGATTGCAATGAAAGCACGCTTTATGTGTACAAATGCTTTAGCATGTGTCTCTTACCAGTGCTTTTTACTATTTAAATTTCTTTCTTTCTACAGACTAAATAGAGAGTGAGAGCTAGAAGAAAACAAGATCCCATTTTAGTTTAAAGCCAGCTACTGTATTTCTCTCTTTATTCCTTTCTCTCTTTTTACTTATGTTGATACCACACTGTGCAGTTCCAGTCCAGACAGAAACCTTACCGAAATGTGATGTAATGCTCACTAAAGCTGTACAGCCTTTGCGCTTCAGTCTGGAAGTCAATTGGGAATTGGGATAGATTTAGTCCTACAGGGTTGTTTCGGTGGCTGAATTGGAGGTTCTGCAGTTGCAACTTGCTCTTTTCAGGATTTTTAAGGGAAGCTGCTGCAGTGCCGACAGATGAAACACTTTCGAGTTGTTTGTCAACAAGATTACAGAATGTCAGTGTTTCGTCTTTCGTGCCTGTCACTTCTGTCAGCAATATATGTGCCAGGATTGGGGGATCGGGGGATGGTGTGCCGGTGTGTCAGCCAGGGTAGTGTCGGACAGTAACTAATGGGGGTGAGGTTGAGGGGAAATTGGACCCTCTCAAAAACTATACTTGAGTCCCAGTTTACAAGCTACTACAAAGCCCCATTAGATCACACACTACTGTCTCTGGCTCTGGCTCCTAAAGAAACTTTGAAAAAGACAGTTTTGCGAGGTATGAAATAAATCACCTGCTACTAGCTAGGCTGCTACAGTGACTCCTATGATGGTATCTTTCCCGAGTCCGACTCTCGACAATTTCCGACAACTCATCCCGAACCTGTGTGCCATGTGCCTTGTACTCGCTCACTGCAACTGGATCCTCGCTCCTCCAATCGCCGGGATAGACGATCATAGACACATGGCTCATCAGGGAGATGGTCATGTGATGCAGGTAGAGAGCAGCTTCAACTGAAAGCTGCCAGCCTGCATATCACGTATGAGGAGAGTCAGTAGAGTGAGTTGGTCAACAGCACGCAGTGAGGATCCATTGCTGTGTGTGAGCTGAACGAGGAGCAAGTCGTTTTTCGGTGAAATCATTACTGTTGGTTGTGGACTGGTTGTCGTCGGTCAAGAACCGACTCTTTAGCTAGCTAGCTAAGGGACCAAGGGTATTGTACCCAACTACCTACCCTGTTGCAGACAGGCAGAACTGCAGAACAGTTTACAATTTAAAAAAACAATTTTAAAACTAGTCTGCAGGCTGCAGCCAGTACTGTGCTACTATAGACACAATGTTCAGTAATTGTTCAACAAACACAACCACAGACTGTGTTGTGTCTTGTGACACTGACTGTCTGGCTGGGTGGGGATAGAAAAGCAAGAAGGACAGAAATAGAACAAAAACAAACTGAAAAAATAATTCTGGCAACACTGCAGTGCAGTTACCAGTCAGTCAGAGAGAGAGGAATCAGGACAGACTAGTAAAACCAAACAGCATTGTTTTTACAAAAAAATTTTGCAGTGGGTTCGGGCTAGGAGGGCCAGGCTCAGGCTGTGTGTGTCGGTGGTGTGGGTCGTCTTTCATCTGCAGCAAAGTTAGCCAGCTACAGCGGGGGAGAGTCTCAGTCTGGAGAGGAAGAGAGAGTTGCTGCTTCAGTTTGAGTGAATTGAACAGTCAGTTGGTCATTGTTTGCTGACTGTGACACTGACAGGCAGCAGCCTAATACTTCTGTCTAGTCATGCCCGTACCACCAGTGGCAGAGCCTGACCATCCAAAAGTGAACAAAATCAAGTCAGAGTGTAGGTTTCAGAGAGAGGTCTGCAAGTGAATAGGTGGTGGTGCTCTGTCTTATAGTTATTCAACAAGTCCAGCACTCACCACCACTAAACACGCTGCTCGCTGCTTCCAAGTGCGATATTTTTATTCAAAGTGCCACACTGAATTAAGCTCTGTCTTATCCTGCCAATCCAAGTGAATAGGCAGTGAGTGCTCTGTCTGTGGGTGCTTGTGAAGTCTGTGTGAGAGGGTGAGTAGCTGAGTCTTATCCTGAGACAGTCACAGTCCTCCTGTCTAGTCCGTACCAGTGTCTGACCATCCGAAAGAAAAAATACAAGTAAAATATTAAAGTCAGAGTGCTGATTGCACAGAGGTGTCTTCTGTGCCATATAGTGCAAGACTCCAAGTGAATAGGCAGTGCTCTGTCTGTGGGTGCTTGTGAAGTCTGTGTGAGAGGGTGAGCAGCTGAGTCTTATCCTGAGACAGTCACAGTCCTCCTGTCCAGTCCGTACCAGTATCTGACCATCCGAATGAAAAAATACAAGTAAAATATTAAAGTCAGAGTGCTGATTGCACAGAAGTGTCTTCTGTGCCATATAGTGCAAGACTCCAAGTGAATAGGCAGTGCTCTGTCTGTGGGTGCTTGTGAAGTCTGTGTGAGAGGGTGAGCAGCTGAGTCTTATCCTGAGACAGTCACAGTCCTCCTGTCCAGTCCGTACCAGTATCTGACCATCCGAACGAAAAAATACAAGTAAAATATTAAAGTCAGAGTGCTGATTGCACAGAAGTGTCTTCTGTGCCATATAGTGCAAGACTCCAAGTGAATAGGAAGTGCTCTGTCTGTGGGTGTTTGTGAAGTCTGCGTGAGAGGGTGAGAGGGTGAGCAGCTGAGTCTTATCCTGAGACAGTCATAGTCCTCCTGTCCAGTCCGTACCAGTGTCTGACCATCCAAAAGAAAAAATACAAGTAAAATATTAAAGTCAGAGTGCTGATTGCACAGAAGTGTCTTCTGTGCCATATAGTGCAAGACTCCAAGTGAATAGGCAGTGCTCTGTCTGTGGGTGCTTGTGAAGTCTGTGTGAGAGGGTGAGCAGCTGAGACTAACCTAGCTTGTCAGTGCTGTTAAAGTCCTCCTACTGTCCTGTCTGGACAGTCCCTACCAGTGTCTGACCATCCAAAAACCAATAAAAAAAATAAATAAATCAGACTATTAGGATTTAAGAGGGGTCCTTGTGTCAAAAACAAAGTGCTGTGAACTGATTGTCTAGTGCTATTCTGACCTTCACTGACTTTAATGTTTTAATCATATTCTGTCCAGACCAGCAACTAACAGTGTAACCTATTCTGAATCAACACAAGAGAAACACACACTGTAAGTTAAAATGGACAAATTTATTAAAAAATGGGCTAAACAGAGTGAGGCAAGCAGTACAACAGCAGCACCATCAACAAGTGACGTAGCAAGTTGTGAGACTGAAGCTGAGAAAACAGCAGCTGCACAAGTTCACATTGCCAGGGATGTGGACGTGGTCGATGTTGAGGAGCCATGTAGCAGCAGTGGCAGCACTCTGTCTGTAAAAGAAAAAACAAGACAGGAATCATTAGTAGTCACCAAGAAAAAAGGAAGAACCTTTCAAGAAAGGTGGCTTGACCGGTTCAAATGGTTACTGTATGATTCCAATCAAAACAAGGCCTTCTGTTCAGTGTGTAAAGAGGCAAGAGAGAAAAAACTGCTCACATTTTCCACAAAAGCTGATGAAGCATTCACAGTTACTGGTTATAGCGCATGGCATAAGGCAATAGAAAGATTTGAATCCCATGAAAAAAGTGGCTGCCACAGTGAGGCTGTAATGAAAACACATGTCAAGCAAAATGTGTACAGCATTATGTCTGATGCCAGTAGGCAGCGAGCAGTAGATGCAAGGATTGCACTTTTAAAAATGATGACAACTTTAAGATTACTGGCCCGACAGGGGCTTGCTATCAGGGGCCATACAGATGAGAGTTTAAATTACATGCAAGTGCTATATGTGCAAGCCACTGATTGTCCACAGTTGCAACAGTGGTTGTTAAGGGCTAGCTACAGATGGTTGTCTCATGACATAATGAATGAAATGCTGGACATTATGGGACAAGATGTGCAAAACACAATTGTTTCAAAAATCAAAGCAGTTCAGTATTTTGCTGTAATGATGGAAGAGACAACGGACATCACTGTTCATGAGCAAGTCTCAATATGTTTTCGATTTGTCAGTGAGGATTTCGGAATTGAAGAAGCCTTTTTAGGATTTCATGAAACACCAGCTGTAGATGCTGCTACACAATTCAGTATCCTTAAAGATGTTTTGTTACATTTTGACTTGGATATAAATGAATGCCGGGGTCAGTGTTATGACACGGCTGCTACTATGGCTGGTATTCACTCTGGAATGCAGGCTAGGCTAAATGCTGTTGAGCCTAGGGCCCTTTTCCTACATTGTTTGGCACATTCCTTGAACCTTGTAGTACAGGACTGCATCAGCAAAATATAAGAATGTCGAGACATACTAAATCAGTTACGGGAACTCATAACATTCATTAGAGACTGTCCAAAATGGCTAACTTTTTTTTGAAAACATACAAAGCAGTATGGAAGACACTAGGCCTGGCTCTTTATGACCATTTGCTCCAACAAGGTGGACAGTCAGGGCAAATAGTTTAAATTCGATTCTAGAAAACTATTTAGCATTATTGGAATTTCTGGACAGTGTGTCCTCAGAGAATACTCGGGAGCGTGGGGCAAAAGCAGGAGGGTTCTTGGCACAGCTACAATCATTTAAAGGATTTTTCTTCTTGAGACTTCTCTTAAAATTTTTCTCTCACTGTGACAGCATAAACACAGCCCTTCAAGCAACCTCTCTTCAATTTCTAAAAGCTAATTGTATGACTCAAACTCTTTTTGACACTATGCAACAATACAAAGGGCAGTTTGACAACTTCTGGAGTACAGTGGATGGAAGAGCTGAGGAACTGCAGTTAGATGAACCAGTTCTTCCACGTCAACGCAAAGTTCCTCATCGCATAGATGATGGCTCTCAATCAGTTACTGATGCATCCCCAAAAGACCACTTCAGCAGAATATTTTTCCAAGTGATTGATCAGGTTGTTCTTTCAGTCAAAGATAGATTTCAGACTCCAGCTCAGAAGCTTATGTTAGATGCAGAACGATTTGCGATAGGACAAGGGGCATTAGATTCCATATCTAATTTTTATGGCAATGACTTAGATGCAGGGCATCTGCAACTACACCGTGACATGTTCATTGACATTGCAAAAGCTAGCAGGAAAACTGTTGATTCATTGCAAGATGTGTACTGTGTCATCACAGAAAAACAAGCCATTCATGATTTACTGCCAGAGTTTGTAAAATTTATTCAGATCTTACTGACAGTACCAGTATCAACTTGTACAGCTGAGCGTTCTTTCTCAGGACTCAGGAGACTGAAAACATTTCTTAGATCAACAATGTCACAGAGATGCTTAAATAGTTTTGCTCTGCTTCACATTCATCAGGAACACACTGATGCATTAGACATGGACAAAATAGCTGGTGAGTTTATTGGGAGAATAACAGTTTGTAAGAATGCCTTCTATATGGTTAAATAATGTGTAATCATTCATGGCATTTGCAGTTATGTTTACTATTGAAAATCATCAGCAACTGTCTCTAACAACTTACAATTACTCCTGCTTTTGACCTGGCTAGTCCTAAAAAAGTGTAATACCATTACATTGACACATGCTTCCCCCTTCCCGTGATCATTTCTGAAACTAGATCTGCTCATGGTACCTTTCCTGGTTATCAACTTTAAAATAAATAAATAACGTACTAAGTGAATCCTTTTAGCACCTGGTGGCATCAACGAGCCATTCAGGGCACTGTTCCATGTCTTTTTGCACCACCTGGAGGTATCAAAGAGACCTCCAATGAAAGAGTGCCATGGAAGACTCTTTGATACCCCCAGGTGCTCTAAGGTTGCCCTTTGGGATTTAAGATACAGCATCACCACTCCACAGAGTGCAGTAGTGCCCTCTTTGTTGCTTCCATGTGCTGCAAGAAGACATGGAAGTTTCTTGTCTTTCTGCAGCTCCTGGTGGAGGTAAACTAAAATCTTAAAGAGCATCCTTTCACAACACCTGGATGCATCAAAGAGCCCTCCAGTGTACTCTTGCACACTGGGGAGTGGTGACACTGTCTGCAACCTAAAATCACAAAAGACATCCCTAGAGCACCTGGGGGCATGAAATGGCCCTCCAGGGCACTCTTCTATTTTTGCTTGCAGCACCTGGATGCATCTAAGAGCCCTCCAGGGCACTCTTGTACCCTGTGGAGTGGTGGTACTGTACCATAAAGTCACAAAAGGCATCCTTAGAGCACCTGGGAGCATCAAAGAGCCCTCCATGGCACTCTTCCCTTGGAGGGCTCTTTGATGCCTCAAGGTTCTGCAAGAAGACATTTAAGAGTGCCCAGAAGAGCTCTTTGATGCCTCCAGATGCTGCAAGTAGACATGGAGGGAAGAGTTTCCTGGAGGGCTGTTTGATGCCTCCAGGGTCCAGCTGCTGCAAGAAGACATGGAAGTTCCTTGCCTTTTTGTCAGCACCAAATGGAGGCAAACTAAAATCTTAAAGGGCATCCTTTAGCTCCTGTAGACATCAAAGAGCCCCAGGGCACTCTTGTATTCTTATGAGTAGTGGCACTGTCTGCAACCTAAAATCACAAAGGACCTTGTTAGAGCACCTGGGAGCATGAAAGGGCCCTCCAGGGCACTTTCCTATGTATTCTTACAGCAATGAAGGCATCAAAGAGCCCTGCAAGCCAGGGAAGAGTTCCAAGAAGGGCTCTGTGATGCCCTGGTGCTCTAAGGATTTCCTTTGTGATTATAAGGTACAGCACCACCACCACCACTGAACATGGTGCAAGAGTGCCCTAGATAGAGGGCTTTTTGTTGCCTTCAGGTGCTGCACAAAGACATAGAAAAGTGCCCTGGAAGGCTCATTCATGCCCTCAGGTGCTCTAAGGATGTCCTTTGTGATTTTAGGTTGCAGACAGTGCCACCACCCCACAGGGTGCAAGAGTGCCCTGGAGGGCTGTTGGATGCCTCCAGCTGCTAAAAGGATGCTCTTTGAGATTTTAGTTTGCCTTCATTCAGTGCTGAAAAAAGACAAGACTCTTTCATGTCTTCTTGCAGCACCTGGAGGCATCAGTGAGTCCTCTTGTGGGGCACCTCACTTGTGAGTGGTGGCACTGTCTGTAACTCCAAAATCAAAGGACCTCCCAGCACCTGGGAGCATGAAAGGGCCCTCCAGGGCACTTTCCTATGTCTTTTTGCAGCACATGAAGGCATAAAAGAGCCCTCCAAGCCAGGGAAGAGTGCCATAAAGGGCTCTGTGATGCCCTGGTGCTCTAAGGATGTCCTTCATGATTATAGGGTACAGCACCACCACCACTGAACATGGTGCAAGAGTGACCTAGATAGAGGGCTTTTTGTTGCCTCCAGGTGCTGCATGAAGACATAGTAAAGTGCCCTGGAAGGCTCATTCATGCCCTCAGGTGCTCTAAGGATGTCCTTTGTGATTTTAGGTTGCAGACAGTGCCACCACCCCACAGGGTGCAAGAGTGCCTGGCTGGAGGGCTGTTTGATACCTCCAGTTGCTAAAAGGATGCCCTTTGAGATTTTAGTTTGCATCTACCAGGTGCTGAAAAAAGACAAGAAACTTCCATGTCTTCTTGAAGCACTATCCTGGAGGCATCAAAGAGTCCTCCAGGGTACTCTTCCATGTCTTCTTGCAGTAACAGAACATGGCTGGGCCGGGAGGCATCAAACAGCCCATGAAGTGCACTCTTCCATGTCTTCTTGGAGCACATGGAGGCATCAAAGAGCCCTCCAAGGCACTGTTCCACCCTGTGGAGTGGTGGCACTGTCTGTAACCATCACTTAGGGCATCCTTAAAGCATGTGAGGGCATCAAAGAGCCCACCACCCGGGCACTCTTCCATGGGTCCTTAACTGGAGGCATCTAAGAGCCCTTCAGGATACACTTGCACACTGTTGAGTGGTGGCACTGCGTCTGCAACCTAACATCAGTACTCTGACATGCTTGCAAAACTGAGAGCATGAAAGATCCCTCCAGGCGGGCACTCTCTTATTGATCTTAGCACCTGCTCAGGCATTAAATAGCCCCCAATGGCACCCTGGCATCCTCTACATTGGTGTAGTTGTGATGGTAGCATACTCATTCCAAAATGTATCAAAATAACCACCAAAATGCACCAGAAAGCATGAAAAACCCTATAGCTTCGGGGGGCCTAGGTGGCCCCCAGACCTCCGGCCTTTTATTAGGACTTTGAGCACCCACAAACTTTTTAAAAACCTGGCACCTCTGTTATGGGAAATTCTTGCTGAAAAGGGCATAAAGGGAAAGTTATTAAATATTATTAAGCTGTTGCATAAGGACAATAAACATGTAATAAAAGACAAAAAGTAAGGGAGCACATCAAATACAATAGACATAAATATTGGAGTTAAACAAGGGTGCATTTTAGCATTAACATTGTTTAATTTGTACATTGATACACTGGTGGAGGATTTAAAATTAGTGGAGACATTTCCTCCAAAAATAAATGGGACCGATATCCAACTTTCATTATTCGCAGATGATGTGATTTTGTTGTCACAAATCCATTAGGTTTGAGGAGAGCAATCACAGAGACAGTAGAAATCTTAAAAAGGTTGGATATGACATTAAATCAGGAAAAAACTAAAGTGATGATTTTTGTTAAAAAAAAAAACATCAAAGTTAGAAAACTGGAAAATTGGAGAATTAGTGATTGAGGAAGTTGAGTTGTCAGAGAGCGTCAATGGGTGCCCAAGATACATGGGGGGAGAATCAAGGAATTGGAGTGGATGAGTGGGCTGTAGCCGAGAGGTTGCACCTGGAAACAAGGCCGGAGCATTGGGAAGTCGGAGTTTATGCTTCTCACTCCTGCGTCTGTGGAGAAGGTGCTGGAAGCAGGATTGCTAGGCTGGTTTTAGTTTAGTACAGTTTGTTTCCTGTTTGTTTTCTCGCTACTCATAGGAGGAGAGCCATGAGATAGGTGCCTGCAGCTGGAGCTGCATTATGAGTGGGAGAGCTGATTGAGTGGCTACATCTGGAAGGGGAATAAGAGAAAATTGCTAATGCCCCCTTACGAGAAGTACATTTCATTCTGGAAAACTCCTCAAGTGTCCTATATTCCACTAAGGGGATTGTTTTAACCAGTGAATCTTAATATTTTTGTCAAAAATCTGGATTAGTTTGTCTTCTTGGTTTTTGTTTTTGTGATTTCTGTGGGTCTCCTTGTCGGGGAGGGGCAGGGTGGGCTCTGTGACATTTATGGTCTCACATTTCCTTTTCTATTAACTGGGGTCTTAGCGATAAGTGATTTTTATTACTTTAACTAATATATATTAACTGATATTAAAGTACACCCTGATTTAAATTTTCGCACCATGCTGGGTGACTCTTGATCATATGCCCCTTCCATTCTTTAAGAGCGCATTGTGAGTACTGGCACTTAGATTGAAGGTGTTCCATCTACCCAGTTGCACTGGCTCCAAACCATTATATTTCTAGAGACAAACACATAAGCCCACATATTCAAACTGCACTACAAAAGTGAGCAACAGCAAGAACAGGTGCAAATCCAGTGCACCCATGCTCAACACACACAACATTAAAACACTGTGTAGGTCAAGATGTGCCTCTGCCACACAACTGAATATCACGCCAACTGCACCATGGCACAACCAGGGATGTGCAGTGGTACAGGTAGCACAACCAGGGATGCACAGTGGAGCAGGGTAGCAGCATATCAGCACAACCTGGGATGCACAGGGACAGGATGCAGGGGTCCACCACCCATGGTAGATATGGGCAGAGGAGCACACAGCAGAACAGACATCACCCCCAACACCCCATGCACCGCACAACAGGAGGAGAGCTGGAAGAACCACTGACCCATGGACATCAGCAACAAGCCCACAGCCAGGGCATGGTGCCCCAGCACACCCCCTGGCAAGCTGTGACTGGCACACAAGGATGTCCAGCCACCCCGTGCCACACCATCCCACCAATGCAGAGCACACCCTGCACCACGATACCCAGACACCCTGCCCAGGAGTAGTGCCCAACAGTGCAGGACACCCCATGCATGACACCACCCCCACTGTGACAATGCAACCCTGTGCACCACAGAGCCATGCAAGGCAGCCCCACCATGAGCACCCCGCAGTGGGTGGCAGCAGACAGTGATGCGACAACTGCATACACAGTGCTGCCCTGCACATCCCCCCGAGGTACAGCTGAGAGACCGACCATGTGTCTGCAAACAAGGTACACCACACGTGACAGGGCATGCCCCAGAGCCCACCACCAGTGGTACAGCACCCTGCACACCCTCCCAAGGACACACCCCATCCCAGCACTGGCCACAATAGCCAGCACAGATACCCACAGTGTTGCATGGAAGCATGTGCCACACAGGATGCAACACAGTGCATGGACAAACACCCACCCATACCCAAGGGCACACCAACACAGGGACACAGTAGTGGGTCAATAAAGCCACTGGCATGTGACCACAGCAGCCGTGTATACATGGTCAGCACCCCTCCATGGCACTGGTGTGCCAGCCACCCTGCGCAGGCACCATGAAGCCATACGCCACCAGCATGTGGCCAGAGCACAAGTGACAGACAGTGGAGCACATCCCCTGCAACAGACACAAGCAACTGCATGGAGGGAGACAACAACAGTGGAGGCCACAGTGCCACCCAAGGCAGATGTGCACCATACTGGTGACAGGAGGCAACCTGGCATTGTGCCAGGTACAGTGGTTGCCAGCATGAACAGCCACCACTGACATGCCAGCAGCTGTGCAGATCACAAACATGCAAGCCTGTCAGCTGCACAGGCCATGGACGGTCTGACAGGGCCACCATGGACACAGTGCATGCACTGTGGACCACTACACACAGTTATGCAGTGCACAGGGAACAACACACAAACCACAGCCAGTGACTGATACTTACACACACACACAACATAGGCAGTTCCCCTCTGGACACACACACATGCCCATGCCTGCACCACCCCTGATGCCATGCACACCACTGCAGCTGAGCACCTGTAGCCCACTGCAAATCAGAGACCACCACAGTAGGCATAACAAAACAAATGTATTATATAAAGGTTCAAACAACTATATACAAATATGTACATGTGAGGGTGAGAGCCACATACCAGGTGGGGGTAGGTAAGGGGCAGGGGTGAACAAATGGGAGAGGGAAGAAGGGGTGTGAGGGTGGATCCAGGGGGCAGGGTGAATCCAGGGGCATGGAGTGCTTAGTGGCTGCCCCGTTCCCCACTTCTGTGGTGCCTCCTTGTCCTTCACCTCCGGACACTATGCCGCTCCAATCACTGGAGTAACTCCAATTATGCCATCGCAATGTGCAGGAGCTCCTGCATGGCCCTCTCTAGCTGCATCAGCTGCCATCTACCTAGGACAAGGGAGCAGAGTCAATATGTGTGAATGTCCACCCCCTAGTAGCCCACCCATTGTGCATGGCATACAGCCATGGGCCACACCCCTGTGATGGTATGCGACCACCCACAGTGATCGTGTCCACAAGACCTGCCTGCCCTTGCATACAGAGCCATTTGGACTGCTGCACACACCCACTGCCTAAGTCCCGTACAGCAGCAGCACCATGGCTGTACAGTGACATCGCCATGCGGTGTGAAGGCAGTGGCACAGCCATGTACCCGGTGCATGCATGGACCACCAGCGATGCACACCCACACATGCAGTGCCACAGGACAGTGCTGAGTGTACCGTGTGGCGTGCATGTCAGTGTTGTCAATGGATGATCATGCCCCACCACTTACCCCGCAACACAGCATGCACAGAATATCCTGGAAGAAAGGCACTCACCTGCATTGTCTGGATCCGGGCACTGTTGCTGGATGGGCCCGGCAGCCCATGGCTGTTGCCCTGCATCACCTGCTTCCTGGCATTGCCGTGCCTCCCTGGCTCTTTGCCGCAACTCAGGGCCTAGGGTGCAAACATGGAGAGGGTAACATCAGTACAAACCAGTAGCAAAGGTCTCCCCAGGTGTGTGTGATCCTGCACAGCCCAGCTATGCTGCAACCTCACCACTACCACCACCACCACTGCCCAGAGTGGACTGCCCCCCATGTGGTGGACACATGGCCACCCCGATACCCATACGGATGCAACCAGTGTATGGATGGGGACCCTACCTTGTCATGGCACTGTGCCTCATCTGGCATGTGCCTGCAGGTGGGCAAGCCTGTCCAGGTCCCTCCGCAGGAGGTTCACATATCGGTGGCGACACTGATCTGACATCTGGGTGAGTCCTGTGGCCTCCTTCAGTGCCACCGCCACCTCCTCCTAGTCGGCACTTCAGGCCCTGTCCAGAGGTGCATTGCTAAAAAGGGCCCCAGCATGAGGCTCCACGATGGCCACCAAATTGGCCAGCTCCACTTGGTTCCACACAGCAGCCCTCTGTCTTGCCATCTTTGTATCAGTTTGGAGACAAAATGGCACTCTATAGCACACTTCCGCCATGTGCAGATGCTGCATGGTACAGCACTGGCATTCCCCATCACGCTGTCACCGAACAGCGTGATAGAGGTGCACCCATGTGGACGCATGGCACATAGGGGCAAAGGTCGGGCACAGGGTCAAGGGTCACTTGTTTATGGACCAACACAGTGCGATTAGTACACCCAGTGTGTAGCACAGTTGGGTGCCTGTGTGAGATGCCCTGTAGTGGCCTACCATGCTGTGGCTCCACGGTGCCCACAGCGCCCCAGTGGAAGAGTGCCATACATGTCAACAGTGCACTAGTGCCACTGGCACAGTGGTGGCCATGCCCTGCACTGCCTCCCATGCATAGCACGTCAGCAGCATGGCAGGTGGCATCAGCACCCCGGGCATGCACCGTTCAGTGTCTACCATGCACGTCACAGAGCTATGCCCTTGCCTGAGCACGTTCAACACAATTGCGCAAGGTGCAACAGCAGGATATTCAGCTGGCATATGCAAATCAGCTCATCAGCAATTCAATGGTACAGCTACTGCATTTGCATCCACTTAAAATTGAGCCTCACCTCATTTGCATGCTTTTGCACTATATAAATGCGACATGGGGCTGCAGAGGCCATAGTCTGGTATTGCAGTCTATTGTGGTGAGTTGCATGCTGTTTGGGAGTGTGGACTGTAGTGTGGGAGATGCATGGGTCTGCACAGTCAGAGGTAACACCTGTCATTCCCACAGGATCAATGATGAGTGAACGTGAGGTGGAGGAGGAGGAACAGAGATGTGGGAGATGGAGGAGGCCAAACTTTACCAAGGCAGAATCAGATGCCCTGTTTGAGACCTACCTTGACCAGGAACTGCTGCTCAGTGGACAGCAGGGAACAACACAGGCCCGAGCTGTGGCATGGGGTGAGGTGGCGCGTGCCATCAACCAGCATGGCAGCCACCAGCAGTCTGTGCAGGAGTGCAAGAAGAAGGTGGGTATAGACAGCAGGAGGATTAAAGATAAAGTGGCTGCCATCAGGGCAGCATGGGCTGCAACTGGTAGGGCACAGCTTGCCATGCAATGCCTGATGCCACAGGAAGAGTGGGTTGCTTGCAACATGTGGCATTGTGCCATCGAGGGTGTTCCAGGTGGTGGCTTCCAGATGGGTGGTAGCCCGTCACTGCATGGTAGGTCCTGATCTGTCACTGTGGCGGGGAATGCCACAGGGTAGGGTAGATACATAAATGCTACTGTGTTCCCTTACAGCTCCTGAGCATCTACATTGGTCAGCGGTGGTGGCTCTTTCACTGAGGGAGATACCCTGGACACAGAGTAGGGGCCCATCCACCTCCACAGGTGTCTGAGGGTCAGGATGACAGTGGGCCCACCTGGCTGTCTGGAATGATGTTGGTGGAGCAGGTGCGGAGGAGGCATTGCCCATGTCCCAGCATGACAGCGTCCATGGATGTTAGCATGCTGAGACTTGGACTGGTGCCAGATCTATCACAGAGGATGATGGAGCTCACATCATGGACAGTGATATGTGTGGGCCGCAGGATGGCCGCACAAGTTACAGCATGGGCATAGCCATGGGTGGTGCCGCCGTGGAGGCCTGTGTGACATCACAGTCCCAGCCTTTGCCTGTCTGCACCAGTGGGGAAGCACTAGTGTGTGTCCAGGACAGTGGGGCTGTTGAGGCTGCTGTGGTGGCACCATTGAGCCCTGGAGAGCAGCGGCCAGAGGGGCAGTGTCAGCAGTTGGCCAATGGCAATTGGGGGACAATGTCGAGGGGGTGGTGTCAGTGCACTGCCTGTGGACATGCCCAGGCATGGCTCTGGTGTGCAATACCCAACCTCAAGGGGTGCTGTCCAGCATGGCTGTGAACACCATGAGGGACAGCAAGCCGATCAGGCGGATGACCTCTTAGATGAGCACACTCGCATACTTCATGAATCAGTGGATCAGCAATTGCAGCTTGTGACAGTGGTGGATGCAATCAGTGTGGTCCTGTGCCAGGTAGAGGAGTGGCGCAGCAGGGACACCAGTCTTCTCCTGGCAGGGATGGACCGGATGTGGGAGGATGTGACCGCTGCCATTGACAGGCAGACACAGCTGTCATGGCCACAATGGGCACACAGTTATTTGCCTATGCACCGCAGACTCTGTGCAGTGCCATGTCCCCCCCATTCCAAGAATCATGCAACACCCTCCTTGTCTTCACCGGGTTCAGCTGTGAGCATCCCAAGCATGTCTGGTGCAGACAAGTTCAGTGAGCTGCAGACCCCTGCTCGAGAACTGTCACATTCCCACACCGGCACCCCTGGAGGACTGTTGGTGCCACCCATGAGGCCATTGGTCAGCCCGTTACTGCTGGTGGGTCTCAATGGGGCTTCCCACGCATCAGTGGCAGCTGTGGCACTGTGCCATGTGACTGACCTGTCTCTCACCATGGCTACTGTCTGATGCTGCCCTGTGTGCAGTGTGTTGTTCAACGTGCAATGCATGGGTAGGGTACCCCGCCCTGCACAGACACACACAAGTTCCATGTGCAGACCCTCCCAGCTGCTGGCCACTGTGGTGTGTACATGATGATGCCTGCATTGCACTGTCTGCCACTGTGCAATGGTGCCCAGTGTCTGAGACATGCACAATGACAGGCACTGGGCATGGTGGTCTGTGGACATGTGTGTGGCTAGGGGTGGTGGTTGGGGTTGGTGTGCCTCCTACCCTTGGTGCATGTCTTGTGGGTGGGGTGTGTGCATGTGTGTGTGTGACTGCATGCTGAGTTAGGCCTTGCCCATCCCTGATGGCTTGTGTGGTTCCATGCTCAGCCAAGTCCCTTTATGACATGCACCCCTGGAGTTTGTCTTTGTGTGTTTGTGGGTTGTGCACTTGCCATTGGTGGTGGCACATGGCCCCATGACTTACCTGACTTGGTTGAAGTGCTCCTCTGTGATGGTGTCCCGGTGCAGCTGCACCATCTGGATCAGTTGGGGTCCCTTCGACCAAGGGGGGGCTGCCCATCACCATCTGCACCAGTGTCCTCATCGTCCCAATTGCCGTCCCCCACTTCGACATGTACAGCTATCCCACAGTCGTTGGCCATGTTGTGCATGATGCAACAGGCCAAGAATAGCCTGCAAGCCTTTGAGGGGCTGTACTGTAGGGCACCACCAGATGTGTCCAGGCAATGGAAATGTGCCTTCAGCATCCTGAACACCTGCTCTATGACACTGTGTGTGGTGGCACATGCATCATTGTACCATTGCTGTGATGGGGTCATGGGCTGCCAGTATGGTGTGAGCAGCCAGGGACACCTGTGTGTAGAGGGTGGACATTAATTTGGTGATCAGCGTCACCCTGCCATGGGCCATCTCGGCCAGTACCCATGTCACCTCTGACTGTGCCCCTCCCAAGATCCATGTCTTTCTGCGTGATTTGCATACTAACCCACTAGAAGGCCAGTGGGGATGTCCCCACTCTTGAACCTGTGGCACAGTGCAGATTGGTGCCAGATGAAGGCATCATGTGCTCCCCCAGGGTGTGTGGCACAGGCATTGGTTATGCCCCGCCTAGCATCACACACCACCTGGCAGTTGATGCTTGCATAGCTATTCTAATTAATATATGCAGCACCTTCCAGTCCAGGTGGCGTGCAGATCGCCACATGGGTGCAGTCAATGGCCCTGAGCACACCCAAGCATACCTGCTACCCTGTGGAACTCTTCTATGTATGCTGTGTGCTCCACCTGTGTGCTGGGGAAATGGGTGTACTCCACAGCATGTGGCAGCAGTGCACTGAGGAATTGTGTGAGTAGGCTTGATGCGGCTGACTGGGGTATGCCTGTTGTGTCCCCTGTTGGTCTCTGGAAGGTGCCCGTGGTAAGCAGGCACATGACAGCTGTCACCTTTGTCTCCACTGACAGAGCATGGCTCTATCGTGTGGGTGCCTTCATCTCATTACTGCACAGCTCACAGAGCTGCCTCAGGATTGCCCGGTTCAGGTGGTACCGGGCCCACTATCTCAGTGTCACTGTAGTGCACGAAGCTGGTACAGGCTCGATACCGACGGGACTTTCCATGGCAGTGCTCCCTGCTGCTTGCCTTCGCACACCCCCATTACTGCCTCCATCTGAATGGTGGCACTGCTCATGTCCCTGGCTTGTGTTCCCCCCTGGCAGCTGAATTCCTGTTCCCCCCACTGTCCTTTATGCTACTCCCCCTGCACCAGGAACACCTCCAAGATTTGGCTGTCCTGCTCACTGTCACTGCCATCAGTCCACTGTGGCACTTCCCTTTGACTCCTGCACAGTGGCACAGGCTCCCCATTCCTGTCCTGTTCCTGGTGGCTTCCAGGTGTGCTCTGTCCTGCTCCTGCCAAGTCCTTCTCACTGCTTCCCTCTGCCTTGTTGCTGTTACCTCACTCCCACCTCTGGCTTCCCTGTAGCGTTCTTGCACCTCTCTCTCTTGTTCCTCTTTATTTTGGATCATTTCTGCTATCACGCAACTTCTGATTGCTCCCCTATTGCGCATGGCGCATGCTGTTAAATATCACACTGCGCTATGTATTCATGGTTCCTCCCCCTTCAGTTGTGCATGCATTCATTACCATTGCGCTCTTGCGCATTGCAATTTGGGTGGCGCAGCTGCCTCCCATTGAATATCGCACAATGGCACATTTTAAGACATGCACTGGTGCATCTCTGTTGCGCATGGTGCAACCCTTTTGAATATCTGGGCCACAGTTTTTAAGAGATCCTGAGCTGCTTCTGGCTTTTCTATGGAGATACATCTGCTCATTTCAAAAGCTGTGCTTTTTTGGATAATTTCTCAGAAGTTAATAAGCCCATTTAAAAGTTTTATATTGCACAGCCATCTCTCTTAGTGTTGTACTACATGGAGAAGGGGAGAACTTGCTGATTATTTATTATTGGCCTGGGGCTCAGTAGGTAGCACACTTGCCTCTGAGGCCGGGAGATCAAAGGGCTGTGAGTTCAGTTCCCACATCTGGCACTTGGGTTAATATCCCAATACTGACATTGTAGTGCAGCTTGAGAGGGGTGCTGCACTTCTGAGGTGCTGTCTTTCAGATGAGATGTTAAACCAAGGTCCCATCTGCCTGGATTGTTGGTAGTTCAGGTGGATGTTAAAGATCCCATGGCACTAATCAAAAAGAGTAGGGCAATTTTTTATTAACAAAACTTCAAGACAAAACAAAGAAAGAAAATCTGCATTAAATCACATTTATACAAGAGAATTATATATAGGAAAAAAACATAACAAAGAAAAAAACATTTTAAGAGAAAATAACATAAGAAAATTAGTATTATTTCATACTGGTAAGAAAAAAGAACTGTAAAAAGAAAAAAGGGGGGACTTAATTCACGTAACAGGAACATCATTATCTGTAACCCATAGCAAATTCCTCCAGTTCATCCTCAGAATGATACGATTGTATAGTCCAGCTTCATATGTGTAAAAATTAGACAGTTCTGAATTTATTTTTTGTAATAAGTTCACCATAGAAGAATTCCTTCTGCTGTAAAGTAAAAAGGCACCTACCTTGCCAAACAAATCATTTGAATACTGGAAAAAGGACAGGTTAAGTACCAGTATCCCATTTACTCCAAGCCGGAGGGTATGAACCATAAATCAAAATTTCATATGTAACAGTTGCAAAAGTGGTCTCTTGCAAGACATTGGCAACATAGTGCCAAAACATAGAAATATATGGACATGAGAAATATAAATGATGCATAGTTTCAAGTACTTGATAACAACCAGGATGAGAACAATTTTGTTCTTGTAACTGTTTGTGATATTAATTACCCTTAACATTAAGCTTCTCATGACCACATAACCAGGTAACATCCCGAAGCTTTGGGGGGAATACATTTGTTAATCATTTAACCCTGTAATGATAAGAGGTGTGAATCAGGACATTTTGGAAATGTGGTTTGCTCATAAAAATGAGAATCAAGTACTGACTGGAATATAAATTTCTTATGTTTTGAAAGAAGCCAAACTCTTGGTATTCGCCACCGTGTTAATTTAATAAATATTTCACAATGATAAGAACTCACAGCGGTTGTAGTGCTAAGACAGTCGAGAAAGCCATCCACCCATTCTTGGTACCAGTTCTCAAAATGCATGTTGAAAGAGACCAGTCCATAATTTAGGGATATGTTTCAATAAAGGTGGGAAATTAGAGCAAAAAAATTGACAATAAAAAATCAACAAGGGGTTTACCATATTTAAACCACCCCTAGATACTGGTAAGTATGAAATATTATGTTTTATGGGATTGAGGTGGCTACCCCATACAGCCTGGAAAAAAATACTAAATAAAGTGGCTTCACGTTGTTTAGGTGGGGGAAACATTACTCAGAAACAAAAAAAGGGGTAATAGATAAGTCCAAATCATATAAATACGCTTAGATTTAGTAAACTGCCATTTGTTCCAATTCTGTACCATGAGTACACCTTTTTCAAGTTGTGAATCCCAGTTAAAAACTGCTGGAGTAGGGAAGCCAAAAACAATACCCAGAATCCTTATTGGATTTGACGTTAATCTACTATCAAGGATATGAGCCCAGGCAGGAGAACCTCTGCCTAATTCAATACCAAAGACATTTACTTTTAATTAAAAAAGTACCAGAGAGGGATCCAAAAAAATCACACATATCAACTGAAGTCTGTACTGAAGGAACTGTAGAGGTGCAGCTACAAATATCATCTGCATAAGCAAGAGCCGAAAATGGAATTAACACTCCTGGAACTGTGATGGGAGGTATAAACTTATTTAAGGTATTTAAGGTGTGCAACAGTGGATCTATACTAAAAACATATAATAAAGGCCTAGCTGGACAACCCTGTCTCACTACCCTTTTTACCGGGCACAAAGGTCCCAGATGTCCATTAACCAGAGGGGATACCATAGCAGACTAATAGATTTTACGTAACCAAGAAATAAAAACCAAAGGGATACCATAATGCTGCAAAGTGAGCCATAAAAAAACGTGGTTTACAGAATCAAAAGCACCCTTCTGATCCAGAGACAAAATAAACCCTGATAAACCTGCTATATAGGACTGATCAAAAAGTTTTCATAAAAAAGGCAACTGGTCAATTATGGAACAACTTGGAATCGCACAATACTGCGCAGGGGAAATTAAATGTTGGGATACAGTCAAAAGATGGGTATTCAAAATTTTAATTAAAATTTTCAAATCAACATTTAAGAAACTAATTGGTCTCCAATTAGAAAGGACTTTCCTGTCATCTTTTTTATGTAAAAAAATTGAATATCTCCCATCATTTCCAGAGGAAATTCAGAATTCAACAACAGGTCATTATAGACATCAGCAAGCTCCTATGAAAATGCAATGCCCATCAGTCTATAGAGTTCTGAAGTTAAACCATCTTTACTGGGTGCTTTATTACTTGGAAGTGAATGAATAGCAGTAAGTACTTCCTGAGATGTAAGAGGACTCACTAAGCTGGAAAGTGTGGAGGGGGGACAGTCTGGAACATCTAGGTTACGTAAATAGGCCTGGGCAGCGACTAAATCAACAGGCTGGTTCTGGAAGAGCAACATCATTTATGATGTCCCTTCTGACATCATATCTTGCTGTGTAAACTTTTCCTAACCATCTTGTCCTGTAATACTGTCAAAAACCCTTTTCCTCACCCTATCCTTAGTAGTTGCAAAATTCCCGTATACCAAATTTTTGTTGTCATTTTAAGACTGAGGATTGATGCCTATGAAAAGGCACCATTTTGTCTTTGAAGATTTTTATTTGAGAGGAAAAATCATGTTTAGTGGTTTGAGCCATAGACATTATTTTCTGCAATTGATACCTAAATTTGAGATAAGAAAAATAAGCTGTCTCCTGCTGAAACTTCCAAAAAAAATTTCAACAGGGAAATAATGTCTGCTTTTGTATCAATCCACCATAAAAGAGGATCCTCATACATATCATACTACGACTTTTGAGCTTGCATAAAATATTCCAAATGATGCAAAATGTCTTGTTGCAGTAAAAGCTGAGAGTTAAGTCTCCAGATGCCTCTACCAAAGGAGAACACAACTGTGGACCCAACTGTGATGCATAAAGCACACTGGTCAGAAAATTCCACTGGGGTTACCCAAACAAAATTCAGCGATAATGATTTATTAATTAAAAAAAAAAAGTCTATCCTGGTAGCGAGTTTACCTTTATGGAATGTAGGAACAGTGGTCTCATGTAGTTGAGCATATGCATCAATTAAACCTGCTGTTTGAACAATCATAGCCAAGCAGGACATATCAGAAAATAATTTAGTGTTTTTTACACCCCTACCCCTATCCTTATTAGACAATCCACAATTCAAATTACCCCCCCAAACAACATGAAAAGAAGTATGCAAATATGGCTGAATTAGATGAAACAAATCAACCCTAGTCATTTTTGTTTGTGGTGCATAAACATTAATTAATCGAAAACAAACCCCCTGGAATAATACATCCAAAATCAAAACCCAGCCTGGGACCAGATCAATTAATTTCAAAACTTTCACATCAATATTATGAAAAAGTATGGCAACCCAAGTACAGGGTTTTAATCCTAAAGACAAGTAGGAAACCCCAGTATGCCACCATTTTGAAGCACTGGAAAGTTCAGTGACCATATGAAACCATGTGTCTTGTAGAAAGAATACATTACAGTGTAAGGATTTCAGAAAGGAAAATAATGCAGTCTGTCGTAGTTTGTTTTTAATGCTATTCACATTCAGTAAAAAGAAAATTAATGAAGAAGACATTCAGACAAATCAAGGGAAAAGTGTTCAAGGGGGCTTACACTTATTTTTTTTTTCTATTTTTTTGTGGTAGAAGGAATAGTCTTGGCTGGAAGGACTGAGAGTCGGTCTCCTTCAGATTCCACATCTAAAGACTTATCCGAGGTATCAGCTCCAGGCTGGGAGGATTCAGATTCTGTGTCAGAAACATCCTGAACAAGCAGAAGGGCATGGAAACAATTAGTAGTGGGAGTACTAACCAATTTAGGGACTTTAGAGGCTGACTGTGTATTGTAAGACTTATGTCTATTTTCCCTAGAATGAAAAGGTATTTCTTGTGTAAGTTTGGGGGGGGGCATTGACTGCGCATCGAAAAAGGAAGATGTCTGTAGTGGAGAACCACTTGTTGAGGCCTCAGGAGTACTTTCCAATGGGGAGGGAGGATGTGAAATGGCCAAGGGATCTGGAATAATAGAGGAAGGCTCAGAAGGGAGTGGCTCAGAAGGAGGGGGGTGGGGGTGTGTGGGGATGCTTTTGAGTGTGTGGTTCATGAACGCTGTGCAATAGCAATCAGCAGTCTTTGTTCCTCTGAATCATGTGGATCTGGTTGCAGATAGACTGCCTCAGGACAAGTAGCATAAGAATGACCAATTACACCTCATAAGGAACAAACTTCCATATTTTTACATTGCTCGCTCATGTGCCCCAAGGAATTACAAAGAGTACAGCACAAGCGATCACAGGCACTAATGATGTGACCAGAGTGCACACACCTATAGCAGGATTTGGGCTGCCCTGCATAAAAGAGAACCCCCCCATCATGCCCCAAAAAGACACAATTGGGAAGATTCTGCAAGCCATCTTCAGAAGAGTGCAGTATAACCCTGATTCTCCAACCCTGTCCAAATGTCCTCAGAGTCAAAAATTGGTTCAGGGTGTCCCAATACTGTACATCTCTGCTTTAACCAGGAAATGGAATCTGTAACACTTATACCCTCATTTTTAAAAAGAACTGTTTTTGTTTTATGAGCAGGTTTAGTCAGTGGAAATACATCAAAAGGAGACCATAAAGGAGTTTGTTGGACTTTTTGGTAACCATTCCATAACTTATCTAAACCACTATTTAATTTGAAACTAACATCAAAAATTTTTTCCCCTGAAACATGTATCAAAGCATACTTTTCAGCTGATGAAAAATGTAGACTGTCCTTCAACAAAGTTTTTGCAACACATTTTCGATCTGGGAAAGTTTTCGTACCCTCTTTATAAATAAAATGAACGGCATTATGCCGCTTGGCAGAAAAAGCTGAAGAGTGAAAAAAGGAAGCATAAGAGTATGGAGTAGTCCACTCTGGACCAGGTGCAGATCCTGTCGATGGGCCTGTAGGGACTTCCTCAGTATCCTGGTCATCTATTTGCTTCATGGATGTAAAAGGTGTCATCTGAGGGGAATGTTCCTCAGTAGAAAGTAGAGCATTATTCAGATTAAAGCAAAGTTCTGGTTTCTGTGCCAATTACAAACCTGAGGGGAGAGCTAAAGGTGAACTCATAGTGTCTGAAGATTGGGTCTCCATAGGACAGTCCTGACCAACAATGTCCTGAGGTGTTGAGGCAGTTAATATTGTAGCTTGTGGAGAAGGAGTATGCAACACTCTTTTTTGCCATATTAACCCCAGGAATAACAACTGGGGAGAAGCCAGAAATCCATCTGCCAGAGTCGGGGAGATGCACCCAGCCGGCTGATGTTAAGGCTTTATTTACTGAACATGAAGCATCTGCTTCTTCTACTTGGTCAGCCCAGGAGCATTTCT
This sequence comes from Neoceratodus forsteri, assembly GCA_016271365.2. Taxonomy (NCBI): domain Eukaryota; kingdom Metazoa; phylum Chordata; order Ceratodontiformes; family Ceratodontidae; genus Neoceratodus; species Neoceratodus forsteri. The sequence goes on along the minus strand of CM057458.1, from coordinate 871,647,059 downwards.
GTTCATGTGGAGTTTTAGCAACATTTTTTACCACACGCTGTTTAGCAGCAAAAAAACAAGACCGTAGCCTGCTGCTGATCAGAAACAGTAGAAGTATAAAAAGTACCTGTAACATATTTCCCTGGACCAAAAGATTGAGGTTCGGTTTCTGGAGCTGTTCTGACTTTGGAGTGAAGTTCTGGAGTCACTGATGTGGTAGCCTCACTGTCATTCTGCAATAATGCAGCTGTTACAGCCGCCACAGGTAATGCTTCCTCACTACGCAGTAAATCAAGAGAAGAGGGCTGTAAAGAGTGACCGGTTGTTGGCTCTGATTGCTCAACATCAGAGTATTTTGGAAATGGCGCTAGCTTTGCACCAGTGCTTATCTGCTGAGGTGAAGCATCCGGCAGCCCTTTGGATTCAACATAGACACCTGGCTCCATGGGCACTTCAAAGAAAATATCAGATTCCATACTCTCAGAAGTAGAAGTAGCAATTGGCCCCATGGGCAGCAGCACGTCCAGCTGCATCGAAGGCTGCTCAGCAACTGAGCCCTCCATCCTGATGGTCAGCAAGTCCCCCTACCGATGAGTAGGGGAATTTCCCTGGTGTCCTGACCAAATTTCTCTCATTCACTAAAAATACCACCAATAGCTTAATCTGGTTCAAGGTCAGTTGGCATTCATCTGTATCTCCCTCCCCCGGGTCGTGCCTGAAAATCGGCACGATTTGTCTAATGCACTTACCCGGTCAACAAAAACTAAATAAATAAAATAAATAAATAAAGCCTCTAAACCAGGAGTACAGTAAGAAAAGTCAAGATTTTTATAGTGTGGATTAGGTGTGTTGGTTGTTTGTCTATCCGTCAACTTGTTTGTTTTGTTTTCCTGGAATGACTAAGCCCATTGAGCACATTTTTATTTTTGTGCTAGGTATTGGTTTCTATTTTAGCTTGTTTTTATATGTATAGCTTTTCCTTTTATGTTAAATAGGAAAGACCTTTTAAGCTAGTGCTTTAAAGTGGATGTTGCTGGTGTTTTAAACATTATACTGAATCTTCCTTTTTTCTCCCCCTAACCCTTTCTTCCCCGCCCTTCTCTGTTTAACTAGTGACTGTTTGGATAATGACCTGGAGAACTTTAATATCAACCCAGAACCTGGTTCTCAACTTTGATTTTGATGGGACACGGGATTTGCACAGTCTCCATAGTTTTGACAAGAACAAGAAATGAAATGGGTCATGGGACCAAATTCTCAGTGACTGTATGTACTCTCATAAAGGTCCTGACCGGGAGTTGGAAATTCTGTTTATGTAACCGTGGGCCCCTTGATTTAGTGACTTTTCTCAGACATTTGTGTACAAGACCGCAAGACCATAGTTCCTAAACCCCTAAATATAGAAGAGGGGGAGAAAGTCTGCAGTTTTCCTCAGAGAAACCTGAATTTCAATCCAAACTTTAATCACTAATTGCACATTGAGAGGTGGAAGCTGGATAAAGGCAAATGCCTGACTCCTATTAACTCTGTTGGGTCTGTACTTTTAGCCCCATAGACAATTATATTAGAAAGCTTTATGGAAATTTGATTTGATTTGCATCAAATCTGTTGTCCTGCAGAGTCTATGGTATGTAGCGGTGTTATCATAATTTTATTTTAGCTCTGAGTTTCTATAGTGTCTATAAAAAGAATAGTTTTACTGTTGGAAAATGCAATTAGATTCCTGTATTAGATTATTTGACCTTCATATTTTCTAGTCTTGTGGAAAGATGGTAATCACCAGAAGTGGTAAAGGCAACTCTGTTGTAGGAGCTGTATCTGGGAAGACTTCTTCCCAAGTGATTGTAATACCCAAGACCCAGGAAGACCCACAGGGTGTCCCTATTTTAAGAAACATATTCACAAAACAGATTGGGCAAAGCAGAGGAAAAATAATAAAAAAAGAAAACATGGAGTAGGGGAAAAGAATTGACACCTCGGGGGATAAATGCCTTCATCTGTTGGACACCCTACAAGGAAAAAAACAACTTAAAATCAACAACCTGTGGGCAGAACACAGGAAAGGCCCAACATATCTCTTCACCCTGTTCTGGCCCTGGATAGGAGGTTAGATCAACCAGGAGTTATTAGGGATTCCTCTGGAAACTCTGTATCTGATAAATCCAAATGGGTCTCTGAAATAATCTCTTATAATCAATATGAATGGGAAACATTTATGCTGGGACTGAGTAATGAGGAGGACTCAAATTATTCTGAACTGGAATTTTCTGTGGCATTTTCTTTAGATCATTCTTGCCTGGTTAATCTTTCCCTACCTGGGGTGATCCCCAGGTAGACATTACATGCCTCAGGACAGAATTTGGCTGAAATTAATGCCTCGCTGTACTCCCTTGTTATTGAGAATATAGGAGAATATCAAGAATTATGGGCTTTAATTCAGGAGATGAGTGTAACTATTGTAGGTTTAAAAAGGATGGAGTTAACCCACGGATAAGTGCAGGAACAAATGAGTAATCATATGGCAGATGAAGCTATACTGAGAAGACCTGTAGGGTACCCCAGGAGGAGACTACAATCTTTGATGAGCAGTTCCACTTAGATAAGGGAAGCTTTGCTGCAAGCTCATCAATCACTAAACAAACACTAGAGATACTAAAAAATATATATTTTGCTAATATTGTAATTATTAAAAATATCACAGTACTGAAGAATGAAATCTGCAATTTAAGAGCAGATGTCTTTCATAATACAACTCTACTGAAAAGAGTCATGGAAAATGGTAAATATCAGCATTTAAGTCTGACTGGAGATGAGCCTTTTTCCCTGGATAAAACTACTAAAGGAACTCAGGTCCAGCTCCCTTCACCTTTTGACAAACATAAGGTTTGTTTATGCTATATGCAGAACCCTGATGTGGCTGACCAGAGTAGTAGGGATTGCATCGGACAAAGTGTACAAAAGCCGCTGAAACCTAAGAGAACTAATAATAAGAACTTAAACAGGCAACCAGAAAGTCTGCACATCAAGAAAAAAAAAATACCCTGTAATTCAGAAGAGATCCTGGTGACTCATATGATATAGGATGATAGTTGTCAAGGGACATACAGGAATTTACAGTAGGGAAAGACTTGCTCAGATAGTAAGAACCAAGTTGAAATTTCTTATGATGAAATTCTGAGTGAAGAATCTCAGGTGGTACATCAGAGGAGACTGAGATCACCAGTAATCCATCTACCAATAAGGACTCTCAGGATAGGAAAAAGGAATCCACTAACAGGAAGAGCCCCAAAAATGTTAAATTTATGATTGAGGTACAGGGAATTCTGATGTTAGAAAAAGAAACAGAAGAAATGCTTCTCTTATGGATGGCAAATTAATGATGAATAGTTAGCCACAGTGAGATCCTTAAACCCTGAATTCCTGAATACAGTACTATCCTACTCTTTGTCTAAAGACACACCAAACTTTATTTTAGACAAAATTCCATCTCTGGTTAAAAAGGAAAATGACATTACATTTCCTGCTCTGGTCCCTAAATGTGTAATTATGGAATATCCTTGGAAGGAGAAAACAGAAGACTCCAACTCTCCCCCTGAAATGTCTCCCCGTAAGTATGAGGAGAATAGGGCAGACATGAAAGCACAAGGAAAAATTATAAGGGTAATTGATGAGCATGTTCAGAATAGGAGCAATTCATGGCTGTGTAGGACTATATCTCTGTTCAGGTGAGAAGTATCAAGAAATGATACCTATAGGAGTGTCAGGGAAGATTTGCCTTTTTTCCTTGAAAAAGCCCTAGGTGTCCATATCACACAAAGCATGGTGGACTTAATAAAATTATACAGAGGTCATAATTCTTCATCACAAGTGGACATTACATTTAAAAATCTCACTACAGCCACTAAATAGCTCTCATTGGCCAGTAAACTCGATTGTCTGGGATTACATATAGTTGATTCATCAGAACTGGGGGAAATTCCCTCTAGGCAGAAGCAACCTAAAGACTGTATAGAGATCATAGGAGAGGAAGATATTCCTTTAATAAATCTTAATAAATTAATAGACATTAATACTTTTATGCCATTGCTAACAATTGACTCTGATTGACAATTGCAGTCGCTAAAGAAGCCAGGGGAAACAAAGTCTGAATCTAGTATTCTCTATTCTTTCATGGAATATAGAGGGTATACATCTTAAAATAACAGATCCTGAGGTTTTGTGATTTCTGGAGACTTTTGATATCTTTGGCATACAAGAGACTTGGTGTACTGAAATTACAATGCACAAAATTGGCCAAGTAGTCTACTTTTGTCTTACCGGCAATTAGATATAAAAAATACGGTAGATTTAAAGGGGGTCTTCTGCTCTATATTAAAACTCAGTTGAACTTAGGGCTCCTAAAAGTTCCTACTAAATCAGATGGTATTCTTGCTCTTTCAATTAATAAAGGGACTGCGAAGATTATCTTATGTAATATTTACTTCCCCCCAAGAAGTAAAGCATGTGAAGCAGGAGATCCCTATATTCAAGATCTGAAATTAATCTTAGATGAAATTGCCAAAGGTAATACAACTTGCCTTGTAGTTATCATGTGAGATGTTAATTCTAGAATATCTTCCCAACTGTCTGAAGACACCTATACAGATTTGACTCCTTCTCTACCCTTTATTAATCTGTATAACCTGTGTAAAAGGAGAACTCAGGACCTAAAAACCAAAATAAGAGGCAGGGAACTCCTGGATGGTCTCTCCAGAAGAAAATTTTGCCTCTTAAATGGTAAAGCATGGGGTGATTTATCAGGGGCACTAATATTTAAAGGCACTATCAGCGCCTCCATGGCTGACCTAGTCTGGACCAACTTGGAAGCTACTAAATTGGTCTGAAAGTTATAGGTTATGGACAGGTTGGAATGTGCCCATTTCCCCATTGTACTTTGTATGAAGAGCCTGTTTAGATCTCCCAGGCATAACAAGGTACATTTGGAAAAATTTTTGGAGATTATTAACAAAAAGAGAATTAGATGGGGGACAATATATCATGTGAATTTTGATGAGATCTTAAGTTCAGGAAAACTCTTTAACATTTATAATTATTTTTTCAATAAAAACAAGACATTTAGTATACAGGGGATTAGAAAGAAGTACATAGAATATTAAGACCCCAGTGTAAGTCTAAAACAATATCCTGTATCAAGCTCTTGTATATAAAATCTTGGTTTAACACAGAATGCAGGTGGGCCAAGAATATATTTGGAAAAATGTGAAGACAACACATGAATAAAAATCTAAAACTGCAATAGATTATAATTTTCTGTAAAAAGGAAAAAAGAGAAAAATATAGGAACACTTTAGAAAAATAAATATACCCAGGGCCTTTTTGGAAAAACTAAGGCAGTTTTGGACAGGGATGGCAGGCGGTTTTGGAAAATAGTTGCTCAAGGATACAATAAATACTCCAACAAGATAGAAGTATATATTACACCAGAAACATGGATTTCATATTTCTCAGACCTATATTAGTCACAAGAAGAAATGGATATGATCGATGGTCATAATCAAATGGGGGAGAGATGATTTCCCCAAGGCCCATTTTAATTACAAAAGATGAAATCTTCCTGGCATTGAACTCGCTTAAGACAAATAGAGCTCCAGGCCCAGATGGCATCCTGGGTGATGTATATAAAGCCTTCCCTAGTTGGTGGATTCATTTTTTCTTTCTATCATTTAATGGGCTGGAACAGGGATCACAATGTACCTCTAGCTGGGCAGGCGGTGTTATATTCCCAATTTTTAAAAAAGAAGATCCCAATAACCCAAAGATATATAGGCCTATCAGCCTTATAGATGTGTCCCAGAAAGTTTTCTCCAAGATAATCTTGGGCAGATTGCTTGATTGGGCAGAGGAGAGAATTCAGTGCTGAACAAGGCACAGAACAGTTTCTGGAAGAACCTCTACAGTACAACATTGTTACGTGTTGCAACATCTGGTCTAGAAATATACTAAAGTAAGGAAATCAAGACTATACTGCTGTTTTGTGGATTTTTCCACTGCCTTTGACAGCATCAGCAGGAAGATTCTTTGGGATACGCTTAGGGAAATGAAGTTGGAGAGCTCACTGCTAGACATTATCATCAGACTTCATGAAGATACCTGGCAAGAGTTCAATACAATCAATACGGGCATCTGACCAAAAGGTTCTGTTCAAATGTGGGGGTCAGGCAGGGGTGTATCCCAATGCCCACTCTGTTTAACATCTACATTAGTACAATTCTGGACCAAATTACTAATCCAGAATTTCATGCCCCAAAAATTAATGAAAACAGGATTGATAGTCTGGCCAACGCAGATGGCTTAGTGTTGCTCTCAACTTCAGCCCTCAGTCTCAAAAGGAAATTGGCTCTCTTTGAATCCTTATGCAGATGAAAGAAACTGAAAGTTAATCTTAGTAAGACTAACATTGCAGTGTTTGGAAACATAAGTAAGAATCAGGCAAGTTTTAAGATCAATGGCAATTGTATTGATATATCGAATAGTTATGATTATTTAGGGGTTTGATTTGCCCACAGCTTATCTTGGACCAAACAACTGGAGTTCATTCAAAATAAAATGACTTCCTCAGTAAATGCTTTAAAAATCTTTAATAGTGACATGGGGAAATCATCAGTTAACTGTATATTGAGAGTTGTAAATGCTAAAATAAGAATGCGCATGCTTTATGCCTCTGAGGTATGGGGATACAGTAAGGTTAGAGCATTGGAAATAATTCTAAACAAATTATGTAGATATATTCTAATGCTACAACAGGTGACTCCAATTGCATTCTTGAACTGGAGTTAGGGCAACATTCTTTGCCCTCTCTCATTCAAGAAAGACAAATCCTGTTTTTGTTTAAACTTGTTCTTCTACATGAATATAGGAATCCCAGAATGTGCCTGGAGGTGGGCATTCAATTAGCAAGTATGGGATATGTTCACCCTTTCATCCAGCTTATTAAGAAAACAATATTGCCTGCTGGTGTGGGACATCTTTTGTATAAGATATATACTAGTCCTTTTGAGAAAATTAGGGTGGACATTAAGTTGCAGTTCGGTGACATGGATAATAACTGACTATTTGTTCAACTCTCTTTGCTTAAACTTCATGACTACTATAAAATATTTTTTTTTAATTTTTTTTTTTATTTTAGTTGTTTAACTAGGTATAGCACACCTGGATATTTAAATCCTCATAGGGCTTTGAGATCTACCTCCCTCTCTTAACCTGCCCTAAGCTTAGGAGAATCTACACAAGATTTAGAAATAAAAACTATAATGCCCAATTAATTCATTTTAGACAAAATAGAAAGGGTGTTTCTTCCCCCTTCTGCAAATGTGGGCATGGGACTACAGACGATCTGAAACATGTGGTGCTTTTATGTCCCCTATACGAGGCCAATAGAAAGAAATGGTTGGGTATATTGCTTGGGGATCTCAGTCTCCCCGATGACCTTTAGGAATTCCTGTTTAAAGCCAAATATAAGAATATTGTGGAGGCTACTGCAAACTTTTTATTGTCAACCCATCTATAAATTGAAGTTATTTTCTTATTGCACTTTAGTCCACAAAATTATACAATCTGTAGATGCTGAACTCCAGCATATTACAAATGAATTACTCCTACTACTAATGTATAATTGCATTTTTGAGCTATAAACTTGTATTTATGGTTATTTTTGTATGAATTACTTTTTAGTATATTTTTTATTAGTATACATTTTGGATGTGATTATAGTATATTGTAACAGCTGTGTGCTGACCAATAAATCTGCACTTGACTTGATTGAGGAAGTTAATAATTGTTGCTACCTAGGAGTAGTATTTGATCAAAACGTATATTGAGAAAGTCTCTGAAAGAGCAGCAAAAATGATGAATGGCATTAAACATTTTGCTAATACAATGGCTGGGAATTCCTTCACTGCTCAACACAAGTGCCTAAGAGCCAATGTAGAAACACAAATGATGTATGGGGCAGAAGTATAGAGTTTAATATATAAAAATAATTTAAAAGAACTTGAGATAGTTCAAAATAAATTTTTCAAAAATCTGTTAGGCCTACCAAGTTTTCCCTCAGCAGCAGGGGTTAGAATGGAAACCGGAGCCTTATAAGTATTTGCCAGAACAGTTAAAAAAAGCTTTGTTATTCTGGAGAAAAATGGTAACCTCCATAGAAGGAAGGGTAATGCATAATTGTTGGCTGGACATAAAAAAACGACAACGTGGGAAGGATCTAATGTGGTTTGGAATTTTGAATGATGAACTGAATAAAAATGGCCTGGAGTATAATTACATTTTTAGGGATTTAATAAACCGACCTAGATGTGTGGATGAAGCAGTACAAAGAATAGAGGATAGTGCAAAGAACATGGACCAAGTTAAAATAAAGAGTCCTTGGAAAATTGTCCTTTGAAATTCATAAAAACTGAATTTAAAGTAGAAAAGTACTTGTTAAAATGTGAACATGTAAGACAGAGGAAAGCATTAGTGAGATTAAGATTCGGCCTATTTACACATGGGTACAATAAAATGCAGGGAAACTGTGTAACTATTTGCTCAGGTTGTGAGGATGCAATTTTGTCTGGTGCACATTTAATTTCTGACTGCAAAGCTTTTGTGCCAGAAAGATAATTGTTTATTAATTAGCACTTTAGGAACTTGGAATAACTGAATAAGCTGACGAAATTAATAGCAGTCTTAAATTGTAAATGCACAAAGCAAATTTTTGCAATTGCAAGTTTTGCACAGGAAATTGCTATGAAATTATTATGGAGTGTATAAATTGGTTTCTGATTTATCTGATGTATCAGTTGAAATGAAATGGTTTTATGTAAAATTATTGTTTGTTTATTTGATGTAAGCCTGTGTATATAATAATGTTTTTATATACATACTTTTAATAAACTGAACTGAACCTCTAAAAAAACGCTCCCACTCTGTTCATGCTCTTCTGTTGCCCAAACCTTCAACATCACTCTCCTGCAAACTGCTAAACCTCTGTCAAAACAGGAGAAGAAACAACTCAATTTTTGTCTAAAATACTTTTTTTCTGTGTAACAGCAGTCCACGCTGCATGTTTTGTTTCCCACATGTATTTTGCTGCCCACCACATACTTCTGCACTATCTCTGTCTGTGCCACTTCAGACCTATATTACCCACCACAACCACAAGCACAACACCAGTACCTTTTTCCAAATGGCCACAAATTACCCTGGCTTAGCTGCCTGCACATGATGCTCCCTGCTGGGTCCGTGTGTGGTCTCATCACACAGCCCATCTGTCGTCTTGCTATGCAGGATATCACTGGTTTCATGGCAGAAACAGAAAATCTGTCCAATGGCACAATTCATAAAAACATAAATAAAACACACCCAGAACCCGAAAAATAAACAATCCCGAACTGAAAGTCCACAGAACGTTCTTTTTTTTGGTATCTGTAAGCTCTGTAAGTTACTTTCTTTTCTCTTTCAGCCACCTGCTCCACTCACAGGATCTCAAAGTGCTCCTTCTCACTGAACTACCTGCCTCTCTTCCACTCCAATCCCTCTCACATGAAATGTGGCAGTGTGACACTTTAAAAACAAAATCAGAAAGACAAATAATGTATTTATTTATTTATTTAGTTTTTTTTAACCAGGTAGGTGCACTAGCCATAAAATGACTATTTTCAGGCACGACCCGGGAGAGTACAACAAAAGGAGAACAGTTGAATGACAGCAACATGGGTACAATAGTACAAATAGAGGAACAGTACAGCAGTGCTACAAAAATACAGTGGGTAGAAACAACAAAATACAATGGCAAGCATTATACAGATAATGGCAGTAAAACATATAATAAGTGCAGAAACCATGGACCCGACCTGTGGAGTGAAAGGGTTAATAAGATAGTAAGGTTATATAGAGAGAAATGTGAGGAAAGTTCAAATATAACAAGAAAGACTGACAGAAGGAAGGTCGGGGTGGTAATTGGCAAGACAACAGTGGATGGTCAGCAACAAGGTTCAAGAAGGAAGAGAACTAGTAGTCAAGAAGTTATTTACAAAGAGAAGGAAAAATATGGGGAGCAGAAGAGGAGACAGTCTTGGAGCTGGATTAGAGCAGGGGTGACATTACTGGTAAGTCTCAGGAGCTTCAGGTTGGGTCAAAGCATGTACAAGCATCAGCTAAGGATAGATAATGACATTCACTTTTAAATCCAAAGTGAGACAAAGACAGCCAGAGGTTGAGTGGAAGAGCATTCCATAGCCTGGGAGCAGAGAATTGGAAGGCCCCTGTGCCTTTAGTCGTCCAACATCTTGGAACATAGAGCAAGGATTTGTCAGCTGATCGCAGGCCATGGGAGGATGGTTGAGCGATCAACAACGCCGCCAGCTGGGACGGGTTTTTTTCCCAGATGATCGAGTCCATTAGTGATCCAAGGTAGTATTGTCTACTGGCAGAGGGTGAGAGTCAATTCAGATCCCTATAAAGAAGGCAGTGATGTTTGAGTCGAGGTGACGAAGAGGCAAATCAGCGTATATTGTTATAAGTTACGTCCCATTTTAGTAGGGAGGTTTTATGGGCAAAGGTAAGAATAGAGGCACCATAGGTAAGGGTTGGGAGCAGAATACCTTGGGCAATTGCTAATTTGGCCGAGGGTGTAAGCATGTAGCTCATTTGTGTAAGCTACTCCTAGTTTCAAGTTTACAGCTTTGCATGAGGACTGAATGTGAAGATTAAAATCCAGGGACTGGTCCAGGAGGATCCCAAGGTACTTGAAGGAAGTAACATTTTCAAGTGGAAATCCTCCTGGGTGAAGAACCTCCAGCAACTAGAACAGGTCTTAATCTTCAGTGCAGAACCTAGGAGCATGGCTTTCATTTTCTTTTCATTTAGTACAAGCTTACGGTCTAGTAGCCAGTCTAAGACCTTACTGAAGTCTGAAGTATGTGATGTGTTTATGCAGGCAATACTAGAAGAACTAGTGTAGATGATCAGGTCATCAGCGTAGAGAATAGCTGAGCAGGATTCCAGGACCTCAGCTGCATTGTTGATAAAAATTGAGAACAGAAGGGGTCCAAGGATAGAGCCCTGGGGGACCCCAAGGTTGATAGTAGATGTGTTGGACAGGGAGGAGTTAAATTTGACAGCTTGTGACCTGTTTGACAGGTAGCTACAGAACCAGTCCACAACAGGGGTAGAGAAATGGAATTTATGGAGAGTGGAGAGAAGAAGGAGATGGTCAACAAGGTCGAAAGCCTTAGTGAGGTCAATGAAGATGGCACCTGTGAGTTTTCCAGAGTCCATGTTGGACAAAATATCAGTAGTTAGTTGAAGAAGAGCTTTTTCTGAAACCATGCTGAGTGTCTGAGAGGAGATTGTAGCATGTAAGGTAGTCAATGGTCTGTGATGCAACTATTTTCTCTAGGATCTTGTTAAGGACAGAGAGAATTGCTATAGGTCTGTAATTGGCCATGTCCTTTGGGTCACCTTTTTTAAAGACAGGCGTTACTTTTGCAGATTTCCATAGGTCTGGCACATTGCTATGGATAAGGGATAAAGTGTAGATTCTGGCAATCGGAGAGGCAATGATGGAGCAGCCAGCTTAAGAAGATGAGGTTCCAGTGAGTCAGAACCAGAGCTGGTATTGGCAGATATGGATCTCAGTAATTTCAGAACTTCCGCTCTTGATATAGCCTTGAAATAGAATGGTGGCGCTGGAGGAGCATCATACGATAGGGCAGTATGGTTGTCTGATGGTAGTGTGGTAGGTAGATTGGAGTGCGATCCACTAGGTTGTAAAGCCAAGGTATAATATGAAAGATCAGAGAAAAGATTGTCAAAACTATTTGAGGTGGTCCTAGAGTCATTTCAATGTGCCCCATTTATGATCATTTCATCAGGAGTGACCGACTGCAAGGTACCGAGAAATGTTTTGACATGGGCCCAAACTTTCCTCGGGTCACAGACTGAGCTTTGTAGAAGGTCCTTGCAGTATTTGCTTTTAGCAACTCTAACTTGTCTCTTACATCTGTTCCTTAGTTCACGATAGACAATGAGATCTGACTGTAGGCCAGTTTGTTTGTAGCGAATCCAAAGCTTGTCCCTCTGGCACAGATTAGCAAGGAGGTCTTTATGCAGCCACCTTGTCTGTTTTCCTCTGACCCTCCTAGTAGTCTTGGGGCATGTTTATATTGAATGGTAAGAAATTCATTTATGAATATCTGTAGAGCAACCTCACATCCTTTGTTTGATAGATACCTGCCCAGTCGATATTGGAGACATCATAGAGAAATGCATCCTAGTCAATATGAGCTAGATTTGTAAACGTGATTAGTCTTGATGGAGGAGATGGAGCGCAACCATAGATAGGATACAAAAAGTGGGTGAGTGGTCTGTTAGTGCATCTGCAAGGATTCCTGCTTTGACACGTGTTCCATATGGTTAACCATCACCCAGTCTAGAGTGTACCCGCTTGATGGGATGACGTGGCTCTAGTTGCTTCAGAGATCAACTGGTGAAAATTATAACTAAGCATGAGTGATTGCAAGGATATTTGAGCTGACCTAACCAATTGAGGTTAAGATCACCTAGGATGACAGCCTCATTATGATTTACAGTCTGGGAGGTGATGTCAAGGATTCTTGAAGACCTACTATTCCCCAGCAGGTGGATTATAAGCACAGATAATATGAAGCTTCTTTTCCTCAATACAATAGTTGCCTGTGTTGACCCAGACACCGCGGGAGAGGCAGATGCTGGGACAATAGAGATGTTGAGGTGGTTTTTGAAGAATAGGGCAACCCACCTCCAAGCTTGGATGAGGATCTATCCCACCGAACAGAGAGTAGTTAGCAGGGCATACTTCATCAGGTATTCCGGTTTTTGCAAGTTTCTGTGAGACAAGTACACCAGGATTGTAGAGTTTCACCCAGGCCTCGAGTTCCGCATGGTGACAGGTAAGACTTGATATTGATATGGGCAATTAATAATCCTTTCTTGGACATGCCAGATAACTCATTTGGGGAAAAGAAACAGGTAGGTGGACCTGGATTTAGTTTGACGCCCCAGATAGCAGAATAATGATCATGGCTAGGAACCAAAGCCTTGCACAGTGGCAGACTAGGGTGAAAGCACATCTCCATGGCAGCTTCCTCCTGGCATATAAAGGGTAATAGATGCTGCCTCTAACAAGGAGGATAGGTTTAGGTTGTAGATCAGGCTTTGTCTCTGCAATCAAGTTAGAGAAAATATAGTTGCGGTAAGCCTCTGAGGAGTCTTTTGCCATTTGGTTACATGGGAGAGCCCATGTGGCAGTATCCAGGCTGAGTAAAAGGACAAATGACAAGAGTGCCCACAGCAGACTATACTTCGCCATAGTGTTACTATTTCACTTGGGTAGGAAGGCTAGTGGTATACTGAGACAGAGGATTAGCTCTTAGGGATAAAGAGATAGTGTGTGTAAAATTAAGACAGCAAAGGTGACCGTGTTCCACTGTTTTAACCCTTGGCTGAAATTAGAGATAGAGCAAAAACAACAAAGTGTTTCCTGCTATCGTAGCAATTATTTAGAAGAAGTGGATCAGAAAAGCAGAAAGTAAAGCCCCACAAAGGTTAATTGGGAAAGCAGACCAGCCGGAGGCTCTACTTGTGGTAAAGATTACAGTGAGGAAATGAAGACCTATTCAAGATATGTTAGACGGCACCCCTAGTGGCGGAATTTTATAAGGAACCAATGGGATACTAGACAGATAGCAGTAGTGTTCGGCAAGAGTCAATGCAAAGCAGAGGGCGCCAAAGCCCAGAGACTGATAATCTGACAGAGAAAAGGCAGCGCCAAACAGTGGCTGAGCAGAGAGCAGCAGTCCAATTAGAGGAGGGTGGTAGCAGGTGGCCGCCTATCAAACCCGCACAGTGCTAGCCCAGACACTTAACCGGATTTGAAGGTGTCCTGTTCATCAGGATGATAGAGGTACGGGCAGCTGGCAAGGATTAGCCACGCCGCTCACTGGGAGCACGATCAGGCACAGTGGATCTATTTTAAGATATAAAATGTAGGTTAAGATAAGAAGATATTAGCTAGGCAGGGTACCAAGGCAACTTGAAAAAATACTCGGTAGCAAGAGAGGAAGCTAAGGTATGGAAACTGCACAGTGCTATAGCAGAGCAGTAAACTAAACAATGCTGATAGGCAAGCAGATGATGAAAATAGGAAGATGTCTTTAAAGGCAAGACAGAACAAGTGTTAGGTCTAATAGCTGCACTCTGTATCTTTAAGAGGAGTTGCAATATTAGAGAGAGGGGAGGATGAACATTGCTAGGGGTGGTGCCGAGGGGGAGGGGAGAGTATTTAATAAAGGCTGGAGGTGGGGATGGGAGGGTGGGTGTGAAAATTGAAGCAGCAAGGAGACAGAAGGACAGAAAGTGAAAGAGAAATTGAATTATTTGCTGGGCAAAGCTTACAACTGTGACCCAAATGGAATCTGGTCTAAACAGAAAAAACTGATACACTTTAAACTTACTTTCTGATCCAGGGTAGCTTACCATTGGACCTTAAAACAAAGAGATCTGTAATATTTACAATCTACAAACCTGCAGCCTAAATGAACTTGCACTTCAAACTACCCTTAGAGTGCAAAATTGCTGTAAACAGGCTTAGGTTCGCTTTGTTAGGATTTACAAGACAATTTGGGAGACTTAACAAGTACCACAATCAGAATATAACATTAGCTTAAGGTCCAGAGAGGAAACAGCAGTAGCAAAGAATTAAAGAGCTGCAGCAGCCCGTCAGCAGGCAGAGTCGATGGTTCGGACAGTCCAGTTTCTGCAGCGCACCTTTGGTCTGGTGATCAGCGTGCAGTGCAGTGAGAGGCAGCGGCGGACAGAAGAGGTCGCCCGGCTGTGAAATGTGGGCAGCACCTATGTCAAGGTGAAGCTTGGTCTGGTGATCAGCGGGCAGTGCAGTGAAAGGCAGCCGGCGGACAGAAGGGGTCCGCCCGGCTGCTTGAAGTAGCAGACGCACCCTTGTCAAGGGTGAAGCTAAGGGGAAGCTAAATTAATAAGGTTAACGAAAAGAAACTTGTAGTATCTCCTGGCCCTGACCAACCAGCTTGCTCAGTAAATGAAGCTGCCATTTTTTGTTTAAATTTTCTGAGCAGGTTTCCCCTCAACCAAGCAGCTCAAACACTGGCCCATCAACACCAGCTTCATGATAATGGGCAGGGATGGAAGAGCACTACTTCACACTGGAAACCCACAAACAATTAGAATTGTTAAAAAAGTGAACCCTGTTAAACACACACACACAAACAAGCACACACACAGACACACACACACACACACACACACACACATATGACCACTGTAAATTGCATATGTGAAATACACAACAGAGACCTTAAGGAATAAACAATTTATTCCTACTTGTGTTGTTTGAACTCAGACACAACACTCATAGCTTAAGCCACTTGTGGACTTACTCAAGGTCAGAAAGCACCAGTGAAATAAACTGCTTATTCTGCAGTCCCTTGCTCAGTAGTACTGGCATAGTAGCACCAGCATATAGTTGACTAAGAGTTTTTATGTTAAACCCCTAAATTTGCATTGTTGTAGTTCTGGTGGCGTTCAATGAAATTGCCCCAAACTTAAAATGTGTTGTCTAGGAGGCAAGGTCTCAAAATCTGGAAAACTTTGTCACAGCAGTATGTGTGATTTCTGAAATCCGCATGTTGTTTTTGTATTACTGTCTACATTCTTTTCATATGCTTAACACCCTTTTTTTGCTATAAGCTATAGCTTAGTTGGAACAGATTTTTTTCAAAACATTTAGGGTAGAAGTGGCCTGTGCCAAAGTACAGTACTGCTATTTAAAGGTTTCATGAAAAAATATTAAATGGGTCCAGAGTTATAAGGATTAAAACATTTTTTTGTTTGTCAGCATGATCAATAAGATTTTTGGATAACCCTCTCATACAACCTGAAAAAATTCCCTTTTGCAAGAACTTTTGGCTTTCTCACCACTTGTTTCTCAAGGCTTGAAAAAATATTTTTCAGGCTGTGACAGCCTCCATCTTGTTTTTTCCCACAAACAAAAAACATGGAAAATACAAAAACAAAACAAAACATATGAATAAACAAAACTGTTTATCTAGGTTTTGTTTAAAAAACAAATACTGGCAGAAATATTTTTTCTGGGCACCCCAAAATCCAGGTTGCCAAGCTTCATGAGAGGAACCATTCACTGTCATTCTCTGCATGAGAACAGTGTGACTTTGTTAATATCTGCAGCCACAGATGATGATAAGCTGCCAGTTCTGTGTGCCAGAAGTGAACCAGTGATGTCACTGCCTGTCTCTTAATCAATCAATCAGTCTGTTTGTTTGTGTCAGTCTGTCTGTCTGTCTGTCTATCTGTTCATTTTTTTGCAGTTAATGTTTTTACTAAAGGATTTCAAAAAAGAGAAATACATAAAGTACAAGCAGACTATTTCTCCAAATGTAACAAAAATGGCCAGTAACTAGAATAGTTGATGACTATTGTCAGATATCTGTAAACTAAACTTATGTCGATAGAAACTGAGTGTCCCAGAAAAAAGCGTGGAAATACATATAGCAATAGAGGATAAAAGTCTGTGTAAGCACCAGATTGCAGCACAATTCATCGAGGTGATTCATCATTTGAACTGATAACTCAGTGTATACTCAGATTCCAAGTCAATTCATTACAGATGATACAGTGTGGTCAAAATACATGCAGGAAAAAACTGCAAGAAAGAACACAGCACTCAGTAAAAACAGACAGCACAAACTATTTTGCCTAACTATGGAGCAAAAACTCAGATGGGGGGCTGGAAGACTTCCACTTAGCCGCCCGAATCTCTCTCCATCCCAACAACAAACATGTAATTCACACAATGTTATGTGTGGGGCTTTGCCCTCACACCCCCCCCAGGCAGGGGCTTCACCCCCTCATCACCAATGAAATAAATATGCATCCTCTGAGATGCACCACAGGTAAAAAACAAATATCATAAGGTGGAAGACTCAAACAGGATCCAGTGGCTGTCACACAGACTCATGGTCTGTCTCTTTAGCCACCATGCTATGGAACCAGCTGACTCACTCCCCTGCACAACCTGCTTCTTAAAGTGCTGGGTCTGAGGGAAAAGAACTGCCTCTATAGCACTCTAATGGTCACGCTATAATTCCCCAATGCTCTTCTCACTCATGATATTTTTATGGTGCAGTTTTTAAAGCACTGTAACTGACATGTGCACTTGACATGCTACTGTATACTCCACATCTGCAGATGCAAACAATTATTTTTGTCCATATTGTTAAAGATTTAAGGTCTGAGCCAGCCTGGTGGCATGGAGGGCTGATGTGCTAGACACCTTATCTCACTCTACACTGGCTACCCATGTTCAGGAATGAGTATGGATCACCAGGGGTCAGCAGGGGAGGAGAAGGATTGAGCATTCAAGGGAATGCTCTCCTTCTCCAGGGTGGGGGTACCAGTGGTAGGCATTCGACTGACACCTAGCGGAGGCTGGGGGAAAGCACACCGATGCTGCAGATGGGGGTGGAGTTGGGGCAGACTCCTGGAGAAGTGTGCATGGCTGCATGTGTACTTCCTCCACCAGCTTCATTGCACACCTCATCTCCACAGGGGTGAAAATAATGGAGGAAGAAAATGAGTTGATGTGGCACATGATGGATGCACCTTCCAGGTCCCACTCCCTGCTAGCCTTGACACTGGCCTCACTGGATCCAGTCTCCAGCAGGGGTTGGGGAACCCCGCTAGCCCTGCCAGGGGAGTAAGCCCTGAGGGTATGGATCAGTGCTGGCTGGTGGATGCTGGGGGACGGGGCTGGGGCTCTCTCCTAAGGTTGGGGCCGCATCAATAGGAGCATAAAATATTAAGAAAAAATAAAGTTTAAGGTCTGAAGATGGTGTCTGGCTAATACAAAACCTATGCTGAGTAGTTTAGCTTGTGACAGAGGGAATCACCCTCAATGACAGCTATAGAAGAATGAGATCAACTCAAACAAATAACTACTTACAGGAAAAACAAACAATAACAATCCAAAAAGAGGAAAAGAAAAGAAAGACAACATTCCTTGTTTACTTTTTGTTTGTTTTTTTCAATTCCGTTTCTTCTCCCATTCATGACTGAGGAGCTGTTCCACGATCAGTCCTGATGCACTGGATTTCTAAACTGACCATCCTGCCAACCTTTGCCATGATCCCTGGAGAGCAAGAAGGACCATGGCTTACACCCCACAGTGGGGTCCTCTCCTTGGGGGTACAGGGGAAGGGAGACTGTATCAACCTGAAACCCTTCCCCAACAATGGGTTTTGTTTGGCAGTGGCAGGAAGATCCCATCATAGGTGTCATCCTGTCATGGCAGAGGTATATATAGTGATTGTGTGAGTAGTATCCCTCCCATGAGATGCAGATATGCAATGGCATCAACACAGCCAGTGCCAACATCCATCACATCCCATCATATCAGCAGTGCACCTGAGTAGTTGCTGGTCTCCACTGAAGGCTGCTGCAGAGTGATGCACTCTTAGGATCCCACCCCAGGAGAAGACAGCAGTCTTTCAGATGCTCAATCTTCTCCTTCCTCTGCTGACCCCCCAGTGGCCTGCCCTCATTCCCAAACCCCTGTCACCAGCATTGTGTGAGGTGTGGCATCCAGTGCCTCAACACTCTGCATCACTCAGCTGGCTCAACATTCCTTGTTAAAAGGGATAATCATGGCACACTGAAAGCAAGGGTCTGGCATAGCCCACATCTGAAATTTATTAGGACATCTTATTTGTGGTGGAAGTGTCCATATTGCATGCATTATGGGAAGTCAGGACTTCAGCCAATACTCATTTTAGGATAACATGGGCCACGTGCACTTGCAGTTGTCTTAATTCCAAAGTGAGAAAGGAAGGAACCCCAAGCTTGATAATACTTAACAAGTGAATTACTTGTAAAATGAGGTAATCACTCAAATTTGGATAATTGAATCAGTTTGGAAATAAAGTCATGCATTGTTGGAAGCTCTGTGGTGTGCCAATGAGCCAACAGTAGGTGCTTTGCTTCCACAGCAGCCATTAAGATCCATTGTATCTCCCTCTGCTGAAGATGGCGGACCTCACATGGTGAACCAGCAGTTCACTTTTTAATTCTGTCCACCTCCAGGTCAGATATCCCTTCCTTGTGTTTTCCCTGTTTATATGTACTTTAGTAGAAATGCATACCAGGGTGCTCACCACTGGTGCAACATGCACAGCCCCCCTTCCCTCAAGACCACCCAATGCCTCCCCAATTCTTAGGTGGCAACACTGGGATGCAAATCCTTGATGCTGACATAGAGTTGAACCAACACTGTGCTACTCAAATCCCCAGTGTTGGATCCAATACTGCCAAAATGTTCTGACTTAAAGTTACAAAAAATTGAAACAGTCCCTTGATGTCTTTATTATTATTTTTTATTAAATTAACATTAAAGAAGAAAATGGTACCTTGCCAGTCTGACACACACAAACCCTCACCCCAACCCCCACTCAACACCCACCACATCACAGCCCCCACACACCCTCACACACCTGAACATGTCCTATCAATCCACTCTCCTATTAAAGACATGTCTTGCTTCTGCAACTGCAATATGAGAAAATAAAGTTAGTCTGGTTTAATGTATTTCGAAGGAGTTTGAACTTTTACTCAAAATGTTTTCGTGTTTTAATATTTTTATACCAAATTTTCGTCATACACTTTTTGGAACCCCACCTCCTGAACAAGGGTGGTGAAATATTTCAAATACAACCCAGATGTTGATTTTGTAGTTGGGCAAGAAATCACTCTTTCAGTAGGATTTAAAAACTCTTATCTATTGGGTTCATGAGGTGGGCTCATAACAAGGATACATTGAAAACATGGCGTGAAATATGATGAGTGAACACAGAAATATTTTATATTACTATATTAATATTACATTAGTATATTATTATAATGTATATTATTATAATTTTCCAGGCTTGGTTGGCCTGTATTTTAGGGTTGTGTAAGTACTTCTATGTTAAACCCAAATTTTTGCACCTTGAAAACTTTGCCCCGTTCAAGCTATTTACATGAAATTTGTAAAGCACAACCTCTGAGCCAGTAACTCTTGAGCCCGACATTTTCATCTAGATTGGAGCAGGATATGCAAAGTTACATAGGTGAAAAAAGCACAAAAGTCTCCATTTTTGAAAATGTTAAGACTTTTTGGCCACCCAATAACTAAAAAAAATAGGAGGCTTCAAAACCTGAAACTTTCAGGTTTGATAGAGGTTGATCCAAGGTGTGGACTTTTGTGTTTTTTAGGTCCCACAGTTAAGTAGTTTCTGAAATATTCAGTAAAAATGTTCGGTTTCTGAGCTTGCTCAGTTCAAAAAAATCAACATTCTAATTATAACTGAATTTTTGCAAAAGCAGCAGTTTGCACTATACGGCACAGTTGTCTTTAATAAATGACAGCTATGTCATATAGTGCAACCCCTGCTGCTGTCTCCACTCATAGGTCAGGGGCAGGGCTCTCATTGCAGCCCTACCATCCTGACTATGTCAACTGTATCTGCACAGCAGGGGCACCAATCCCCAGTGGCAGTGTGTGTATTTAATTGTTTATTAATTAATTTTCCATGTAATGCCCACTGCCCCTCGCAGTCTGTTGTTCCTTGTAATTCACCCCCTCTTCTCCAGCAGAGTGGGACACTGGGGAGCCCATTCCCAGTGTCCTAAAATAGAATAATATTATCTGTATACCAGCAAAAAAGAAAACTGTCCCCCAACGCCTTTGCTTTATATTTATTTAAACCTGAAATAAAGAAAACAATCCCTCACTATTGCTTCCATTCACCTCCCTCATCTTGACCCTCCCACTGAGCGCAGACCACCCTATACCCCACTTACCCCATACTTACCTCAAGAGGTGGTATGCTGACATCTTCACTCTACCGAGACACATCTGCACTCTCAAAGTCCATCTGCAAACAGAGGAATAAAGCTTATTGCTGTATAATGTATTTGGTTAGGAGCTGGTTGCACTATATGACACAGCTGTCATTTAACAAAAGGCAGCAGTGTCATAATGTGCAACCCTTAGTGCCGCATAATGCATTTGGAGTCAACAGCTAGTTGTACTATGCAACACAGCTGTGTTGAACAGTGCAACCCTTAGTGATGCATAATGTATTTGCTGTTAACTGCTGGTTACACTATATGACACAGCTGTCATTTATAAAATGACAGCTGTGTCATATAGTGCAACCCCTGCTGTATTGTGAATTCTTTGTCAGGGACTAGGCTGCTGCCATTGTTGCCTCGCCATCCTGACTATATCTGCATGCTGATGGCCCCAATCCCTGGTGGCAGTGCATTTAGTCATGTATTTACTTATTGTTCAATCTGTATTGTTTATTTAATGTACAGTATCCCTTTTTTATATGACCTGACACCAGGGTGCCTAACCCTGGTGTTGGATGCCCCCTGACCCCAGCCTATTGTTTTAGTAAAGGTGCTGAAACTGGGGGGGTCCCCTTGTCAGCATATACAACACTATATCTGCACACAGGTTACCCCAATCCCCAGTGGCAGTGTATTCAATCATGTATTTATTTATTGCTCATTCCCTATTATTTATTTTATCTACATTATCCCTTTTTTATATGATCCAACACCTTGACATCAACCACCGATGTCGGATGCCTCTGGCCTCCCAGCCCATTTGTTTAGTAAAAGTGTCTACATCAGGGGGCCCAATCCTCATGTCAGCATGTACAATCCCCCACCCCCAACAAAGTGGACACTGCCGAGCACAACCCCAGTGTCCTGAAATAGTTTTATGGCTGGAATCCTTCCCTGTAAATAAAAAAAAGTCACACAATGTCTTTGTTTTGTTTTTCCTGAAAAAAAGAAAAGTATCCCTCATAATTGCCGCCATCCCTCTCCCCTCATCCCTCCCCTCCAACTGAGCAACCACCACCAGACACCACCCTTACCATATACTTACCACTGGAGGTCGAACGATGTGATCTTCTGTGGACCGGGACACGTCTGCACTCTTCAAAGCCGAACCACAAACTGAGGAGTAAAGGTAAGTGCTATTTAATGTATTTCAAGGGAGTTTTATTTATTTATTAGATCATTGGTCTACAAACCTTTGAGTCATAGACTCATTTACAAAGGCACCTCATCAAGAGAGCAATACATCACAGCAAACAAAACAGAACAGTACATAATGCTTAGATTAAAAAAGCAACCAGTGTTACAGGCATTCATTGGTGGTACATGCTTGGTAATAGGTAGATCACAGTAGTCATAATATAGGTACATGAGTACCACATCTGGTAGCAACCAGAGATTTTTTGTTACAATAATCATCAGATGTTGCCTGAGACCCTAGGTATATGCAACAAAAGTAGACAGGGCAGACCCAGCCTTGGGGTGAAGATAAGGGGCAGGTGGGGGATTATGTGCAGTTGCAGCACTGAATGCTTGTCCGATGGCTTCTGAGGGAGACCTTGAAAGGACCAAGCTTACTAGAGTCAGCTATGTTGGCTGGGAGGGAATTGAACCAGGAGGGGGTCCTGATAGCAAAAGGATCTCAGGGCCATAGAGGTCCTTACCCTGGGGACAATAAGGGAGGTTTTGACAGTGCTGTGGGTGGAGACTTAGGGGGAGGCATGCTACAGGGAGGTGGTGACCCCGGGGGCAAGAGCTCTAGCAGGGTCTTTTTTACAGAAGGCAGGTTTGGAAGTGATGTCTTTCTTCAAGGTTGAGCAAGTTGATGGTGGAGTACAGCAGGCACGTATGGGTGCACCTAGGGTCTCCCAGCATTAGCCTGCATGCCTTGTTTATAGATAGCTGGATTCTTGCAAGTGCAGTGTTGTTGAGAGCAGCATAGATGGGCAGCCCATAATTGATTAGCAACAGGACAGAAGAGGTGATTGCCAATCTAAAGGCCTCATGTGGTAGGCAGTCCCTATGGCGGTATAACAGTCCAATCCTGAAATTGGTGGCAGCAGAAAGGGCATTGATATGGGAATGGAAAGAGAGTGCTGAATCAAAGGTAATGCCCAGGTACTTGTAGGTAGAAACCTGTTAAATGGGATTTAATGTGCTAGGCAGTATCATGAGAGGGATACCACTGGCTTTGCTTTGGCAATGCAAGAAGAGCATAGCTTTGGCCTTTTTTAGGTTCAGGACTAGCCTTCATGATGTGAACCAATGCTCCGCTCTATCAAAAGCTAGTTGGAGGGTGGCCTGGAGTGTGTTGGGGTTGGGGTCAGCAGCAAAGAGCACAGCATCATCCGCATAGAGGAGGATCTTACTTGGGCAGGCCAAGGGAAGGGAGTTGAGGTAGAGACTGAAGAGGAGAGGGCCTAAAATGGAGCCCTGGGGAACCACAGAGCGGACAGGTCATGTGTCAGATAGGGTGCTATTGATTTTTACACACTGAGTTCTGGAAGACAGGTAGCTGATGAACCATGCAAGGAGGCCGAGGGAGAAACCAAGGCATCTGAGGGAGTCAAGCAGGAGAGGATGGCAAACTGTGTCAAAGGCCTTGGAGAGGTCAATGAACACAGCACCGGCACGACTTCCAGCATCAAGAGCAGAGTGCAGGAAGTTGGAGAATTCAAGTAGAGCAGTTGTGGTGCTGTGACCTGCATGAAAGCCATGCTGTTCAGGGCACAGGATATTATGCATGGCCAGGTATTCAGCAAGCTGGTTGGCAATTACTTTTTCAAGGGCATTAGAGAGTGGGGGAAGGATGGAGATAGGTCGACAGTTACCTGGGGTCACTCAATCACCACTCTTTAGGATGGGAGTGATGATGGCAGTTTTCCATGTGTTGAGGAACTGCCCCAGGCACAGAGAGTGGTTGATCAGCTTGGTACGTGGGACCAGGATAGCATCCAATGTCAGACGAAGTAGCCTAGTGTCCAGTAGGTCAGTGCTGGGGTTGTTACTGCTAACGGCTTTTTGCAGAAGGGTCTAGTTTCCAATGGGGAGATGGTATGGAGGTAGAAAGGAGATCTCTGGAGAGTGGGCAGGGGTGCTACTGGGAAGGAGTCAAAGAAGTTACTGGGCAGGACTGATCTCAGGTCTGAGAATGTGTGGTTTAGGCAGTCTGCAATGACAAGGGGGTCAGAGCAGACAGTGCCATTAAAGGAGAGTTGAGAGGGGAGTGGGGAGCAGGATTTCCCATTTGGCTCCTTTACATTATCCCAAAAGTTTCTAGCCAACCCCCAAGAGGATAAAAGAGCAAATTGGTAGTACTGGGCGTTGGCCTGTCGAATGGCTCCATTACACTTATTGTGCTCAGTGTTGTATGCTTGCCTATCAGCTGGTTTGCCAGATTCCATGGCAATGTGCCATAGGTTGTCTCTCATTTTAATTCTGTGAAGGATGGAGGGGGTAACCCAGGGCATGTTTTGCTTTTTGGCTCAATTTCTAGTGAAGGGGGCATAGAGGTCACAGGCAGTGTTAGAAGTGCAAGTGAAAAAATCCAATGCCTCGTCTATGGATGGTGCAAGCCTGATTGGGACCAATCCAGTTGTGAGAGGTACAGTTTAAGGTGATGCAGGCTGCTTGGGAGAAGGCTATGTTGCTGGGTGGTTTGTGGTGCAGGTTTGCTGTTGGCAGTGGACCAAGAGAATATGACCTGGGAGTGGTCACTAAGTGAGTTGGGAAGTACACTGATATTGAGCACCCTCTGGGGGTGGTTGGTAATGGTGATATCCAGGAGGGTGCTGGAGCCAGTAGAGGGATTGAATCTAGTTGGGGTTGTGACAAGCTGAGACATGCCAAGGGCAGCAAAGATATCTCTGGTTTAGGAGGCTGTGGCAGACAGCCAGTTGATATTCAGGTCACCAACACTTATCCAGGCCATTTTGGGCAGTAGGCCAGAGAGGTAGTGAGCAAGTGCCTGAATGGCGAGGTCTTGCTTTCTGGGGGGAATATAGGCAACAGTGTGAAAAAGTGGGTCCTTACCAGGGTTGGGAGAGATTTTTAGAATGAGGGCTTGTGCCCCATTATCAAGCTTGGGTGATGGAAGTGCATGTCCATGGAGGGAGTCACACATGTAGACAGCACAACCACCTCCTTGCTTACCCACCCTATCTTCCCTGAAAAGGGTGTAACCAGGGAGGGAGACGAAAGAGTCAGGGGTGGATTTGGATAACCAGGTTCTGATGAGTGCAACAATGTCTGGCTGGTGCTGAATAACCCAGCATTGGAATGCAGCAACCTTCTTAAGGAGGCTGCAAATATTCATAGAAGCTTCATTAGGTTGGGCACGGGGCCACGGTTTGGATGAATGTTACCCGATACGAGCAACAGGAGAGTGATTAGGTGAATCAGAGTGTGGTAGTGATTGTGGCATCTCCTCATGTGACTGTACATGGGGTCTGGTGCCTGAATGCAAGGGGTGGGTAGAGTATGATGGGTGGGAAAGGCATTGAGGAGAAGAGATCAAGGTATGAGTGGGAAGTAAGAGGTAGCGGGGTGGAAGTGTGGGGGGTACCAAGGGGGAGGTGATCAAGGGTCGGGGGTCTGGTAGAGGTGTTGCAGATAAGAGGGGGTACTATGCGTAGAAGGTGATGGTCCTAAATGAGGAGGGGCTGGTGTAGGAAGTAGGAGGAGGACCATAGTCAGTGTCAATGCACTTGATCCCGGATGCATTGAGGACGATAAATTATTTGAGCACAAGAGAGGATCACCCCTTTAAGAAGTTATAGAAAGGAGAGCCCCTTTAAGGAGTTGCTGTAATTGACTAGTGTGAGGTCTCAGGGGGTGTTGATCACTGGGGAAGTGTACTTAATAAAGGAGGGAGGAGGGGGTGGGGTGTGTGTGAAAAAATTGTCTAGAGAGCAGTACAGCAAGGCATTGGCTGAGCTGTGTTTTGAAAAAAGGTGCCTTGTGTGCTTTCTTTCTCAGTGAGGATCTGCAACATCCAATCAGGAAGCAGCCACAGCCCCCAGGATCCATTCCAATTATGGGGACTGAAGCCTGACAGCTCCAAGCTAGGAGCTGATCAAACATACCTGCTTTCCTTGGTCAAGGGGTGGATGCAGAGGTTAGGCCACCAACAAGTAGCAGTGCCAGGGCCACTCAGCTGAAGTGGAGAGCCTGGTTTGGGCTTCTGTCTAAAACAGACCAGAAAAAAGGTGGTACATTAGAAAAAAGTCAAAGACAAAGGTCAAGTAAATTGGTGGGAGGGCCCTGAGCAGTTTAGTGCTCAGGGCAGGAGTAGGTGCAAATAGTGGGAGAGAAAAGTTTCCTGCAGAGAAGTCTGATCAAAGGTGCCAGGTGGGGATTTAGCAAAACAAAAGGCTGATTCAGGAGGTTGGGGGGGAGGCCCCTTGAATGAGACCAGGGAGAGATGGGAAGGAGGCGTGTGGTGTAGAGGACTCAGGGTATTCTGGAATGGGTAGAGAAGATGACCCAAAATGCCAGGCAATACTTACAGAATGTGTTGGTTCAGGGGGGTGTCAGGAGAGGGAATCGGGGTCCATTCGATAGCAAAGAAACATTGTGGGGAATAGAGAGAAAGAAATACAAAAGGGTAAAAAAGCAATAGAAAGAGGGAAGAAAAGAAGGCAGTCTGGGGATGAATGAGAGGAACTGTGATGGAAAACGTATGGCAGAACAAACAACAGGCAGTAGTCAGTTTTAGCTATTCTACAATAGTGGGCAATTAGCAGAAAAAATTCAGTAGTGCAAGCAGTAAGCTATATAGATGTCAGGCAGTCAGTTAAAATTTGCTACAACTCTGCTAGGCCATTCCTACATATACAGTGCAATAGTTTAAAGGTAAAATGTTTAGGCAGTAAAAATAGCAGGTACACAATCTACAGGAGGGACAGGGAGGGAAGAAGAGGAGGAGGAGTAGCTCTATATGTAAGGGAAGGGATCAAAGCAACAGAACTAAAGGGTAAACAGGCAGGAGGGGAGGCACTGTGGGTCACCCTGGAGACAGGAAATGGCTCCACAATCTGCACAGAGTTGTATACAGACCACCGTCTCAGGGGGAGGAAATGGACAAGGAAATGATAGAAGGCATCCTTGGGATGGCAGAGACAGGGGAGATGTTGATGATGGGAGACCTGAATATGCCAGATATTGACTGGAGCACCTTTGCTGCAGTCATATCCAAGAGCAGGTCCATTCTCGATGCCCTACATGGGGCATGCCTCAGACAGTTAATTTTGGAACCCACTCAGGAGATAGTAATTTGGACCTGGTGCTCTCAAATGGGGATGGAGATAGGATCTCTGATTTTGAAGTGGGTAACCATCTGGGAACAAGCGACCACCAAACAGTGTGGTTCACGATAAACTTAGCTGTAGAGTCAAGCCACAGAAAAGTGAAGGTACTGGACTTCAGGAGGGCTGATTTTGTCAAAATGTGAGAGTGCCTCAGAAAAGCACTAGCAAATAGGCAAGAAGGTGGGGTGGATCAACAATGGGGAAACATCAGAACCGCCATCACAGAGCCAAAAAGTCTTTGTGTGAAGCAAATAAACAAATCAAAATTAAAGAAAAAGCCACTATGGTTCTCAAAAGAAGTGGCGGGGAAGGTAAGGAAAAAAAAAAGATAGCATTCAGGAAATATAAGGAAACACAGAAGAAGCAGGACAGAGAACTGTACCAGTTAAAGCAGAAGGAAGTGGGTAAGGCAGTCAGAAAAGCAAAGGCCCAAACCAAGGAAAAGATAGCCAACTCGGTTAATAAGGGGGATAAAACATTTTGTAGGTACATTAGGGAGCAAAGAAAGACTAAGTCAGGGATACTGAGGCTGAACAAAGAGGAAGGTGGTTGGTCAGACAGCAACAGGGAAAAAGCAGGGATACTGAACAAATACTTCTGCTCAGTATTCACAATGGAAAAGCAGGGAGAAATACCTAATCTGGTCAATAGAAGCACTCGGGATAGGGGGTTGATATTAGTCCTTTCACAGAAGAAAGGGATCTGAAAGAACTCTTAAAACTGAAGGTGAATAAAGCAATGGGGCCTGATGGGATTCACCCAGAATTTTAAAAGAACTAAGGAAGAACTAGTAACACCACTGACAACCCTTTTTAATAAATCATGGGAGAATGGGGTGGTACCTGAGGACTGGAGGATGGTGGATGTGATTCCCCTTCACAAAAGTGTGAGCAAGACAGAGGCAGGAAATTACAGACCTGTCAGTTTGACCTCAGTGGTAGGGAAAATGATGGAATCACTTCTGAAGGAAAGAATTGTTGAGTACCTAGAGGCCAGTGGGGCACAGGACCCAAGGTAGCATGGATTCACAGCAGGAAGGTCATGTCAGACAAATCTAATTGATTTCTTTGACTGGGTGACGAAAGCAGTAGACCAGGGAGGGGCTGTGGACATGGCCTACCTAGACTTTAGCAAGGCATTTGACACAGTCCCACACAAAAGATTAATAAACAAATTAGCCAGCCTGGGAGTGGGTACTAGGGTAGTAGCCTTGATAAAACACTGGTTGGACAACAGGACACAGTGGGTAACAGTAAATGGAGTCCACAGTGAAGAAAGAAGGGTTACTAGTGGGGTACTGCAGGGTTCAGTACTGTGGCTGGTCCTTTTTAATGTCATTATAAGTGACATTGTAGTGGGACTGGAAGGGAAAGTATATCTCTTTGCAGATGACACAAAGATCTGCAACAGGGTTGATACACAAGGTGGGGTGGAAAGGATGAAAAGGGACTTGGCAAGGTTGGAGGAATGGTCAAATGTATGGCAGCTTAGATTCGATGCAAAGAAGTGCAAAGTAATGTACCTGGGAAACAAAAACCCAGGGGAAGAGTACACAATGAGGGGTGAGATAATGACAACAAAAATAGAAAGGGACCTGGGGGTAGTCATATCAGATGACCTAAAGGTGGGGCAGCAATGTGAGAAGGCAGTAAGGAGGGCTGGGGGATACTGGAATGCATAGGGAGAGGCATCACCAATAGAAAACAGGAAGTTGTTATCCCTCTGTACAGACAGTTGGTAAGACCATATCTGGAGTACTGTGTACAGTTCTGGAGATCCATCTCCACAAAGACATAGACAGGGTGGAGGCTGTCCAGGGGAGGGCAACCAAAATGATGCAGGGTCTGCATCAGAAGACATATGAAGAAAGACTAAAGGAACTAAAGATGTATTGCCTTGAGGACAGGAGGGAAAGGAGGGGGATATGATAGAAACTTTCAAATACTTCAGGGGAATCAGCAAAGTCCAAGAGGGTAGCATCTTTCAGAAAAAGAGATGAGCAAAAACAAGGGTGCATAATTTGAAGATAGAGGGGGGATAGCTCAGAGGTAATGTGAGGAAGTATTTCTTCACAGAGAGGGTTGTGGATACATGGAACAGCCTTCCTGAGGAGGTCGTAGAGTCAAAAACAGTGGGGGAATTCAAGAATGCATGGGACAGACATGAGGCAATTCTAGAGGGGGAGTAGGAGGAAGTTGGCTGTTGGTTAACTAGGATCTGCAGCTTATCCGTTCGGTAGGGAAATGGGCAGACTAGGTGGGCCAAGCGGTCCTTATCTGCAGTCAAATTCTATGTTTCTATGTTTCTATTCAGCAGTGCAAGACATAAGCTATATAGAACTCAGGTCTAGCTAATACAGCAGGCTAAACAGCTGAAAATTCCAAGAGGAGAGAAAAAAAAATCTTCACCATTGTTAGGTATTTTTTAACCAGATTTTCAACATAGGCTTTTTGGGACCCACCTCATGAACACTTTGATTGTCATTTTGCTACTCATGCAAGGAAAGTGATTTCACAGTCGCTGCATGTAATCACCTTTTAGGACTGAATAACAAAATTACAGTGCCGGTGTTCATAGGGGTGGGAACCCCAAAAGATCATGTTGAAAATTTGGTGAAAAAAATTCCTAAAAATGGCCACATTATGAGCTCACATTGTACAATTTCTATACAGGCTTATAACTTTGGTAATTTACAATATTTTCACTCCAGATTTTCAACATACACATTTTTTCACACCACTTCATTAACTGTACAGCTATCATTTTTCAGATCCTCTCCAAAATGTGTTTTCACATCTGTGGTGCGGAATGGCATTTCACAATAGATAGATAGATAGGTAGATAGATAGATAGATAGATAGATAGACAGACAGACAGACAGACAGACAGACAGATGTTTTGTGTATAAAGAGCCACATTCTGGGGACTCTGGGCACTACATAATGTTAAAACAGTAAAAATAACTTATAACATACAATACACATAATTATTTATTTATTTATATATTTATTTATTTATTTATTTATTTATTTTCAGATCGGAATTACAATCCTTTGAGTCAAGGACTCATTTCCAAAAGGCTCCACATCAGTTAACAGAATATACACTGAATATACAGGATATAAAAATAATAGACATTACATTACAGACACTTAATTACAGACAATGATAATGTGCAGAATAAAATTCAATCAAGAAAACATTGTCATACACAGCTGAGACTAGTCCTATACAAGGGGGTAGCTAGGCAGTTTATCATACTGCAGATACAGTATACAGATGTGTTACATAGGATGCTGCCTCACGAGAAACATTGTCACAGGAGGAGAATAACTTTGGACTCACAGTGGTGTGGGACGCTCAAGGGGGTCTAGGACCTCACCCATCAAGCACACGTGCATCTGTGGGAGGAGAAAATGTGGTTCCTAAGTGCAACCTTAAAAGGACATATTTTAGGCAAGGCAAGGCAAAGGTAAGCCAAATTTTATTTTTCTGGCACCCAATCCCAGAGGCTGTGGGCGCCGAACAAACACACAAAAGTTAAAAAATATCATCTCACAGTGTAATAAATAATCACATGTCAAAATAGGCAATGTTGTGCATATAAATAATAACCCTATTTACTTTAAAAAGTGACTGATAGTCTATGTTCTCATCCAGTATCCGAGAAAGACTGGCTAAACAGATAGTACTTAAGGCGGGCTTTGAATGCCTTCACAGAAGGGGCCTCCTTCACCAATGATGGAAGCGAATTCCATAGAATGGGGCCAGTGATACTAAAAGCTCTATCACAGGCAGTTTTCAACCTCATCCTGGGAATCGCCAGGAGGCCCCTCGAGAAGGATCACAGAGAGCAGACTGAGGCAGTGGGTGTAAGAAGGTACACCAGGTAGCAAGAGCTCAGTCCATGAAGGGCCTTAAAGGTGAGCGAGCCCACCTTGAATAACACCCTCTATTGAACCGGCAGCCAGTGTAATTCATGCAGCACCGAGGTGACGTGACAGTATTTTGACTGTCCAGTCAACAGCCTGGCAGCTGCATTCTACACCAGGTGCAGTCAATGGAGGGTGCCTCCAGAGACCTCGAGGTAGAGCGCATTACAGTAGTCAAGCCTAGATGTCACAAATGCATACACCAAGGTGGGGAGGTCCAGGGGCAGAATCAGGTGTTTGATCCTGGCAGTGTTTCTCAGATGGAAGAAACTAACCCTGACAATGAATGACACTTGATGTTCCATTGACAGACCGCTTTCTAGAACCATGCCAAGATTACTTACTTTAGAGGAGGCCATCAATGGGACAGAGCCTAGAACTAGTCCAGTATCTGTCCCAGAGGCCATCCTATCATACCTCCTGTTCGACTCCACCACCAGTACCTCTGTCTTATCAGGGTTCAGTCACAACCAGCTAGAGGACATCCAGTCATTGATCTTGGTCAGACAGTTGTTTAATACTTCCACTGCATTGGATGTCCCAGGGGCAAAGGATAAGTACAGCTGAGTATCATCAGCATAACAATGAAACCCCTATCTGTACTTCCTAATGATCTCACTGAGGGGTAGCATATACATGGAAAACAACATCGGTGGCAAGACCGAACCCTGAGGTACCCCACAAGCCAGAAGGCTAAGGGAGGAGGAGAAATTCCCCATCACCACCCTTTGCCTTCTGTTTGTCAAAAAGGACTCAAACCAGCACATAACAGTGCCGGTGAGTCCACTAAAGTTCCACAGATGGTCAAACAACACACAATGGTACACCACGTCAAAAGCTGAGAAGAGATCGAGTAGAATGGAATTGTCCCTTCCCCTCAGTCCCTCACCCTGAGGAGATCATTGTGCACCCAAACTAATGCAGTTTCTGTAGAATGTCCTGCAAGAAAACCCGACTGGAGTGGCTCATAGATATCAAAACCCACAAGGTGTTCTCTCAACTGTTGTGCAACAATCTTCTCCACAACCTTTCCCAGAAATGGCAGGTTGGAGACCGGTCAAAAATTCACCTTGATGTTGTCAAAGGGTCACCCGGTGCAGCCGGACCAATATTTTGTACCTAACAGATATCGTTTTCATAAACAGAATTGCCCCTCCCTCGTGAGTCTAATCCTTGTCTCTGTGTCTGTGTCAGTGTTGTTTGCTACTGTTTGTACATAGACTGGCCACCTATGCAATTATTATTTATTTTATTTGTCTTGTCCAATTTGTCTATTGTCCTTTAGTTCTCCCTTATTCTAGCAAGTCATTTGATATTATAAATATCTGTTAGAATACAAAATGTAACTGTAAACATATACTCAAAAGTCGTATGGCCCCTTTAAATGGCCAGAATGTTGAAAGCTACATCGAAATGTTTTCCTTGCCTAAATGAGGCTTCAAGCACTCATTTCTTCCCCTGAATAGCCTTCCTTTTGAGTCTTGAGTCTCAAGATTTAGCATTTTATTCAAACGGTTTTCTACGAGCTGCACGAACGTGCGCACTATTGTGCAGCTCGCGAATGCTACCAAAAGTCATTCCCCTTCTAAAAAGGACATGAGAAGCTGTAGCACTGTCCTTTTTAGCACTAAAGTGCTTCTTTACTGAGCTAGTGAGTTGTTGGGCTCCCTTTCGGGTGAGTGCAGCTGAGAAAGCTGTGCCTCTACACACAACATAGAGTGTTGCCTTCTTTTTTCTTTCTTAAAAGAATTCCTCTGCATTCAGTCTGCCCTCTAAGTTCACACTAAAACAACTGTTCAAGGACATGTAAAACAAAATACACAAGTAAATTAGGAAAACCAAAGAAATGCTGTAATACCTGAAACAATATGTGATGCAGGAACATATTAAGAATCCTTTTGGTATGCCCTCTCCCTAGGAACCGGCTGGCCATAATGCTGTTGCTTTTATACTAAAAGGAATACAAAGGGGAGGGACTTACTTTACAAAAACCAAATTAGTAAGTTTAAAAACAATATTAATAATTCCATAGCTCTTATATGAGTATAAGATTCTCAAAGTGAATTGTTTATATGCTTTAAAGGTTGCAAATAATTTGTTTGTACAAAAAACTACTAGTTTATTTGAATGATGGCTATTTCAACCAATGAAAGGTTGTGTTAGGCTATATATTGCCAGCATCTCCAAACAGGAGATCAGAAGCAGCAGAGGATGTTGAAGCATGTGCATCCAGAACTAGTGCCCTAGTTATTACTTCAATGAAGACTGCTATGCTTCGTTTGTGCCTTCGCTTTTGTTTTGATTTTTCATTTGATTTTGTCGAGATAGTCCGCCTGTGTTTTGCTTTATACATTTCATTTGGAGTTCTTCAATAAAGCAGCTGCTGAGATTCAACTGAAGAACATAGCCTGTGTCTGAGTCCATCTGTATCCCAAGTTTTTTCCTTCTGCAGATGTCAGGGTCCAATGATGGCTTCTTCAGAAGGGGTCTCACCAGTGCCTCCTTCAAGGCACCTGGGAAGACCCCCTCCAACAAGGAACACCGGACAATTAAAGTGAACACCTGGCCAACAGTGTCGACACATCTCATTAAAAAACGAGTCAGCACTGGGTCCAGCTCACAATATGTGTGCTTCAGTTTTGAGGCCACCTACACTGGTTTAAACTCCCCCAACCAGGCAGACTGCCTCGTCAACAATCCAGGTGAGGGAGGGTGGCAACTGAGGTGGGGAGGGTGTTGAACCAGGAAGGGGCCCTGTAGAAGAATGATCTTTGAGCGAGTGAAGTCCTAACCCTAGGAATCAGAAGAGTAATCTTGGAGGCACTACGAGTGAAGACAGAGTGGGTAGCAGGTTGGAGGGATGTGGCTACCCCGGGGGGGGAGAGACCAAGGAGTAATTTTTTTTGCCAGAAGGCAGGACTGATTTTGTAGTCTCTCCTTAAGATTGAGCACATTGACCAAGGAGTACAGTGTGCATGTATGGGCCTTCTTTCCGCACCGGGTCAGAAGCTGGTAGGCCTTGTTAATGGACATTTGGACTTTATTGAGGGCAGTGGCATCTGCAGCTGCATAGACTGGGAGGTCATAATCAACCATGGACAAGACTGAAGAGGAGACAGCCAGACGGAGAGCTTCTGGTGGCAGCCAGTCCTTATGATGGTAAAGGAGGCTGAGTCGAGCATTAGTGGCTGATGTGAGCATGTTGATGTGTGAGTGTAAGGTGAGGGCAGGGTCAAATGTGTTTTCCAAACTGCTGTTTAAATAAATAAAATAAATAAATAAATAAAAACGTGATGCCCAGATATTTATATGAGGGGACCTACTCCAGTGGGTGAAGTGAGCTAGAAAGTATCTGGAGGGGTGAGTCTCTGGTCTGGCTTTGATGATGGGCAAAGAGCATAGCTTTGTTTTTTTTAATATTAATGACCAATCTGCGGTCCACAAACCAGCTCTCACCCTGGTTGAAGGAGTCCTGGAGGGAGATCTGAAGAGAGGAGGGGTTCAGGTGGGAGGTGAAGAGAACAGCATCATCTGCATAAAGAAGAACCTTACTGGAGCAAGAGCTGGGTAGTACATTCAGATAAAGACTAAAGAGAAGTGGGCCCAGAATGGAGCCCTGGAGAAATCCCGAGTGGACAGGACTGGTGCTGGAGAGGGTGCTATATATTATAATGCATTGAGACCTAATTGAGAGGTAACTAGAGAACCAGGAAAGGGGCCCTTGGGAGAAACCATCCATGCTGTAGCAGCCATTCAAGTAGGAGGGAGTGGTAGACTATATCAAAGGCCTTGCAGAGGTCAATAAAGACTGCTCCAGCTAGGTGGCCATTGTCTAGGGCTGTGTGTATGAAGTTGGAGAACTCCAAGAGAGCTGTGGTCATACTATGGCCTGATCTGAAGCCATGCTGTTCCCTGCATAGCAAGTCATGGGTGGCCAGGTATTTGGTAAGTTGGTCTACCACTAGTTTTTCCAAGACTTTGGAAAGCGGTGGGAGGATAGAGGTTGGCTGATAGTTACCAGGAGAGGAGTTATCCCCACTTTTAAGTAGGGGGTTAATGACTGCCATTTTCCAGGTGAGAGGAAACTGTCCAAGACACAGACAGCATTTGAGTAGGTCAATCAGCGGAGCAAGCACTGCATCTAGGAACAGTTGAAGGATCCTCATGTCTAGGGGGTCACTGCAAGGGCTGGTGACACTGAGGACTTTAGTCAGGTATGGCCTGGCTTCCTGCAGAGTAATGACGCACAGATAGAAAGGTAAGCAGAGAAGAGTCATTGACTGGGGGTGGGATCGGGTCAAAGAAGTTGCTAGGGAGGTCAGAAAAGGTGGTGTTGAAGCAGTCTGCAATGTTTAGGGGGTCAGTGGAGATGATTTAATTAATGCTAAGCTGGGACGGGAATGAGAGCAGGACTTCCCATTTAGTTCCTTTACATTGTCCCAGAACTTACGAGTGGTCCCCCAGGAGGAGGCCAGTGTGGATCTATAGTATTCAGCCTTGGC
The DNA here is from genome assembly GCA_016271365.2 of Neoceratodus forsteri. NCBI lineage: Eukaryota > Metazoa > Chordata > Ceratodontiformes > Ceratodontidae > Neoceratodus > Neoceratodus forsteri. The sequence continues at coordinate 871,611,320 of CM057458.1, read as the reverse complement.
CTTTCAAATGGTCCAGGGACATCTGTTGGGCTCAGCATTATATGCTTGTCTATCTGCCGGCTTACCAGAAGCAGTGGCTCTGTGCCAGAGGTTATCTCCAAGTCTTAGTTGTTGAAGGAGCGATGGTGTGACCCATGGCTCATTACGTTTCTTGGTATGGGTTTTAACAAAAAGGGCAAAGAAGTCACTGGCCTGTTAAAGGAGCAGATAAAGTAGTGGGGTGCCACATCAATACTTGCGGCCAGGTTTATAGGGGAGTTGGGACCAATCCCAGTGGGCTAGGTACTGCTTGAGTTTACTGAGATTACCAGGGCATAGTCAGGGGCAGAAAACCACGCTGGCCACTGGTTTGGGTAGCAGACAGGACCAAGTGAAGAGTACTGGGGAGTCGCAGTTCAGGGAATTAGGTTGAACAGAGATTTCCACAATTCTATGGGGGCGATTGGTGAGGAGAATGTCAAGCAGGGTGTGAGTGGCATTGTAGGAGTTTAACCTTAGAATATAACATAAAATCTGCATGAGACTAGCAACAAACACATCTATCTATAATGACACAGGCAATCGATATAATATCAGTTATAGTTCAAATGCCTGCCGAAATAAATATGTTTTTAGACCTGTTTTAAAGTTTTCTACAGAGGGTGCCGCCCTGATATATTTAGGTAATGAGTTCCACAGGTTATGTGCTGCAACCTAGAATGCATGTTTCCTGGAATGCTGCAAACTAGCCCTGGGAACTCCAAGGAGGCCACCATCAGCACAACAGAAAGCCCTGGCTGGGCGACGGGGCTCAAGAAGATCTTGTGGGTAGACTGGTCCCATTTCATATAGGGCCTTATAGGTAAGGAGCCCTACCTTGAAAGCAATCCTACACCTGATCAGCAGCCAGTGCAGTTTGTGGAGGGCAGGAGTAATATGTACATTCCTTTTCACTCCTGATAACAAACTCACAGCCGCATTCTGCACCAACTGCAGTTGATGGAGATTGCCTCCAGATAGCCCTAGGTACAGGGCATTGCAGTAGTCCAACCTGGATGTAATGAAAGTGTGTACCAGTGTAGTCAGGTGTTCATATGGGATTAGGACCCAGATCCGGGTATGGATTTGAAAATGTTCACCTATGGGGTTTATGATGTTGGGTCATAAGAAGAATATGTTGAAAGTTTGGGGAGAAAATATTAAAAAACAAAGAATTTATTAAGTACGTTGATTGCAGGGATGTCTGTTGCACTTTTGGTGAACACGCTGCCTTACCATGCTAGTGAGATGAGTTCAGGTATGAATTCAGTGAGCCAGTTTACTGGGACAAGGCTGATGGGGAAGGTGCTGCAGCATGCAGCACAAGTCACAGCCTGAGTAGGGACAGATCAGTGTTTGGGCACAGATGCCACATGCTGTGGTATGTCAGGCAACCTCACCCACCAGGTATCAAGATGTGTGCCGGGGTCTGTTGGGCCCATGCACTACATCATGACTGTCTCTAATATTGTATTTAGAGGCTGACCCGGTGGCACTGAGGGTTGAGGCACTGGACGCCACACCTCATGCCACACTGGCGACCCGGGTTCGGGAGTGAGTCCGGGTTGCTGGGGGTCAGCAGGGGCAGGAGAAGATAGAGCATCCAGAGGACAGCTCTCCTCTCCCGGGGAGGGACAGAGTTCCTGGATCTGTGCTCTGCTGATCTCTGGTGGAGGCTGGAGATACAGCAGGCACTGCGGAGGAGAGCAAGGAGTGGGGGAGTGGCAGACATTGGATATGCCTTGACATCAGGGCACCAGCCACTCCCCAGAAAAAAATAGGGAAAAATGTGTCTCGGCTCCGGCGGAGATGGAGCACCAGGAGCTTGCCCCTGATTTACGGCCACCAACCTGGCATCCTCCCTACTAATGTCACTGCTGTGTCGTGGGGTTGGGACCCGCCCCGTCCCTGCCCGGGGGTATAACCGAGGCTACATGGGCGATGGAGGATGGCCTGGTAGGGTGAGCCATAGGGGGATGACTCCATGTGCTTCCAAGGAAGACCAGAGGACCAGAAGGAGGCATAAATAGAAGAATAAAAAAAAAAGTATTTAGCTCATTTTGCACAGGTCCTGAAGGGTATCATGTAATAATAGTGACCGAATATGGGCGACCGACACACGACTCATGTTCAGTGATATTATCATAGGTCACCCATGAGGGTAACGACTACTGCTACCGCGAGGGTAGGGGAAGGTGACCGGAAAGAGGGAATGGTGAGGGGAAGAGGAGGGATAGAGGAGAGGGTTATTGGGCTGTAGTGTGCCAGCCATGTGATGTTGTGGTGAGGGAGGCTAACTGTGGTACAGTGGGTACTGGGTTCAGGGCTGGGGACTGGGAGGTATGAATATTGCTGCTGCCTGCGGCTGTGGGACTTACTTTTTTGGGGGGGCAGATTGTGTCTCCAACCCAACATGCACCCCTGGAGCTAAGAATTATAATTCAGGAGGGTGCAGGAGGCTGCGCCCCCCGCCCTGAAAAAACACTTCATATTGCTGGATGTTGGTTCACCGGCAAGTGTATATCGCCCATTTACTTTTCGGTGATATACACTCACTATAATTGAGATCGTCATTTTGTGTTCACTACTATGACATAAAACCATCCCGAAGGGACCTGAGCAAATGAGGATACAGTTCAACTATTACAAAAAGGAGGGAAATTCTTTGCAAAAACTATGTTAATGCAGACATTAGGGCTGTAAAAATGCAAAGCATAAAAAGATGGGAAATGAAAAAAACATTAGGGATTTTGGTCTCTGGAGTATTTGCGAATCAGTGGTAGGGTTTTACATGGGATTGTTAACCCTAATGCCCACCCCCCTACCCTGGATCAGATGAGATCAAATGGGCCCTGCGTGAGGAGGCTCTAATAGATTATGTTGGCCATACTGTATCACTATGAGGCACTAGGTTGGAGCTCTGTCTTGTGCTTCAGACAGGAAGCTATGGGCTGGGGGTGGCATTAGGTTTGACAACCCTATGTAAGACCCCACCACTGATTTGCCAATACTCTGGACACCCAAATCCCTATTGTTTTTTTCATTTCCCATCTTTGTATGCTTTGCATTTCTACAACCCTAATGTCTTCATTGACATAGTTTTTGCAAAGAATATATAATATATACAGTATAGGGGATACATGATGGGGCAACTGTGGAATATGGGAAATATTAGCCTAAGTGCGGGGTGACCTCTGATAATATCATGAGTGGCAAAGCCAGGAGTTACAGTATATTATCAGGGGTCACTCTGCACAAATGATAATATTTTCCATATTCCACAAGTCACCTATCATATGTGTGGTATATACAATAGGGATTTTTGTTATATGTCTTTTGGGAAAATAAATTATTTTTGTTATTTTTTGTGGTGTTTTGGTGTTCTTTTTTCTTCTGGTATTCTTCCTCGGGTGCAATGTGATTTATGAATGAAGTAGATGTGATTTTTTCATGAATGGGAAATGTGAGGATCGCGATTGGTTGGTTTTTGGCCAATGGTAATGTGTTTTTATGTGTGATTGGTGGATATTTGTGTTTGTGTGTGATGCATGCTGTATGATTGGTTTACTACTCCCTGGGAGTGATGATTACTATGGAACTGACAGACAGTGTTTCATTTTATTTGGGTCTTTTTTCAAGTATATTGGCAGGTAATTTATTGTTGGGCTGTGTGGGATTTAGTCTCTTTTATTTATTTTGTTAGTAGTACTGTGAACAATCGTGCTTAATACATTTACTATGCGCACTCATCTGATTATTATCAGAGTCTTTTTTTGTACACTTTCAATTTCACCTTCTCAGCATTTTCTCTTCATAAACAAAAGTACAAAAGTAAGTGTAATAAAGCTCAAAAGTAACTGTTATAAATTCTTCAATAACTGTGCGCTTCTGTAGATTTGTTTTTGCTTCATATTCCTTTTATGCTTGTTTTTGTTAGAAGTGGTATTGATGTGTCAGTTGGAGTCGTTGTCTGATGTTATGATTGGAACTCTTCGGCTACTGATTTTGTCCTACTGTCCACCTATAGGAGGAGGAGAAAACCAAGAGATGGTTGTTTTGGTTCAGTGTGTGATAAGTAAAAGTTCTGTAATGAAGTATTTGTTTTGTTACCTACCTTGGATAATGTTAAAGATTATTTTACTGGCATGGATGGTAGGGTTGTTGAAACATACTGATAAACCTTCAGGTAACTTAAAGTTGGCACTCAGAAGTGTTTTCTCAGTGTTATTCCAGGAGAAAGTTGAGGGCATGGGCTCACTAGTATTACGTAGGATGTTTGAAATATTTTTTTTATTTTCGGTCGTTGATTTTGGCACGCTCGTTCAGTGACTGGACCTTTTTGTGACTAGAAACTTGTATAATCTCATTAGGTGGAATGATGCAGTCAACTGACTTTTGTACTAAGTGTTTCCTAATGGCATGGGTTGTCAGGCATTTGTCTGTATGTATATTTTCTTTACAATTTTATGAAGAGAATTCACTTCCAATGGTTGGTTCTTATACCAGCAAGTTTGATATTATGTCTTTTTAGAGTGGTTGACAGCCAGGAAGAATGGTGAGCAGTCTGTATTGCACTTCACAGGGCATTTGTTCTTGTAAATTAAAGCATTGTTTACTGAGCATTTTTTTTTTCTCCTGGGTTTGGTAAGCTCTGGACTTCAGTAGTCTTATGTCTTCTGGATTGCTGTCTGTTTGTTTTTTTGTTTGACGTTCTCAAATGTATTCCAGGTATAGGATGCTCTCTTCACCTTTTCCCAGCCTAATACCCCCCCCCCCCCATTTGAGGTTTCTGGTTTCAGTTCTTCCTCTTAGACCAAAATACACTGTGACTGTAAGCCACATAGAGTTTAACAGTGCCTGGAGATTCCCTGGTCCAAGTAAATTTTGCTCATATAGCTGTTTAATAAACGAGTTAGTCAACTCAGTGGTGGCTTGGGGGTGGTTACCTTTCTCCTGTTCTTTTAGTATTTTTTGCTTGGATAACATAGAAACATAGAAACATAGAATTTGTCGGCAGATAAGGACCGCTTGGCCCACCCAGTCTGCCCATTTCCCTACCTACTGGATAAGCTGCAGATCCTAGTTAACCAGCAGCCTACTTCTTTCTACCCCCACCCCCCAGAATTGCCTTATGACTATCCCATGCATGCTTGAATTCCACCACTGATTTTGACACCACAACCTCCTCCGGAAGGCCATTCCATGCATCCACAACCCTCTCTGTGAAAAAATACTTCCTTAAATTACCTCTGAGCCACCCCCTCCATCTTCAAATTGTGCCCTCTTGTTCTTGCACACCTCTTTTTTTGAAAGATGCTACCCTCTTGGACTTTGTTGATTCCCTTGAGGTACTTGAAAGTTTCTATCATGTCCCCCTCTCCCTCCTTTCCTCAAGGCTATACATATTAAGCTCCTTAAGTCTCTCTTCATATGTCCTCCGGTGCAGACCCTGCACCATTTTAGTTGCCCTCCTCTGGACAGCTTCCATCCTGTCTATGTCTTTGCGGAGATTGGGTCTCCAGAACTGCACACAGTACTCCAGATGGGGTCTCACCAGCTGTCTGTACAGAGGGATAATAACTTCCTGTTTTCTACTGGTGATGCCTCCCTATGCATCCCAGTATCCCCCACCCTCCTTGCTGCCTTCTCACATTGCTTGCCCACCTTTAGGTCATCTGATATGACTACCCCAGGTCCCTTTCCATTTTGTTGTTGTTAGTATCTCACCCCCATTGTGTACTCTTCCTGGGTTTTGTTTCCCAGGTGCATTACCTGCACTTTTTAGCATTGAATCTAAGCTGCCATACATTTGACCATTCCTCTAACCTTGCCAAGTCCCTTCTCATCCTTTCCACCCCACCTGTGCATCAACTCTGTTGCAGATCTTAGTGTCATCTGCAAAGAGACATACTTTTTCCTTCCAGTCCTTCTGCAATGTCGCTTATAAAGACATTGAAGAGGACTGGTCCTAATACTGAACCCCTGGGGTACCCCGCTAGTAACCCTCCTTTCTTCTGAGTGGACTCCATTTACTATTACTCTCTGTGTCCTATTCTCCAGCCAATCTTTACCCAGGCTGTCATCTTGGGACCCACTCCCAGGCTGGCTAACTTATATATTAATCTTTTGTGTGGGACTGTGTCAAATGCCTTTCTAAAGTCTAGGTAGGCCATGTCCACAGCCCTCCCTGATCTACTACTTTGGTCACCCAGTCAAAGAAATCTATCAGATCTGTCTGGCATGACCTTCCCGCTGTGAATCCATGCTGCCTAGGGTCTTGTGCCCTCTGGCCTCTAGATACTCGACAATTCTTTCCTTTAGAAGTGATTCCATCATTTTCCCTATCACTGAGGTTAAACTAACAGGTCTATAGTTTCCTGCTTCTGCCTTTGCTCCCACTTTTGTGAAGGGGAATCACATCTGCCCTCCTCCAGTCCTCGGTACCACCCCATCCTCCCATGATTTGTTAAAGAGGGTAGTCAGTGGTGTCACTAGTTCTACCCTTAGTTCTTTAGAATTCTGGGATGAATCCCATCAGGCCCCATTGCTTTGTCCACCTTCAGTTTTAAGGAGTTCTTTCAGAACCCTTTCTTCTGTAAATGGCTGGTATCAACTTCTGTATCCAGAGTGTTACCACTGTTTGTTTTATGTACCTCCTCTTCCTTTGTAAATACTGAGCAAAAATATTTGTTTAGTATCTCTGCCTTTTCACATTCTCCTCTGCCCACCCTCCCTCCCTCCCTTTATTAAGCCTCACTATCCCTCCCTTGGTCTTCCTTTTGCTCCTGATGTACCTATAAAAGGTTTTATTCCCTTCTTAACTGAGTTGGCTATCTTTTCCTCAGTTTGGGCCTTTGCTGTTCTGACTGCCTTCCCAGCCTCCTTTTGCTTTAACTGATACAGTTCTCTGTCCTGCTCCTGCTGCGATTCCTTGTACTTCCTGAATGCTTTCTTTCCTCTTGAACCTTCACTGCCACTTCCTTGAGAACCATAGTGGTTTCTTACATCGTCTTGTTTTGTTTATTTGCTTCACACAAAGGCTCGTTACCTCTGTGATGGCAGTTTTTATTATTCCCATTGTTCTTCCCCCTCCTTCCCACCCATTTGCTAGTGCATTCCTTAGGCACTCACCCATTTTGGGAAAGTCAGCCCTCCTAAAGTCCAGTACTTTTGTCTTTGTATGGCTTGACTCTATTGCTGTGTTTATTATGAACCATACTGTTCGGATGGTCGCTAGTTCCAAGATGGCTACCCACTTCCACATCTGTGATCCTCGCCCATCTCCATTTGAGAGTATCAAGTCTAATATTGCTCCCTCTCGAGTGGGCTCCAGTACTAGTTGTCTAAGGCATGCCCCTGTAGGGCATCTAGAATAACTGCACTCTTGAAGTGGCAGCTGCAACTGCGCTCCAGTTAACATCTGGCATATTCAGATCACCCATCAGCAATATCTCCCCTTTTTCTGCCATTCTAAGTATACTTTCTATCATTTCCTTGTCCATTTCTTCCCCCTGAGAAGGGGGTCTGTATACAACCCCTGTGCAGATTGTGGTGCCATTGCCTGTCTCCAAATTTACCCACAGTGCTTCTTCTTCTCCTCTCTGTTTACCCTTTTGTTCTGTTGCTTTTATTCCTTCCCTTATGTAAAGAACTACTCCTCCCCCTCTTTTACCCTCCCTGTCCCTCCTGTAGATAGTGTATCCTGGTATGTTTACGTCCCAGTCATGGTTTTGTGTGTACCATGTTTCTGTGACTGCCACGATATCCAGATGTTCCTCCTCCATCAAGGCCACTAATTCAGGAAGCTTGTTACCTAGACTACGGGCATTGGTACTCATTGCTCTCCATTTTTGATGGCCTTACCTTCTGTTGCAGCATCCCCCACTGACCGTTCTACCTTGGTCTTTTTCTCATTTAGTACCCTGTTTTGTAGGGAGAGGCTGGGATTTTTCTGCTGCTTGTCAGTGCCTCCCCCATTGACTAGTTTAAAAGCTTGCCAATGAAGCATTTAAACCGATTGCTCAAAAGACTTGTTCCCTTCCTGGACAGATGCAGACCATCCTGCCAGTCCCCAATGAAGCCAAACCCCTGTGCTCCGCACCATTTTTTCAACCATTCATTAAACTGCATGGTGCCAATTACCCTCGCCTCCCCCATGCCTTTGACAGGCAGCACCTCTGAGAAGGATACTGTGTTTGCTACTTGTCTTAGGCCCCTACCCAACTCTGCAATGTCCTCCTGCACTGCTCTAACCTCATGATGAGCCAAGTCATTTGTCCCTAGGTGGACAATTACGTCCAGCTCAGAATCCCTTGCAGCTGTTGTTGTGATCCTGAGGATGTGCTTCCTGTCCCTCCAAACCATGGCACCAGGCAGGCACCTTACTTCAGATTTCCCAGCTCCTCCCAGTTCTATCCCCCTAATAATTGAGTCCCCCACCAGGAGCTGCTTCCTTTCCTTGTGGTGTCCTCTGCCTCCTTCCTGTGGGCCTCCCTTGTGACAGTTGTCCTCAGCCTCCTTAGTCTCCTCTGCGGGTGTATCTATAGGGGAGCTATGCTCCCCCAGAATGGCGTATGGATTGTGGTGTGTAACATGTGACTGGGTGTGCCTCTGTTTCACCATCCTCATCCTCCCTGAGCCCACTGTGGTCCAACTGCTGTGCTTTCTTTGCAACCTCTGAGGTAGTGGTGGTGGTTCTGGTGCTCCCCTGGATGGGGAGGTTCCCTTCCTACTGTCCATTGTGGCCTGGGGAAGGTCCCGTACTACTGTCCAGTGTGGCCTGAAGGCGGGCAACTTCCTCCTCAGGGCAGACAGTTGTCTGCAAATAGGGCAGCATCTCAGCCTCCAGAAAGACTCCCAGAAGACTGCTGCCCCACAGCCATTACATTGTACTACTCCCCACATTTTTTTTTTTTGGTATTGGTTTGTAATGTAGAAATATATATTTATTTTATACAATGTTTATGCTTATATTGTCAGTGCAGTGTGCTAGAGAGATATGACAGTGACATGCACCTTGCACTCTTGAGGAAATGATGTCAGAACCCCAGGTATAAAGGAACTATTTCAGGGGTGGGTGGGGTGAGGATGGGAAGGTGTTGGGCCTAAACTGTGCCCTCGCAAAACAATCAGCTAGAAGCTCTGACCCACTGCTGCAATGAGTGCCTTCCTGTCAGGAAGATGCCCTACACAACAATTTGATAGAGAAATACCCTGCTAATCAATCAGAGAAAAATCCACACATCCAAGTCAGACACAGGTAAACCTTCCCAGCCCCAAAACAGGCCTGGTGGTTTGTGCTCTGAGAGCTGTCCACCCCAAAATAAGTCAGCTGTGCTTTAAACTCTTCCTGCACTGAAAATATTAAGAATTGTAACAAAAAATGTAAACCTTAATCCACCACCCTCTGTTGCTTGAAAGACCGTCTTTTCCTGTTTCACACTGCAGGTTTTCTGTGACCACTCCTTAACCCCAGTAACTCTGTTTAAAAGAGTTTAACTATCACAAACTCCTACGCACCAGTAAATTATTTAAAAATAGTTTCAGTCCCAAAGCCTAGTAGTCAATCCAGCTACCCCCAAGGGACAACCAGAATGAAGTATTTAAACACTTATGAGGTTACTTCCAAGATAAGCAGAGTTTGCAAGTTTCTTTTTCAACTGCTCAGCCACCTGAAATTTAAAAATAGTTTAACTGTCAGCAAATCCTAGTAGACAATCTAGCTACCTCCAAGGACCTACCCAAATGCAGTATTTAAATCCTTCTGAAGTTACTAACAAGATAAACAGAGTTTACAAGCCCTTCTTGGTTAAACCCTAAATAAATATGTGAATAAAAAGCAATTACCAAGGGTAGTTAGTTTCACCTCCCACAGAATTAAGCAAAAGTGCACGTTTGTTGCAGATATCAAGTGCAATATAGAATTTCTCACACAGCTCGCAGTTGAAGAAAGCAGTATCCTTCCAGCTCCAGCAAATGTGCTTTGTGTCTTTGAAAATTGCAGCCTGTAGTGACTTATAGTAATCTGATCTAGTCTGGATATCTCCACCCAGGGCAATTTGTTGCCAATGGTTATATGTAGCCCTTCCTGTTCCAATACAACCTGTTTGGTCTGAAAACAATGTCCTGTCCCTAAGGCTGTCTGTGTTTCAGTTCACACTGCAGGATTTTCTGTGACCACTCCTTAACCCCAGTAACTCTGTTTAAAAGAGTTTAACTATCACAAACTCCTACGCACCAGTAAATTATTTAAAATAGTTTCAGTCCCAAAAGCCTAGTAGTCAATCCAGCTACCCCAAGGGACAACCAGAATGAAGTATTTAAACACTTATGAGGTTACTTCCAAGATAAGCAGAGTTTGCAAGTTTCTTTTTCAACTGCTCAGCCACCTGAAATTTAAAAATAGTTCAACTGTCAGCAAATCCTAGTAGACAATCTAGCTACCTCCAAGGACCTACCCAAATGCAGTATTTAAATCCTTCTGAAGTTACTAACAAGATAAACAGAGTTTACAAGCCCCTTCTTGGTTAAACCCTAAATAAATATGTGAATAAAAAGCAATTACCAAGGGTAGTAAGACTACTTGTTATGTCTTCAGGAATGCTTTTGATGTAGCAATGGAGTGTGAGTAATTCATTTCTTTCAGGTAGCATTCTAGACTCTGAAATTTTGACCCCACAGTGAGAGGTTCATAGTCGCTGCCATCTACTCTTTCCAGGGACATGAAATATAGGCATAGAATATGGTCTAATTTTTCTGGAGGCATGTTATGAAACAGCTCAGTAATTCCTAATGCTTCTTGTAAATAGTTTTGTAGGTGATTCACACCAACTTTGTTTTTTTTTTTTAGTGTTTTCATTCTTTGTGCTATTTATAAAGTTTCCAATGGCAGTAATGTCTATATGGAATTTTATTTGCAGGAGTATGATCCATTTTCTGACTTACTGGTAGTGCAAAAGCTTCTGTTTGCAGGTTAGGATCCACAAGTGGGTCAAGGTTCATATCGAATTGAGAACAGGTGAGACTGACTTCTTCAACATTGATAGGTGGTCTCTGTCTTTTTAAGCTCAGTTTATTAATCCACTGTCCTTGATGTTGTTCTGTGGACTGGTATTGTTTGCTGAAGTTCACCATTCTGTACTGTAGGTTAACTTCTGGTCTTTTTGTTTTAGGTGCGGCTGAGCAACAAGTTTTCCATCAGTGCAGGTAGCAGCATTTGAAGCAGCAGAGACAATACTGGTGTACTGTACTTTCTACAGGTGTTTCACAGGGGATATGAATTATTTCTGTATGTGAAACAAGTTCTGACTAGGTTTACCTATTATGGTATGGTTTGCATACATGTGTAGTGTGAGAATAACTGGCGCTGTCATAGGCACTATAGGTATAAATGTCCTAGAATATCACAGTGTCTGCGTCTTATTGTGATAGTTATTTCCTCACTCCTATTATATAAATATGATTCTATTTTATATATATGATTATATTTATTATTCATATTTATGTATTAAGGTTTGTTCTCTTTGTTCTTTATATCTGCACTTTGATTTGTACAGAAGTGTATTTATCCATAGGTATATTTTAAATAAACAACCTGGCCCAAATATTCAAACTGTGCCAGGCTGTGGCGCAAGCTTGGGTGCAGCACAACTTGGATGCGCAGGGATGTGGACTGGGAGATACTCAATGGAGCTGTGCCATGGCTCAGCAGCGCTGAATATCTCACCCTGGCCACCCGCAGTGTGCATGGCGCACTGGCACTGCACCAGCGCAAGTGGCCAGAGTGGAGCATGGAGATGCGCTAGCTCAAGTTCCATTGTGCTATGCACAGCAACTGCGATATCCAAAACTTGACATGCAAATGGGCCATAATGTATGCAAGGCGCAAATGGGGCCATTTGCATGTCATTATGGCCCAATTTGCATGCAGGTGTGCCAATCCCCGATGACTTGCACCTGGCGCCCTGCCAGGTAGCAGCTGTCGGGGACTGATGCCCCCTGCAGCTGGCAATGTGCTCCACAGCCCGATTGTGGGCATTTGTACTAAAAAAATAGAACCATGTCCAAACTCCCTGGTGGTCCAGTGGACCGCTATCTGCACAATCAAGGCATTAGTAATAAATAATATCTTCAAACTCCATGGTGGGCCAGTGGACCACTGTGTGCCCAATCACAGGCATTAGTAATAAATAATAATATCCCGAAACTCCCTGGTGGTCCAGTGGACTGCTGTGTGCCTGATCGCGGGCATTAGCAATAAATAAATATATTCCCAAACTCCCTGGTGGTCCAGTGGACCGCTATCTGCCCGACTGCGGGCATTAGTAATAAATAATAATATCCCCAAACTCCCTGGTGGTCCAGTGGACTGCTGTGTTGCCTGATCGCAGACATTTGTAATAAATAATATGTCCAATATCCCCGGTGGCCCAGTGGACCGCTGTGTGCCCGATTGTGGGCATTTGTAATAAAAATAAAATATCTTCAATATCCCTGGTGGTCTAGTGGTACCCCCAACCCACCGCCCAATGAGCCCCACCACCCGCTCCTCCCCAGTCAGCGCAGGCAGCAGCACCCACCTGCCTGCCACCCAGCTGCCACTGACTGACACCGTCCAGTCAGGGCTGTCTGACCCGATGGTCCTGAAGCGTGAGCAATGGGTGCAGCCTCTCTTCAATTCCAGATATGTGACTGGAGATCCATTCACACATCTGGAATGTGTAGTACGGTATGGGCTGCACACCCATTGGCTCACGCTGTGGACCAATGGGCTTACAGCCCTACCAATGGTGTCAGTCGGTGGGCGGCAGGGCAGCGGGCGGGTGGGGTGCTACTGCCCGCCAGCTGACCGGGGGAGGAAACAGAGTGGTGGGCCTCATTGGGCAGCTGGGGAGGGAGGTACTACTAGACCACCAGGGATATTGGACATATTTTTATTTTTTATTACAAATGCCCATGATCTGGCACACAGCAGTCCACTGGACCACGGCGGATATTGGACATATTATTATTTATTACAAATGCCTGCGATTAGGCACAAAAAGGTCCACTGGACCACCAGGGAGTTTGGGGATATTATTATTTATTACTAATGCCCGCGATCAGGCAGATAGTGGTCCACTGGACCACCAGGGAGTTTGGGGATATATTTATTTATTACTGATGCCTGCGATCAGGCTCACAGTGGTCCACTGGACCACCAGGTAGTTTGGAGATATTATTATTTATTACTAATGTCCACGATCGGGCATGAGGGGGGCACTGGCAGGTGCAGCTGGAGGTCAGGTGGCCACCCACAGGTGGCAGCTGCCGTGTTGCACCCTGCAATGTGGCAGCTCACCTGTGGGTGGCCATCCATTGTTCCTTTTTTTTGGGGATCAACTTTGTGCTGGCACAGGTAGGGGTTGCGCATGCATGGCTCTGCATATCCGGGCTGAATATCGGGCTGTGCAGGGTATGCGCTGACACCCCCTTCCTGCACCTACATACATTACTGATGCGCTCCAGCATTGAGATTTGTGCAGTACTTTTCCTTTGAATATCACGCCGGGTATCAGTGGGTTAAGATGAACATCAGCTGCACCATGTGCAACCCTTTGAATATCTGGGCCACTGTATATTTACCTAATTATCTGTCTGTCTCTGTTTATCTATCTGTCTCTATGCCTATCTCTCTCTCTCTCTCTCTCTCTCTCTCTATCTATCTAATATATTTGAATAATCAGTAGACCTTGGTGCCCACCCATGGCACATCTTCTATTGTCCCCTTTCCTCCAGATCGCCCACCCACCTTCTCAATGATGTAGTTAGCAGCACTTGGGTGCTAACCCTCAGAAACTGTGAAGCTTATTGTGATACCAGGGTGCCCAATCTCCTGTGTCAACTTGGGTTCCCCTGATTATAAACAAAACTGTTCCTCAGTGTGCTTACTTTGTTTTTCAAAATAAGCTGATGGAATTAAAAAAGTCCATCACTAATCTGACCTTCCCACTCACCAACCAATCACCCCATTCAGACCCCATTCAACACCCACCACCTGCATCCCCCACACACCCTCACTCACCTGAAGATGTTCCATGGCATAGATCCACTCTCCCACTGAAGACATGTCTAACTGCTGGAACCAGCAAATGCAATATCAGAAAATAAGGTAAGTTTGGTTTATTGCATTTCAATGGAGCTTAATCTTTTATTCATAACTTTGTCTTTTTTTAATACTGTATACCAAATCTTAAATGGCCTTTTTAGGACAGTGGAATTTTTCAAATCTAGCCCAAAAGGTTATTTCATTATTAGTGTGCAAAATCACTTTCAGGTGAGATATAAAACTTTTCACCTACTGAGTCCATGTGGTGGGATCATAAGAAGGCTATGCTGAAAATTGTGGGTTAAAATATTAAACAACAACAAATGATTGTACATTGAAAATGTTCTACATTCATTCATAGCATTGGTCATTTTCAATATTTTGACCCCAAATTTTCAACATAGCCATTTTGAACACCACCTTATGAATGTAACAACTATCAGTTTTTCAAGTCTTGTCCAAAATGTGTTTTTGTACCTGTGGTATAAAATTACATTTTTGTAGGGATCTGAACATTTTCAACTATCGAGTTCATGAGGTGGGGTCATAAGAAGGCTATGTTGAAAATCAGATGAAAAATATTTTAAAATGGCCAAGTTATGAGAGAATAATGAAACATTTACACATTCAACCTTTACCTATAACTTCACTAATTTTCAGTATTTTTACTCCAAACTTTCAATATAGCCATTTTTGCATGCCACCTGATAATATATGACAGTTTTTTTTTGTGGTGCAAAATCATATTTTGCCCTGTATACTGTAAATTCTACAAGTCATGTTTAAAGGGGGAGTCATAAAATGACAATCTTGAAAATTTGGAGTCAAAATAAAAAGAAAAATTATCAAGAAACATTGGTCCAGATTCTCAAAATCAGGAAAAGTGACACAAGGTGCCTGGGGCAGTTGGATTTGCCACACGAGGCCACCTGCATAATGAATTGTGGTGTTCCCAATTCAGAAACAGTCCTGTGATTTGAGTCTTGTGGAATTTTATCTGCAGCAACAACAGAGTTTGTATGCTGCAGACGAAAATTCATGAAGTTAGCACATCAGTGCTACTGCATTTGTGTCATCTGGAGCAGTTGTATGTTGTTTGTCTTACCTGTTGATGGCTGTCTGTTGTTGTTTGTGTGGTTTAGTCCTTTTTCTGATTAGGGGGGTGGGGTTGGGAACCCTAACATCACATTTCCCTACTTTTGTTGCATTAATCTGAACCCTAACTGATGCAATAATGCATTTGTTTGAAAATAAAATGTATGTATCTTACACTGATGTGGTGGCACCTGTATAGTTAGGGATGACTAAGCTGTTTAATGTTAATCCCCAGTCTTTGCACCTTTCTTTTGCAGTGTTCAACCAAATAGCCCCATAAATGGCATACACTGTGTGCAAGGCAAGTTCTGAAAATGTGAGAAGTTTAGAGACTGCAGCTTTTACAGTATCTCCAGTATCTGAGATACAGAATGTCAATTTTTAATGAAGTTTGGTACTTTTTCCTAAACTTATTACATATTTTATATCTCTCACCTACAGCCATGATGGTACAGATTTTTTTTACAAACATTTAGGGAAGAAGAGGCCTATGACATGGTAATGTCTTTTTGAAGGTTTAGTGAAAAAATATTAATCAGTTCCAGGGTGATATTGATTTGAAGATTTTTGTTTCTGAGCATGCTCAGTAGAGTTTTAGGATAACCATCTGATACCAAAGATAAAGTTACCTTTTCTAAAATAAGTGATTTTTCTTTTATGAGAAAAAAATACAGGTCTTGACAGCCACCATAATGTTTTAACTACAATACACTAAACCACATAAAAAGTATGCATTTTTAAGAAACAAATGCCTGAACCTAGCTAAATGGGACCAGTTTAGCTAGATGTTGTGATTTTTTTGTTTGTTTGTTTATTAAACTATTTCTGACTTGCCTTCAGTCTGGGTGTATCAATCTTAAGTGGACTATGAGAGGTTAGGGAAATAACCTTTTGTGAAGTTTTCCTCCATTTTCGTTTGTGCTGTATGCCCCCATACCCCAGAGGGACACCAGCATATGGGATGATATGTGACATGGCATCCCTTATTCCCTGTTTCCTTAACATTTTTCCACCCTTACATCTACATGTGCCACTAGTGCTGTGGGATGTGGTACCCCCCTGAGAGCAGGACTACATAAACTAGTATGCTTGATCCTCCTCACCCACAGCTGGCCCCTGATGATCTAGTCTTGTTCATGAACTTGGATCGCCTGTGTCATGAGTGGTAGCCATCCTGCTGCACCCATGGAATGGAGTCTGTTACTGTCTTTTAAAAAAATTAGAAATCCATTTTCTGGGAACCCCAAACTCCTGGGTGCTCAGCTTACTGAGGGCATCTATTTCTGTAGCACTGATGAACATGATCACAGTTACAGCTCTCTCATTCTCTGACAATCCACATTGCCATGCCTGTCAAATACATGGGCAGTAGGTGCTCAGTTCCCTCCACCAGTATCTCCCCCCCAACAAGTTTTTCTAACATACAATGGGTACCCAATCCTGCTGTCTTTCTTGAATTACTTTTTTTTTGCTTTTATTTTATTTCTGCCACTGGGATGCCCAAACACCACTACTGGCTATTAGCCCCCCTCCCTAGACTACTGTGTAGTGACACCAGGGTGCCCACTTTGAGGCCCCATTCACACTGCACTGCTCAGACCCTGTAATGGATAGAAACCGTTACAAATGGGGAGTGGTGCAGTGTGGCCACACTGCTGAGGTGACCGGTACGAGACCGGTACTGCCAGTCCACACCTCGGGAACTGGGCGATCGTTACCGTGGTGCCCAATCCCACAATGCAGCTCATGCTGCACTATGAGTCCTACAGGGGACCATTACCGCCTGTCCACACTACCGCCAGTAACGTTACCAAGGGGGAACCGGTTTTATAACCATTGTTGAAACCACCTCATATGTGGTTTCAACAACGGTTATGAAAACACCTTCTGTAACGTTACAGGTGTAAACACAAACCATTTCAGTAACGGTTTGGGCATTCTGTAACGTTACAGAGGTGTAGTGTGGTTGGGGCCTAAGAGTCACTGTTTAAGTTACAAAGCTTAACCATCCATACTAAGTGACATCTAGTACCCAATTCCAGTGCTGCAAAAGTGAGCTCTGTCTCTGGTGTGCCCAATTCCCAATTTTGACAACCCTGAAATAATGGAAACTGTCCCACAGAGATCTTTTTTTTAAATCTGCAAAAAGGAAAAAGGTCCCTCACCAATTTGATCCCTCACACCCCTACCCCCACCCACACTCACTCAGCTAAACATGTCCCAGAGTGTAGATCCAGTCACTGATAGAAAAGACATCCCACTGCTAGAACCAGCAATTGTGATATGTAAAAGTAACACAAGTACAGTTAATATATTGCAATGTATTTTGAACTTTTACTTATAATTTGTCATTTTTTAATATTTTTACACCATGGGCTGGATATTCAAAAGGGTTGCACAATGCGCAATAGGGTTGCGCCTGCGCAAGTCCGAAATTGCGCCATTCTGCCATATTCAGCAGGAGGCAATTGCGTCCCCCGAGTCAAGCTGAGCAACAGCGCAAGTGCTAATGAAGGCATGCTCAACGGAGGAAGGAACCATGCATAAACTGCACAGCCCGATATTCAGCGGGCTGTGCAGGGAAGCTCTGAAGCGCAACCCCAACCTGCACCTGCTGCACAACTTTTGAGCAAAAAGAGTAAGTCGAGGCCACTCACAGGTGAGCTGCCGCATTGCAGGTGCAACCAGCAGCCACCACCTGTGGGTGACCGATATGCCGCCCTACAGCCTAATCGTGGGCACATAGTTACCCCTCACCCGACTGGTCCGATCGCGGGCATAATTGAAAAAACCCCCACCCCACTAGCCCGATTGTGGGCATTGATCCACCACCCCCAAGGTCACGTACCCATGTGATCTAGTGGCCCCCACCCCACCCACCAACGGGCCCCACCATCCACTCCCACCCGTCCAGCCAGCGGGTGGCGTTATCCCATCCACCTGCCACCGGGTAGCCTGGCCGACTGACTGCTCAGTAGGGCTGCATGCCCATTGGTTCGAGAGCAAGAGCTACTGGTGTAGACTACCATAGTTATAGTGTCTAGATATGTGAATGAATTAATTCATCTACATATCTGGACTACTCTTGTATAGAGGGCTGCGCCCATTGGCTCTGCTCTGGAACCAATGGGCATGCAGCCCTACCGAGCAGTCAGTCAGCGGGTGGCAGAGTGGCAGGCGGGGGACGCCGTCACCACGGCTGATGGGGAGGAACGGGGTGGTGGGGCTCCGTGGTGGGTGGGGTCACTAGATCACCAGGGTACGTGGGACATTGAGGTGGTGGACTCTAATGCCCACCATCAGGCTAGTGGGGTGGGGGTTCTTCAATTATGCCCATGATCGGGCCAGTCAGGGGAAGGGGGGTTTCTTCTATTATGCCTGCGATCGGACCAGTCGGGGGCAGGGGGGGGTTTCTTCTATCATGCCCGCGATTGGCCAGTTGGGAGGATTACAACAGTTATGCCCACGATCGGGCTGCAGGGGGCATCGGTCCCCAATGGCTGCTGCCTGGCAGGGTGCCAGGTGCAAGTCCTCGGGATCAGTACACCTGCAGGCTAATGGTATGCAAATGGGGCCATAAATAGATGCAAATGCCCCCCCCGCACCTTGCATGAATTATGGCCCCATTTGCATGTCACCTTTTGAATATTGGAAATTTGTGCATGGCGCAATGGAACTTGCGCCACCGCATCTTGAATGCTCCACTCTGACCACTTGCGGTGGCGCAAGTTCCACCGCGCCATACACAGTGGCTGTGGCCAGGGGGTGATATTCAAAGGAGTTGCTCAGTAGCACAACTCCGTTGAATATTGCCCTGGCCACACCCCAGCGCAACTATTTTGTGAAGCGCAAGGACTTGCACCACAGAATGGCGCAGTTTGAATATCCAGCCCCATATTTTCAACAAGGCCTTTTAGAACCTTCTCCCTCATGATTAAGGTAGGTGAGATTTTTCAAATCTTTCCAGGAAGGTGAGTTTGCAGTCATCCCATGAAATCAGCTTCTGGGCTGGACTTGTAGATTTTCACCTTGCAGGTTCATTAGGTGAGGTAATAAGATGGCTATGTTGAAAATATGGTGGAAAAATACATTAAAATTACCAAGTTATGTGTGAATGCCGAAATATTTCAACCCCTTATTACTTTGCTAATTTTCAATATTTTTTAACTAACCTTTCAACATGTCCATTTGAGAACCCCACCTCATGAACCAGGCAGGTGAAAGTTTTCAATTCAGGTCAAAAGGTGATTAGGTGATGTCTCATATTCTTTGCAATATCACATTTCGGGTTTGATATGAAACTTGTCACCAACTACTTCATGAGATAAAATCATAAGAAGATTACACTGAAAATTTGGTGAAAAGAAATATAATTAATAAACAAAAGAAATGTAATAAAATAATCAAGTTATGAGTGAAGTTTGAACTGTTTCATTGTTTACCCATAACTTCACTAATTTTCTATATTTTAACTCCTAATTTTTCAGCATAGCCATTTTTTTCACACCACCTCATAAACATGATAGGGCTTGCCATTAAAAGGCAGGACAGTTTGTCTAATGTCCCCCTGCCAGAAAAACAAAGGGGAGGGGGGCAGGGGGAGGGAATTGATGACATATGGGAGGGTCCCAATTGGTTGAGGGGGAGGGGCTAGGGTGCTGGGAGGGGTGTCACAAGGGGCTATGTAAGGGCTTGCAGCCTTCTGGTCTCCCTCTTTTGCTCGGAAAAGATTCTTCTCAGCACTATGTTGGCAATGGGGAGGTAAGGCACTGCCAGAAACACCAGGCCTTAGGCCAAATATGGTGGGAGAATATGTAGTGGAGGTTTTTAAAAAAAGAAAGAAAGAAAGAAAGAAAGAAAAACCAATGCAGGTTAGATAATCAGAGATAACAATGGGAAGCTGCTTGTTTGTGTAATTGGTTCCTGTGGGGCGAAGTATAGCTCTCATTCAAGAATTAGGTGGCAGTACATTTTTGCCTTTTCATGGCATATTTTTCTAAGGTTTTTATTGTGAGAAGTCCTTAAAATGGGGCTGTTTATACTGGCAGCAGGACGAATGGTGTTTGCAGTGATTGAGCCGGGTGGTTAAGTGAGCAAAAGGCGGCAGAGCTGCCCAAGCATGGGAGCGTCCTTGGCTCGAGTGGCACCTGCTACAGGGGGGCAGTTCGTGTGGCTGCTTTGGTGCAAGGTAGAAGGGATGTTGGTTGGTTTGCTTAGTGGTTGTCCATGGTCAGTCCTAGCATGAATAGTGAGGTTTGCAGCTAAGTAAAAAAAAAAAGCAAGGCAGAGGGGAAACAGGGGGAGAAGAAGAGCAGCCGATGTGATTTCTCTGGTGTGGAGGAGGTCTGTTGGCTCGCTGTTTCCTAAGCAGGACTCCTGTTTGGACATCTTCCCCCCCATCCACATGGGGAAGTCTGAAGGGGCTAAGTTTGGCCGGGCGAACGGCCGGGCTGCACACGCTACGCCATGGTAGCCGTGGCATTAGGGGTCAGCTTGATGGGAGGCAGAGCGTGGAAGCAGGGCTAATATGGATGAGTTTTTGTGTACAGCTGCAGTCATTTGTGGGAGCAGGACAGGGCTATCAGGACTGGATACCCAGCTCCTTATCAGAGGAACGGTTCACAGGAGGGTGTGTTTTTCCCATACATCAGCAGGATTTTTTGGTCCTGTTGAAGGAGAAGGTTTTTCATTTGACAGGTTTGGTAGGGGGCACTAGCAAGCTGGGGACACCTCGGTGGAAGCCCAGTCAGTTTGTTTGTCCAGCGCTGTGGCAGAGACCCAGACTGGGGAAGCAAGGGATGAATGGGCTGTGGGCCGGGTTTTCAGCAGGAGACTGAGCAAGGGTATGGTGGACTAATTAATTGCCTCCAGAGAATGGTGCAGGTTGTGGCCTACAGAATGGGAACTCCCATGCCGACAGATCCATGGGCCATGGGGGCCGCTCACACCAGGGGACCAGGACAGGGAAGGGGCAAAAGGTAGGCCAGGAGCTGGACCCCAGGGGGTGATAGAAAGCAGATGAAACAGGAGTTTTCATCGGTTGGTCAAAAAAAAACATTTTTAAATGTTATAATTGTATGTAGTTGGGAAGGATATGGAGCAGTCACTGGGTTCTAGGCACAGGACGTTAATGCTACATGGCTTGGTTGGATGAGGATGCATGCTGGACCTGGTAGTCAGGTTCCCTTCCTCCTCACCAGATATCATATTGAGGGCCTACAGGCCAGGTAGTTGGGGCTAGGATCAGGAGCTGTAAAGGAGATCAGGTGTTGGACGCTGTGTTTCCTGGGTAGATAGGCAGCACATTTGGCCTTGTCAGGGGTCATGCTATGGATAAGAATGGTATTGCTGAGGGGAAGTACAGAAAGAAGGCCACCGTGAAGTGTGCAGTGGATGGGCCTTGGGAGGGCAACTGGAGGTAGCTGGGTGGCAGGACGAGATGGCAGGCATGCTGACCAGGGGGGATGGCCATGCAGGCAGCTGTTTCTGGATTAGCCCCCATCACTGAGGAGATGGAGGAAGACATCTTGGGGTTTGGCCCGTGCACAGTTAGAGTTGGAGTTCTGAGTTGCTTTATGAGGCCCAACTGGGTGAATTTGAAACTTATTGATCTTTGGGGGGGGGGAATACATCATCATGGGGGATACTGGCAATATGGGCATCAGCTTTACAGTTTTGTGACAGATCAAGAATTTCTGAGTAAATAAACATTGGGATGAAGCATGTTCCGAGCATGTACTAAAACTGTGGAAATTTATAAGGAAACAGTTCATGACCTAGTGGAAGGCAAGGCTTTCATACTGGATATGTATTACTGCTATAGTTAATGGGCATACTGTGTGCCCTCGAGCTCTGGGGAATTTAAATCCTATATTGGCTGTAAGTGAGATGCAGGGAGGAGCTGGCTGCATGAGCATCACCTAAGGGGAAGCGGGAATTGCACAAATATCAGGGGCTTATGCAGGGGGTCAGAAACCCTGCCAGGGGAGTGGTGCAACAGTGGGGCACACGGGGGCTGATGTGATAGCAAGGAAAAGTTTGGAGAGTGAGCACAGGGGTAGGGGCAGGTGTATGGCCACGATGCCCCAAATGGCGGTGCAGCAAATGCAGCAACCCCTGTTCACCTCTGTGGGTACCACTTCTCTGTAGGAGCTAGCATGGGGAGCAGCCCAGGAATAAGCATGTGTAGCAGGCAGCTCAACCAGTGGACCATGGAACGGGGAGAGGGGAAGGTAAGAGAAAGCTGCACAAAGGGTATAAAGTAGGCACCTGGATTTTTAGAAAGGCGCATTATAAATAAAGTACATTATTATTATTCATTATTATTGTATTATTATTATTAAGGAATAAGTAGATAGTGGTAAGCTAAGTCAACGTAGTTCATTAAGGGATGAGGATGCAATCAGGGTCTCTATGAAGAGGGGGGCCTGGGGGTGTGGGGACAGGCCCCAACCCTTCTCCCATTTTTTGCTGCTAGGTTAGGGGAGCATCTACAGGTGGATGCATTGATTTGGCCATGCAGTCACACTGCCATTTGGGAGGGATGGTGTCCCAAGTTGCAATAGAAGAGCAGTGTGCTTGGTAGGACATGAAGCCAGGTGATGGGAGGCATACTAAAGTGTGGCCTATGGGGCAGAATATAGCTTTAGTCAGGAATGGAGTGGGACCTTTATGCACAGCAGTTGACTGACGATAACATCGCAGGGGTATGGGGCAACCTGGTGAGGCTAAGGCGGAATGGGTAGGAAGGGGAAGGACCTTGCAGGCATGGCCTCTGTTTGGCATGATGTGCATGGGTGACAGCTGGCCAGATGGCCATCGGCTGAGCAAAATAGCACTATGGTGCTGCCATAACACCACAGGAGGGGGCATGGCAAAGTTTACGGATAAACAACAGAAAAGCATCATACCAAGGTGGGGAAGGCAGGGTAGGCATAGGGAGGTATAAAAGGGAATGTACAAGTGTTTACCTTTTAGACCATCTACAAGGTTTGCAAGAGCTGGAGGGGGGTTAACGTGGGTCAGCCTTAACCTGGGTATAGGGCACAGCTCGATTTGCCACAGGTTTAACTGGAAGACTCGGTCACACCGACAAAACCATTAGAGGTCCGGGGGAGGTGGGTTGCTACTGAATACAGCAGTTGAGGGAAGGCATAACCCAGTCCAAAGATGGACTTGCAAGAGGCAATACAGTCCAGGAATGGCTTCCAGGAGACAATATAGGGCATACGTTTTTGGAGCTCTGAGCTGCATGACCTGGAGACGGGGGATTTTTTGAATCCCACAGCCTCCACTTGCATCACTGTGTCCCAGAGCAGGTCACGTAGTCAGTAGAGATATTCACCATGGTCCATCCATTACAGATAGCCAGTTTGAAGGAAGGTGCAGAGGGCATGGGCAGCGGAGGGGGCCCCAGGTCCACGGCCAGCAGATCCAGGGTAAAAGGGGGAAACAGAGAGGAGGTAAGGAAGTAATCTTGGGAAGAACTGCCACTGGTTTTCTTTTGGCAATCAGCCAGAGAGGAGGAGGAGAGAAGGGTAAGCCCTCCTGGGGGGAGGGCTCACAGCAGATTACAAAAAAAAAAAAGAAACATTGTTACAGTCCCAGGCATGGAACCATCACTATAGAGGGGGGAGAACCTGGGAAGTGATGGCTGCAAGGGCAGGGCTAGTGAGGAATGCAGCATTAAGAGCTCAGGACAGGGGCCAGCAGGCTGATGGTGGGGCAGTAGGCTGATTGCAATGGTACTAGCACCTCAGGGATATCCTCGGCAGAGGCAGCCTGGATAGGTTCAAAGGTGTGGCATGGCCATCAGGTCAAGGGAATGGTGGGGCTAACCCAAAGGGGGCCCAGAGGCAGGGTACAGCAGGACAGGGTGTGCCCCTTTGCATCTCTGGGGGAAGGCTTCACCAAGGAGGTACAGTTAAGAGATGAGCTGGGAGCTGGTGGTCCAGCTCATGAAGGGAGGGAGGATTCTTTTTGTTTCCTGTTTTGATCCCCGGCGATAGACGATACTACCAAGGGTCAGAACAGGGGGAACCCCTGAGAAAGGAAGGCTGTTTACCAGTGGGGGACCAGACTCAGAAGGGGGAGGGAGGGGGGAAGAACAACTGGGCCTGAGGAGGGGATAAGAGCCTGGATGGACTGTGATCAGGGATTCAGTGAGGTAAGGCCAGCTGAGCAGCAGTGGGTAGAACCGGAGGACTATTGCAGGTGGATCAAGAAGGCAGAGACCAGTGTGATAATGAAGGTTGTCATTCTTGGGGAAAACAGCTGGCCACAGCAGTTCAGGGAGGTGTGGCCCATCCCCTATGCCAAGTGGGTCTCCTCTAAAAACAGAGGGAGATGGGCATTGGCAGCCAGGTTTAGCAAGGATGTGCCACTCCCTAACCCCATGCTGGGTGATCCGCATGAGCCAAACATGGACATACTCCAGAAATGGAAGCCCACCAGCAAAAGGTTGCTGAGCAGGAAAGCAGGAGCAAGCAAGGAATCCAGGACATTGCAAACTAGTTCAAATTATACTGTGGGGCACCAGTGGGGAAGCCTCAAGGAGAGATGGAGGAGTGTGCTAGCACATGGGATCCCAAGTAGTGGAAGTGAAAATGGAGGGCCCAGCCCATTTCACTGGAGCTACAGAGAACTTATATGGTATGGGTCAGGAAGGTTACTGAACCCAGAGGGACATGGTAGATTGGAGCACTCACCAACCCTGTGAATAAGGGGCTTGGGGGGCAGATTTGGTATGTAGTTGGAGCAGGCAAGGAAAAGAATGGTGCCCGAGGGGCCCTGGTCATGGGGGCAAAACATATGGATCTGTGAAGAGGCATCTGAGGGCCAGGGGCTAGGTGGAGCCCTGGCAGTGGGGGAAGCAGTGTGCTCAATGGCAAATGATGGTATGCAACACATCTTGGGGGGTATGTTGGTGCAAGGATGACCCAGATGTGGACATTTTCAAAGGAGGCATGGTAGGTGCCAGACTGTGGGTGGCAGCCTGCCCAGACCTATCTGGCATAGATGGTCAGGTGGCGAGGTGCAGGGGATTATGGGGTGGCCCAGAGCAGGGAAGTTCAGAAAGGAGGAGGTCAGCTGGGACAGGGGTGTAGCTGCACAGGGATGGGCTTGCACCAGGGCAGGAAGGGGGAGTCTGGCCGGGGTGTAGCAAGGGGTGGGGCACTGGGTGTGCCAGGGCTGATTGGTCCCAGAGGGCTAGGCAAAATAAACCACGAAGTGGGCTCTGGTCTCATGGCAGACTGCTGGGGATCAAGGGACATGCTTTCCCCTTATTGGGGAGAGGTGGCATGGGACTTGGGCAGAAGTGTTCAGTGGGGCTAGATCTCTGCCATAGCAGGGCATGTACAGGGCATCAGAGGCATGTGTGGGCCAGACCTCCACCCAGCAGAAACATTGAAGGGGTGGGGGTTGGGCTGGTATGCATGAACAGCCATGTAGGTGGCACTGAGAGGGGCTTTACACCCTAGGTGGGGTGCTGCCCAGGCCACAATGGCCTAGGTGCTGGTGGGTGAGGCTGAGAAAAAGGTGCAGAGGTCCAGGCTTGTACCAGTGGCATTGCATATGAGAAAGAGGTTGCCTACAGGGTGCATGCTGTGTATGTCGGGTGGCAGTCTCCCCTATGAGGCCTGTTGAAGATATGGGGGAGAGGTGCTAAGGAGGGTGGCAAGTCCAAGGTTTGTTTTCAGCCCACAAGGGGGAGCCCCATCATCATTCACAAGCTGGAGATGGGTCAGTGGAAATGAGTGGAACAAAAGGGAAAAGGGGAGCAGGAGAGGGGGGTAGGCTGGGGACAGAGGAACCCAGGCATGGAAGTAAATGGGGGGAGGGGATAGAAATTTGGGGTTGGATAACATGTCCAGATCTAGTGGGGTATGGACTGGGATCAGACCCTGTGTGGGTTGGGCCCGGGTAAGTGGGGGTACCTGGTAGTGGTACCAAATGGTGGTATCTGGTGGTGGTATCTGGTTTTGGTGATGATGGGGGGCCAGATCAGAGGGTGTCTGGACCCCAAAGTGCTACAAGCAAGGAGAAGAGCAGTAAGTCAGAAGAAAGTGTCCAGAAGGAAGAAGCAGACTGAAGTATTTTGGTTGTACTGTACTGTACTATATACTGTAGAAATATGAAGTTGGGAATGTAATTATAATTTGTGAGCCTTAATAAATATTGCCAGCGTGCATCCAGCAGAAACAAGTGTAGAGAGATTTATTTCTGGTGGGGGATCATGGGACAATTGTAATTTTTTTTTCAAATCCTGGATGAGATATATTTTTACCCATGTGGTGCAAACTGACATTTCAGACACTATTCTATAAATGCTACATGTAGTGTTTAGAAAGAAGAGTCATAAAATGACTATCTTGAAAATGTGGGGTAAAAATTAAAGCAAAATGATTATTAGAAATGTTGTGTGTTGTGCCAGACTTTTCCCCAGTGGGTAGTGCTTTGTGATTCTGGGCCAGTTATCTGAGTTTAGGGGTGAGCTCAGAGAGCCAAGTGCATGGGTCAAGGCTTAGGGGGTGGTTCATTTATGATGCATCATCCCTTAGTCTAGGAAGGGAATGTTCAGTGTTGCCTATATGGATCCTAGAATATTATTGTGAATAGAAATCTTCTCTTGGCATAGTGCCCTGCACCTCCTCACTTATGGCTGCCAGATGTCACTGCACTTTGCCTGACAGATGGAGTGTTTGCCTTGAATGTTTGTATATATATAGCCACATGGAAGTGCAGGGCCCAGAGAGCCCTGTACCTCTGAAAACTGCCAGACATCCCCAAATTCTTGCAATCTGTTTCTGCACAGAGGGTCAGGGCTTGGAGGGCCTTGCAGTTTTATAGGCAGATGGACTGTTTCCTAGGTGGAGGGCCAGAAGGCACTGTGCATCTGGTCCTGTTCCCAGAGGTCCCGATGGCACCTGTGTGAATTAGGATATGATTATACGGTCTCAAAAGGAAAGGAAAATGATTGTAAAAAAACTGCATTAATGCACCAGTTAGGATTCACCTTAATGCCACAAAAATAGGGAAATAGGGATTTAGGGTTTTTAACCCTAACTCCCCACACCCTTCAGTCAGCAAAAGGACAAGAGTTTGCAATTACAGACATCAATCATTGGGTGAGACAAACATAATACAACTGTTTCCAGATGCCACAAATGCAGTACTATGGATGTGCTTATTTCTTAGATTTGTATCTTTGGCTGTGTAAGCACAGGCCCCGCAGGAGCCTATGCTTATGAATGGGGTTTGCTTATGTAGCCACACTTGTGTATGTTTGTTTTACAGTGTGCATGAGTATCTGTGGCTACAGAAGTACAGTTGCAATGTAGGTATGGCTTCAGCAGCAAATCTAGAAATTTTCAAAGGTGTAGCAGTTTCATTTAAGGGTAGCATTTTCCCTGAAAAAAATAAAATGTTACCTTCAAAAGATCAGACTAGGTTAAAACAGCTACATTTTGCTAGCCTAAGGGGGTAGTGGGTGCTACCTGTCTACATACTATAGCTGGACATCCTATTGCATGGTTTTCTATATACAGCTTATTACTGTAAGTGCAGGCCTCATGGGCACCTTCCCTTCTGCAGTCATAAGTTGGTGTTTATGTCTTACACCTGTGGCTGAAGAGGTGCAGGTGGCTCAGGGGCTTGTGCCTCTGAAGACAGAAGTACTGTTGCAATTTTGGAATCATTAATTTCATGGCGCCTGCACTTCTGAAGGCAGAGGTCAGTGTGTATGTCTTACACTTGCAACTGTAGAAGTTCATGCACCTTAAAGGTCTGATCTTGTGCATACAGAACTGTGTGTATGCTTTATAGTGCGGATGAGTACCTTTGGCTATAGAAGCACAGGTTCTGAAGTGGCCTGTGCTTCATCAGACAAAATAACTCTTGTAATAACTCTTGTAACTCTTGAGCATCATTTCGTTGCAGCTGTTGTACTAGCTGTGAAGCTATTAATTGGACTGCTGTTTTCTGAGCTGGACTGTTTCCATCTAATTGCCCACTCTACTTGTACTTGACACAGCGTGAGAGGCTGTGTAACTTGCACAAACAAGCTGCCAGCTGGAGCTGGAGCTGTGAGAGGGGGGCTGCTGGCTGATTGGCTCTGGGAGTGGGGAGGCACTGCTTAAATGATGGATCAGCCGCCGCTAGAAGACGAAGGTTGGTGAGTACCACCTGGGAGCTGAAATCTGTTTGCTCTGGGTGAGAGGTGGGAATCATGTTTTAATAGTTATGTATGTCAACCAGTTTATTATAAAGTAAAGTTTTAGGTTATTGCCTGCATGATTTACATGTACCATTTGGCTTATTTAATTAGATATGTGTAGGGGTTCTGACAGACGGCTCTTGGAGCCTAGAATTGTTTATGGGAATTCACAGTTGCATGCGCTGCACCCTTTTATCCCCCTCCCTGTATCTGATATTATTATCAGACGTTGTAGGGAAATGGGGATTGGGGGGGATTGCTTTGCGCATGCGCTGTGTGATGACCAGGAGCGGATTGATCAAACGATTGAGGTGGTTAAGTCCAGGAGACACCCTGGAATAAATAGAGCACCTAGAAGAAGCCAGACGTGGTTGGTGCC
Organism: Neoceratodus forsteri; assembly: GCA_016271365.2. Classification (NCBI taxonomy): domain Eukaryota; kingdom Metazoa; phylum Chordata; order Ceratodontiformes; family Ceratodontidae; genus Neoceratodus; species Neoceratodus forsteri. The sequence continues at coordinate 871,582,526 of CM057458.1, read as the reverse complement.
TGTTTCCAGGGGACCACCAGGCCAAGTGGCCAGGTGACCTTTAGGGCTGCATCACCCTCAATATCTCTGACAGCAGTGCTATGCAACGCCAGGTCGATCAGAAATAAGACAGCTATTATTGCTGCTCTGGTTTCATCGGTCGACCTGGCGTGCATTACAGAGACCTGGGTGGGAGATGATGCTGGCCCTGTTTTTGAGGCTGCAGTCCCCCCAGGTTACACTGTGGTGCACTGCCTCAGAGAAAATCGTAGGGGAGGTGGTGTAGCTATTTGTTTTAAATCAAACTTGGACTTCACCGTGCACCCGGTGGGAACCCCAGGTTCATTTGAGTGTGTGGCTGTTCATGGAGGACTTGGCGTTGGCTGCAGGATCCTCCTCATCTATCGCCCTTCTGGTCCAATGGGGGGGTTCCTGCAGGAATTCACCGAGTTTGTTGCCGGTGAAACATTGGATTCCCCAAGATGTATTTTTCTTGGGGACTTCAATGTTTGGGCCAAGGATAGAGGCCAAAGGTGCGCTGATGAGTTACTGCAGAATATGTCCCTTTTGGGGCTGGTACAGTCTGTCAGCGTGCCTACTCACCAGGACTGCCACACATTGGACCTGGTGTTCTCACTGGGACTTGAGATCGCTAATCTTGATGTTAATCGAGTAGTTTGGTCTGATCGTTGCACGGTGAAGTTCATGTTTAGTGCTCCCGTCATGAATTCTTCCCCTCCTGAGATATTTCACTGCGGCCCGTTAAAAGATCTTACCCCTGAGGGTTATTTGGCGGCAGTCGATCTATCAAGGGTGGGTGATGCATGCGTCGGAGCAGTTGACGCCGGGGTAGACACCTATAATGAGGTGCTATCTGGTGCCATTGACTCCCACGCAATCCTGTCCGTAGTACTAACCTAGAACTTCTACCTGAGGTCACCTTTGGCATGATAGCTATCTCAGGAAATGAAGAAGCTGGGTCGGAGATTAGAGCCGCCGCTGAGGAAATCCGTCTGGGGCTGACAACTGGTCTCAGGCGACATTATTATATCAGAGGCAATCAACCAAAAGAAGACAATATTTTTGTCTCGGGAGATTGCTGCTGGGAGAAGCCGACCAGCCTCACTCTTCCGGACTGTTGATAGACTTCTTCATCCACTCTGTCTTCAGCCCGGAAGAGTTTCCTCGAATGAGGATTGTGAGGAATTTGCTTGGTTTTTCTCGGACAGGGTGTCTGCGATCCGGCGGGAGGTTTCCTCAGCCAGTAATATCATTGCTATCTGTAGTCATCAGTTGTGTTCTAAGAGCACTCTCTCTCTAGGTGGGGGGAGTTTAGGCCAGTGGAGGTTCGTGAGGTCACTGAGATAGTGGCCAACTTGAGGCATACCTTTTGTGAACTGGATCCTGTGCCAATGCGCTTCTTGACGAGGTGCATTGACACTGTTAGCCCGGTGTTTGCCCTGATAGTCCGGTGCTCCCTGAGTCAGGGTGTTTTTCCGGATGCCTTGAAGGAGGCTCTGGTGATACCCCTTTTAAAGAAAGCTTCTCTGGACCCGGAGATTAGGGCAAATTACCGTCCTATCTCCAATCTTCCATTTCTGGGAAAGATTGTTGAGAAGGTGGTATCACTTCAGTTGGGGGAACATCTCAGGACCCACGAGTTGTATGATCCCTTCCAGTCAGCTTTTCGGGCCAGACATAGCACTGAAACTGCATTAGTTCGGGTGCAAAATGACCTCCTCAGGGCTAGAGATCGGGGGGACAAGACAATTCTTGTTCTCCTTGATCTCTCCTCAGCATTTGATACTGTGGACCATTGTGTGTTGCTTTTCCACCTGAGGGAGCTATGCGGACTCACCGGTATTGTCATCAAATGGTTTGAGTCATTTCTTACTAACAGGAGGCAGCAGGTTGTGATGGGTAATTCTCTTCCGCACCCTACCTCCTTTAGGTGTGGAGTCCCTCAGGGTTCGGTATTGGCCCCAATGTTGTTCGCAGTATACATGCTGCCCTTGGGGGAGATCATTAGGAGGTATGGTTTGAGTTTTCATTGCTATGCTGATGATACTCAACTATACCTTTCCTTTGCCCCAGGAACATCAAATGCAGTGGATGTGATAAATATCTGTCTGGCTGAGATAAATGACTGGATGTCTTCCAGCTGGCTGCGACTGAACCCTAACAAGACTGAGGTACTAGTAGTGGAGTCGAACAGAGCTCGTGATGGGATGGCCTCTGACTCTGCGACTGGCATTGTGCTAGGAGCTGTGTCATTGATGGCCTCCCAAGGGGTGCGAAACCTTGGTGTGATCTTTGACAGGAATTTGTCCATGGAGGCTCAAATATCCTCTGTGGTTCGTTCCTGTTTTTTTCATCTGAGAAATATCGCCAGGATTAAGCCCCTTGTTCTGGCTCTGGACCTCCCTACTTTGGTACATGCCTTAATCACTTCTAGGTTTGACTACTGTAATGCCCTCTATCTCGGGGTCTCTGGAACTTCTCTTCACAGACTGCAGCTAGTGCAAAATGCTGCTGCCCGGCTTTTGACTGGACAAAGTAAGTTCTGTGATATCACTCCGGTATTGCGCAAATTGCACTGGCTGCCTGTCAGGTGGAGAGTTCTGTTCAAGGTGGGTTTTCTCACCTATAAGACCCTACATGGACAGGGCCCTGGTTACCTTTCTGATCTCCTGGTACCGTCCACCTCTGTCTGGGATCTCGGCTCCTCAAATGGTGGCCTCCTCAAAGTTCCAAGAGCGAGGCTGAAATCAGCTGGGGATCGATCATTTGGAGTTGCTGCTCCAGCTCTTTGGAACTCGCTGCCGCTGGAAGTGAGAGAGGCCCCCACTATAGACGTCTTTAAGAGCCGTCTGAAGACCTTTTTATTTAAGCAGGCTTTTGGAGATTGAATTTTAGATGTATGTTATTTTAATGAAATGTATACGGTATGACATACTGTACAGTTTTGTGCGGCGTCCAGAGCCCTTGGGATTGGGCGTCTTTTTAAATAAAATTGACTTTGACTTTGACTTTGACTTTAATTTGGATATCATGGATTTTTATCTGTGGCTGTAGTGACCTGTGCTTCTGCAAACAGAAACAGTGCTGTGACTTTAGTATTTTGACTTTCTACCTGCAGCCAGAAGTGACTGTGTAAGTCTTGTACAATGTGTATCATGGATACCGACTCCAAAAAGCAAACACCACCTTGTGGTACACAGTCAAAGGTAGCTTACTGAAAAGCCTTGTGTTACAAAGGGTAATTCAGCTTTCCATCAAAAATACACGCTCACTGCCAAATCGAATTCCTGAAAAACAAGTGCATTATTCAGGCACATGTCCTTGTAGGATAGAACATTGTACAACACACTGCAATCTCACATAGGTAGTGTGGCTATGCCACTGTGACTTATAGAATTATATGGCTATAGCTCAGCTAATACTTTGTATTGTTCTACCTCTGATAGCCTTTTACAAAGTGCAGAAAAAAGATGCAGATGGTAATATAAGTCCAAAATAAATGTAAAAGCAATATTACAAGATGAATGGGTAAACATTATGAAACAGCACTCAGCCTTCCCTTAGCCACAAAGCTTATACCACCAAGGTCTCCATCAGTTAGGTGTGGCCAGTGTACCAATCACAGCCTCTTGCATAAAAAGATGGTTGTCATGGTAGTTTATAATCATTAATAAATATGTAACCCCATCTTAAAGTACCAAGTGCAAATTAAAGTGTTAAAAGTGCAAAATAGCTTAGATGTCTAGGTTCTCTACATTACAACATTCACTTTTTCAAATAACAGATAAGGAACATGACAGCCATGCAAGACACACATATTTTATTAAGGGTGCTTTTGCTCAGTAATGCCACACAGATAGATAGATAGATAGATAGATAGATAGATAGATAGATAGATAGATAGATAGATAGATAGATAGATAGAAACTGATATGGGGTATGCAATGTAAAGAAGTGAAATACATGATTGACTGTATCTGCACAAGAGCAGTTTGACCTCGGGTAACCTCATGAGTAGTGTAAGCCATGAGTGAGTTGGCCGAGGTCAATCTGCTTGAGTGCAGATAATTTATGTATTTCACAAGTTTCCCATTGCATATCTGATTTATGCAATAGTAAAGAAATTGTTTGATTTTTTGTAATTTAATTTTTATAAAAAAAGTTTGATTTTTATTTTTTTATACATTTAGTGGGATTATTTTCTGTATTACTGCTTGAGCTTGGTCTGGGTTCTGTGCTTACTAGAATGGTTGCTGTGCAGCTGACTTCCTGACTTAAGAGGGCTGCACTTATTGGTTGCTGTTGGTATGTAGGAGGGTCAGAGACCTTCGAAAACATGGGGGCTGTGCTTCTCGCTTAGTGAGAGTTAAAGGGAATTATGTGGTAAGGTTGCAACCCTTATCACTCCTCTCACAAAGAGTGATGCAAAATCACCTACATCAAAAAGGTGACCAGAACTTAGAAAGACTGCTGCAAACAGCAGTTGTCCTCATCAAAATACAGTGCTTGTTTTGTTTTTGAGGGGGCTACATCCCCGCACCCTCTTTTATGGGGGGCAAACCTACCGCACCCCCCAAAATAATATAATCAACTCTGGAGGGGTAGACTTATAAAAAAATTATTTGCATGCCAGCTGTGGGACCCAAAACTATGTCCGTTGGCTCTGCAGGCGGTGGCTCTAGCCACTATGCCAAATGGCCAGCTCAGCAGGGTTTGGAACCACATCTGCTTATATACTGTCATCGTGAGGGTAATTCACTGCTGCACTCACTATACAAGATTCCTCACTGTATTAGAGCAGTCACTCTATACAGGAATGGTATTATCGAGTCACTCATATTGAGTTGCTCAATAATATGCACTCATATAGGGTGCTACTGAGTTGGAGAGCCGCTGTGGTGATGCTTTGTTTTATTTTTTTTTTTTTTTTTTGTGGTAGGTTTTTTTTTTTGGTGAGTTTTTCTTAATAGTAAATAATTAATCTGGCTATTTTTGCATTATCTGTTTCACCCTGCCTTCATTTTCCAGGGAGCGAATCAGCGAGGTGAAGCAGTGTACTGGGAGCAGTGTGCAGTAAGAGACAAGCACAGTGGAAAAAGCAGCCTGCGTGGGAGAACACAGGGGTGCGGTGGAGGAAGCTATCAGGCAGGATTTGGGAAAAGGGGTTGGCACTGGCAGGACCTGAAAGCTGAAGAAAATAAAAAAAAAGGTGCTGATTTGCAAAGGTCTTTCCCTAATGTGTACATTTTACAGTGGGTAAGAGGAGTGTGGAGGAGAGTCAATGTAATGCAAGGGTGGCAATCAGAAGGCAGCAGCACGTTAAGCTTGAAGACATTGAGGCAATGGTGTGGGTGAGGGGAGAGGGAAGAACCTAATAAGACATGATGACCTGAGGGTGCGCTTTTAATTTTAATTTTTTTTTTTTAAGTTGGGGATTGAATAAATTGATGAAGCTGTTCGGTGTTGACCTGCATTATGTGGTACTGTAGAGAAAAAACAACATTTAGGGATGAGAGTGGGTTGTTAAGTGGGAGAGCTAGCAGGCGGGTGGAGAGTAAAGGATGGCTGAAATTTAGTTGGAAAAAAAACTAAGCAGAAACCTGATTTTGTGTTGTGTGAGAGTGTTTTCTTGTTGCTAGCAGCTTGGTAGGACATAAACAGGGAAGCTGCAAAGAGAAATGGTGCCATGCTAATCGAGCAACTTCTGTGTGGAGAATGGCAAGTAATGTAGTTCTTGTGGAGAAGTAGTGCCGGCAAGGGGGGTGATGACTGATGGCAGGGTGTTAAATAAACAGTTGTTGATTGATGTTAGGATGTTAAATAAATGTTAGAACCACAGTTTATAAAACACCAGTAGGAAAAAATGAACTTATTTAACTATTTATCCACTCACACTTATTGCATATCTCTCTCTCACTCTCTCTCTCTCTCTCTCTATATATATATATATATATATAGAGAGAGAGAGAGAGCGAGAGAGATAAATATCGGCACGTTAGTGCCACTATAGTTAGGGTTGAGTAGCCACTTTAATGCAAAACCTCACATTTTGCACCTTAACAACTTTGTCACCATATGACAGATTTGCCTGAAAGCTTGCATGCTCAGTCTGGCATAATAGATCTCTGGATCTGGCAAATTGCATTACATTCTGACATATGGTTGTGGAGCTACAGAACACCAAAAAACATAAGATAACTGGCTTTTTGCAAATTTCTTTGCTCATGCCCACAGCCCGGACGGTTTGCCTGTTCAGTCCAAAAACTTCAGGGACGATGCAGCCTTGGTCACTGGTGTGCCTTTCGAAGATTTGGTGAAACAATATTAAACCATTCAAAAGTTATTTAAAAAATAAATTTCCCATTATAGTCAATGGGAAAAGTTAACAAAAATCATGAAACTTTCGTGACAGGCATTTTTCACTGTCACAAATGGCCCTTTTATTTTCATGAGTCAGCCATCCTGTTTACAGCTAGCAACACAGAAAAATGTCTGCCATTTAAAATTGGGACCCTCTAGACAAACACTGATTACTGTGTTTACCTAGTTGGGTCCTGAGGATGCTAGAGTAGCCATATCTGTTTCTTTTTTTTTTTTTGGGGGGGGGGTTAAACCACCCAGAAATACATTTTTGAAATTTAAAAAAAAATAATTTAGCAAATTACTCTCACAAATGTGAAGGTTTCATGATTAATTTTACAAAACGTTTTGTGATTTGCAAAAGTATTTTGCAAAAGTATGCTCAAAATAACTGCAGATCTTTGCTAGCCTCCTGCAACCAAACGGTTGGGTCTGTTGGGCAAAAATTTGCAGGGTAGCAATCCCTGGTCTCACAGATGTGCCTTTTTGTGGTTTGCTGCCTGAACATTCAAGGTGCCCAATGTTATAGTGTTCCAAAGTTGAGCGATTTCCCACAGGATATCACTGCGGCTACCATCACACCTTTTGGCATCCGTATCTTGAACATGAAGCAAAATACAGAGTTTTCACTACTGGCAGCTTAGTTCATGTCCAGGTGAACTAATCATCTGAAACAAGTTTGAAAATAGTACATGACACCTGCAGTAGAATTTTTTTCCTACTTGCTACAGTTACAGAGATATTGGTAAAACATGTTCCAAGGGTGGCTTTCCCGTGCTTTCCAATGCCCGAAGCTCATAAATGATGTGAGATATGGGTTTGGTCGATTATGGTCATGAGAAGTGCTGGTTCTCATGTTTACAGCGATGTTTGAATTTTTTTGTAGTTCCTATGGTTACTGAGATATCGGCAACTTTGTGTTACAAGGGTTCCTTGCCCTATATGGTTGTTGTATGGCTCCATTGTGAAGTGTGAGTGAGAGCGCAGGGCCCAGAGTACCCATGAACATACATATGCATCTCATTATGCAAAAAATGGACAATGTGAAGGCAGCGCAGGCCCAGAGGCATTAACACATACCATTTACATCTTAAATTACACTTTCTCACAAAGAAGGGAAATTCATTGCAAAAAACTCCATTAATGCATCAGTTAGGGTTGTTTCCACAGTGACATAAGTGTGGAAATTCTCCTATACTACACCAATCCAGATTCTTTACAGATGGAATGGGGTAAGAGTTAAGCATGACCACTCCAACGCACACCCTGATGTCTTGTGGTGTCCGGAGTGTGTGGGGGGGGTGGAGTGGTGGTAACCCTAACACCAAATTTCCACACTTTTGTAGCTGTGGAAACAACCCTAACTGATGCATTAATGGAGTATTTTAACAATGAATATATATCTATAGAGTTGCATAGCCAGTTTTATGTTAAACCCCAAATTTAGCATGTTAATAACTTTGCCTCTGTACAACAGATTTGCCTGAAATGTGCAGTCTCCTACCATATATCTCTGGATCTGGCAAGTTGTGTTACAGTTGGATAAGCAGTTATGGAACTGTGGAGGGGCCAAAAATGCAAAACAAAGATGGTTTGTGCATTTCTTTGCTTGTGGCTACAGCCTGCACAATTTGTCCATTTGGTCTGAAATCTTCCGGGAAGATGCAGTCTGGGTCACTGATGTGCCTTTTGAAGATTTGGTGAAAAAATATTAAATTGTTCAAAAGTTATTCAAAAAACAAATTTCCCATTATAGCCACTGGCAAAAAAATAGATGTGTCTCTCAAAAGCTGCTGCCACTACATTTTACTGTCGCAAATGGCCCTTTTACTGTCATGCAGTGGCCATCTTGTTTTCAGTTAGCAAGATGAAAAAATTCTTGGTGTTTAAATTTTGGATCCCCTAGGAAAACACTGACTGTTGTGTTTACCTAGTCGGGTCCTGAGGATGACTGCCTTATCTTTTTTGGGGAAACCCCCAAGAAATGCCATTTTAAAAGTTGGTGCCCCAGTACTGTTGCAAATTGAGACAGAAATGACCATGACACTTTCACAAATCACAAAAGCGTTGTCCTATTTTTTGACTCTGTTGCAATTTGTGACAGCACTATACCTGCAAAACAGCAAATATTTGCCATCCCATTGCAGCAAAACAGGGCTTTTGGGCTGAAATTTGCAGGGTGACCTGGTCCCACAGATGTTTCTTTTGGTGGTCTGGTCCCAAAACATTCAATGGACCTATAGTTGCAGTGCTCCGAAGTTGAGCAATTTCCCATAGGCTAACACTGTGGCACCTGCGGTGACTTTCAGTGCCCGTATCTTGGAAATGGTGCAAAATACAGATTTTTTGTTACCTGCAGCTTACTTCACCTTTAGAGTTAGATGAATTAAGTTAAAAAACAAGTTTCAAAGTCATAGATTATGTCTGCAGTGGGAAGTTTGTCCTACTTGCTATGGTTACAGAGATATTGGCAAAAACCTGTTACAAGGGTTACTTTGGAGTACTATGGTGCTGCTGTATGGCACCATACTAATGTGTAAGTTGGAGTGCAGAGCCCAGAGGGCTTTCACTCCCATGTATGCATACCATTATGCTACAAATGGACAATGTGAAGGAAACGCAGGGCTCACACTCCCTCTACTACATACCAATTACCTGTTACATTACACTTTCTCAAAAAGAAGGGAAATTCATTGCAAAAAACTCTGTTAATGCATCAGGTAGGGTTGATAGCACAGAAAAGTTTGGAAATGTGGTGTTAGGGTTACACCCCTACAACCCTACCCCCCACCCTCCACACACCAACAGGCATTGGAGTGTGCATTGGGGTCTTTGGTAGCCTAACTCTCAACCCATTCTCCTATACTGCACCACCTCAGCTTGTTTACACATGGAATGGGGTGAGAGTTAGGTCAACGACCCTAATGCAAACCCCAGTGCTTGTTGCTGTTTGGGTGAGGTGGGTGGTAGGGGTGTAACCCTGGCACCACATTTCCAAACTTTTGTCACTGTGCTATCAGCCCTAATTGATGCATTAACAGAGTTTTTTGCAATATGTCTATATATATATATATATATATATATATATATATATATATATATGTGTGTGTGTGTATACATGGTAGTGCCACTATAGTTAGGGTTGAGGAGCCACTTTCATACAACAACTCAAATTTTGCACCTTAATAACTTTGCCACCATACAACAGATTTGCCTGAAATTTGGCATGCATGGTCTGGCACCAAAGATCTCTGGATCTGCCAAGTTTCATTTGTATGTATGGTGGCAAAGCTACAGAGCACCAAAAACAAAAAAAAAACCTGACTTTTTCTGTATTTTTTTGCTAGTGCCCACAGAGCGCATGGTTTGCTTGTTCGGTCCAAAAACTTCAGGGCACATGCAACCAGTGTCACTGCTGTTCCTTTTGAAGATGTTGTGAAAAATTATTAAACTGTTCAAAAGTTACTCAAAAAACAAGTTTCCCATTATAGTCAATGGGAAAGTTAACAAAATCATGGAAGTGCTGCAAATGGCCATTTTTAGTTTAGCAAATGGCCCTTTTACTTTCACCAGTGAGCCATTTTTTTCAGTTACAGCTCAGAAAAATGCCTGGCATTTAAAATTGGGACCCTCTAGGAACACAGTTCTTGTTGTGTTCACCTAGTCGAGTCCTGAGGATGGCAGCCATGTCTTTTTGGGGGAGTTAACTCCCCCAGAAATTAATTTTCAAATTGTTTTGAAAAGTGCTTTAACAAAATGCTTTCGCAAATGCGAAAGTGTCATGATTTTCGAAAGTATTTTGAAACACCATGACCAAAATGACAGGAAATCTTTGCCATCCTCCTGCAAAAAAATGGTTTGGTCTTTTGGGCTGAAATGTGGAGGGTAGAAAGCCAATACCCTACAGATGTGCCTTTTTGTGGTTTGGTGCCAAAACACTCAAGGGGCTGAAATTTATGGCATTTTGAAGTTGTGCAATTTCCCCATAGGATAACACTGCGGCATCTGTGGTGCCTTTCCGAGCCCATATCTCGAAAACGGTTCGAGTTACAGACTTTTTGTTGCAAAATTTTCTTAGTCCCCCACTGAGGGGCTAAGTGCAGAACTAGCCTAGAAAGCCATAAATAACAAGAAATTTAAATTTTTTTTCTGCCTCGTACAGAAATAACATACAACTCTTAAAACCACAACACCCCACCCCCACGCTGCCATCTTCCACACACTAATAAATTTCATGGTGTGGCATGGGGTCATCAGTTCTAACTCTTATCTCAGAAGTTCCACACTCTGCCAAACATGTATCATTACAGACAACTGGCAGTTAGGGCCCCACGATGCCACCAACACGTAACACATACTACACATATGCTTTTTCAGGGTTTACAAGCCCCAAAACAGCATTTTTGACATTTTCTGAAAATAGAAACACTTTTGCAAATGCAGAAGCTTCATGCTGTACATTTGCAAAACTTTCGTGTTTGCAAAACTGTTTTACAAAAGCATTTTACATGCTTTCTCAAATGTGAAACTGTCGCATCCTATGTTTGTGACAGTTTTGTGTTTGCAAAAGTATTTTGTGAAAATATGCTTCAGATAATTTCACAGTTTTGCCATCCTCCTGCATGCAAATGGTTGGGTCCTTTGGGCTGAAATTTGCAGGGTGGCACACCCTGGTCCCACAGATGTGCCTTTTGCTGGTTTGCTGCAAAAATAGTTAATGATCGCAAAGTTACAGTGTTCCAAAATTGAGCAATTTCCCACAGGCTAAAACACTGCAGTGCCCATCAAGCCTTTTAACACCCATATGTCAAAACAAAGTGAGATTTTCACTACTGGTACCTTGGTTCACCTTTACATGAACTAACCTGCTGAAACAACTGTCGAAATACTGTGTGATACCTGAAGTTGAATTTTTTCCCTTCTTGCTATTGTAACAGAGGTATACACCTGCTGCTGGTTGTCTGTGAATGGTTGTGTTGCCTTGGTCCTTCCCCTACTTGCATGTATGTGTGTGTGTGTGTGGTGGAGGTGGGGGGGAATGTGGAGTTAGAGTTTTGAACCCTAACACCGAATTTTCCTGCTTTTGTCGCTGTGTAATAACCCTTAATAGCTGATGCATTAACATAGTGTTTTGCCTTTAATATATGTGTGTGTATATATATATATATATATATATATATATATATATATATACATACATATACATATACAGTATATATACAAAATCACACATGCCCCCACAATGCAAAGCATCATGGGCTGTGTATGCAAATCACCACAGAATATTATGCTGGTTCAACTTTAAGCAAAAATGCATGGTGCTGAAAGGTCTCTCACACAGTTTGCAAAGGGTGTCAACAGAAGAAAAAGACACGTTCTTCGTCCTACCAGGACTCATCAATATGCCTTGTCTGCTTGACACCCCAGTGGAATGAACCAGTTACCCTAAGATGGTCTGTCTGGGTTATATTGTGGTGAACTCAATTAAAACAAAAAACTATATATTGCAGCCATAAAAGAAAAAAAAAATATATAAAATCAATTCTGTATGTTTACTTACTCTAAAAATAAAAAAAAAACTGATTTAAGTAAAATATACAGTATCCATAAAAAATTGTGATACATGGACTAGCTCTTATTTAATGCTGCCACTAGTGCCCTTGCTTACTCAAATTGTCTTGATTAAATCTGGGAACAAAATGCTGAAATACTGAATTACAAGGAAACGATCCCAGTTCTGAAACCCCAGAACACTGTAGTACCCACCCCATACCTCTTGGTTGCCATGCCATATTATCCTAATTGCTTTAGGTTTGCCCTTTGTTGTTACTCCCAATTATTAAGCTCTCATGTCACCAAATAGACTTGATTTGAGACAGATACTGTATCACTCGACCTAATGGTTTTTTAAAATGAGGTATTTTTTCAGTGGTAAAATTGATTTAAAACACCCATTTATTAAAAAAAAAACAACTAAACAGAGCTGTTTGTACACTAGCTCATGTTGCAATACATCACAAATTACAGTTTACTCTGGGTCCGTCACATAGCTCTTGCATACTATTCTGTAAATTATATGCCTCAGGGCAATAAGGTATCAGTAAAGCTGTATATTACTTGAAATCAGGAAATCAAGTGTGTTTTTTTCTTTCTTTCTAGTGCTATACTGGCATTTGGAAGGAGCGCTTCATATTAATGAGTACACTGGTTTTATAAAACTACTTAGTGCATGGTGCATAACCTGCAAATCAAGATAGAACATTAGTACTCAGAGTTTGTCATAGTGAGTTTCCCCTAAGATCTTGCACCTCCCCAAATAATAAATGAATTTTGGGACTCCACATAAAAAAATAGTATGCATTGCACAGTACATCAGGAATAACATGAAACTTATTTGAATAGTTGACACTCGTTTTGTTCAGTTTATTGCAACTCCTGTAACCTCATTCCCCAGGCCAGCCTACTGGCTACACTATTTTGACTCTCAAATCACCTTTTCTCTCTCTCTCTCTCTCTCTCTCTCTCTCTCTCTCTCTCTCTCTCTCTCTCTCCTCTCTCTCCCTCTCTCTCTCTCTCTCTCTCTCTCTCTGTCTCTCTCAGTCAGTATCATACTTTCTTATTAGAATATGCTCCTAGCAATTGTCTTTATTATAATTCTTCAGTATTACAACCCAATTGTTCACACAATTGTATTTTAATACACCTTATCTTATTACTTAATACCATATTCACTGTGTACTTCACCCCTTCCCTTATCCCCCTGGTTGCACCTATAAATGAGCTTTGGCTCAGTGTGCCTTTCCCAGTTACCAAAATGTGAAACAGTTACCAAAATGTTAAATCAATAAATAAAAATAAATAACCTTCCTACCCACCTCTGCCTCTTCCCTACTTACCCTGCTCTTCTCAGGTATGCTTTTGCTCCCTCCTGCTCCTGCTCCTAATACTTCTGTCCTTAACACTTGTATTTGGGCTATTCTGCCATCAGTCTACTTGTCACCTGTTATTACTTGTTATGTTACTTGTTCCTATTTGTTTGCACTATTGTTCATTTTGTATTGCTTGACAGTTTCGATGTCACCTTTTGAATTGTATTCATTCCCCACCTTTTCCTGTCTACACCTGAAGTGAGCCTTGGCTCAGTGTACCTTTCCTGGTCATCAATTTGTAAATAGATATGCAAACTGACCTATTATCATCATCTTTCAGTTTGCCTCATTCCTTCACACAAAATAACTAAAACTGAAAATTTATATACAGTACTTTTTCAGACTTGCTTGAGCCTGCCCAGGAACAGGTTAGGTCCTCTCGAGGGAAGCTGGCCTCTCCATTTGAGAAACCCTGGTATAGAGACATAGAAATAGAGCATTTGCCTGCAGATAAGGACTGCTTGGTTCACCCAGTCTGAGCATTTAACCCAACCTACAGTATTCCTGCAGACCCTACCTTATCTCTATTTATTCCAACCTCTTTTCTTCTTTTCCCCTAAGACTGCCTTATGTCTATCCCAAGCTTTCTTAAATCCTTCCACCATTTTTGCCCCAACTACCTTGGCTGGCAACCTACTCCAGGGGATGTTCCTCTCTTTCTGTGCAGAAGACCTTTCCTATATCCCTCCTGACTTTACCCCATTCAGCTTCATGTCATGATCCCTTGTTCTTGACCACATTTTTCTCTGAAAAATACTCCCATCCTCCACTTTATTTACCTTATTTATGCTTTTATGTCTGTATCATATCCCCCTCCCTCTTTTCCACATAGGTGTACATATTGAGTTCACTCAGCCTCTTCTCATACTATATGTCTTCTGTTGCAGACCCCTAACCATGTTAGTTGCTGTCCTCTGGACTGTCTAAACATGGTATATTTACTTCTGTAGATCTGGTCTCCAGAACTGTACACAGTACTCCAGATGAGGACTCACCAGTGACCTATACAGTGTTTACACAATCTCCCTACTTCTGCTGGTGATCCCCTTCCCTGTGCAACCCAGCATCCCGCTAACCTTTTCAACTACCTTGTCATACTGCCTAGCTACCTTTAGGTCATTTGAGACAATTACAACAAGGTCTCATCCCTGCTTGGTTGTTGTCAATATCACTCCTTCTATTTTGTATTCAGCTATTGGGTGCCTGTAACCAAAGTGCATTATTTTGCACTTTTTCACATTGAACTCAAGTTGCCGTACCCTAGACCACTCATCTAGCTTTCTCAGGTCTCTCTTCATTCTTTCCAATCCCACTTCCCACTAAAGGTTCCTCCAACTTCAACACAGATGGCACTCGAAATCTCATTTGTGCATGCTGATTTAAAATTTTAAATTAATCACTCTGCAGATAGCCTGTATTTAACCAAATCATATGCTGTCACTTATTTTAGCCTGCGTATATTAATTAATTTGTGGCATTATCCAGATTGTATTTTTTATAGCAACTTTGCTGATTATACTTATTGTACTAACTTAATTGTTTGCGGCTACATTTCTGGTGGGCTCCCCTGTGACACCCTCCCAAACAGACTGCAGTGACTATTGGAACTATCCCAACCAGGCCATATTTTCCCCAGCATCCCTCCCTTCCCTCCATTCCTTCCTTCTAATTTTGCCACTCCTCCAGCACACCTATCTTATAATCCCTGTCTACTCTCTGTCTTCCTTAGCTTCCCTGGTGGTCGTGCGGGCCAGGATTAAAGATCCCTATACCAAAAGAGTTGCCCGAGAGCTCCAATGCACAAGCAAGGTATGCATCAAGTCACACTGGAATTGCCCTGCTCAGGACTATATTTTCCCCACCGACGTTGTGTGTCAGCTGTCCCACTACCCTTTGTGAATGGCTAGTCTTATAGGCAGTGCCAAGTGGTGGTTTTGACAGTACCACGTGGTGGTTTTGAACCAATCAGCCCATTATCCCATAGCTCCTGCAACCAAGGGGCCACTTACACAGTTGGTAATCCAAATCCTGATTACCTTTACACAGTTGGTAAGCAGCTAGCAGCCTACCTATAGTTCTGTCTCTTAGTGTCTCCATTATGCTTTATACCCTTGCCTTTCTAACCCTCCTGGCCCCCTGATGTCCCTCCGACCCTCCCTCTACCCTGTGCTGCCTATCTGCCAGCATGCCACAACCAATTCCCCACCCCTGCATACCACCACTTCAGCAGTTCGGCCCACCAAGATCTATCAACTTTTTCTAGTTGCAGGGCCCTTCATCCTACTTGTCTCCTTTTATGCTGGGCAAATAGTTCTATATCCTCCTACCCTGGACCCCACAGCACCCCACAAGCCGGCATCAACCCCTACCCATAAACTACTGTGGATGAGGCCCATACTCAAACTATTGATCCTTCTCTTGCTACTCTCATCTGGGAATGACAAATTAAACCCTGGTCCTACCTCCCCCCCTATGGTCACTATGCCACCCCTCCAACACAACTCTCCAAAAGTCTGAAGCTACTTCACTTCAACATCTGCAGTCTACTATTAAAACTAACCCTGTTGCAGCCAAACATCCTCTCCCTTCACCTGTATGTGCTGGCTATCTCAGAGACCTGGTTAGAACCACACAACAAAGATACTGAAACCCACATCCAGGGTTATTCTGTAATTTGCCATGACTGACCCAGTAGAAAAAGAGGTGGTGGCATTGCAATGTATATCGTGTCCTTGCTCCAGTTCACCCAAATCATGCTACCTATGCCTTCACAGACCATTGACTCCTTAATGATAAAGTTAACCCTCCCTCACATGGCTCCTCTATTTATTGCAGGTTCTTACTGCTTCCAAGATAGCTCCCTGCCCAACATCACGAATCATCTTGTTGACCTAAAAGCAAAAGCCCAAGGGGTGAGCTACACATACTTGGGGACTTCAACTTAAATTGGCTCTCTAATGCAAATGCCATGTTTCACAACCTGGTAACCACCTTAAATCTATCACAAATTATCTCAGAACCCACTTGCCTAAACCTCAAAATGCTTAACCACTCACTCCTCGATTGGTCCCTCACCTCCCACCCACACAGGATACTTGCCTCTTATCTCCTACTGGATGCCCTATGTGATCACCACTTGATGTACATGGTAAGAAAAATTGTCAGGCCAAAGGCGTCTCTCCCCCACACCATCATGACCAGATCCTACAAATCCCTTGGCCTTGCCTCTCTTCTCCAAGACCTGACAAACACTGACTAGTCACCCATCCACCAAGCCTCCAACACTGACTCTGCCCTAAAAGGCTTCAAATCTAGGTTCCTAGTGGTATGAGACCACTATGCCCCATTCAGAAGGCTAGAGTGAGAGGTACCCACCTCCCATGGATAATATCCTTGCCAATCTCAGAGCAAGGGACTTAGCATGGAGATCCTACAAAACCTCTGACTCTTCCCTGGATCTCTAAAAGTACCGTACACTACGTAACGCATTAACAAGGTTAACCTGCCAGGTTAAGGCCAACTGTTTCAAAACTGCTTTATACATAAACATTAACCATCCTGCAAAATTCTGGAAGGTGGTCAAGTCGCTTTTTTCACCGAACTTCCAGCCTCCATCAGCTACCTTAAATGTAGCTGGCTCCACCATCACTGATCCATCAGATGTGGCATCGGCATTCAACACCTACTTCACCAGCTGCACCTCATGATTACTATCTTCTCCTCAAACATCCCAAGCTTCTGTCTCCCCCTTTCAAGCTCCCACTCCCCCTTCCTCCTTCTACTTCAGCCATATCTCCCCCTCTTGAAGTATTAAAAGCCCTACTGGTCCTAAACCCATCCAAGGGCAAATGTCCCTCTGGCCTGGATGCCAAAATGCTGTACTTATTGGCCCATACCATAGATTCCCCTCTAGCTGCACTCTGCAAACTGTTCCTTCACCCTAGCATCCATCCCTTCTGAGTGGCAGCATGCCATGGTCATCATCCCACTCCTGAAAGACTGTGATCCCTTGGTTCCCACAACTGTCACCTCATCTCCCTCCTCCCTATCCTGGCTAAACTCCAAGAACACCTTGTCCTTTCTCAACTTTCCTCCTTCCTCAATTCCTCTCCCTTCTTCATGCCTTACCAGTCTGGCTTCAGAAAGACACATTCCACTACCTCATCCTTGCTGAGGTTCACTGACTGCATTCTCACTGCCATGAACAAGGGCCACATCACCGCAGCAATTTTTGTTGATCTAGCTAAAGCATTCAAAATGGTATCTCACTCTCTCCTCCTGATCAAGCTCTCCTAGGCAGGACTCTCTGATATGGCTACTGATTGGTTCCATTCCTATCCATTAGATTAGTCACAATCAGTCAGAACTGGTAGTGCAACCTCCGCTCCCTCCCTATGTCATCAGGTGTGCCACAGGGCTCAGTTCTGGTGCCTCTCCTGTTTTATATCTTCCTTAATTAACTCCCCATCACCTGCCCACAGACTGGCATCCATATGTACATGGATGAAATGGTGTTGTTTACATCTGGATCATCAACCACTGACATGGTGACCAGACTTCAGCAGGACTTCAACAATGTCCAGCTCTAGTTCACTCAAACCAGATACACCTCAGTGCCAAGAAAACCATCTCAGTGATCTTTGGCACCAGGCAGAGACTTTTGAGGCTCCTCCACACCCCTAACTTCCATGCCTTGGATGGGGCCACTCTGGAGGACAGACCCTCCTTCAGATATCTTGGGGTCTGGCTCAACTAGCACCTGGACTTCTCTGCACATATCGATGCCACACACAAAAAATTGCATCCCCGACTGGATGCTCTTTACCAGAATCATGGATGTATTCTGTTGCCGGCTCGCCATGCTATTGTGCAGAAAATGATCCTGCCAGTCATTGACTATGGTGATGTAGTCTACAGTGCCACCACTAAATCCACCCCGGCCAGACTGAACCCTGTCTTCCACTACTTCTGTCACTTCACTCTTGACTGCCCCTACTCCACCCACCACTGTACCATCTATCAGTTGCTGGCTCTCCCCTCATTGCAGTATCACCATCTGATGCACTGTGCTCACCTCGTGGCCAAGTTCTGGTCACTGTCCCTGCCAACCTATCTCTCCTTGGTTCTCTCTGCCTCCTTCCAGCCTATCTACTCACTCAGGAACAATGATAGCAGTATCTTCTCCATCCCTCATATATCCACCACTGCAGGCCAGTCCACCTTCAGATATAGGCTACCTAAACTGCAGAACTCCCTCCCTGTGGACATTCAGCACACACCCACAACCCAGTACTTCAATGCTGGTCTAGCTACTCACTTCTCCTCCACCTGCACTTGCACCTAGCCTTAACTCTGCCTCCTCCAGCAACTAATTAAGCACTGGTTCATCATATCTTGGTCATCTGTTACTCATCCCCTTCTGAATGAGCCATGTTGTTCTGCTATATGTAATGGAGTGAAATGTGTCTGTCCTGTTATTCCTTCACCTGAACAGTCCATATCCGTTGTTAGTATTTGCTTGTTATATTTGTATATGTATAATTTTGTTGTTCCTTTATACCAATTATATCTATTCTATTGTACTCTTCCCACCTCCCCCAGGATGCATCTGGAATCAAGCAGTACTCTGCTCAGCATGCCTTCCTGGTAAAATGCTTAAATAAATAAATAAATTGTGCACCCTGTTACAAATTTTGGTATCATCTTCAAATAGTCAGATCTTCCCCACCAGATCCTCTGTGATAACACTTATAAATACACTAAAAAGGACCGGTCCCAGCAATAATCCCTGCAGCACCCCACTGGTCATGTTCCCTTCCGCTGAGTGAACCGCTTTACTAATACTCTTTGTCTTCTACCCCGTACCCCATTACATATCCAGTTTAGCAACTTTGAACCCACTCCTACATTCCCCTAAGTTTGGATGCAAACTAAAAACATATTTCAACTCTGTCAGAAAAATAAATCTCTGCTTGTAGCCTGGCAAGAAGAGAGCAGCTGAAACCACCAGGACTGAGTTTGTTTCTTACGAACATAAGAGCACATGAAAATGCCAGCAGAAACAGGCCTCACAGTCTATCAAGTCTGCCTGGTTGTGCAGCTAGCCCCTCAACTTGCAGCTTGTCAGCTGAGGTGGTGGCTAAAGTAAAGACAGAACATGACATAAAATGAGTTTTAAGCTCTACATTCTAGCAGAAAAAAAAAATAAGAATGAATTAAATAAATGGTTTTATTCCAGTCTGAAAAGGAAGGAGAGTTTTTTTTTCAGAAATACATACTCTTCAGTGCACAGTCTTTCAGTCTGATCTGCCTTGCTCCAGAACTGCACCTTCAACCCACACTGTCACGTATTGTTTTATGGAAGTGTCTGCTTGAAGCTCACACTGATAAACTGATGCATTGCATTCTGAGCATGTCTTGATCAAGACACAAAACATAACATAGCATAATAAAAATTACATAAATTGTAGCCTGCTGTTTCCTATGGGATAGCACTGATAGACACTACATTTTAAAAACAGCTCAATCCAGTAGCTCTTTGGTATATTTGTTAGGGTTTGACTCAGGTTCGAATAAAGCACCTCAAATCCCAGAAACTAATCTAATCCCTCTCCTTTCCAACACTGTAAAATAATATAAAGTCTAAACATCGAACTACAGTATGTGCTAACCAAATCTGTGTTGTGAACTTGTGGAATAGTCAAATGAAAATGACATATATTTAGTGAGTGAAAATTAATTTCCTAAAAGCTTCCTGTGAAGGTTTTCTGCCCACTGGGGACTTCCCCATATCTACTCTATTTTATAACACTTTCTGTTTTAAAAAAAGAAAAGCCAAAATGTTGCAGAAATAATATTTATTATACAATGGCAAGAGAAATTCCCAGGTTCTGATTGGTCAGTTTAGAGCTAGACCCTTGATGATATCCCAGCACAACATCATAGATCTAGTCCTGGCAGACATATAACTGCATCAAATGTAAAATAAATCACTGCACATGCCATGACCAAACTGCCCACACTTGACATGGGCAATATGCAGTTTGCCAGTACTTCACATTTTTTAAACATAAATTCCTCCTTACCACTGCCACAAATTGACCACAAAACCACACCAAATTAAAGTAAGGCATTCCACATAACACCAACGTAGATTAATTGTGCTACTCTGACATATGTAAAGTAAAATGACTGAAAGTTAAACAAATCCATCATCAAGGTGGGCTTCACATGCTCCTGGCTGACTAGCTTGACATTCCCCACTCAGAAGCTTGCTTCATTACTCCCACTTGGCATTGCATAACCACCTTAACTGTTTAAGGTTTTTGGCAATTTTCATTGCCCAAATAGATGCTGCCAGCTTGTTTTGCATTTTTATAAAAAAAAACAAAAAAAAAAAAACATGTAGGTGAAAGCCATCTGTGCGACTGGCTTCACAGCGACCGACCACCCCATGCTGTCCTCACATTTCCCACTCACAAACCTGATGCAGATCTTTATTATTAATTAAAATAAAAGCACAACTATCTATGTGAAAGCCTTCACAGCAATTGGCTTCACAACAGTCAATTGCCTTGCTTCAAAGTGATACCAGCAGCTTGAGAGCATGCTTAGCTTACTGACAGACCAGTGCCACTGTTGATGTCCACACCAAAGGGAGGAAATGGAAATGAGAACCAACAATGTACCTTTACTAATAACAAAATGGGAGGGAGGATGAAAGAAACAGAAACAGAGAGACAGAGACAGCGACAGAGACAGAGAGGCAGAGAGGCAGAGAGATAGAGACAGAGAGACAGAGAGACAGAGAAACAGACACAGAGAGATATGTGTTGGGGGGGTGGGGATGAAAATGATTGAGACATAGACAAATATAATACCATCACCTGGCCAATAGAGAAGTTCAGAGCTTTTATTTTTGTGCTGTATACATACATATGCAAAAATAAGAAGAAAATATATTTTAAAAATATATTTTTTAATCTTTTTTTTAATAAACTGAGTCATTGTGTAATCATAATAATGCACTTCTGGGTGTGTGTTGTGTTGGGATCATGTCACAGTTATTCTTCATTTATATCAACTCAAGGAAAGATTTTAAACTGGAGGCCTCACAGCAACATTTATCACATTCTTGGTATTCTATAGATGAACATAATTTGTGTGACATTTCAGTGCAATTTTGGGATTTTAGTCATTCTATGACATCATACTTTTTTTTGCAAAATCTTACAAAAAAAACAAATAAACCTTTAATTTTGGTTTCAAAGGTTTTTGGCAATTGTAGCATGAAGGTGGAGTTGTAATGCCTGAACCCCATTTTCCAGCTCTCCGTGTCAGTATCACTGATTAAAAGGCAAAAGCCCAGGTACCCCCCCACAAACACACACACACACACACACACACACACACACACACACACACACACACACACACACACACACACACCATATATGGTATGGGGAATGCCAAAGCTTGGTGGGCTTTTCTGGTATTAAATTTGTGAAAGTCACAGAGGGGTAAGTTTTGAATAAGATGGCCAGTGTCACTTTAAATTAAAAGCAGAATATTGGCAATGCAAACCAGTTGCTGTAATAATGGTGCACTTGAGTGAGATTCAAGAGCACTAAAAGAAAATTAAAAATGTCTTTTCATGCCTAGGTCCTCATTTCATTTGTTGTATAGTTGGGTAAGCCATGCAGGTATCTGAAGCTCACATATTAAACTATGTCTATTATCCTCAGCATCACAGGTTTGCAATTGAATCACTCTCTGTTCAGCTTCCCAATGGTTCAATTGATTGTGTCCCATGACAGCATGCTGTACTCTAGAAGTAGATTCTGAATGTTGGGTAGGTCTTTTGGGGGGTCCTGTCCAAATATAAGTAGGTCACTGGCAAAGAGGGAAACTTCATGTTTAGCCACCTCTCTTTAAACATAGTATATCCTGTTGCCACCTAATGGCTTTTGACAGAGGTTTAAGAGTAAGTACATATAGAACGGCTGAAAGGGGGAAATCTTAAAAAGTGCATCAGAAGAGCTGAAATGAAGGGGTCAAGCACACATTCACAAAGATCTGGGCACTGGAGTTTGCATGCAATATTCAAATCCATTGTAACATATGTTGCCCAGCTTGAAGTGCCTTAATGCTTCTAACATGTACCCCCAACTCTACATGCTTGAAAGCTTTTTCCACATTCAGGACAAGGACCACCGCTCCACGGGTGCATGGTTTCTTTGACCATCTGTTAGTATTGTTTAAGGCTCACCTTATATTGTCTTTCACTTGTCTTTCCTTTCCAAAACCTGTATGATCAAAGTGGATACAGCTTGAGAAAACCTCATCCAGTCTAGTAGACTGCACTTTAGTGGTGATTTTGTAGTCAGATGTTAAAAGGAAAAACCACTTGTATATTGCATGGATGACCTCCAAGTTGAATTTTACTTTTGCCAAGTTAATGTTTGGGCTGGCAGTGTAGCCTAGAGATTAATTAGCTGTGAATAAGCATGGCACATTTAGCAGACATGGGGTTGATTCCCAAAATGTCCACTTGCACATTGTGTTGACTCTGAGTAAGTCATGTAGTCATTACAGGTTGTATAATCTGCTGCCACTTAATGACTTTGGCAGAGGTTGAAGAGTAAGTACATATACAGTAGTAGGGGTGAAAGTTGGTAGTCTTAACATGTGCTTGAGGAGAGCTGAATGAAGGGGTCAAGCACACATTCACTAAGATCTGAGCACTGGGGTTTGCATGCAATGCTCAAATCCATTATATCATCTGTTGCCCAGCTTGAAGTGCCTTAGTACTTGAACCATGCATCCCTGCCCCCACTCCACATGGTTGAAAGCTTTTTCTGCATCCAGGACAAGGACCACTGCTCCAAGGCTGCATGGTTTCTTTGACCATCTGTGAATAACATTTAAGGCTCACCTTATATTGTGCTTCACTTTTCATACAAACATAGAACTTATCATCAGATAAGGACTGCCAGGCCCATCCAGTCTGCCTGAAAGCCTCACACTAGTTTGTGGCCTCTGACCCTACCTGGTCAATGTTTTTTCTCCTCCTTCCCACCTCTAAAGTGCCATTATGCATGTCCCATCCATGTTTAAAACACGCCACAGTGCTCTCCCCCACCACCTTCTGTGGCATCAATTTCATGTGTCCACCACCCTCTCAGTGAAGAGAAATGTCTTCACATTTCCCCTCAGCCTGCCACCTTTCAATTTCATATCATGCCCCCTCATTCTTGTACTTCTCTTATATTGGAAGATGTCTACTCCTGCACCTTGTTAATGCTCTTAAGGTACTTAAATGTTTCTATCATGCCCCCCTCAATCCCTCCTCTCTTCCAGTGAGTACATAATGAGGTATTTTAGTCTCTCCTCATATGTTTTCTGGTGCAAGCCCTGTACCATCTTAGTCACCTTCTCTGAACTGCCTCCAATCTGTCAATGTCCTTACAAAGGTGCAGCATCCAGAATTGCACACAATACTCTAGGTGAGACCTCACTACCGTTTTGTACAATAGCATCACCACCTCCAGCCTTCTGCTAGTGATACCTTTACCTATGCACCCCAGCATGCCACTGGTCCACCCTGCAGCTTTTGTTCTTTGCTTAGACACATTTGGGTCATCAGAAATCATAACACCCAGGTCCATTTCTTTCATGGTGATAGTCAGCAACTGCCCCCATCCTGTAGCTCTCCCTAGGGTTCCCTCTTCCCAGATGCATTATTTTGCACTTCTTGGAATTGAACCTTAGTTGCCACACTTCAGGACATTTTTCAAGCTTCTCCAGGTCCCTCCTCATTCTCTCCACCCCATCCGGACTATCCACCTTTTGCAGATCTTGGCATCATCTTCAAACAGGCAGGCCTTTCCCTCCACTTCTACCACAATGTCTCTAATGAAGACATTAAACAGGACTGGCCCAAGGACTGATCCTTGAGGTACCCTGCTGGTCACCCACCCCTTTCCCCTGATTGGATCCCATTTGCTACCACCCTCTGCTTCCTGTCTGTTAGACATTTCCTAACCTAGTTTACCACCCTGTTCCCCAAAACTTAAACGTGGCAAGCAAAATTTAGATTGACGGTCATTCATGCAATACACAAATGTTCTTTCCTTTTAACATCTGACTACAGATGTCTTCCCATTCCAAAACTGGTATTCCGTTAACACAGGAATGGAATAACAGTGAAGTTATGGCAACTACTGTACAGCTGTACAATGATGGCAAGTACAGCAACTGGAATTTAAGGCCAACAGGTGTGTTTCTTCGATTGGTGTTATCCCCCACAGCTGTAGCAGATGAGGGGCTGTGTCGACAGGTATATGAGCTGCTCAGTGGTGTCCATGTTTGCTCTTCAGTGGCTCAGTGGTGTCTATGTTTGCTCTTCATAGGTATCTGTGCAAGGGTGGTGCTCATTATCTTCCCATGGTGCAACTTGGAGGATGTTACTTTTTTGCACAGCATTGCTCAATGTGTCTTGCTGTTTGTCGGTGTGGTGGTTTGTCGCTGTGGGATTGTACCATTGTTTTGGGTGTCATTTTGGTCCCAACACTGTGTTGATGGTTGTTGTATTTCCTTTTGCTGCAGCTTGGCAGAACCTCCATAACTTACTTGGTCCACATGAATAAAACTTGAGAAAACCTTGTCCAGTCTAGTCGACGGTATTTTAGTGGTGATTTTGTAATCAGATTTTAAAAGGGAAGACCATTTGTATACTGCATGGATGACCTCCAAGTTAAATTTTGTCTGCCAAGTTAAAGTTTGGGCTGGCTGTGTTGCCAGAGATTAGAATAATGAGCTGTGAAAAAGCATGGCGCATCTAGCAGACATGGGTTTAATTCCAAAAACCTCTACTTGCATATTGTGTTGATGCTGAGTAAGTCACTTAACCATCCCAGTGTTGTCAGATCACCCCTGGAAATAGGCACTTGTGCCTAGAGGGCCTCACCTGGTTATTAAAGAATAAAACAGTAATAATTTAGAACCAAAAAACATTGTAAAGTCTGTTAACATTCTTCTGGGAAATTGACTAAGGGAGGTGCACAGCAAACTGATGAAATGCAAATGCAAAATTCGTATTGCTCCAGCATTTAGGACAATGATGAAACATTGGCTCACTGAAGGCACACAAGCATGCAAGGCTGGAGAAATGTTTGTAGAAAGCTGGGACAAATGGAATCACAGCTGCCCTTCCATGAGGAGCTTAGGAGCAGGATAAAGAGCAAGGCAAAGAGAAACAAGGAAACACTGTAAATGCCATTGATGCAAGATTGCTAAGGATGTCATCAAAGTCATTGCATACAACAGGAAATTAAAGTGCAGGATCCAGATACAGATACTTTATTGAGAAAGGTGTGTATATTTCTTTCAATGGCAGTTCTTGTTAATAGTTACAGTATTATGTGTTTAAATACTTGTTTTTAAATTATAAGAGGAGGATGAACAATCCCATGGAACAGAAGGTTTTTGCAAAACAAATTGAGGCACTCAGGGCATTTGATTCTAGGCAGCTTTCAGTTATCAATATACTAATTTCAGAAACTAAGATTGGAAAGTTAAAAGAGTGAGATGAAATGGCAATAACATGCTTTATTTTTCTTTTTGCAAAATTCAAAAGTTGTGATTGTTCATGACCTTGTGGTTCATGTATTGTAACACTTGAAATTTTAATCAAATATAAGTGACATAAATAAAATGTCTTGCATCAAACAAGCATTATGATTCATTAAAATGTGTCACATGACCATTCACTACGTAAGCAGCAAGACATAATGGGGTGTCAGACATTAATTTATTTGTTGAATTTCGTTGACCAGGTAGGCCCACTGGGACTGCAGGAGTGCCATTTTCAGGGGCAACCCAGGATAAATTATAGAGAAAACAGCAAGACAAGGCATTTACAGTATCAATTGGTGAGGCACATACAATATTTCAATTGATCAGCTACAGAAGGTACAGTGACACACATGAATCAGCTCACACAGAGATGGTAAACAAATCTGCATGTATCAGCTTCACGTAGTAAAGAAAGGTACAAGCATTAAATATAGCAAGGCAGAATTGTATTCAGAGACAATGGCTGGGCTAAAACAGTAAATCATATTCAAAAGAAAAAACAGTGGGTGTCAGGGACAGAGGGGCAAGCAAGCATAAGGTGTTAGAGCCCATCAACAATGGCAGTTGCATAGGTTATGTTCCAGTATGAGGACCTTTAGGCCTTTCTTGAAGCCACCGAGGGAGGAACATTCCTTTAGATTACTAGGGAACTCATTCCATAGGAGTGGGATTGAGGTAGCAAAGGACATTTTACCTGAGGTGGTCCTGACTTTAAGGACCTGGAGAAGTGGATGGCTGGAGGAACTAGGGGAACACTGCTAGGGTTTTACTATTAATAAGTCTTGTAGACTGCGAGTAGCTTTAATGTTCCTATTATAAGTTTAAAAGCAAGGCACAAACAGAAGTAATCCAGCCTGCCTTTAACTGAGGGTCAGTTTAGCATTCAAAGCACTTTACAGTGGTGTTCCTTAGGGGAAGCCCCTATGGTGAAAAGACCAACGCTGTGGTACAGTGATTTGAGCTTCTGCAATTCAGGGCACCTGACTTGACTGACTGGAGAACCGGAGACCCATAGAGTAGGGTACCATTTACAATAAGCAGGCATGACTCATTTGTGAGGAAAGGGCTTAGGCAGTAAAGGACCCCTCTTTTTGGTGCAAAGATTTTATTTATTGAGTGCTGGGTTTAATTCATGCCCAGGGGCATAAAAAAAGGCATAATGCTACAGTCAGAGTTCCTTCAGCTCTTCAAAGTTTGATGACTTACACCCAAATCTGGAATTTTTACTTAATATAATAAATGCTTAATACAATATTTGTAAAATAAAATGTTTCAAAACTAATGCTTAATGACCCCTTTGTAACTGTTCTCCACTAGCCGGAGCTACTATTTATGCTTACAAAGACTGCAGCATTAGTGTTTTTTCTCTGCCATCCCCAACCCCCAGACAGATACAGACCCTTTTATTAAGAAAAGAATACTGGTAGCTCATGCAGCAATCACAGATGTTAAAAAAAAAACACATTGGATTGTGCTTTTTAAGCTATGTAATTAGTTACTGTAGGGAGTGATTGAACAAGTGGTTATAGGTACAGTGGCAGCTATAGTGTTGCTGATAGTAGGTGGTAGTGACAAAAGAAAAACCGGAGTCCCAATGGTACTGAATGGTGCCATGGCTTGAATGACAAAACATCTATAAACACACATACTCACTCAATGTGGACCACTTCAAAGATATCCTTTCCTCCTCCTGGGGGAATGAGAGGAAGTTCTGAGATAACTGAAAAGATATCACTGGTAAACCCAACACTCCACCCCACCAACCATATTAAAAACTAATTGTGTCATAATCCAAGACCCCCAGCTCATAGCTGACACCTTTAACACTGCCTTTTCAGACCTTAGAGGTGTCCTCCACCTGACTTCTTCTCTAATCCTAGTAATTCATCTGGCTTATATTTGAATCTTGGTCCCACTTCTACCCCCCCCTCCTGTTTCTGGATTGTCTCTCCACCTGAAGCCAAAAAGTACATCCAGCGAGTTCTTGGGGAAATCCAGATCCAGTATTGATACTCTGGACCTCAAGCTATTACACCTCACACTTGACGCCATCATATCCCCCCTCACCAAACTACTAAATCTGTCCCTCTGTCTAGTGCAATTCCCCCAACAGTGGAAAGCTGTGGTAGTGACTCCAGTCCACACGAGTGGTGAGAGGGCCTCCCACAGCAACTACTGCCCAATATCCATCCTTCTCCCTCTGTCTAAAGCCTTTGATAGGATAGTATTATATCAACTGACTGAATACCTCACCGAGTACAATCTGCAATGCCACCAACAACATGGCTTCAGGAAGGGGCACAGCACCACCTCAGCCCTTCCTGAATTTACCAGTTTTATCCATAAAGCTCTTGACCATGGTCACATTGCAGGATCTATTCATACTGACCTTCCGAAAGCTTTTGACAAGGTTAATCATGCCCTCCTAGTTGCTGCCCTCCCTGCCACTGGTCTCTTTCAAGAGACCACCTCCTGTTTCACCAATTACCTAAATGGGAGAATGAAGTGTACCAAAATCCTCAACACTCTTTTCTACAGCCTCTCATTCAGTCTGGCATCCCCCAAGGTTCTATTCTCGGTCCCCTTCTCTTCAGCCTTTTCCTCAACCCCTTTCCACAAGCCTGCTCCAGCAATCTGCTTCTCTATGCCGATGATGCTGTCATCTTTTCTGGTCACCTGATTCCCCTCCCCCTGGAGAACACCCTTCAAAAGAGCTTCACTGAAATAGAGTCTTGGTTTGCTCTCCACAGACTCATAATTAATTACAAAAAAACTAAGGAGATATTATTTGCCAACCCCCAAAAGAAACATAAGTGGGTGTGCTGAACATCCAAACAGCCACCACCTACCAATGGAGCAGGTTACCAGCTTCAGATATCTCAAGATAACCCTCAACTGCTTTCTATCATATCATGAACATGTTAACCTAGTCTGTAGGACTGTGAACACAAGAATTGGGCTACTCTACAGATACAGGACCTGTATGACCACTGACAAACTTGGTCTTTTCCATAATTGATTATGAGATTGTCATTTACGGCTCTGCAACTGACACTATACTTAGTAGAATTAAGATCGCCCTAAACAAAGCCTGCCCTCTGGTCACAGGTGCAAACAGGCTCACCCACACCTGGGACTTCTATGACCAAACTAGCTGGTTAAACTTCAAAGGCGGGCTTACCTATCAGTCTTGGCTACTGGCTAAAATGATATGCTTTGGTCTCACTCATCCCTCAGCACAGAAACTCCTTACTCAGACCGTTATTTCCCATGGATCGAGGAGTTCCACTGAAGCCTCATATCAAGTCCCTTTCTGTAGGACTACCCAAAGGCAGTGGGCATTCATGTATAGAACACCTGTTTGGCTAGTTAGCCTCCCTTCTAATGTCCTGGCAGAACCTAAGCCAGGTCATTTTAAATCCAAACTCTGTCAGCACCTACTTGATACCAACAGCTGTGACTGTCTCTAGCCTTGGCGGGTGCTCAGCCCTCCACCCCCCACCCCCACCCCATTTCTCCCCGTGCTTGTTACTGGTGACTAAGTCAACTCAGACAGTTTCTGCTTAGCCAAGTACTTCCCCTACTCTACTTTGTGCACTGACTATTCTAGTACTTCCTTTCTTATCTCCTGCATTTTGTCCATCTTTATTCCTTAATCCTCTGTATTTAACAAAATCCATTTTGGATTGCTTTCACAATAGCTTACTGCCATCCAATGTGTTTTCCTCAAACTTTCTCCTTCTGTAGTAATTAGTGTGTTGCTGTGATTCCTACCAAAGTCTGTATTTTGCTGCCATTATATTCACTTTGTATTATGTATATCCTTGCTCCAATTTTCTATTCCTTGCCTGAATCCTTTGTGTATTGTATTTTCTGTATGAGCACCCTCTGACATGGAGCCTTTGTAAATGAGTCTCTGACTCAAAGATGTTGTAATTCCAAGACTTAAATAAATAAATAAAAACAAATATACACACACACACACACACACAAACGTGCACTGTAGATTGCATCTTGTAGTGACTGACAGTGCTTTGTTCAAAGGAGCTTTACTGATGTTGCATAATGTAGTGGTGTCCCCTGCTTCTATAGGACATTATTAATACTGTCACCAGCAGCGATAGCTCCCTACCACATAAGGCCTTTATCAATATTGCCTCCAGCCGAGGTGACTCCCCTGTCTGACAGTTTTTTCAACTGCCTCCTCTCAAAAAAATATATTGCTTAGTACTAGCTGTCAGTACTTTTTCCTGGCTGGCAAACTCCAACCCCCAGAAACATAGAAACATAGAAACATAGAAACATAGAATTTGACGGCAGATAAGGACCGCTTGGCCCACCCAGTCTGCCCATTTCCCTACCTACTGGATAAGCTGCAGATCCTAGTTAACCAGCAGCCTACTTCTTTCTACCCCCACCCCCCAGAATTGCCTTATGACTATCCCATGCATGCTTGAATTCCACCACTGATTTTGACTCCACAACCTCCTCCGGAAGGCCATTCCATGCATCCACAACCCTCTCTGTGAAAAAATACTTCCTTAAATCACCTCTGAGCCGCCCCCATCTTCAAATTGTGCCCTCTTGTTCTTGCACACCTCTTTTTTTGAAAGATGCTACCCTCTTGGACTTTGTTGATTCCCTTGAGGTACTTGAAAGTTTCTATCATGTCACCCCTCTCCCTCCTTTCCTCGAGGCTATACATATTAAGCTCCTTAAGTCTCTCTTCATATGTCCTCCGGTGCAGACCCTGCACCATTTTAGTTGCCCTCCTCTGGACAGCTTCCATTCTGTCTATGTCTTTTCGGAGATTGGGTCTCCAGAACTGCACACAGTACTCCAGATGGGGTCTCACCAGCTGTCTGTACAGAGGGATAATAACTTCATGTTTTCTACTGGTGATGCCTCTCCTATGCATCCCAGTATCCCCCCAGCCCTCCTTGCTGCCTTCTCACATTGCTTGCCCACCTTTCGGTCATCTGATATGACTACCCTCAGGTCCCTTTCCATTTTTGTTGTTGTTAGTATCTCACCCCCATTGTGTACTCTTCCCCTGGGTTTTGTTTCCCAGGTGCATTTGCACTTCTTAGCATTGAATCTAAGCTGCCATACATTTAACCATTCCTCTAACCTTGCCAAGTCCTTCTCATCCTTTCCACCCCACCCTGTGCATCAACTCTGTTGCAGATCTTAGTGTCATCTGCAAAGAGACATACTTTTCCTTCCAGTCCTTCTGCAATGTAGCTATAAAGACATTGAAGGACTGGTCCTATCTGAACCCCTGCGGTACCCGCTAGTAACCCTCCTTTCTTCTGAGTGGACTCCATTTACTATTACTCTCTGTGTCCTATTCTCCAGCCAATTCTTTACCCAGGCTGTCATCTTGGGACCCACTTCCAGGCTGGCTAACTTATATATTAATCTTTTGTGTGGGACTGTGTCAAATGCCTTGCTAAAGTCTAGGTAGGCCATGTCCACAGCCCTCCCTGATCTACTACTTTGGTCACCCAGTCAAAGAAATCCTATCAGATTCAGTCTGGCATGACCTTCCCGCTGTGAATCCATGCTGCCCTGGGGTCTTGTGCCCCTCTGGCCTCTAGATACTCGACAATTCTTTCCTTTAGAAGTGATTCCATCATTTTCCCTATCACTGAGGTTAAACTAACAGGTCTATAGTTTCTGCTTCTGCCTTGCTCCCACTTTTGTGAAGGGAATCACATCTACCCTCCTCCAGTCTCGGTACCACCCCATCCTCCCATGATTTGTTAAAGAGGGTAGTCAGTGGTGTCACTAGTTCTACCCTTAGTTCTTTTTAGAATTCTGGGATGAATCCCATCAGGCCCCATTGCTTTGTCCACCTTCAGTTTTAAGAGTTCTTTCAGAACCCTTTCTTCTGTAAATGGGCTGGTATCAACTTCTGTATCCAGAGTGTTACTACTGTTTGTTTTATGTACCTCCCCTCTTCCTTTGTAAATACTGAGCAAAAATATTTGTTTAGTATCTCTGCCTTTCACATTCTCCCTCTGCCCACCCTCCCTCCCTTTATTAAGCCTCACTATCCCTCCCTTGGTCTTCCTTTGCTCCCTGATGTACCTATAAAGGTTTTATTCCCTTCTTAACTGGGTTGGCTATCTTTTCCTCAGTTTGGGCCTTTGCTAGTTCTGACTGCCTTCCCAGCCTCCTTTTGCTTTAACTTGATACAGTTCTCTGTCCTGCTCCTACGATTCCTTGTACTTCCTGAATGCTTTCTTTTCTCTTGAACCTTCACTGCCACTTTCTTTGAGAACCATAGTGGTTTCTTACATTGTCTTGTTTTGTTTATTTGCTTCACACAAAGGCTCGTTACCTCTGTGATGGCAGTTTTTATTATTTCCCATTGTTCTTCCACCCCTCCTTCCCGCCCATTTGCTAGTGCATTCCTTAGGCACTCACCCATTTTAGCAAAGTCAGCCCTCCTAAAGTCCAGTACTTTTGTCTTTGTATGAGCTTGACTCTATTGCTGTGTTTATTGTGAACCATACTGTTCGATGGTCGCTAGTTCCCAGATGGCTACCACTTCTACATCTGTGATCCTCTCTCCATCTCCATTTGAGAGTATCAAGTCTAATATTGCTCCCTCTCGAGTGGGCTCCAGTACTAGTTGTCTAAGGCATGCCCTGTAGGGCATCTAGAATAACTGCACTCTTCAAGTGGCAGCTGCAACCGCGCCCAGTTAACATCTGCATATTCAGATCACCCATCAGCAATATCACCCTTTTTCTGCCATTCTAAGTATACTTTCTATCATTTTCCTTGTCCATTTCCTCCCCTGAGAAAGTCTGTATCTAACCCCTATACCAGATTGTGGTGCCATTGCCTGTCTCCAAATTTACCCACAGTGCTTCTTCTCCTCCCTGTTTACCCTTTTGTTCTGTTGCTTTTATTCCTTCCCTTATGTAAAGAACTACTCCTCCCCCTCTTTTACCCTCCCTGTCCCTCCTGTAGATAGTGTATCCTGGTATGTTTACGTCCCAGTCAGAAAGTTATACTGACAACTTCAGTGATGAAGAAATAGGGTGGGAGCAATAGCATGCAGCTGAGATTGAAATGAATACAGTCCTGTCAGGGACTTCTAGGTGTTTGTTGAATATTAATGCTTAATGCTCTGCTGAGCAGCTGTATAGGAAACAGTTACCTTACAACCGGTACTACACTCCACTGAATGAGAAACTATACAGACCACACAGCTGATGCATGGCCAACTGACACACAAGGTAACAATAATCTTGACTAAAATTAACATGAAGCACCAAAAGTTCTGACTAGTCCCAAAGAAAGTGAGTTGTGTTATATAAATAAAATGTTCTAATTTACTTTATCATACAAGTAAATGGGGCTCAGGAGATATCTCTTGGATAATCAAGAGTGTATACTCATGACTTCTTCAGGATCAAGAATAAAGTAGAAAAGCTGAATGGTTCAGGATCCCTAAGAAATTATACTGGGATGTTCTTATTTAGCCAAAAGGTACAACCTCATCTACTGTTTTTAAGTTTGTTTTTTTTTGCAACACAAATCTGATTCCAAATAGAAATGCAATCACTTTGGAATAAAGAGTAAAATAAAGAATGTAAAGTGAGATAACCAATACACCTGAAAAGCAAGATTACATGTACCGAACACCTCATGCCTAGATATCATTTAGTTTCAGTGTTTTAATCATTTTTATAAGGTACAGAATGCTATCTTTTTTTTTATATTTTCAATTTCCAGTCACACTATCTGAACACCCAGCCTTGCACTTATCATGTACTAGTAATTGAAGCCCCACATATTCTGACAGACCTTTCTGTGGCATCATTACACAAAGAGTATAATTGCAGTGCACCACAGCACCCTGTTGACAACAGATACCCAAACAGCAAAGCGTAATATACCCTCCCAAATGGAGCAGTGACTTTGCCCTAAGTGTCATATTCAAAGGCCTTTAACCTAATGACTGCATAAGGTATGCAGAGGGCTTAGGGAACATTTTCATAGAATGGTGCAGACATTATCAGCTCTGCACAATGCCTTAATGTATATGACTGCATGAAGGCATTGTGCAGAGGTTCAATCATTGCCCGCTCAACTTCATCCAGTCCGTTTTCACTAATGTATAAATCCTCATACTCTATTGGCAGCCCACAATCACCCAAGCTGAAGTATGAAATGAAATTACCCTGGTAATCCAGTGATACCCCCTTCACACCCTGATCCTATAAGTTAAAAAAAATTACCCATGTAGTCCTAACATATAAATACTAGCCATTTAGTGGTAGTCCACAATTATCCTAATCCCTGAAATGAAATGAAATTACCCTGGTAGTCCAATGGCAATCCCTTCTCACCCCACTCCCCGCTCCCCTGTGTGAAAAGAAAAAACCCTGGTAGCCCTAATGTGTAAATCCTAGCAGTATAGTGATAGCCTGCAATTACATCAATCCCTGGTATAAAATTTAATTACCGTGGTAGTCCAGTGGTCCCCCTTCACACCCCAATCCCTGATGTGTAATGAAATCACCTTGTTAGTCCATTTCTACCCCCCCACTGTCCAATCCCTATTCTAAAATAAATGACATCCCTCCTCCCCAGCCTGGTCCACCAACTCAGCACCCAATACCCTCCACCTGTTGTCTGATTTACTCTAACAAGTCTGTGGATGTGACAGGTAGAATGGTGGATGACAACAGGCACAGTCCTTCCTCTCAACACCTTGGCCAGCAACTATCTGAAAGACAAGGACCGAGTGAGTGCATATTGTGTATGTACTGAAGAATCTGTTTGGATTTGAAGCACTGGGGTTGTCTCTCATGTAGTCTGTCTTGCTTCATTTGGCACAGTAAATACCTGTTGTCACTATCCAATTTGGTTTGTATTTTCACATGCACCACATTTTTGTTCATTTGTTGCCTGTCTTACACTAGCGCTGAATTTTCTTTTTGTAGCTTTTTTACACTTACAGTCAGACCCACTTATAACAGACACATTGGTGTGACCCTGTTTTGTCTATTATAAGGGGGGTGTCTGTTGTATCCTTTGTACCAGTGTTTCTGTTTTCTACAGCCACAGTATGCATTTACTCAAGCCTTAGCGCTTTTGTTACAGTTAAAAGTCTGTTTAAAAAATCAGCTGGATGCCTAGAAAAGTTACTTAGAAGAGATGGGCTACATTTCACCCAATATACAAACCTGGTTTGAGAGGAAACAGATTGGGCATAAATTAGAATCAAATCAAATGAACCCCTCAATCAGGTCGGCTTACCTCTGCCTTGACTGAGGAAACAGATTATGCTGGTAAGAGTCATAGAAGGAGGAGACGGGAGGGCATGAATCCAGCTTGTGATAATGAACTCTTCAGTTGGATCCTCTTACTTCTGCATCAATCAGGAAAACAGATGGGGAATAGACCAGGACAGTCAGAATGACCACGGGAACAAGTGTGGCAGTCATGAATCAAGCTTGCGATAGTGAACTTGATAAGAATGGTAGAATGACAGTGAGTGCTGGTGTGCACAAATCAGTTGGAGGGAAGAATGACAGAATGTCAATGGGAGCAGGTGATCACAAATTAACTGGATCCAGTTTTCAGAAAAGATAAGGGAGATTAATGTACAGACTGGAGCAGCACAGTGATACTTGTATGTCAGGGTCTAAGGGCTGGAATTTCAGTGGTATAGTACTTGCAGGTCAGAGGTATGATCAGAAGGGTGATCAGTCAGCAATTAGCAGCTCATTAGGCAGGGCTTGCACAAGGAGCATACTGAGAGCTCATTAATACTATCTTTAGCATCAAATAGCAGCACTTCTTGCCCTCAGCATCTGCTGTAGATGCACTGCACCATCCATTGTTTCACATGGTAACATCCATTCTTAGCAGCACAGGTAACATTACTGCAAATGGAATAGGCTTTTGGAACATACATTTCATCTGCAATAAGTGGGCGTCCCATATGAGAGCGTATGGCTCAAGTGGTTTCGACTGTAGTAATTCTGGAACATAAAGACAAAAAGATTTCTTGATAATTTTTTGTGCAATAATTATATTACTTTTATAAACAGGGCCTTCTTTTTAAACAATTACAATTACATTTAGCAAACTTTTATAAAACCTGAGCTATCATTAACTGTACACCTTTTCTGAGTAAGTTAAAGTTGTGTGTGTCAGAAAAACATGGAAATGTATGGACATCAAATCTGGCATTCAACTCTTAATACCTTAAGATGATTAGAGTGCACGTGTTTATGTTTTAATTTCTTATGAGACTTCCATTTATATGTGCTGTACTTGTGTTTTGACTAACATTTTGTATGATACTGTATCACATTTAAAGTTTTTTTTTATTTAGTAGTATTTTAACATCTGTTGTACTACAGAAGAATGAAATGGAGTGAAATTGCAGATTTTAAAGAATATAATATAAAGATATGGAGGCACAATACAACAGCTGTCGGATATCATTGGATATAACGTCATTACTAAAGACTCACTGTGTGACCCTGAGCAAAACACTTATGCACCCAGAACAAAAACCTACTGCAAATGAGATGTGACTATCCTGAGTAAATCTATATTAGCAATGGGTAAGAGAAGGATGCCAATGAAAATGAAATATTGCATCTAAAATGGAGTACTCTGGGTATATGCATTGTACAAATGGGTAAAAGCAGGACCTGACTAGTAACAAGAAGTTGCAGCTCAGTTTGGTTGTCCGGCTAAATGAATATTAAAATAAAAAAAAAAGAAAATGTGTTTCCAGTAGTAACTGGTTCTCTCCAGTGCCCTGCAGTCAAAGTGAGCAGTGTGGCATAATTGCTACAGCAATGTTGAGAACTAGGAGATTGTAAATTCAAACAACTCCTATACAGCCACATACTCACTGTGTGACCCTAAGCTACTCACGTAACCTCCCAGTGCTCCAGCAAGGCAAACTGATAATATCAGGCCCCACTGGAGATGAGATGTTGCCAATCTGCTGGGATATCTTAGGAAAATACACTGTAAGAAAATAAACATAACAATATATTGTCAGCAATTGATTTCCTTCCCTACCCACCTCACCCCTCACCCTGAAGCAGTGTGGTCAAATAGTTTCAGCACAAGTAACAGCTGGGAATTTGCAGATGCAGTCCTTGCTAGCAAAGAATATTTGATTTGTAACTGTAAGCAAATCCATAACCTCTTAGTGTTCTAGTCCACCCAGCTGCAAAAATAGGTAGAATCAGGACACCACTGGAAATAGGATGTTGCTGGGCCACCATGGCAATAAAGTGTGGGTAAAAATCTCAACATTTTAAGCTGAAGAAACCTTCTAATTTGCTATTGAATGTTCTCCTTTGATTAATGTTGAATTTGTGCTCTCACCAAGTAATTCTCATGGTATGATATCCCTGGAATATTGCATCT
Source organism: Neoceratodus forsteri (assembly GCA_016271365.2). Lineage (NCBI taxonomy): Eukaryota > Metazoa > Chordata > Ceratodontiformes > Ceratodontidae > Neoceratodus > Neoceratodus forsteri. Next base: position 871,545,177 of record CM057458.1, on the reverse strand, counting down.
CAGCTGCACTATCTTGAGTAAAGCAGGACCCCACTGGAAAGAAGATGTTGCATCTTAGCTGGCCATTGTTGCTAAATAAATTATTGTCCATAATGTTTACAGTAGAAGTTGTAACACTGGTGGGAATCAGAAGATTGCGGGTTTAAACCATGCTATGATCAAATACTGTGTAACCATTAACAAGTTACTGAAAATAAGATGTTGCACCTGAGCTGAACTATCCTGATTAAATATGTTGTTAAATGAATAAAAGCAAGACCCCACTGAGAGCAAGATTTTGCAATTTAGCTGCATATTCCTACATAAATAAACTGTAAACAAGAAAAAAAGAACAATATTGTTAAGAGTTACCCTCTTTCACCTATTAAGGATAGCAGTTTCTTTCATTCAGCATGAATTATGGTTACAAAGAAATAATGTAACTTACCAGGAATTGAACCCAGGCCCTTGGAAAACTGTCCTGCTGCTCTAACACCAAGCTGTAGGCTCAAATCATTTTACCTAGGGTTAATGGACTGTCTTCCTTTCTCTGATATTTCATATCCTTCAGCTAGGGACAATGAAGAAGACAGCTAGATGTTTGATGCAGTATTATCCAGTGCTAAACAGCCTAATCAGAAACTGCAGTGATAAACAACAAGGAAATAATGTACAACTTGCAGAAAAACATAAAGGATTTCTCCAGTTCTTGATTTTGCTACGTATCAGTTAGTATATGAAGTTTGTGCAGGTCCTCCCATATACACCTGCAGGTGGAATGCTTTCTTCTCAAGTTGCATTCAAACATACACACAACCCTCAGCCAGAACTAATTAGGTTGACTGTCTGCAACACATATAACTAACAGTAATGTAGTCTGCAAACCTACTCCAAGAGATAACAATTAATCACATCAGCAATGACATCAGCAATCGAATCACCCCCAGTGAATATAACCATAATCTTTAGTAAATGCAGAAAAGAGTAAGCATGACTTGAAGAGGTGATACAAACTAAGCTTTTTGGCACTTAGCCAGTTACATCCATGTCAATGAGAGAGTTTGGAATATAGGAACTTGTATGTTTTGAAGCAGGTGGGCCAGCAGATGAGTTAGTACAGAAGATCACTGTATCCAAATAGATAAGACTTTTACCACGAGGGAAGAATTAGAGAATAGCCAAGCGAGTGAGAGGGAATGGGAGCAGGTAAAGTGGTCAGTATGAATGCTTTCTTATACTAGTGAAGGCTTGCTAACATTTTTTTTTTTTGGTAAATATGAATTTGGCACCTGATGTACAACAACGTAAGAAGAAAAAGAGGAATATGTGTGGTTTCTTTAAGCCAAAGCATGATTTTACAGCAAGCAGTTGTTTGCTTAAGTAGGGTAAGTAAGGGCAGGCTGGTGTACTAGGATTTTTTTTATTAGAAACAAATATAAATCAATGGAAAATGAAAGAGGAATACAGAATGGAAACAAATGAACAATATAGCATTACAGAAGTTATACCACTGAAAGTATTTTTTACAAACATTTTTTTTGTTTTGTTTGTCAATGAAAAAGAAAAAAAAAGCTGCCAACAGTTTAAAATAAACATTCTAAAGCCTGCTACAAGGACTTGTGTCATGTGCTTCATTCTTATTTAAGATGCAGTAGTTTTCCAGCCCATGTTATAATTTCACATGTCTACATGTTCCAATTGTCTTTCATTGTTCTTTTTAACTATTATAATCATTTAATAATTGCAATAACCCACTCTTGGGCAAGGACTTATAGTTAATTATTACACTTCTCTCATGACTGAAGACACTCAGCATTTGCCCTCATGCCTAACAATACACATGGGTGTGCAATAGTTCTATGCAACCCTGGGTCCAGTCATGTGTTGTTGCCTATGTATCCACCTACAAATTATACTGTGGAGATGGTCATTTGATCTCTCATTATATTTTTGGACTTACATACTTTTCAGCCCTGCAGTCATGGATTAAATGTAACCATGTCTAGGTGCATAGAGAGATGTACGACATGGGAAATTTGGCTGATGACGAGTGGGTGACAGCAGAAAGAATTAGCAGAATAGCATTGGGATATAATGTACTGTTTTGAGTTTATGACATGAGGCAAATATTTTCTGTACTGTAATATGCTTACTTGAGATAGGTGGCAAGTAGATGGCTTGTCCAGCTTATGGACACTTAGACATAAATTCTTCCTGAATGGCTTTAGATAAAAACCAGGAATTGCAACATTTTATCTGTTTACAGTATGCATTTATTAAGATGTTGACTGCTGGGAATAACTCATGGGCAATGTCAGTTTACATGGGTTAACCAGGAGGAAGTAGGAAGCAATATGCAAAGTTACAAACAGGCAGTATATTCAAGCTTATATTCAGCACTGTTTCTTTAAAACAGCAGGCAGGCATACTAAGAATAACATTTGCAAGCTAGTGCATTTCTTTAAATCTGATAGGTACAATTGAAGATATGACTTAAAAAAATCACATAGAGCAGCATGATCAGAGGTTGCTAGGTAATTAATATCAGAATGCTGGAGCAAGTAAGAAACATATTTCTGGCCCTATTAGTTGTGTCCCTAAGAACTTACAGAGATGGTGATTTAGAAGCCTTTAGAGAATACCCACTCCATGCAAATGAAAGCATTTGATACACTGATTTTCCAGTAGCCATTAGTTTCCTTTTAAGCAGATGCATAAAAAATGTACTCATAAGTCATGGAAAGTCAATCCAATTATTCATAAAAGAAGGTAACAGTGTTGCCATAAGTTAGCTTAAAGGACACATCTATTTACTCTGTTAAAGAAAGCTTGTGTTTTGCCAAAATCAGTTTCTGAAGTAGTCATACATAAAATAAAGTGTAATTAAAAGATGCTGTGCTATTGTGAATCTTGCTTTTGCAGGATAGATTATTTTTATTCCTAGTGAAGAAAACATCTTTGATAACATTTTTCAATACTGACTGATCTGAAAATATATGTTCCTGATTCAGAACACTTGGGCATGTATTATTTTTTTTTGCATTGTGAAGGGATTTAATCTATTTTTAATGGCTTGGTGGTAGTTGTCTAAATCCATTTTGTCTGGATTCCCACTGAGAAAAAACCCAGGCCACACTGTATTGCTTTGGTTGCTCACTGGCAGGCTTTATTTATAATTAAGGCATGGAGAATTTCATACATTTTACATCCCAATTTCAGACAAACAATTCAATATTTACAAATTGGGCATAGCAGTCCCCAATCTCTTCTGGGTATAACAGACCCATCTTCCTTCTCTTGTGGTTCTCCTTCTGGGTCTCCTCCTCTTGCGTCACTGCTTCTCGGGGCCCAGACACCGTGATCTGGTGCCCCCTTTCCTTCACCATAACCAGGTACCACCTTACCCGGACCGTTCTCCCCCTACTAGGCATGGCCACAGCTGATCCATCCCCTAGTCCTATATCCCACCCTTCCCCCCATTACTCCCGTGCCTGGGTTCTCTTTGTCCCAAGCCCATGGTACCTACCCCCCTCCCCCTCTACCTGCCCCCCTTTTCCCTCTAGCTCCCAACCCTTCCCCTTCTCCTCCTCTCCTTTCCTTCTTTCTGTCCCTTTTCCAAAACTGGCGGGGCTCCACCTAGCCCCCTGGACCCCGACCTCCCTGATGTGGACCCCCTTTGCCCATGCCGGGCCCTTCTAACAGTGTTTCCCTCTTGCACCTCCCTATCCTGCTGATGTTCCTTCTCTCCTTTTATTTGCCGGGTGGATGGGTGTGAAATTCCAGCAAGAAAGGGGAGATCCTAGGCTTACCTGGCCTTAAAAAGTCCCTAAGGACCCATACCTCAGGTCCCTATTAACCCCTCCCCCTTGCCCAATAGCCAGCGAGCTCTGACCCCTGTCATATGACACTATACTGAGGTCATAACCCCGCCCCACACGCCCTGCTGACCCTGCCCCCTTTCTGTAAGTCTTTTCTAGCTGGGCACCAGGACATCCTGGCTTGCCTTTTAAATGGCAAGCCCCATTGTTTCTGAATTTCCACCCAGAAATAACCCAGGCCACACTGTATTGCTTTGAATGCTCGCTGGCAGGCTTTATTTATAATTAAGGCATGGAGAATTTCATACATTTTACATCCCAGTTTCAGACTAACAATTCAATATTTACAAACTGGACATAACAGTCCCCAATCTCTTCTGGGAATAACAGACCCATCTTCCTTCTCTTGTGGTTCTCCTTCCGGGTCTCCTCCTCTTGCGTCACTGCTTCTCAGGGCCCAGACACTGTGATCCGGACCCCCCTTTCCTTCTTCATAACCAGGTACCACCTTACCTGGACCATTCTCTCCCTACTAGGCATGGACACAGCTGATCCACCCCCTAGTCCTATATCCCACCCCCTTCCCCTCATTATTCCCTCACCTGGGTTCTCTTTGTCCACAGCCCGTGGTACCTACCCCTTTCCCCCCTTTACCTGCCCCCCTTTTCCCTCTAGCTCCCAACCCTTCCACTGACCCATCACCAGCTTGCTTTTGGAAGAAGGGGCACCCCCCTTGTGGGTTACCCCTTGAACCTTTTTTGTTAATCTCCCCTACCAGACCACTGAATGGGCGGAGCAATAAACCCATCCCAAATTCTATCAGATGCACCCCATCCCCTCTGTGCACTGCTTCTTCTGCATAGGAGATGTCCCTATGTGTGATAAGGACCCCACCCATCTCTATCACTGCCCTGGCCATCTTCCTGTTCAGCCACTTCCGCGCAACCTCTATTGACTTTGGACTCTTCTGTCCCCTCCATACCTTCCTACAGTTAATTTCTGACCACCCTATTACCATCCTGGGCCACCACCCCTTCACCTTTTCCAGATCTGCAATGATGTCTCTCATCTGGGAGCCCCAAGGCAGTTCCCCCAGGTCGTTGCCACCCAGGTGTACAATAATGCAGTCCAGCCAACCCCATTGTATGCACAGGTCCCCCAGTAAGGGGAGGAACTGTGACCACCTCATGCCTCTCAGGCCCCTCCATCGCACTCTGGTGTGCTCCATTCCTGGTTGTAACTACGTCCCTATCTTCATGGTGGCCGCAAACTTTTCTGCCCAATATATGAAAGAGTGCCCCATGATCCACACCTGCCACTTGGAACCTGCAGTGGGGAGAGAAAAGGATACCCATTAGCCAAAGTCAGCACCTCACATAGCACTTGTAACAGTTAGATTTCCACCTCCCCACCGCTTGACAATCATCTGCCCCCACTCCAGCATCCTCTAGGTCCATTGCTGCCCCAATCTGGAAGGAGTGAGGGGTAAACCGAGCAGGATCCTCCCCTACAAATACTACTGCCTTCTTTAGCACTGCCCCCACCTGGTATCTTGTTGCCGTGGACCCATCCCCATGTATGAACCAGGCCCCTTTCCTTGGCCTCCAGGTTCTGCTCTACTCCTGCAAGGTCTGGACCATGCAAGGCACCCCATTCACCTGTCTGTGTATCTCTACACTGGCCCTTCCACCCTCCCGGTCTGTCTTGGACTTTAGGAGATGGATGACTAGCTTCTTCAGTTCCAGCTGTGTAATGAGGGGTAAAGAAGTCTGCCCCTATATTGCGGCCTAACCTTATTTTGGTCTGAAAACATTCTGTATGTATATGACAAATGCTGGTTTATGGAGCTAAAAAGCTTATGAACCCTTATAAGGAGCTAAGCTACAGTTGCAATACTAATGTGCCTTTTTAGCATTATAATTTAGCAGAAGTAAGTAATATCTGGCCTACGTGACTGCAAGCACAGACACAGACTAGTGTCCAAATTCCCTTATAGTTAACTTTAATGTCTGTCCTTATATGGACAGCCCAAAGTGTTAGCGGAAACTTGTCTCTTTCCTCTGAACTATAGTGACTGGTGGTAACAACACATGTTGCCTACCATATATGGCAAATAAAATGTACTCTGCTATATTTTTGTGCTGACTAAAAGTGAGATCATACTCATACCAGGAAAAATATGTTATAACCTTATAAGCTAGATGTGTATGCTGTTTTTGACCAATCATAGGTAATTCTAAAATAGACACATTGCTTTTTACTATATAAGTAAGCTTGTACAGCCTGTTATTTGAAGAATGTACCACTTGTAATTTCTCGCTGTGATTATTATTATAATCATTAAATTCTTCCGCCATCAGTCTCGTCTCGTCGTCTCCTTTCTAAGTACCTGTAATTAATAATTTACCAACTATAGTTTTTTTCACTACGATTACAATTGGTGCCTTAAGACTGGATCGCTGATGCTGCATGCAGGTGGCTGTCTAACTGCCGGTCGGTTGGGCAGCCAGCCCCATAGCAGGGTGAGGACGCTCGAGACGGTTACTGCTGGTCTCAAAGCGAGAAGGAAAGGTACACACAGGCAGCCACAGCCACTTGACAATCAGGTGATGTATGCTTCTCTTATTTATTTAAAGTAATTAAAAGTAATAAAAAGGTAATACTTAACTCTGTAGGAACTCATGGGGCAGAGTAGGTAGGTGAAGGTACTGGGACTTGCAAGCCGGACCTCACAAGGGAGCCATAAGACGTAGCCAAACAGGCTGGGACACCAGTGCACGGGTGAGCCCAGCTGTGGATGCTAGGCAGGCAAGTAAGGAAAATGAGCATGGAAACAATAATAGGTCGTTTTTGGGAAGCATTTAAAGGGAACATATGAACCAGTGCCTGATGACCAACAGGCGCAATTGTATTTACTCAACAAGTATCCTCCATAATGAGAAAGTGAAAAATGAAAAAGAAATTTTTGCAAATGCGTTGCAAGGGTTGTGGCAATATAATCAGACAATTGTGTGTCACCGAAATAAGGAATTAAAGCAGTTAAAGGAAGAGAAAGATGGGAATGATATGTTAGTAAGGCGATTAATGAGTTTAACACTAGAACATAAAAATAGTGTTACAAAGGGTCAGTACCAAGAATTAGAACAACAGTGTGATGATCTTAAGGCACAACTAATAAAGGTAAAAGGAGATTTGTGCCTGTTGAGAGAGATCATGCCCTCTTACAAATTAAATTAGATCAGCAATACGAAAAGCACGCTGAGACTAGACGCTCCACGCGAGCTCCAAAATGCTGCAAATAAAATACAAGAAATACAAGAGGCGCAAAAACTGTCAGATAGCCTCCAAAATGTGAAAGAAAAGGAGGTGGTAACAGTTAAAATGGCCCCGGTACAGACACGGGGAACCTCGTTAACAGGGGGCACTATGTCAGCAATTACTAGGCACCAACAGGAACAACTCCTAGTACAATTAAAATTACAAGAAACTAAGTATAATTTGAAAAAGGAGTTCGCAAAAAGACTGGAAACAAAGTAGAGGAGGAAAAGTACCAAGCGTTAGAGGAAAAGTATAAAAAACAAGTCAAAAGGGTAGGAGATGCCATTGATTTAGATGACGATAATATCCGAGAGGCAAAGGACAGGGCAGAGGCGGCAGAAGGCGAACCATCCCTAGCAAATTAAGGAGGAAAAAAAGAAGGAACGGGAGGAATGGACAGAACAGGAGGAAACAGTGGGGATGGAACAGGAAGGGGACCGATGGATAGAGACGGGCGAAAAGGTAGTAAAAGTCAAAAAAATTATAAAGGAGTTCCCACCAAAACCAGATGAGGGAGTGAGGGAACCAGAGACGCCCGTAGTCAAGGATTTGACTATTGAGGAAATCACAAATTTAGGAAAAATGATCGGTCCTGTCGATCACAAAACCAACTTACCTGACCTACGACAAAAACTAAAACAACTTACTACAACGCTAAGACTAACCAACCAGGATGTATGTAGGTTAGTGATGTTTAAACTATCAGCAGCCTTGGCTGAGGCAATGCCGCCCGAAGTACAAGGAACCCATGAAGGGGCATTGCAAAATGCCAACTCATGGGCAGATTTTAATGAGGTAGTGGAAGCTATCAGGCGGGTGCGAGGAGAATCGGCTCGTCAAGAGGTGGATTGGGACAGAATATTACAGACTAAGCCCCAGGAAGGGGGTCCCCAGGTTTTATCCACGACTGTTTGAGGTGTACCAGAGGTATGGGGCCAGGATTGCCCCGCAGAAGATGATACTACCTTTGGGGACCTGTGGATTCGAGAGCATATGACTTGGATCCACCCTGGGACAGTCGTTAAATGTAACCCAGGAGGAGCGAATTACCCTCTGGAAACTTATCTTAATGAGAAGCAGCAGAAGGAAGTGGCCGCTGTGACTTGGACTAATGAGGGGCCAAAGGAGACTAGGGCATGCTTTAATTGTAAAAAGCCTGGGCATGTAATGGTGACTGTTGGGCAAAGAGGAGGTAGAGAAGGACAAGGACCCGGCAGTTGGGGAGGGCCGAGGACAAAGAAGACAAGCGCAGCAGACAGACCCGCAGCCGGGGTGATGTCATGAGATTTGTTGGACAGACTACAAACAATATTAGGCGGCTGGCGGAAAAAGCCAACTGCTCGCCCCAAAAGTTTGATAGCGAAGACCTTGTCAGGCGACTGGCGGCAATCAAACAGTTAACGAAAAATAGGGAGGCGGAGGCCCAGGACCCCTGATTCACAATGGGTGTGCATTAACATTTGATAAACAAGGCGACCAACAGTACCACTTAAGGTGGGAGAAAAGCGGTAATGGCTTTAGTTGACACCGGGCAGCTGCGCCTCACTCACTACTATGCACATACCATTAGATCCAGATAAACTCCCTATACAAATAGAGGGGTGTACAGGACATACAGCACAGGGATATGTTAGCCACCCCAAATAATCGCCCTGGGAACTAAAGTAGTTGGAAAGGAAGATTCATAATGATGGGAGGAGCATAGTGGAGCAAAACATAATAGGAAGTGATCTTCTAAAGCAGCATCGCTTAATTATTGACCTGGTAAATAAGTGTTTGCATAAGTAAACATTAAAGGGTATGGTGCTACAACAATACGAAAGTTATGTCTGAGCTTCAGTCAAATCTAATAAGAGGTATAATCGGCCAAGTGAGCCAAACAGAATTACAACAGATAATAGACAAATACCCCAGTGTCTGGGCAGTGTCTGGTACTGACTGTGGAGTAGTCAGCGATACAGAGATAGCAATAGAGCCCCGACCCTGGGCATACTAAGCAGTACCCCATCCCCAGGAAGCAGTAACTGGAATAGAACCAGTAATAAAAGATTTACTGTCCCAAAGGGTGCTAAGGACTATTTAATTCCACAGCCAATAGCCCTATTTGGCCAGTTAAAAAACCAATGGTAAATATCTTACCATAGATTACATGAGGTTAAATAAAGTAACCCTACAAGTTAGTCCCATCATAAGTACAGCAATTGAAATGTTTAATAAACTCAAACCTACCAGTAAAGTCTTTTCGAGTACTTGATCTAGCAAATGGATTTTGGTCTCTACCCCTTAGACAACAGGACCAGTATAAGTCCTTTTACCTTTAAAGATCAACAATATCGTTTACCCGTTTACCACAGGGTTCCTCCTCCCAACACTGTTCCACGACGATATGTGCAACAGGTACTCCAAGAGGAGGGACTAGAACATGAGGTAGTCCAATATGTGGATGATTTGTTATTACAGAGCAAAAACACGGCAGAGCACGTACCAACTGTTGGACCGTGTGCTCAAAGCCTAGCTAAAAGAGGTCTTAAGATCAACCAGAGAGGTACAAATTGCTAGACCAGAAGTGACGTTTTAGGAACTATAGTGTCAAAAGGTAGGAGAATAGACCCCTGCAAGAGCCGCCCCTTATACAAAATTTGCCCCTACCCATAACTGTAACAGGGCTCAGAAACTGTTAGGAATGACCAACTTCTGTAGAGATTACATCAGGGTACTCAGAAATTACTAAGCCACTCTACACACTACTGCGAGACAATCCACAAAAGGAGGACAGGCTGATGTGGGAGGGAGAAGAGTTGCAGTGCTTTAAAAAACTAAAACAAGCATTAATGCAAGCCCCAGCCTTAGCTGTCCCAGACCATGCAAAGCCGTTTATAATACAAGCGGTAGCAACAGATGACACCATAATAGCTGTGCTACTACAAAATCATTGGGATAAATTAGTCCCCATAACATATTTAAACAGACAATTGACTAAAGTAGAACAGGGATTTGGCCAGTGTGAGAAAACTTTGTTGGCAGTAGCATGGGCAGTGCAGGCTTGTGAAGAGATAGTTGGGTTTAGCCCCATAACTATCCAAACCACTCACACACCCATCAAATTACTAATAGAGGGGAAAGCCAAAGGAGTTAGCCACAGCAGGCTAAATGGCTACTTGCCTTACAAGATAAACAAGTCACAGTACAAAAACTTAATAAACCCCATATGATGCAATACTTAGACTATCAGGGAGAACCACATGATTGTGGAGAGCTCATGCAGCAGGAAGCATATTTATCCCCATTCATAGAGAGACATGACGATGGTAAGACCTATACCATGTTGTGTGTTGATGGGTCCAGGTATTGGGAAAAAGGAAATGCCTATACTGGAGCTGCCGTGTATTTTAATAGTGGAGATGATGATGAGACCAGACCACCTGAGGAACAGCCAATACTTATTAAATTGTCGCCCGGAGACTCGTCTCAATACGCTGAGCTAGTTGCTATATATGAAGCTATAAAAGCCGTTCCACTTGGGCGACTTACAATTTACCTGACTCACAATTTGCCATGGGCTCATTAACCACGTGGTTGCCCATATGGGCTAGGAGGACTTGTAAAGCGTCCACGGGAGAACATGTGCGACACAGACAGCTACTAAAAGCAATCTTAAGGAAGGAGAAAAAGCTCCCAGGAAGGATAGCACTAGTCAAAGTGAGCCCACACCCATAGTAAAATCACGGTTATGGGTCGTTTGAGAATGGAAATGAAGAAGCCGATAAATGGGCTAAAATTGCTGCCAAAAGAGGGACCCTGGAAAGGAATAGACCACAAAATGAACAAAATTCAAGTAAAGTTAGTGACGTTAAAAGGTGGAGACTTTACTTAATTTGCAGGAACTCAAAAACAAGATCAGTGGATCCAAGAGAAAATAAAACAGGTACAAGAGGATCCCAAAAGGCACGGGCTTTTACCATAATAGACAATGTGTTATATCAAAGGGGAGGATGAAATCCCAAAATGGGTAGTGCCAGAGTCACTACAGAAAGATATAACGTTAGAAAACCATCGATGGGCAGGACACCGGAAAGATAAAACATGCCAGATTATTAAGAATAGAAATACTACTGGCCTGAGATATCTAAAACTGTTCAGTCAGTATTACAGACTTGCTTATATGCCTCCAACAGGATCCCAAACGAGAAAATACTCTCCTAGCGATTACCCCTGGCAAATGGACCTTGGGATGCACTACAAATTGACTACGTTGGGCCTCTACCCACCTCAAAGGGGGATATAAGTACACTAGTAATAATAGATATGTTCTCAAAATGGGTGGGCGTTCCCAGTTAAGAGTGCAACGCTATAACAACAGCTCGAATTTTGTACACACAAGTCTGTGTTAGGTGGGGTTCCCAATACCATAGAATCCGACAGGGAACTCACTTTGTAAATCAAATAATGCAGGAAATGTGTAAAATAATGGGAGTTCAGCAGCGATTACACCTACCATACAGGCCTCAGGCCTCAGGGATGGTAGAAAGACTAAATCGGACTTTAAAAATGCCTAAAAAGGCAGTATTGGATGAGGAAAAGACTGGGTTATACATCTCCCAGGGATCTTAATGGCTATCCGAGGGACCGTCCAAGCTAGCACAGGATTAACCCCTTATGAGCTAATGACAGGAAGGAGGATGAGGTTAGCCCACCCACAGGATGTACCCCCACCAAACTCAGCTACCCAAGATAAGGTTAAACATGAGCAGTTTTTAAAATCAATACAATACCAACTAGAGAAATATCTGACCTTTGCAGCCAAAAACATGGCCGTAGCACATGAGCAAAATAAGCAGTAGCAAGCCAGTGATGGCAGGATGGGGTTACCTATAGAAGAGGGGATGTGGTAATGGTAAGAGATGGGAACAAAAATCCATGGAAAGATGCTAATTGGTTTGGGACCGTACAAGGTGTACAAGCAGTAGGTGAAAGTACAGTGTATGTGGTTAGAGCAAGTGGTAAAAGGGTCAGGAAAAAAGCAGGAATTTTGGGTGCATGTTGATCAGTGTAAAAGGTATCAAATAAAGTTGGTTAAAAATTAAAATACTGCACTTGATATTTTTAGCTATGAAGATCCAAGGCATCCTTGTCATCGCCTGGTAGTAGCCATCAAATTTTCTATGATTCTCAGCCTGCATATTGATGTGGAGCAGATTAATGTCACGTGTGAACCTAAACAGTCGGTCACACTGCTAGTTAAATGGAACTGGGACCCTGTTGATACAAATAGCCATACCACACGAGCATGGAAAGCCACCTGGACCAAGGACAACAACATTTTTTATATCCAAGACTGGTGTGTGGACTCACTTAACGATTGGTCCAGCTGTGCTCAGAGGTTAAGACTGGATCCCAACACAGTTATATGGATTGGACACAAAATGGGTCTCTTGTTATAAATGGGACTACACCAAAAGATAATGGTGCCTATGTGTTGACTCTATCTTATTGTCTCTGGGGTAGCAGTACTGTCTGTAATTATGCTAATACGACTAATTCACTGCGTTTTGCAATCTCAGATGCTATATACTAACTGAAGACCAATGGAGTGCCCAATGTGACCCAAGGGCCAGAGAGTGGGCTCATGGCGTAATTCTGTTGACCAAGTACTTGTAAATAACGTAAATACAGTAGGATGCATGTAAATCTAGATTTTTCTGGCTGGAATATAAATGTTAACAGTAGTTGTGCCAACACTAGTGTGTCAAAGTTTTATGCCACCATGTTAATTGACATGTTAGGTGCCTTCCATGCCAAAACAGGAAGTATCACAGCACCTTTTAATAGTGAAGGGGAGGTTAAAAACTTTAGAAAAAAAAGAGACTTATGGGGGGACCTGGCTGGACTTTTTGGATCAGGAATGAGCATATGGAATCGGGCAGATCTGGAGGCTATTAAAAATTACCAAGACCATATTAATACCAATACTGAAAAAAGGGTCTTGCTGCCACTTACACTAGGTCAACAGGGTTTGGCAATGGAAGAGCGCTTATCTGTGTACAATATACATGAGGTGGGTCATTTGTTTAAAGAGGTAGAGCATAAAATTAATGAAGTAATAGCTAACATAATGAAGAAGTTCTTAATAATACAGTAAATAAGGCTATAGTGTGTAGTGCTTATGGATCTTATGTTTTAACTCAAGTTAGTCAGCTGCTACAGGAAATTACTAATAATCATTTACCTAATCAAATCTCTGATGTTCAGTTAAAATTGTGGTACTGCCCAGATTGCTTTAACATTACTGACAGTAAATGTATGGCCTATTGTCTTAAGGATAGGGCCCCACCCATGTGGTGGGTCCGTAAGGTTGCCAAAGTATTTGTTAGGCCTCAAATGTTCAGACCCAATAGTACTCTTAGTGGCACCATGAAGGTGTCCCCTCGTGGTAAAACTGCCCCATGTTGAGTACAATAAAGAAGTATACTCTCAAATAGTAAAGGTACACTCTGTTGGGTATCTACAAGGCCAATATTATGCATATCGAGTTTCACCACCAGAGATCCTAGTGCACAGCAGTGATGGTTCTTGGACAGCACCAAATTTACATTGCTGTGAGGAAATTAATAATCAATGGATATGTCAGTGTGACGTCATGTCAGAAACACAACCAATTTGTGGAGAGATTCCCATAGGCCAAATTAAAAATGACACCGCATGGTGTCCCGTCCAGTTAAAACGATGGTACACCCCCACAAGTCAGTGTAACTTATAATAGTACTAACCAATATTGTGTTGTTACTAATATACCTGTTTTATCATATGAAGGACAAATGTGTGCCATCAATAATCCAAATTTTTGCATCACTCCCAAGCATAATGTTTATATTGGTGAAAAAGTGTTACACCCTATTACAGAGGCAAAAGACAAGAGTTATGACGTTAAATTTAATAGCCCTCACCAGGCATATGATATTGCTAAATATGCACCCTCATTTGGGCGGTAATACCTCCTCTGTCTCTTAACGCAGTCACTTTTAAATCGGAAGGATACTCATTTAATACATATTCAAAATACCACTTGTAAAGCACAAGCAAGTGTAAATGAGCTGCTCAGTGAGAGTGACAATGAGCACTTAATTTACAGCTATGCAGGAGGGCCCTTGGGAGTCCTCTCATTTAAGGCATTACTCCTATTGCAAGTAGTCTTAGTGTTCATAGTAATTATAAGTCTGTAGCGATTAAAATGTACCATTAGTAAAATCTTGATGACATGTATAGGCTCAGAGGTGCTGCATTATTGTACAACTAATAATTTGGCAATATAGGGCCAAAGGGGGGCTTGTAATGAGGGGTAAAGAAGTCTGCCCCTATATTGCGGCCTAACCTTATTTTGGTCTGAAAACATTCTGTATGTATATGACAAATGCTGGTTTATGGAGCTAAAAAGCTTAGAACCCTTATAAGGAGCTAAGCTACAGTTGCAATACTAATGTGCCTTTTTAGCATTATAATTTAGCAGAAGTAAGTAATATCTGGCCTACGTGACTGCAAGCACAGACACAGACTAGTGTCCAAATTCCCCTTATAGTTAACTTTAATGTCTGTCCTTATATGGACAGCCCAAAGTGTTAGCCGGAAACTTGTCTCTTTCCTCTGAACTATAGTGACTGGTGGTAACAACACATGTTGCCTACCATATATGGCAAATAAAATGTACTCTGCTTATATTTTTGTGCTGACTAAAAGTGAGATCATACTCATACCAGGAAAAATATGTTATAACCTTATAAGCTGATGTGTATGCTGTTTTTTGACCAATCATAGGTAATTCTAAAAAATAGACACATTGCTTTTACTATATAAGTAAGCTTGTACAGCCTGTTATTTGAAGAATGTACCACTTGTAATTTCTCGCTGTGATTATTATTATAATCATTAAATTCTTCCGCCATCAGTCTCGTCTCCGTCCGTCTCCTTTCTAAGTACCTGTAATTAATAATTTACCAACTATAGTTTTTTTTTTCACTACGATTACAAGCTGCATGTTTTGCTCCTGTAACCCTGAGGTGGCTGCCCCTTTCCATGGCACCACCATTTTGCCCTCCCAGAAGGCCCCCTGGCCAAGACCGCAAAAACAGCCCGAAATGGGATGATCTCTTTTGCGGAGTGGCAAACATGGTCCAGACCCTGCAGCAATCTTCTGAGTAGAGGGCCACGGATGGGCCTCTTCCTGTCCTGCTGCTTGCCCTGTCCCCCTCTGCCACCCCATGACCATCCACTTCACAACCAGCCTGCTTGCCACATCCGGCCATCCCTGTTCCTGGCACGCCCAGCTGACCCCTGCCAACTGTACCGCCATGGTGATGTGTGCCAACCCCTCCTCCCATTTCTTAGCTATGTACCTCACCACCTGCTCCTCTTGCACTGGCTCCCCCCTTCCCACACCCTCCCCATCCGAAACACTTGGAAGCCTTCCCAAGCCCTTTTGTTGGCCTTCAACATGTTGACCACCCACGATCCCCTATACAGGGCCCTGGCTGTCCTTCTTCACCCCCCCCACATCCAGGTCAAGATCCTGGTCTGGGTAGGTGCAGCCTGTGGTACCAACTCCCAGAAGTGATCGAACTGTAAGCAAGAGAGACAGTCAGCCACTTCATTACATACCCCTTCGATGTGCCCTGCCTTGACTGACAAGTTCAAGCATAGTCCCAACAAAGCCAAGTTCCTCAATACCCACCCCACTGATTCCATATGGCCACTTTGCTGGTTGATTACCTCAACCACCCACTTTGTTGTCGCACCAGAAGATGATGCGCCATCCCGTCATGCGCTCACCCCATAATTCCAACGCCACCCATATGGGAAAAATCTCAAGAAATGTGATATCCTTTGTCCATCCCTTCTCCTTCCAATCTTCCGGCCATGCCTCTGATACCCATTCCCCTTGAAGTAGGCTCCCAGCCCCAGCCCCCCTGCCGCATCTGTAAATAGTTCCAGGTCCACATTGTGGGCCCACTCCTCCTGCCAGAATGTTACCCCATTGTATGATTCCAGGAAACTGTCCCACACCTGTTAGTCCTCCCATACTCCCTTGCTAATGTCCACCTAGTGGTCGGGCTGCTTGGCCTTTCCTGTGGCCCTCCCTAACTGTCTTGTAAAAGCT
The DNA here is from genome assembly GCA_016271365.2 of Neoceratodus forsteri. Taxonomy (NCBI): domain Eukaryota; kingdom Metazoa; phylum Chordata; order Ceratodontiformes; family Ceratodontidae; genus Neoceratodus; species Neoceratodus forsteri. The sequence goes on along the minus strand of CM057458.1, from coordinate 871,528,914 downwards.
CTGCCCAGGCTTATGGCTTTACAGGCAAAATTAAGGTGCCCTAGCAGCTGCTGAACCTGTACCAGCGGCACCCTCCTCCTCTCCCCCGCACCAAAGCCAGCAGCCCCTTCAATCTTGCCATCTTGTCACCTGACAAGCAGAAACACTCCTCCTTGGTGCCCACCTCGATCCCCAGGAACTCTAACTTGCGGGCTGGCCCTTCGGTCTTACCTTCTGCCAGTGGGATCCCAATAACCCAGCACATGTCCTGGAAGTCCTGTAACATCTCCTGCGCTTCCACCTGGCTTTCCCCTATCAAGAGGAAATCATTCAAATAAGTCTACCACCCTCCTGTACCCATACCGTGACCCAAACACCCATTGCACCCATGAACTAAATGCCTCAAATGTCGAGCAGGCCACGGAGCATCCCATGGGCATTGTTTTATAGAAGTACAGTTCGCCACTGAACTGGAAGCCCAGCAAGTCCTAATCTGCTGGTCGCACTGGCAACAGCCAGAAAGTGGATTTGATGTCCGTCTTTGTGAGCCATGCCCTCCCAGCTGCCTTTATCAGATTCACCGCTTGCTCCAGAGACACATACAAGACCATGCTCGAATCCTCGGGGATCCCAGTGTTCACTGACCCCCCTTCAGGGTAGGACAGGTGGTGGATGTGCGGGAACTCACCCGCTTGTTTTTACAGCACCACCCCCAGTGGTGACACTCGGAACTGCCCTCAGGGAGGTTCCCTCAGTGGCCCCTACTCCCTCCCCGGCCTCACCTCATTCTCGATTTTGTTTTCCACTGTGCCCTCTTTCCCTTTTACTGAAGCCAAATTCTTGGCCTGCATCCCCACCTGTACCCCTTCAAATCCCAGTGGGAAACCCCTTCTAAACCCCTCCCTCAGCAGGGCCACCCTTTCCTTGTCGGGGTACCCTGCTGTCCAGGCATCCACTATGCCCTGCTTGATGAGGGTGCAGGCCAGTGTGTAGCCCCACCATCCGCTGCCTGCTTCTGCCTCAGTTCCACCCAGAGCTGGTGGAGAAATCACTTCTCCCTGGGCCCCCCCATCCTCTCCCATTCCTCCCTGCTGCCCTGAAAGGACTGCTCTGTCCCCTGCCCACTGGCTGCCCCACCTTATCACCCTTGCCAGCTGCCTGCGTGCAACCCACATCAGTGAACATCGTGCCAGAATTTGCAGCTAGGCCATGTGCATGATGCCCTGTTGTAGGCCCAGCATGCTTTTGCTCCCCCGCCAGTGCTGCCCCTTCACCTGCTCCACCACCTGTCCCCCCGGTCAGCCCCAACAGCATCCTGACCCACAATTCTGCATGGGTACAATCCCACCTCAGGTCCCCTTTTACTGCCATCCTCCTCCAAAAGACCTCATCATATTTGAGCTACCCGAAATCCAGTTTGGCCCAGTAGGCATCCCGAATAATTGCCATTTACATCAACAATGGTATCGCTAGCTCCGGCTGTTTTTCAAACACTAGCGCACTATAAATTATGAAATCCACTTGCCAGGTCTCAATGTTCTTCCCTTTGACCCCGGCCTCCTCACCTTTGTGCCCGACCAGTGCCAGTGCTACTGCCATCTTGGACTTACCCATCAACTCCCTCTGCACGTATTTCTTAGCTGTGTCTTCATCCACCAGACCAAATACATCCACATATTCCCCTTTCCATATTTTTTCCTTTATCATGGCCAGCATGTGGTCACCCAGTGTGAAGCTGGGCAGCCCCTTGTACAGCTATACCCCAGGAGCCGAGCCCTCCTTCCCCCCCTTTCCAGCCTCTTTGATGGATTTCAGTGCCGCTCCAGTTTTGCAACCCTGTCCTCCCCATGTCCCCAGCAAATCCTCCATATACTCTTTCAAATCCTCTTCATTATTTCATGTCCACATTGTCCTTACCCCCATGACGTTAGGCCCAGCTGGTGTCGGGGCGGGTTCCGCAGGTGGGGTGGGCAGCCCCAGCTTCAGCCTCTTGTTCCCTGTTCTGGGTCCAGTCCTCTCATCTCACTCTTTCCTCTTCTTCTGTGCCTCCTCCTCTGCCTCCCTCTTCTTTGCAGCCTCCATCAACTCTGTCATCTGCACCGTCATTTTTCCGGCCTCCACCAGCATGGCCGCACTAGACACTGGGGCTTTCCTGGGTGTCATTATTTCTGTGGGACCTAGACTGCATAAAATGACAACATCAGTCCCCTTTCCTCCACACCCTGTCTTCACTCACAGTCCCCCTGGTATGGCTGCCCCTAGGTAGCTGGTCTCCCCGCTCCAGCCACCTGCCACTTTCAGCCATCCTTTATGCCCATCATCTCTCTGAGCTAGCGGGTGTATGAGACCCATGGTCACCTCATTCCCCTCCATCCTTTGCATGGTCTCCTGGTGCTTCTCATCTGCTCAAGAAATCATGTGCCCCCCGAGGCCAAAAGCCCCACGGTCCTGCCTGTTCGCACCCATGAACTCCGGCCATAGTTGCCCCCCTTTCCGCACTTCCCTACCATAACCAGTGCTCTTGGACCTCTCCCCCACAACCTATCTCTTATATGCCTTCGGTGTCCCCACTGAGATGTTCGGCTGTCCCTCCTATGGCATCCCCTCCCATTTCTTTTCTTTTTTAGTTGAGGCCTCCCCTGCAGGCCTGGTAACTGGTGCCCCTTGGGACAACCAGGAATTAAATTGCCTAGCTATGGGTCACCCCTGCCTGTGGGGCTGAAGCCATCCCTCCCAGATCACCCCTTAGCAACCTGGAGCCTTCTCTCCCCAATGCTCGACTGGCTCCCTGAGGCACGCCTTGCCTCCAACCACTTGAAACGCTACCCCCCCAGGTGGACTGCTCTTGTGGCCACTGGCCTGTTGATCTCTTGCCTTCTGATCCACTCTGGGTTCCCTTCCTGTTTTATTACTTCTCTCTTTTTCTTTGCCAACTCTTGCATGGACCTCCTTAGGCTCGATCTGGTGTGCTTGCCCAGGCCGGCCCACATGGCAGACCCCTCTGTTTTCATGGCCTGCAGCCACTGCGACATCCACCCAGGTGCCCCCCACTCCTTGACATGTCAGGCCCACACCAAAAAGAAAAGCTGGACCACACGACCATTCCTCCTATCAGGCCCCCATGAGCCCTTAATGGCCCTCTCAGCCTGTACCATCAGCCGCTCACTGCACTTGCCCCCCTCCCCCTGTGAGCCATCACTCCTGCCCTCAGCCACACTCCTCAGTGAGCACCCTGCTCCCCCCGCTGATCTCCTGCCACTTCACCTTGAGGGCCGCCCCTCCTTTGTGCAAACATGTCCAGAGCCCAAACCGCAGCCCCCCCATCAACACCTGTTGTGGAGGCCTTCTGCAAGTTCCAGGCCTTAGCCATGCCACTGCCTCCTCCCGCTCAAGCCCTGTTCAAATACCGTCCAGCCCTGTAAGTAGGATGTTCAGCAGGACTGCAGGATCGCAGATGTTGTCTGGCCCTTCCCATGCCTATCATCCATCCCATTGTGCCCTGGGCTGCATCTTAAAACCAAAGGCCACTGTTCACCCTACTGTGCTCCCCAGAATGCCCTTCTGGTGTTTCTTCCCCTAGTGGCTGCCGTGGTCCCCTGGCCCTTACTCGCTTACGACCTCCAAACAGAATTAACGGTTACACTCACACAGGTGCTGGATGAGAGAGCAGCTATCATCAATCGTCGCAACCAGACAAAAATTGATCCCATCCCCCTGATAGCAAATTCAACTTCCAGATGTTACAGGCACAGGATGACATGTTTGTCAGTGCTAGTCTCCACAACGCATGCCACGGGGCACTCCCCCATGCTGTGCGAGGCCTCCTCTGTAGGGCCTTATGCTGTGCCAGCATCTACATGGACCCTCCACTCTCGTCGGTGAGGCCAACCCTGCTAGGCCTCAGCCACCTACGTTAGACTGTCACCCACTAATGCTGGTCAGGAATCAACCACCACATGAAACACTGTCCTCCAGGGCTACCCTGGACCTGCAGCTGGTATGCCCCCTCCCACACTCTCAACCAACACCACTCCCATGCTACGTAGCCTTACCTTGACCTGCCAGCAATGTGCTGAAAATGAAAATTCCATCAATAAAGGGGAGACTCCTAGGCTTACCTGGCCTTAAGTAGTCCCTAACGACACATACCTCAGGCCCCTATTAGCCCCTCCCCCTTACCCAATAGCCAGTGAGCTCTGATCCCTGTCATATGACTCTTTACAGAGGTCATAACCCTGCCCCCCACACCCTGCTGACCATTTCCCCCCTTTCTGTAAGTCTTTTCTTGCTGGGCACCAAGACAACCTGGCTTGCCTTTGAAATGGCAAGCCCCAGTATCCTGTGCATGCATAGCTAGAATGTGACACAGACTTACGTACTGTAGAAACACAAATACACATGGCACTGCAATTGCAAACATGAGAAAAATCCTGACAACACACACAGCCACACACCCACAATGTCTTATGTTGTATGACTTTGGGTAGCATTTGTGATATTCTGGAAGCTGGGACTAGTGTACATATTTCAGGATTTTTCCTTTTCGAAAGAAGACTAAGGTACTGTAAATTGGGACCTGAAGAGCATAAGTAGGTGCAGCTCTTACTCCAAAAACTGTAAATGAATAAACATTACATGTACAGTAGCTATCAGCTGAAGTAAAGGAGTACCCCTAATCCCATAGAAAAGTGATCATATGTTTCCTTCATTCAACTTCTTTAAGCTAACTCTCTACCAATGACTTCCTTTGACTTTGTGGATTGTAAAATAGGGTTAGAGATGCTATGTCCTCCCACTTTTAATGACATGTTAAGGGAAGGAGAAGGGGATTTGCAGCTCACTATCAACACTTTGCAGAGACCTGGTTCAATTAATCACTTATCACCTTCTTGGATTACTATAAGTAAATTAAAATTGCAGTAATGTACTCTGGGGGAAGTCTTCCTTCCAAAGTATATACACTGGAATTTGTCATATGAATCCCCAAAAGAAGCTACTGTAGATGGCTAATTTTAAAAGTCACCTTGCATGTACTGCATGATGAGCAGTATAAATTGGTGAAGTGCAAAAATTACTCTTTATGTAGTCTTCAGGGACAAGTGGCATAACTGCTTGAATATTCAGCCACTGTATAGGGCTCACTTCATGGAAAACTATCTTGGATATGAATGCATGGTAAAGGGTGAACTCTGCAGAGACTAGCACTTTGTCAATAAATTCCAGCGAGAAGGGCTGCTCACGGGGGGTGTGATGATTAGGATACAACATGAACTGTCAGAAGCAAAAAGGTAGACAAACCAATATTAGATTTTGTCATATCATCTGGACCAAAGGAGATTACATACTATGCCTCCGACTGATTTTCTGGTACAATTGTCTAGAATTGCACTTCGGTGCAATGCCTTAACTTTTCTTGGAGAATACTTTTTGTGTGTTAGAGGTATGGCTATGGAGGCCACATTCACCCCCAATTTTACTAACCTGTATCTAGAACGTTGAGAAGAGTTAGGGATTTACAACCCAGTTCTGAATCTCCATCTACCTAATATCCTATTAAGGAGTTGTTTTATTGACAATATCTAGATGGTGTACTTGGGAAAGGTGGATGAGCTGTGAAATTTTGTGTCCTTCCTGGAACATAGCAATAACAATCTAAACATTGCTTTGTCTTTCCTGGTTATTTTAATTACAAAGAATGTTACCAATGGTTTGGATACAGACATGTTCCTTAAACCTACAGACAGGAACTCTGTTTTCTTAGCTGGCTCATGTCACCCAGACCCCACCATCAGGAAAATATCCACCAGTGAATTCCTGCAGGTATGCAGGAATTGTAGCACTAAACTAAATTATCAGTGGAATTCTTAGGAACTCAGCAATAGGTTAACAGATGGAGAATATTTCATGTTTGATATCACTACAGCAAAAGAAAGAGTAGATAATATTAAATAGTCTGCTCTTTTGGTTCCTGCATCTGGGCTTGTAGTGATGATGATGAAAAAAGAATGAGTTTTGTCACCACTTCCACAGCTCAGTCCTCAGCCGTGATGAATATCCTCAAGAAAAACTGGAGGATTCTTCAGACAGAAAACAGGTTATGGGGTTGTATTCAGTCCTTTCCCAGAGTGGTGTTCAAGTGGGCACAGAATCTAGGTGACAGATTGACACATAGCATACAGCTAATGACACAATCAATCAAATAATTACCACAATTACCTATTGGCTGTTTCTGGAGTGGTCACCGCATGTACTGGGATGTTAAAAATGTAAATGGCACTTTTTCAAATCTGGGAAATGGTCAGTTTTTCTCCATCAGAAGGTTTATAGACTGTGACACTACCAATGCTATGTATCTTGCTACTGGTTTCTGAAATGCCTACTACGTAGAACAGTCCAACAGAAGGTTCAAGGAAAGAGTGTGAGGACAACATAAGTGCAATAAATGGTAGCACTAGTATGACACAGCAATCCATGTGATAGAGACCTCAGATCCGTCAAATCAAAAATTGCCCGTCAAGGGCATATACAGGGCTCCTGTTTTTCAAACAGGAGTATATGCGGTAGCATCACTTGCCAAAAGGTACATTTTTGGATTTTCAAACTCAAGGCCATGTGTAGGCCGTGTTTGAATAATAAAATCAAATTGGTACATTACCTATAGAGGTTTAATCCTGTGCTGCTTTATAATATCTCTAGTACATACTGTTCAGGTGTTATCTGCTATTTCAGCATTTTAGTAATATATCATAGTATCTACATATGATGCAGTCATTATCTTTTTCTGTTTTAATTTTTCTTACAGGCTGAATTATCTGCTTAATAGCACTGCACTCTACTGATTGGGTGTTTGTCTGGTCATATCAAGTGATAATTATTTTTACTTTCTCACTTTTGCACTTTGTACCATTTGCACTGCTTTTGAATTCCTGCATTGTTCCTTTAAGACAAACTGTATAAATATTGGCATGGGAGGTATGACAAAAAACACTGCCACTGGTGGAATTTCCATTAAAGTTGGAATTTCACTTCCACAAAAGTTTGGAAATCATTTTGGAAACTTTAGCAAATCTCTGACTTAGAACTGTGGGATTTTTGTATGTACTGTGCATTTTTTATATTAATTTACGTAAAACATTTCCACAGTCCAGAAGGCCCAGTTTATGTGGAAAGGCAGAGTAATTTGCAAATTAATGTGTATATATATCTGCCTCCACACTCACTATGGTGGCATTCTGACTCTACACGTCACAGATTATTGTGCATGGTGTGGTAAGTATTGGAATGTTTCCCAAAAACAAGCAGTCGAGGTGACATTTTCCATACTTTATGTATTTCCTTACACATGTCCACAATAAAATAATTGCACTGTTTACAAACAGTATTCCAATTTGAACTGCAGAACTTTCTTTAAACTGCATTATAAAACAATCCGTGTATCGACAGGTTGAAATTGCAAATTCGCCTGTTCATTTTCTGCATGGACATGTGGAGATAGAGAGAGAGAGAAAGAGAGACTAAGAAGTATAAGAGAGAGATAGAGAAGTACTATTTTTTAAGTTTAAATTTGTTTTAATTACAGAGAGAGAGTACTGGGGAGCTTTTTTTTCTGAAGTCTAGAGTGATTTTTAGTTAATTCTTTAAAGCAGTAGGATTGGACAGTACTGGGAGGCAGGAGAAGGAAGCAGAGTGGTTGCCTTGTGTGGAGCAGCAGGGGCAGTAGGAGCACAGTCAGCAGCAGGAGGTGATTCAGCAGCCAGAGTGCCATTAGGTGGGGTCACCTATACAGCACAATCTGGACCAGTAGGCCACCACCTCCTCTGCCAGTCCCAGCACAAGGAGAATGCTGCCCCCCCGTTTACCATAAGGAGTTGGCAGTATTGGTGAATGAGGTCACCACCTATGTAGCTGAACTTTGTGGGCCAGAAAGATTCCCTCTAAAGGAGATGGAGAAATTGTGGGCCATCATAAAGGCTACCCTCAACTCAGAGGAAGGGAGAGACATTGCCTGGAGTGTCCACCAAATAAAACACAAATGGGACAACCTTCAGCGAAGGGACTCTGGAGTTCTGGAGGTACTAGGTGGTGCCATAAGCATTGGGGATTGCCAGGACCAGAAGAAGAAGAGAAGAGGGCAGAAAAAGGCCACAGCATTTTCTTCAGGGAAAAATATGTGGGTGGAGGACAGCATCACCAGTGAGTATACGAACCTGATCCTTCAAAGTTATTTTCATCAGTCAGTGTTGGAATTACAGTCAGTGATCTTTGTGACTATAAGCTACTGTGGCCCATAAAGGCACAACTGTTGAATACAGCTGCTCTTCACATTATAACTCCAGATGGAATGGTTATGATGCATGCCCTTGAGCTGCGGGGTGTTACTGCAGTGTTAGGACAGTGAAAAGGCTGGCACCCCCGTCCCATAATACCAGCACTGATTGTCATAAATTATTAAAAATAAAATAACATTTACCCAGATACACTGCATATAATGTTTTGATGCTGTTATTTTAGGAATTCCATTTAGATACTGTCAGCAAAATGTTAATTACAATAAGTAGCTAAGTGTTTTCTTACCATACCCGCTGTGATGGCATGCACGATGGTCAGAACCTGACCTGACTACTACCCCTCTGTGAAGGTGATCATATGTGTATCACATCATGGGTGTACTGCATCTGTAATAGTGTCATCCAATTGCATGGGCATGCCACAGCAATGCCATATTCCATACATAGATCTACATGGATAGGTGCATGAACTGAGAGGATAGGGCATCCATTTTGGATTGCTTTCCAACTGGTTGTTGTTGTTCAGCTTTGACATTGTTAACATTTGTTGCATCACATTGCAATCATGTGCATGGCAACTGTCTTCATTGTAATGCTACCATCTGCACCCTCATCCAGATTGTTCAGTGGGAGTGATCAGCGTGCAGGACTGCCCACTTCTCCATACATCCCCTCCCATGGCAGCCCCTGAAGCAGGGATGGAGTAATTCTGACTTCCACTGCATGTGTGTGCTGTAATGTATGTGTCCTGATTTACAATCCTCACCCTGAACAGTCATGTCACTCCATGACCATTTCCAAGAGCACTCCTTATCTGAATAGTAGATATGCACTTTTCTTTAGTGTACCTTTTAGTGACTATCCTCCTGGCCTCCTTTCAGTCATGGAATTATCTGTGGTGTTATGTAGTTAAATATTATGGCACTTGGCCTTCCCCACAGGATGGAATGTGTTTGATTACTTCTGATTTAATCTTATGTGTTCCAACGTCCAACACTGATTTGAGCTATTTCTCTCCTTTTGGAGCAGGTGCCACAGGAACTGCAACTGTTGCTGCCATCGACAGTGATGCCACCACCTCCAGTGTGGCAGGAGCAGGAGGACTGAGCTGGAGGAGTGGGGAGCCCATGTCTGGTAAGCCATTTATATTGTTAGCAAATTGAATATACTGATGAAGACCTGAATGGAAAGACTACCCTATTTGGTGTTGCACCACAACAACCTACCAGGACCTGGTCTGCAGCCCTGTACCTTAGTCAAGAGTAACTACTGTAAAAAGTTGTGATTTGCTGTTTTTTTGAAGTTGAAGTACTCCTAAGGAAGAGCTGACCACATGATCCCTTCCCACGTCCTGTTGCTGAACAACCACTGATAGTCCCAAAGGAGCCCTGTGTAAATTATGACACAAGTCATCAGAAAATGTACCTCCATTGCAATCCATGCTTCAGGGTGGTTGTGACAGGGGGGTGGATCATGCCAGCAGTACAGGTGTGTGGAGCTCAACATCATTGTCACCAGACAGGGGATAGCTTCAGCTGGTCACCTCATCTATATGATCCTAATAAGTTAAAACTCATCATAAAATACCAGATGACAACTGTTAAAAGCAGTGCTTTGCAGTCCAGTGAAGGTTATCCACCTGTGGCTCCATGGTTGCTGGAACATGGGGCCACTAATTTCATGACCAAGACCATACCACTTTAAGAAGTGGCATATCCTTGATTGCCCCAATCAATTTTTGTAGAATGTTGGTGAATCATTACATGTGATTACCATGTCCATGTGACTAAACTGCAGCACTGCATAGGCACTGGTGGTATGATGTGTCATTAAGCCCCCAACCCCTGTGGAGTGTGTGGTGGCATCTGCAGAATTTTGAACACTGAATGGCTAGTGGGTTGAGGTGGGAGTGGGGTAATCATGGCCTGCAGAGTAATGGCACAGTGGTTAACTGTGAAAATGAAATAGAAGGGTCATCACAGGCCATCATGTGGATATCTGGAACTAGTCAGCAGAACCTGTTGTCAGGGTGAGTGGGGTAGTGATACCAACTTGCCATCATTGGATGAGGTCAGTCAGGACTTTAATGGTGATAGGAAGTCATGTTTGTATAACTATGTATTTCTGTTAGGCAACCAGGTAAGTAAGAGGGCAATTGAGCACTACTGGACATGGTTACTTACAAGTGTGACCTGGGGGGAGTGCATGGAGGTTGAGTATGTTGCTCAAAGCAGGCCACACAGTTTGCAAGTGGAGGCCGTTAGAGTGAGAATCAAATCCCGGAGTGGTGAAGGCATGATACACAGTCATCATCGCTGTAGTCATTTGTAAACCCCCCTACGATTTTCTTGTCCTTAAATGTCAGTCAAGTATTGTGATAAAATGTTTGACATAGGCACTTGTTGATAAATTCGTCATCGTCAGCGATGTTTCTGGTACTATGATATTAATAGTGGATCATTGGTTGCACCTTGACGCGGCCCATGACTACTGCCTATTGCTGTTTCATTTACTATGTCAAACACATGAGTAATGACATGACCTCTGACAAACAGCACCACATGTCGTTCTGAGTGTAATACTGTGTCCAATGTCCAGTGACAGGGTCCTTTAGAGGAGCGATATACACATGCTGTATATGTTGCAGAATACACTGTTTGGTATACTGAATAAATAGTAGGTCCAGTCAACCACGCACATCGTATGGGGCTCAGGTTTGTCCACTAAACAAGTAATCATCCCAAACCAGAAAGGAGGATTTATGCTCAATGTGGGCAACATGCACCTGACAGACAAAATCCCATTCAAGAATGTGATACAAATGGTGCAGTGGTAAAATGTTGGAACTACATATTTGGAGGGGGTGACAAAACACAAATTATATGAATGTAAGGGGTCCTTTCAATGGGTGATACACTGCCTTAAAGAGACAGTGGTTGAGGTACTGATGAGGGGACAGCATAGCAGAACATGTTGATGCCTAAATATTGCTTAAACCTCAGCTTTCACATACTTATGGCATATAAGGCATCAAACAAGGATGAAGACAGGGAAACTTACATACTTGCATGGAGGGAAGTGGGAAAGGTAATAAGAAAAGCTAAAGCTCACACCGAGCTAAGGATAGCACAGGGTGTTAGAGGGGGAGACACAACCTTTTTTTAGGTAGGTAAGAGAAAGGAGAAAGACTAAAGGAGGAACAGTAAGGCTAGCAGTTTTGGGATGGGGACTAGTAGAGAAGGACAGTGAGAAGGCAGAAGTGCTAAATAAACATTTCTGTTCCATGTTCACTAGGTAGAACACAGGGGACAGCCCAAATCTGCAAAGCAGTTGCACCCAGGGATCAGGGGTACACTCTAGCTCCTTCATGGAGGGACAAGTCTTGGAAGTCCTAAATAAATTAAAGATGGACAAGGCAATGGGGAAAGATGAAATTCACCCAAGAGTTCTCAAGGAATTTGGGATTGTGATATCAGTGCCCCAGTGGAGCTCTTTACCAAATCACTGGAAAGTAGGACAGTGCCTGAAGACTGGAAGAGGGCAACAGTGGTCCCACTTCACAAATCAGGGAGCAGGGAAGAGGATGGAAATTACTGTCCAGTGATCCTCACATCGGTGGTAGAAAAACCAATGGAGATGTAACCCCCCTGCAAATGGGGGTTCCCAAAAGTCTTCCAGGAGCTTGCTTGAATGGTCCAAGCCTGGATGGTGTTTGGCGTCTAAGCCGTTTATCTGTGAGTGCTTTTACAGCCTCTGGTACTGTCTCTTTAAGAGCTGTCTGCCTGCAGACATAATTAATTTGGATGGGGGTCTGTGTGTTTCCCTGCTTGAGTACCACTCGAGCTGCTGCCAAATCGCTCGGTTTCTGCTGTCACTAAGTGGGCAGAGTGAGCACTTTCAAAGATGTAACTGTTTGCCAGACATCATTTTAGAGTAATAATGAAAATACAGTTTGTTTAACCTGCTTTTCTTTGCAGTCAGAACTGTGTTTGCCTAGTCCCCCATGCTAGTTTTGAACTGCTGAACTGGACCAATCACTGTGGGGGGACCTTTGAAATGGAGCCTGCTGCTGGCAAATCAAAACTTGGACTCTCATTGTGGAGCCAGCCACCTATGTACTGTATGGCCAATGCTTCTGGGAATTGTAGTCTGGACTTCGGTGCCTTTTTTCCACCAACAGGGGGAGTTTACTGTGAGTGACAGCCAAACCAGCCAACTGAACTGGGAGGAACTCAAAGGAAATGCCTGGCTCTGTCTACTGGAAAGATCAGATGAGTTGTGACTGTGAAGAGGGAAGGAGCTCCGGGCTCCTGCGCTGTTGAGTTTTCATGCGGGAAGCTCGTGTGGGGCCCTGAAGTTCGGCCTACAACTGTTTGTGAGTGCCAGTGTGGACTGAATCAGAGTTGTAAGGAGAAAGAAGCACCAGAAGTGAGGAAACCAGGCTCACCCTGTAGAAGACTGGAAAAATTGCTGAATTGTGCTTGGTCTGTCAGGAACTGAATCTACTGTGTGTGTTCTCCCGGGTATTGTGCAGTAATCGCGATCGGGATAGAGCAGCAGCCTGCCTGGTATAGTACTTTCCTTTTACATATAAATGTGTGCAGTGCTTGTGGGGAATTGCATTTCAAATCCCCTGTACAGTGAACTGAGTGCCCGAAGCTGGAAGTAAACCCCAGCTTAATCCAGACTACATCCATTTGCTCTGAACTGTCATGGGGTCCAGTCACAAGGACCTTGTCCACGTGATCTGCTCCTCCTGGCAATCCAGGACAATCTGCCTTCCATTCAGTGTCAGCATTGAATTTGTGAGTACAAATCAGGGTAGCTCCCTGCCATCATCTAATTGCAAGTGTTCCATCTGATTACTTTTTCTTTCCTTCTTCACGAACTGAGCCTACCGGCTCCTGATTACAAAGTAGGTATTGTGCATGCATTTTCCATCCTCAGGGCCCCAACAAGCTGCACCAAACAGGCTAACCTCTTATTGCCTGGGTACCCAGTAAGAGTGACATTTGGGACTCTGAAATATGTGCACAGTAATGTGATTATTAATGTGACTGAATCAATCAACCTGATTTCCCTCTGTTCTTGTTACTATCCCCTAAATAAATCAAATTTGGTGTTTTAGCAAAGTTACACTGCTTGAACTGTGGTTCTATGTTGAAATACTGTACAGTGGTTATTATATAACTGCATCTTACTTTACAGAGAGTCCCCAGAGTCAAGCTGATTGAACCAATCCTGGGGGTAAGTGTATATTGCAAGGGTACTGTGATTGATTTGTGTGGGCCACTAGTGGGAAGAGAGGGGGGTTGCAGTGACCCAGAGGGCTGTGACCAAGTCATATCAGACTGTCTTAACCTCGATCTCTGGGTGGAGGCACCCGCCATTGGATCTAGGCCCCTCAACCTGTTAGTGGCAAATCAGGCAGAGGTAGTAGCCCTTGGGATAGCGCCCCCTGGGGGTTATAGAGACATTGCTGAAGTAAAGAATTGTAGCATAAATGGAATCCAGCGGGCAACAGGTTTCATGGATGGAATGTTGTGCCAGACAAACCTCGTCAACATTTTGACTGAGTAACAAAGGCAGTGCACCAAGGGGGAGTGGTGGATGTGGTCTATCTGGGTTTTAGTAAGGCCTTTGACTCTTTTCTACACAGAAGACTAGTAAAGAAACTGGACCACATTGGCATACTGTAGGTAAGGAAGTGGTGGGTTGAGTGAGCAACTGGCTGAAGGGAAGAACACAACAGGTGCAGGTAAATGGAGCGGTATTGATGGAGAGGGAAGTGACTAGTGGAGTAACTCAGGGGTTGGTGCAGGGGCCCTTACTTTTCAATGTGTTCATAGTCGACATTGATAATGTATTGGAAGGGAAGGTGTGTCTGTTTGCAGATGACACCAAGATCTGCAACAGAGTGGACACCCCAGAAGGAGTCAAGAGCATGGAATCAGACTTGAAGAAACTTGAGTGACCAGATGCCTGGCAGATGAAGTTCATTGCCAAAAAGGGCAAGGTCATGCATTAGGTAAGGGAAACCCCAAGGGGGGATATTACCAGGGAGGGGAGCAGCTGACATGCACCAATGAGGAGTGAGACCTAGGAGTCTTTATATCAGATGAATTGAAGGTGGGGAAACAGTACGAAAAGGCAGCACTAAAGGCCAGTGGTATGTTGGGCTGCATAGGGAAGGGAATCATGAGTCGCAGAAGGGAGGTGGTGCTACCACTTTACAGGGTGCTAGTGCACCCCCACCTGGAGTACTATATACAGTTCTGGAGGCTACACCTTAGGAATGACATCAATAGGACTGGGATGGTGCACAGAAGAGCCACAACAATGAATCAGGGTCTGCATCAAATTACATATGATGAAAGGCTGAGGGAGCTCAATATGTACACCCTGGAGCAGAGGAGGGAGAGGGGGGATGTGAGTGAGATAGTCAAGTATATCAATGGTATAAATAAGGTAGGAAGGAGTACAGGAGCTCCTTCAGATGAAGAAAAGCATCAGAACAAGAAGACAAGATATCAAAGTCAAGGGTGGGCAATTCAGGAGCAATGTTAGGAAGTTTTTCTTCATTGAGAGGGTGGTCAATCCATGGAATTGCCTGCCCTGGGAAGTGGTGGAGTTCTAAATGGAAAATGGGTTCAAAGATGCCTGGGACAGGCACAATGGTGTCATTTCACAAAAAGGATGGGGGGTAGTTACCCATATCAGGCAGACTAGATGGACCTTACAGTCCCCTTCTGCAGTCAATTTCAATGTTTCTATGTTTCTGTACTTCCCATCCTCTCTGGAATGTATTGGGAGTGGTACACATACAGCAGTACCAAGAAGAGTAGGCAAAGACAGAGGCTATAAACCATGGCATCAGAAAATCAGGTTACAGTATGGTTACAGTGGGTAGAGTACTGTACTACAATTACTGATGACGTCAATAATTTGACACTTGCACAGTTCATTCTGCTCAAATTGCATATTTTTTTCTGTGATGCAGACAACAATGACACACTGCCACAATCAGTACCAGGCCCACAGGAACACTAAGAGGAAATTAATCAGATGATGACCAGCACATGGTCCAAAAATCATGTGCTGAAGATTCTGAGGGCGCTGGAGAGGATGGCAATGAGGGAGAATCAGCATCAGCCCTTCTCAGTGCCACCAGGTCCATCAGTGCCAAGCGACCAAGACTAAGAACACACCCCCACCACCACCACCTGCACCCACCCAGGAGGTGGAGAACCATGCCAACAACAGGGACAGGGACATACAAATATTTTTTTTTTTTAAAAGGAGGTGTCACTGCAGGCAGGACAGATAAGAATACAGGGCAACCAGTGCACATTTTGTGGCTATTTAGAAAACTGTCTGCCAGGTTGAGGACAGAGCAGAGGCCAGCAGCACCACCGATGCCATTGAGTGTATTTTGAGAGCATTCATGGCTCAAAATTGTAAATAGTTTTGAATTTGTTGTTAACTTGATTGTCATGTAAATAGTTTTGTTTTACTGTTTTTACTGGTTACAGATCTTTGTTCTGTTACAATTGTTTATATATATTATAAACATTTCCCTGTTGACACAAGACTTTATTTCATGGGTCTAGTAACTGAGTCTGAAGGTTGACAAAAGTTCAATGAACATGTTTTCTGATTCACCATTAGAGAATTTCCTTTTCCAATCACTCTTTAGGACTTTTCAGTACTGTACTTGTGGTTCAGGTACAGAACATAACCCACATGAAGGGATGATGATTTTGACAGCAGGGGTGATATGATGGCAGGTAAAACTGGACTGAGTGAGTCAGAGGTACCCTTGTGGGGGGAATTAAATGGAGGCACCTTGGTGGTACAGAGCAGGTGGACAGGATGTGACTGCTATGGAACAGAGATGCAGTGAAGTTTTACTTTGCCTGCAAATTTTTGGCAAAGTGGCCAGATTTGCCACTGCAGATAATTTCACAAAGATGTCCCATTTACTAAAAATGTGCCATTTGTAACTTTGCCTTGCTTTTTTTAAAGTGCATATTGCATTTAAAAAATATAAAGCAAGGAGAAGTTAGAAATGTGATTTGGTGTCAATACCTGGTGTCCAGTGAACCTCTCCCAGGTGATCACTTGCCTGATGTAAAAATCAATAATTTAATTCCAATCCTTAGTGCCCCGGTCGATTGCCACCCAATGAAAAATTGAATTACTTGAATCCTGGTGTCTAGTAGTCCCCACCCACTGATCACTGGCCCCAATGTAAAAACAAACTATTATTAATTCAGTCACTGGTGTCTACTGGTTCCCCTTGCATCACTGACCCAATGCTGAAAAACATTTCGCTGGTGTCTAGTGGACCCCCCTTCCCTTCCTTTACGCATCCCCAAATGTTGCCAATTCCATGGTGTTTAGAGGACCCCCACACCATCAGGTGGTGCTCCACCACCCCAGTCCCCCCACCCCAACCCGGACTGGGCAACTAGCACAGACCAACACTCTCCACCATGGCTGACTTTCTGACTGAGCTGGAATGAATAAGCATATACTTGTACAAGCATGTGCTCATCAATTGCTAGATCACGATCATTCATTGAGCTCTTTTGGAAGGGCACAGACAACAGCAGAGAGCTGTTCCAGTTGATGGTGTGGGGTTGGGATGGGGGGATGGCATTATGGATCTCTAGAGGGAATCCATGATGCTGTTCCCCCTGCCGGTGTCTGGAATAGCCCTCCACTCTTATCTGTACCCCACAAATGAGCACTGTGAATGGGCATGATCTGGCAATCAGTGATCACCTGCTTGTACAAGTACATGCTCATTCATTCTATCTCAGTCAGGTAGCCAGCAGTGATAGAAAGTGGAAGACATTGCTGGTCTTCCACTCTGTGTCAGGGTGGGGGTTGAGCAGGGTGGCTGGGCACTACTTGATGGGGTGAAGTGTTCACTAGACACCATGGAATTGACAACATTTTGGGATGGGGATAGGGAGGGGGGTCTGCTAGACACCAGGGAAATGTTATGTATTGGGTCAGTGATGGGGGGCCCACTAGACACTAGAGATTGAATTAATAATAATTTATTTTAACATTGGTGTCAGTGGGAGTGGACTATAAGACACCAGGGATTCAAGTAATTAAATTTTACATCAGGTGATGATCAATGATTGGTGGGGGCCATTAAGGATTGGAAAATTGGAATAAAATAATTTATTTTACATCTTTGGGTCTGTGATTAGCAGGGGAAGGGGAACCACTAGACACCAAGGATTGAATTAATAATTTTACATCGATTTGCAATCACCGTGGGGGTGGGGCTCTAGACACCAGGGAAGTTTTTGCTGTGAAGTGTGTCATTTCACTCATGAAATTCCACATTTTGTGGTTGATCCATGCTCTGTGAATTGTATGTATTTTGTGAACTGTGCATCACAAATTGCATGAAATTTACAAATTAATTTGCAGAGTGAATTTTGCCAACCTTTCCCATCTCTACTGGGGACTCACAGGATGTGTTTCTGAAGTAAATTGAAAGTCTATTGCATGGAGTTGCACAACAACATTAATGATACAGAACTACAGAAGTACATGACACAGGCAGGGACCAGCAACAGCATATGTAACATTTCTTACTGTTGTCCTAGTGGGAATATCTGTAATGGCAGTAAAGCACTACAGTCACAGAACTGTTTTTCGCATACTGGCATTTGTGGCTATTTTAGTTCTTGCTTTACAGTGATCTGTTGCAGTCACATCATAAGCAAATGAGAACATTACATTCTGCTACTTGTGATGCATGAACATGACCGACTGCAACAGGCCCGCATTATTCCTAATTCCTACAGGCTAGACTTCCCATTGTTTGATCCATCCTATACATGTATACACATAATGAAAACATTTTTGTGATGGTCACTGTCTGGCACTTCAAAAATGGGGCTCTGGTTCGTGGTCATAGCAACACCACATAGTCAGAGATGAGCAGGATCAGGGGCATGGAACATCAATGGCAGCAGCAAGAGTGCATTGAACTCCTGTGGTTTAGTCCCTTGGTTGTACAGCAGTGAAACCACATGGATACTTTAGCTGCCTAGTGTTGATTATCTGCCTTTCTAAAGGCAGGTTATATACACTGTCTGCCAGCACAGGGAGATAAGGGAAGTGTCACCATAGCAATGAGGTGATGTCACTACTGGGAGCCCTATATATTGCTCAGCTCTAGTGAGCGGAGACAAGTGCAGAGCGGAGGCGATTCGGGCAAAGGACAGTGGCATCTGTTGGCATCAGTCGAGGAAGGAGGGAGAGAGGGCCAGAAAGTTTAAATGTATAAAGGAATATAATAAACGTTGCAGTTACCAAGGTAAGAAGAATCAGTGAAACCAGCTAAATACAACAGCAACTAATAAAAAGAAAAAAATATATACATATCCTTTAGTGGATAAACAGTATCAGCTAAGCAGACACTCTGCTGGACCAGAATAGCCCGTTTGTGATAATGGACTCTAATGTGGTAACATTGGTAGTGGGAAATATGAATTAAATGTACTATCTGTAGAAAAATTTAACCTGGAAGAAATTCTAGCCTTTGACCAGTTCACTTGTTGGCAATGAACAGAACTTAAGGAACTAATGGTTAAAGTATTTGGTTTAGAATTAGAGCTCAAATGTTTTAAAAGACTTCCAGGAACACAGAAAGAAACAGCATTTTTTTTCACTATATCTTTTTATTGAAATTTGAGTATATAAGAAAGCACACATCTTATACAGTAGCAGACTATCCTCCATGTAAGGTATAAAATATCACTTAACAAAACACAGTATTTAGGGTAAACATATTGGAGAAGCCTTATATAAATGTATTGATAATAAAACACAAACCTAGACAGGATGTAAGTGGAGAGCAGAAGGGTTACAATCAATAGGATATTATAGGATCAGAAATAGCAACCATATATGAAATACATGCTAGGGCAGGCTATGGCAAGGCATTCAGTAAATTGCAAAAAGTGATAAATGTGATAATATGAACAATGTTCAGTAATGGAGAGGTGAAGATAAGAGAAAAGTATGCAAGGAAAGAAAGAAGAGAGAAAAAAGCAACGAAGAAGGGAAGGAGAAAAGGAGAAAACAGGTAAGAAGGGAAAAAAGAAGAGAAATCTGTGCACAAAAGTTTCGAGAAAACCAAATCTGAGAGCAAAATATGAAGGAGGATAAATATTCATAAGAATTAGGGTCTAGAAGAACTAGGTTCATGTACTTGAAGAAATCCTGCCAACATATGTCATACACAGTGAGTCAGTTAAGAGTAACATGAGAAAATCAGTCTAGAGAGGCATACTGAGAGTGGCTTTGAAGAACATCTGAAAGAGAAGGCACCAGAGTTGATTTCCATTTCATAAGAATCAGACACTTGACCAGAGGAGAAAGTATGTTTAGCCATCTAAAATGTGCATGTGAGAGGAGAGAGCTATTGGGGATAAGGGTGCTTAGAAGGAATAGCTTGGGGTCAAAAGGTAGTTTTTGTCCTGTTACTCTGGAGGCAACTAATCAGAATTTATGCCAGAGCTTATTAATGGGAGCGCAAGACCACAAGATATGAAGTAGATCCCTGTTGGCCAAATTGCAGAGCCAGCAATTATTATTATTTAATAGGCCCATTTGTTGAAGCACAGAGGGAGTTCTATACCAAAGATGTAGGATTTTAGTTTGTATTAAAGAACTATGGGCATCTTTAAAGGTATTATGTGCAATACGCCAATAATTACTCCATTGTGCATCTGAAATATTGTAGTTAAGAAGAGTACGCTGTTTATTTTTGGCCCATATAGACTGATCAGGTTGATTATCAATAATGTCTTTGTAAATGGCGCTATTTAATTTTACTGATAAATTAGTCCAGTGCAAGATGTATGGGTTTAGAAGAGTATGCCTATACACTAAACTAGAGAGAGAGAGAGTTATAAGTTGCCCGAATTTGTAAAAACTTCAAGAAGTCCTGTTTAGGAAGTTTCCATGTGACCTGCAAGTCTGAGAATGATGTAAGAGTGAGTGAATTCTGGTCCAAGATATCTCCGAGAAAGAAAATGCCTTTGTTCCTCCATGTATGACAGAAAATTGGGTGATCTTCTAGAGTGAGCAATGGATTGCTCCATTAGGGGGCTTAAAGCTAGGGTGTTGGACTGGATTTCAGGAATTTGTGGGTTAGTTCCTAATAAAGAACAGAGGATGATATAGTTGGGTGAGATTTTAGTTTAGAGGAAATGGGATTAAAAATGAAGGAAGTGCGAACTCCTTGGCACAATGCGGATTCCATTGCAACCCATAGTGATGAGTGAGGGGAGCATTTCTGAAACCATTTAATGGTTTGGGCCATTCGGAAAGCCCAGAGGTAGCCTTTGAACAAGGAGAGTCCTAATCCCCCTTTTTTCCAATGCGATTGAAGTTTGTTGCAGTTAAATCTCAGTGGTTTCCCATCCCAGATAAAGTTACCTATTAATTTATCAATTTTATCAAAAAAGGATGATGGTAAGACTAAAGGAATATTGGCAATGAGGTAATGAATCTTGGGAGAAATGGACATCTTAATGGCTGCAATTTTCCCCATGAAAGAGAGATTAAGAAGCCTTCATCTCTCCAGAATTGTTTTGAAGTTATCAAATAAGGGGTTAAAGTTAATGTCCCATATCTTCCCTAAGTTACTAGTAATTTTGATTCGTAGAAATGTTATACCCTGTGGTGACCAGCGGAATCCAAGAGGTATGTTCATAAAGGCTTTACAGTGATTGTTAAGAGGCATAGTTTGTGATTTGCCATAAGTCAAAGCAAGGCCAGAAATTTTAGTAAAATTATTAAGCATATTAACCAACAGGGGCACAGCCTCATTCAGGTTTTTGAGTAAGATTAAGAGGTCATCCGTGTAGGAGAGAGAAACATACTTTGAATTGCTCACAGGTATGCCCATAATGGCAGAAGATTGACGTAAACAAGCAGTCAGGGGTTCCATGGCTAAAATAAACAGGGAAGGTGACAGGGGACAGCCTTGTCTAGTTCCTCTTGCTAGATGAAAGTAAGAGGAAAGGGTAGAATTAGTAAGTACTTTAGCAACAGGGGAGTTATATAATAGCTTGATCCAGGAGCAAAAGGTATGAGAAAGACCAAAATAAGATGAAACTTAATGAAGGTAGTTCCAGTTTAAGGAATCAAAGGCCTTCTCGAAATCAATAGCTATGGCTGCAGCTGGTGTCTTGAGGGATTTGGCTTTGTGAATTAAATTAAATAAGAAACATAGGTGATCAGAACCAGATCTATGTTTAATAAAACCAGCTTGCGAACAATGAGTAAGCTTGGGAATCAAGGATTCAAGTCGAGAAGTTAGTAGTTTAGCAAATATCTTCCCATCCATGTTTAATAAAGAGATGGACCTGTAACTTGCTGGTTGAGTAGGGTCTTTTTCTTTCTTAGACATTAGGGTTATGATTGCCTCGGTGCAAAATGGGGGAAGCTTGACAGTATTGGAAGCTTCTTGATAAACATTAAGAAGAAGGGGACATAAGGTGTTGGAAAACATTTTATAGAAATCGACAGGGAATCCGTCGCCCCCAGGGGATTTGCCAGATTTCAAGGAAGACAAAGCTTTCTGGATTTCATGAAGCGAGAAGAGTTCATCTAAAGAATTTGTTTCAAGAGTAGAAAGATGAGTAAGATGTAACGATTTAAGGAACTGTTAAATTTGTAAAGTAGATGGAAGATTTGTGTTAGAGTATAGTTTTTGATAAAAGGTTTTCATGATACAGTTTATAGAGGGGTTGTCAGACTGACTCTTACCCTGTACGACTTTTAGGCTTAGGATGTGTCATTCCATTTGTTGTGCTTTGAGCTGATAAGAGAGGAGTTTCCCATTTTTAACACCGTGTTCCCAAAACTTATATTTAAGTTTAAACAGGGCCAGTTCAGTTTTATGAGAAATTAATTCATTAATTTTAACTCTAAGTTGAAGAATTTCAAGATGAAGTTGAGAATCAGGACGGTGCTTATCAGAAGAAAAGTATCAATCCTCTTTAGCCTTAAGAGATTTAACCAAGTCAGCCAGCTGTTGTTCCCTTACTCTTTTCCTATGTGCAGTATAACTGATAATTGTCCCTCTAATCGTAGCTTTAAGAGCTTCCGTACAGAGGACATAGAAGATTCAGTTGGGGTATTGTGAAAGAGGAAGTCCTGAATTTGTGCTTTGATCATGGGTAAGAAGTTGGAATCCTTGAGAAGAAGAGGGTCCAGCCATCAGTAAGATGATTTAAGTGCTAATGGGCCCCACAAAAGTTGCAATTTGACAGGTGAATGGTCCGAGATTAAAATGGGAAAGATGGATGAATCAATATTTTTTTCCATTATAACAGGAGAGGCTAACCAGTAGTCAATTCTACTGTATGTCTTATGTAGAGAGGAGTAAAAAGTAAATTCTCGATTATGGGAGTGAAGGAGGTGCCATACATCAGCTAATCCAACATCTTGCATTAGTAATGAGAGGGCTTTAATACTTCTAGGGTGCGCCTCTGTAGTGGGGCTACTGCTGTCAATGCTAGCTTCAAAAGCTAAGTTAAGATCCACTCCAAGAATAACTGCTGTATTATTAGTGTTAAAGGATAAATTCTGTTGAGCTAAATTATGAAAAAACTCAGGGGGAATCAGAGTTGGGTTCATAGACATTAACAATCAGAAGAGGACCAGAGTTGGTATTCAGTTTGGCCATCATCCATCTGCCGTCAGTATGGGAAACGGAGTTTACAAGGGACCATTTGAGACCCTTATGAATAAGAATAGCAACTCCTCTTTGTTTGAGGTATAGGATGATTCGTAGATCTGACCGACCCAATCTTTTTTAAGTCTATGAACATCCTCTACTAATAATTTTATTTCTTGAAGTAAAGCAATTTGTGTTTTATGTTTGTTGAGATGTGAAAGAATTTGCTTCCGCTTTACAAGGAGAATTAAGTCTCTTCACATTCTATGTATATAAAAGTATGTCATTCATATTGTTAGTGTTAAAGAAAGGGAATACTCGCTGGAGTGTGAAGGGACAAATACATGAGGCAGAGGATGATTACAATACAATATAGAGAGCTTACATATATGCAGAGAGAGGCAGGAACATTCAAGCCAAAAAAAGTGAGATGTATGATACATGAATAGCACAGACATCTTATTAAAGTTAGAATAGAGATAGGGAAGGAGAAAAGTCATCAACAACAACAACAATACTAGTAAGCTAAATAACAAAGAAAATGTTTTATGGGTGTGAGGAGATATGAGTCAGCTAACTGGCTAAGAGACTCTCTCTCCACAATCTGGGGCTTTGATGTGGGGAGGAGACTAGGGAGGACCGGTTATAAATATCGGTCCACACCTAAATCTGATCCCAGTAATATAATAAAGTAAGTATTCCTGAAAAGCTAAACTGAAAGGGAATAATGCCCAAAAAGGCAGAGGACTGTAATAACTTCACCTTAATTTTAAGCTAACAGGACATGGTATAAGGATAAAGCTAAACACCAGAACGTATTTATAAACATTAGTAGTAATGGTACAAGATATACCAACTCAAAATAACAGTAAATGAAAGAACCATATATGGGATGCCAGTACTGCCTAGACATAGAGCAAGGAATTCAGGGAGCCAGGTGGAATGCAAATGAACAAATATAAAAGGAAAAGTAGATCATTACCACATTAGAGTGACTCTGAGTATACTTTGCAGTGCAATAGAATAAGTACATAATACATACAAAACTGAGGGGGAAAGAAGAAAGAGAAGGTCAATTTAAGCCCTTACGCCCTGAGCCAAATACAAATCAGGATTATGTGGAGAGGTATAGGCATTGGTGATAACTGTAGACAGAAGAGATAGTCATAGTAAAGATCAGCTACGATTACTCGAAAAGCACCTAAATAGGTGTTATATGGGGTGACTAGGTCTAGAAGACTAGGCTCGGTGAGCCCCAAACAGGAAGGACCACACAGCAGTGAATTTCTATAATATCTGTAGGCTTCGAGTAAAATAAGGAGCATAAGGAAGACGTAGATTGATAATCCTTTGCAACAGTACACCAAATATAGCCCACCTCTTTGAGCGCTAATGATAGTTCCATATTGTAAACAGTAGGTAGTAAGAATAATGGAGCGTAGGGAAGGAGATAGATTAAATGTAGTTGCCAATAATACTTTAGAACCTGTTATCAGGAGAGGGAAGGGGTAAGTTGCCTTGTAATATATAATAACTCACATATGAAAAAAGAAAAGGCAATAATCAGGATTCATACCGATTGAAGATATGCAACAGAACAGCCAAAAGATTATAAACCTGATGCACTGCTAAATTGGAGAGTAAAATGCTAGATACAGAGAGCCTGTTTAGTGAGCTAATGTATAAGATCTAACACTAAAATAATGGATTAGAAAGCATTGCTGATATACCAAAGTTCCCTTGAAGACCTTTAAGCTGCTCGTTTAAACACTGCAACAAAAAGTAAATTGATCACCACGTGATGTACAGCCTTTGCTTTCTGCACCCACTGGGAGCAAAAGTATCCACGTAGCATAGATTGTAGAGCTGGTGGCTAGGCAGAAAAAGTGTACTGGCACTCCCTTTAAGTATCCTGGAAGCAACACTTACCAAGATATAGCAACTGTGACCATATTACTGACCATAAAAGCTCGTGACACCTTAGATTTATGATCAGGATTGTGACGATTGATGTTCTTGCTTTTGGTCTTTGCCCTACGTTTCTTTTTGGGCGGCTCTAAAGATTTGAGGGGGGAACTTGCAACAACTTCTGCCCATGAAGTATCGGCAGAAATATAGCCCTGAGGCACAGGGCCCAAATTAGAGGGATGTTAGTCTGAAATTTGCTGGGAAAGATCCTCCTACGAGGAGTGCATGTCATCCTCCAAGAGAGCAAATTTATTGCTCAAGGAAATAGAGGGGTTGATTTGAAGGTGAGAGGCTGCAGCTTGGGGTGTTTGGGGTGAAACCTCTCTAGAACAGCATGAAAGTCTTGAAGAATAATGCCCCGACGGAAGCTTCTCTTGCAGCTGTGTTGATTGCCTTGGGGTCAAATCAGTTGCAGCATTGTTGCTTGGGCCTGCGAGTTCTGCAACACTTTCCCCATGTTCCTGTACTTCGTCATCCACCCTCCGGGTGGATACTAAAGCTGTGTTCGGGTTGCCAATTGCTGCTGAACCTCCCAGGATAAAATTGCAGAGAGAGACCTCCAGATAGTCGGCTAAGGCATCAGAGGTTTCAAAATCCTTGAAGGAAGAGCTTGAGAAAAGGCGTAGTGTCGAAGGGTAGCATAGAGCAAATTTAATGCTTCTTTGGTGGAGGATTTGTTTAAGTGGATTGTAGACCTTCCTTCTGATGGTTAAATCTTTTGAAAAGTCTCTGTAGATGGAAATATTAAACTCTTGCCACTGAAGTTTCCCCATTTCTCTGGCTCATTTCAGTATTAATTCTGTGTGGGAATAGTTCAAGAAGCGAGCAATGATAGGCCTTGGTCTCTGGTGTGATGTTGGCCTGGGATCCAGAGTACATTGAGACCGCTCAACAATTAACAGTAGGTCAGGAGGCAGTTTAAGCATTGCAGGCAGCACATGTAATAAAAGTGCAATAGTGTCACCTAATTCTACACCTTCAGGGAAACCAAAAAATCGTAAATTGTTGTGACGATTATGATTTTCAATATCATCAGTTTTGGCTTGTAGGGATTTAATAGTTTGATCTTGATTGCGGACAGTAGCCTGGAATTCATGAATAGTAGTGGTGTTACAGGCCGTTGCTTTCTCATTAAAGGCAATTTTCTGGCTAAAAGTTTCAAGAGTGGTCGCATTCTGTTGGGTGGAGGTTTTTAGATCATTAATCTCAGCCATCAGTTTAGAAAACATTACTTCCACTCTAGAAAGTGAGCTTTGCTGTACTTGGAGATCTATCATAATGCTGACGGATGAGGCCTAGTATGCTGCAGTACAGTGTAGAATAATTGAATATAAGTAGATGATGGATCAAAAATGACTTACAAACTGTCAGGCAGTAAGATTACAGGATGGTCATAGGAGTTGGTACCAAAGGAAGGTCTGGTGATGGCTGGATAAGGTTAGATTGCAGTCATTTCTGCAGAGATTCTGAACTATGCTGCCCTCTTCTGCCTGGTCAGGCCATGCCCCCTCAAAAGAAACAGTATTAAGGGAAGAAGTAGCAAAACTGAAATCAAATAATTATGAACGCATAGGAAAGAGGCAAAGAGAGCTGGGATGGGGGTTGGGGAATGTAGCAAGGAGCAGGCAAATAAAAAAAAGGTAGGTGTGCAATGGAATTCATGGTGCCAATAATCAATCAATATGCACCACTACTACGAATGGTTGATAGCACTGAAAATCAGACAAATGACATAATAGGCCTAGTATCTGATATTAACACAGAGGCTGACTCCCCTAAGGTGAATCTGATTCCAAAATAACAAGTAAGGGAGAATATTACAGAACTTAGAATAAACACAAATAAAGAATAAGGGATAGAAATGGACACAGGTACTAGAAGACAGGAAACACATGTAACTAGAATAGTTTATATACTGGGGGACTAGATAATTCAATATACAGATCAGTATACTGTACTACGTAACTTGGCAAAGAACATATAATAAGTTGTTGTTTCCCCAGTGCAAGGGTAAGGGACATGCTTACTATTATACCTTACCTAATGAAAAGTATACTGGTTAACTCCCTTGTTGTGGTTCACATAGGAGCTAATAATGTCAGGCACAATTCTGTGGAGGATATATTTAATGCCCTTAAAGAAATATACACATTGCTACCGAAATCTATGTGTAAAGTAATTTTATTCAGAAATATTACCTACACAAAGAGCTAATAAAACCACAGAGATAAAAACTTTCAAACTGGAGGACCTGACCAAGCTACAGGAATGGTCAGAGGTGTGGCAGTTGGGGTTTAATGCCAAAAAGTGAAAAGGTTTGCACTTTGGGGCAAATAACCAGGGAAAGAGCCATCACCTTGGTGGGGGTACAGCTAGAATGCACCAGGGAGAAGAAGGACCTAGGGGTACTCATAATGGGGAGTATGAATGACTCGGCTTAGTGCAGAAAGGCAGCAGTGAAAGCCAACAGAATGCTGAGGTGCATAGAAAGGGGAATCTCCTCTAGAATTAGGGAGGTGACCTGCCCCTCTGCAGGTCACTGGTCAGGCTGCACCTGCAATACTGCTTACAGTTCTGGTGCCCATTCCTGAAGAAAGACATCAGACTGCTGAAGGATGTACAACATAGGGTGACAAACATGATCCGGGGATTAGAGGGATACTTCTATGAGGGGAGGCTGCATGAGCTGAACATGTATTCCCTGGTGGAAAGGAGGGATAAGGGGACATGATCGAAACCTTTAAATACTGAAAAGGGGTAAACAAGACTAGTACAGAAGGGCTTCTCCAGATAAGAAGGGGGAGGGTCATGAAGGGGCACCAGCTGAGACTGGAGGGGGGAAGATTCAGGAGGGAAGTCAGGAGACAGTATTTCAAAGAGAGGGTGGTGGACAGGTGGAATGCTCTGCCTGAGGAGGTAGTAGCCTGTAGCATGGTAGACAGCTTTAAGAGGTGATGGGACAGAGTGAGGGGGTAATTGTGAAGAGGGAAGGGGAGGGGCAGCTGCAAGGTGAGGAGCTAGCTGCATAATCAAGCAGACTAGATCGACCATCTGGACTGTATCTGCTAGTGTTTTCATTTGTTTGTATGAATAACTGGCTCAGGCACTGTTGTCTCATTAAAAAGGTATAATATGCATCCAGTCTTGGGAGAAGTCCAAGGTTGACAAACAATTATACAGTCATGATGGATTGCATCATAATAGAGTAGGAAGTATCTTATTGGGCAACCTTTTCTCAGAAAGCATCAGGAAAGCTTTAAACTACAATCTAGAGGGAAAGGGGAAAACCTGGCACAAAAAAAAATCCACTATGACTACCATACCAACATTAAGATCTCCCACTGTAAAGAGTAACACATTCAATTCAGCAGGAAAAGAAGAGCTGAAAATTATGTTGCTTAATACTAAAAGCCTAAAAACTAAAACTGATGAGCTAAAATATGAACTGTGTATGAAAAATAGAAATATTTATGATGTTACAGAAACATGGTATAAGGATGAAGACTGGGGAATAGACATCCCAGGATACAATATGTTTTAAAACAAAAACAGGAAAACAATGGGGGGAGAGTGAATAGCAATTTATATTAAAGAGGAGAGTAAGGCCCAAAAGACAACACCACAGCATATTTTTCTGGCAGAAGAGGCATTACTTTGGGTCAGAGTTCACTTGCCAACAAATGGCATAACAATAGATGTTGTTTATAGGTCCCCTAACCTTAGTATGGAGAAAATTATAAATTCACAACAGCAATTAAGCAATACGAAGTAGAAGGAGAGTATATTCTTCTAGGTGACTTTAACTTCCCACCAATCAACTGGAATATGCTGGAAGGAACCTCCCTAGTTGAAAATAAATTCATTGACACTACAAATTATAAAAACCTAGAACACATGGTAACTGGCAACACAAGGAATAATAACACACTAGATCTGGTCTTTACCAACTCGACAGAGAACATGATGGATTTAAAAATATTGGAGCCATTGTCAGATTATGACCATAACATGATAACTTTTAGTTTGAAAAAACAGTGGGAAAAAGTTAAAGGAGTGACAGAAATCAAACATTACCATAAGACAGTCTATAATGCAATGAGAACATATCTCAGTGAAAGGAACTGGGAACCTGACCTAAGGGACAAAGGAAATGCAACAGACGTGGGACATTATCAAGCAGAAATTAGACTATTGTATGCATAACTATGTGCCGGTAATAAAAAAAATATTTAAAAAAATCAGGCAGAACACCAATCTGGTTTGGAAAGGCTACATACCTTTCAAATGTTCTGGATTTTCCAGGACTTCATGAATTTAGACTCCTTATCTCGCAGTCATGAACTAATTGCTTCTGTCGCAGATTTTTAGATTACCAGTGTGCTGTATAACCCTTATGCTACCAACAGAATAAGGAAGTCTAGAAATTCTGGACTGATATGTCAGCCAGCAACATAGTTTAAAGTAAGCAGATAAAAACAGTCTGGAGGAGGCAGCCCCCTTCCCCTGCATTCCAAAGGCTTAGTTTCTGGAATGAGACTGAGAGAGATAGAGAGAGGGAGACACACACACACACGCACACACAGGTGCAAGATATATATATATATATATATATAGAGAGAGAGAGAGACACACGCACACACACACGCACACTCGCACACACACACTGCATTACCCATATAGTATATTTCTGTTCAGATATGTCTGGAAATGAAATAACACTGGATCCTTAAAAGCCTGGAAATTAACTTAACACTGGACCCTAAAGAAAATTATTTCTCTAGCAATGCCCAAGTTACACTTTAGTTTCAAGTAGGTAAATGAACAGAAAGATGGTGCAAAACATTTGCCTGTGTGTGTTTTTTTTTTATTGTACCATTTGGTAGTATGCAACTGAATCTGACATTTTAAAAAGCATAAACTAAAGGGACTTTATATATGTTGTAATGTACTACATCATGTGATGGCATGGCGCCATGCTGAATAAAATGTGGTGACCCTGATTTTGGTAATATGTCCCTGATTTTTTGGGAAAGTGTCCCTAATTTTGGTCCTAGCAGGTTGAGAGGTATGGAAGGTAGTGGTGGTCAAAGTGGGCTCAATCCACTCGATTCATGGAGCAAAGGCGGATTTTCAGAGTGGTCCGCAATGCAAAGTGCAGTACTTTGCGTTATAATGAGGAACGCGAAGTCCATTGGAAACAATGACTTTCCGTTACTCCGCCTCCTCAGACTACTACTCAGCCAAATTTAAGGTGAGGTGCATTGTAGGCAGTGCACTTCACCTCACTTTTTATGAACTCGAAGGTGAATTTTGAAGTGATTGATGGGATTTCAGGTCACATGGGCTCTATATTGATCTGGACATCCTCAGTTTGGGGTAGTATGAGTAGGAAGGAGTAGTAGACAGTGTGCTCTGATAGCTGTCTGTGACAGAAATCTTGTAAAAACTGTTCAAAAATAATTTTTGTGTTTTTTGGGGGCTCCAACTTTAGTTTATCTACTGTAGGAAACACTCCTGTGCTCATATAATCGAATGTTTTTGTTTTGTGTGGATTTTGAATGTTAATTTACAGCATTGAGTGTGTGTGGTGAAAGACAGTGAAAGTGTGCTTTGGGAGAGGGGCGTATCTGTGGTGTAGGTCGATTTAAGTTGGAGAAATACTGTAGTGATTTCTTTGTTTTTTGGTTATATTTTTGTTTTATAACTGACTGTGTTAATGTACACACAGTAATATTTTCAGTAATAGTTGAAATTTTCTTGCTGTTTGTTGTGTGGATGTGGTGCAGCAGTTCATAAGTTCAGGTTGTTTACATTTCAAATTTACAATACGTAACGTGGCATAGTACTGAACTTTTGCATTTGCTACACATTCCTCATTCAGCATTGTACACAGAGGCTGAGATATTCAAAAGCATTGCACATGGCACAACAGTGTTGCACCATACGCAACCCACTGATGCGCCCCGACGCGATATTCAAATGGGAAAAGTGCACGACACAAATCCCGATTCACTGGAGCGCATCAGTAATGTATGCAGGGGCAGGTGGGGGAGCGTGCCCATGCATACTCTGCACAGCCTGATATTCAGCCCCGGATGTGCAGAGCCATGCATGCGCAACCCCTACCTGCACCAGCACAAAGCTGATCAAAAAAGGAACAACGGATGGACACCCACAGATGAGCTGCCACATTGCAGGACGTAACACGGCAGCTGCCACCTGTGGGTGGCCACCCGAGCTCCAGCTGCACCTCCCTGGTGTTGCCCACCCATGCCCAATTGCAGGCATCAGTAGAAAAAGATTCATCCAAAATCCCTGGTGGTCCAGTGGACCACTGCCCACCCAATCACGGGCTAAGTAAATAAAAGATATATCCAAAATCCCTGGTGGTCCAGTGAACATTCCTGCCCAATCATGGGCTAAGTAAATGAATGAAAAATCTCAATATCCCTGGTGGTCCAGTGGACCTGTCTGCCTGATCATGGGCTGCAGTAGAATAATAGGAAACCTATCATTTCTGGTGGTCCAGTGGACCTCCCCCCCCACCCGCCCACTGATCCCCACCTCCCGCTCCTCCCCGGTCAGCGTGCGGCAGCAAACCCACCTGTCGCCCTGCTTTCCACCGACTGACACGTCCCAGTAGGGGCTGTTCGCCATTGGTCCAGCGTGAGCCAATGGACGCGAAAGTCGATAGTCAGACATATTATTCCAGATATGTGAATGGGATCCATTCACATATCTGGAATGTGTAGTACGGTCAATGACATTAGTAGTAATATTGAATTGACTGTCAGGAAAAGTGAGGCATGAAATTGCATGGAGAAGGTGAGGCGGGGGGACGTTTTACTGTGAAAGTTTGATTTGAGAAAATTAGCCAAAATAGATATGAAGAACTGTTACAGTACATTTGTTTTGTGACTGGTGGAGCAGAAACAGGTACAGTAAGTCACATGTTATAACATGGATATGAAATTGCATCCAGCATACTGTACGGTGGGTGTTGGCTCAGATGATGTAGTTATTGCAGTCACTGCTTCATCATAGAAACATAGAAACATAGAAACATAGAATTTGACGGCAGATAAGGACTGCTTGGCCCACCTAGTCTGCCCATTTTCCTACCTAACAGATAAGCTGCAGATCCTAGTTAACCAACAGCTTACTTCCTCCTACCCCCCACTAGGACTGCCTTATGCCTGTCCCATGCATTCTTGAAGTCTCCCACTGTTCTTGACTCCACGACCTCCTCAGGGAGGCTGTTCCATGCATCCACAACCCTCTCAGTGAAAAAATACTTCCTCACATTACCTCTGAGCCGTCCCCCCTCTATCTTCAAATTGTGCCCCTTGTTCTTGCACATCTCTTTTTCTGGAAGATGCTACCCTCTTGGACTTTGTTAATTCCCTTGAGGTACTTGAAAGTTTCTATCATGTCCCCTCTCCTTCTTTCCTCAAGGATATACATATTAAGCTCCTTTAGTCTTTCTTAAGTATGTCTTCTGGTGCAGACCCTGCACCATTTTAGTTGCCCTCCTCTGGACAGCCTCCACTCTGTCTATGTCTTTGCGGAGATAGGGTCTCCAGAACTGCACACAGTACTCCAGATGGGGTCTCACCAACTGTCTGTACAGAGGGATAACAACTTCCTGTTTTCTACTATTGATGCCTCTTCCTATGCATCCCAGTATCCCCCCAGCCTTCCTTACTGCCTTCTCATCAGGAACTGTTGCTTTGAAATCAGAGGAATTACAATACATACATTCTTAATTTCTATATCTACTAACATTATTTGAACATGGATATGCTAGACACATGTAAGGCGAATGAAATGTACAGATGTGAAGAAAAACTAAAATGTATAATACTTCATGATATTTCTGTGTCTTCACTATCAATGCTACAGATAATTCATAGCAATCTGCAAGAGACCAACTTAAACCAGATATGTTTTTTGGAACCCATCATCTGGTTTGGAAATGAGGGGGAGAGACTGGTGGGAACCCATGACCATCTACTTTATGTGATGAATCATTCAGGGCATGACAAGCTCATCCCTGTCTTATTCATGGAGGCTTAGTCACTTTTCTTATACATGCTTCTTAATTCTTTATAAGAGCACTACTGTTGTGTGACCAACATCAGAATGAAGCAGTTCTAGTACCAGTGCATCCCTCCAAAAATAAATGGTGCTCAAAAGAGCCTGAACATTACCTCTAAATGCTTTTAATGATCTTGTGAGCTTTTATACGGTAGTCTGGAATCCAGCTCCTTCCTTTGTGTCTACTCCCCACTGATATTGGGTCCACATCCACACAGTCGATTGTCTCTATGGTGAGGAGGGCCTTCCCCTGCAGCCCCTGCCATAGATGAGGCAACTCTGGGGAATGTTGATGGAGCAGGGACATGGGAAGTATGGGGTTAATGGACCAGAACAGGGTATATCTCTGGAAACAGGTTATATCCCTGATGGTCACTGCCAAGGACAAAACAAAGTGGCAGTTTTTTTTAAGATTGGAAAAGACCTTGCAAACATGGATTGGCATATTGCATGGTGACTTGAGTCACTGTGAAAGATTATCCACTCAATATATCAAGGGCTCAATAGGCAAAAATACTGTTACAAATTGAAAAAAAGCTCTTTGTGAAATGAAAAGACTAGGAGGTAGGTTGTAGAGAAGTCATTTAATTATTATTTGATAACCTTTGTTACATTACAATTGTTTGTATGAATATATTACACGAATATTGACTGGAGGTGAAAGCTATTGGGTAAAAACCTTGACCCCAAGCAATGAACTATTGCTAGACTATTAGGAGGCAATAGTTAGTCCTGAAGAGTAAAGGTTTCCACATGACAGCTGGAAACATTCCATCCAATATCTAGTTTATAAATCTTTGCAGCTTGATCGGTAATAAAAGATCATAATAAAGAAATGCAAGAATGAGAGAATACAAAGTATAACTGACAGCTGGAGGTGGTCAATAGTTCATAGTACTATTGACCAGTTTTCTGAACAATTGACCAGTTCTGAATACTATTGACCAGTTTTGTGAACTATTGACCAGGTTGAGACTGTTGTCTGGTTGTTGCCGCTAAACTAGTCAGTAGTTTACAAACTTTCAATGTCATGTGACTAGCTCTGGACCATTCACAGGACTGGATTTTTTCAAGATTTTATATGAAGAACACCCTGGGCCCTGATTGATTCAGAACCAGTCACATGACATTGAAACATTTTTGAACTACTGCCCAATTCAAAAGAAAGAACTGGGCAACAGTTCATTCAAAGATTTATTTTTTTTGACTACTGCACAGTGAGCCTGTCAATCATGGAAACCACACCCCCATCACCAGTTTAACTCATTGCCTCCTAGAAACATCTGTAGGCATCAGCAAATCTAACTACAGTGTGTCCCAGAACGTCTACAGAAGTCACCTACAGACTTCCTGTGTGCCCTAGGAACATCTGGAGAAGTCACTCACATATTTTAATATTACCTGCCAGCCAGAATTGATTAGAATTGACTGCATAGTACCATTAGAAAGGTAATGTTGTGCTGAACAACCTTGCCACTGACACTTTGTGTGTATCATGTTCACTTTAGGAGTTATTCATATTTGTTTATGACATTTTGTCAATCTAGAACCACCTAAGCACTTTGAAGAAAACACACATTCTGGGTATCTTAGCCAGAATAAAACAAAAGCCAAATTGAGTACAGTTGATTGCATAGAACCATTGGAAAGGCAATTTTGTGTGGAACAACTTTGCCACTGATATGTTGTGTGTGTCATGTATACTCTAGGAGTTATATGCATTTGTTTATGGTATGGTGCGTATGGTTCAGATTTGTCCCTCAAACCTCACCAATATACCTTGACTCAAATGAGGAAAAATGATGTTTAATACTACAGAAATAGCTGTTTGTTTTACAAACAAATTATTAAAATTACATTTAATTTCTGGATGCTTAATTTGCTGTTGATATGTTACATATTTCCCAACAAAAAAGGTTTATGGTGCATTTTTTAGTGGAAGAAATATTTTGTTTCGCTGTTTCAACCAACACAGAAATAAAACTAAATGACCTGTTATTCCTTGCATACCACTGTTGGAAAGATAATGTTATGCTGAATAATTTTGCCACTCATACTTTGTGTCTAGCCTTTATGTTTTTTGTGCTATTAGCATTTGTTTGCAGCATGACAATTATGGCTTGATTTTACTTAAAAGGGCCCAGGATTAACTGTTAACAGTATACAGGAGACAAGTGCTGCAACTTCAGAAAGCTCCTGTGGAGGCAATGAGTTATGAAAAAAAACATGACATTGGTTTTACCTGTAGCTAGTGGCTGCCCCATCCATTTCCAACCCAAACACAATCCCAGCTGTCAGTGGTTCTTCCACCCATTGCAATAAAAAACAAGCATTTGTCAATGCCAAATGTTGGCTTGCTGGCATTGGCATTGGTAGTGCAGGAGTTAGAGATGCATAATATGAATGGCAGTGAAATATTGACCTGATGCCAACCCACCCCCACCCTGCTGAGACTGACAGGCATTGGGGTGTCCCTTTGGGTGTTTGGTAGTGCAGTACGGGAAAACATTTTGGGCAGGATGTGAAAAAAGACAGCTGAACAGTTCATAAGGAGGTGTAAAAAATGCCAGTGTTGAAAATGTGGCATGTAAATATAGCAAATTTGCGAAGTTACAAGGGTGTGTGGGAAATATGCAACGCACACTTGCAACAGTGCAATTTTATGCGCGTTCGGCACCAAATTTTCAACATAGGCATTTTAGCACCTCTGTTCATGTACAGTGTCACTGTTATTTCCTCAAAATGTCCCAAGAAGTGATTTCACACAGCGACCACACTATTCTGCGTCAGAAGTGCGAAAACACATTTTGGGCAGGATATGTGAAATGATGGCTGTACTGTTGATCAAGAGGTGTGGAAAAATGGCAAGGGTGAAAATCCAGAGTGAAAATATCACAAGTGCATGACGGTACGAACATGCATGCAATCTGCCAAAGCATGCTCGTAACAGTCATTTTGTGGAATATCATCACTAAATTTTCAACATAGGCATTTTAGGACCTCTGCTCATGAACTGTGTCACTGTCATTTTCATAATCTGGCCCAAACACTGATTTCCCACAGTGACTGTGCTATTGTGTGATGGAAGTGCGGGAACACATTTCAGGCAGGATGTGGAAAATGACAACTGTACTGTTCACAAGGAGCTGCACAAAAATGCCAATGCTGAAAATCCAGCTTTAAAATATTGCGAATGTGTGAAGTTACGAGCCTGCTTAGCAACTGTGCAAAGCACGCTTGTAAAACAGGCATTTGTTGGATTTTTTCCACCAAATTTGGAACATAGGCTTTTTGAGAGGCCACGTCATGAACACTGGCACTGTCATTTCGTTAATGGGTCCAGAAAGGTGATTTCATGCATTGACTGTGAAATCACCTTTTGAGGCTGATTAACACCATGGCAGTGATAGAATTCATGAGGAGAGGCCCCAAAAACCCCATGTTGAAAATTTGGTGCCAAAATTCCAAGAAATGCCCAAGATATGCAGCAAAGTTGAAAAAACCCTATTCATTCCATTATACAGCTTACCGGCATTTCCTCAGTTTGCGGTCGGCTTTGAAGAGTGCAGACGTGTTCCCGGTCCACCAAGATTGTCGCTGGACTCTAGAGGTAAGTAGGGGTGAGGGTGTTGTGGGAAGGCAGGGTGCACAGTGGGTGGGTGGTACGGGTGGGGGCAGTAGACTAGAGGACCATTTTTTGTTACAGGAAGTAAAAAAAATACATCGTGAGACAGTTTTTGTTTTCAGGGAACTTGGCACACTGGGGTGGGCTCCCAGAGTGCCACCTAACTGTTTTAGGGGTACTGCAGCTGATGGGGATTGGGCACCCTCGTCGGCCAGACAATGGGGGTGAATGTATGCCAATGGGGATTGGGCACCCTGTTGGCACACAATGACAGCGGGGGTGAGGCAAGAGCCGAGGGATTGGGCACCCCCCTCAGCATATAAGAAGTGTGGAAGGGGGGCTGATTTATGCTGACAGGGAGTGGGCTGCCCTGTCAGCACACAATGAAAGCAGGGGGGAGGCAAGAACTGAGGGGGATTGGGCACCCCCTTCGGCATATAGGAAATGGGGGGGCTGCTCTATGCCGACGGGGAGTGGGCTCCCCCATCTGCAAATCTGTGCAGAAAGCTGGCTGGGGGATTGGACACCCCGGGGTGTAGTCAGGAATTTTAGATCTGCACACCAAGTAGAGTCGCTGCTACCCCACGTTAGGATGGGCTACCCTTCCCCCCATCTGCCCACTTACTCGACGCATGCATCATTTTCTGTATTATATACCAGCACACCTCTAACCACACCACCAACAGGTGGTAGACTAACAGACTGGCTTTTAGTTACAATATTGCACTGTGATCAGGCTATGTACCTCATCAAGGTAGCCAGTCCCACAGAGGTCCATTCCCACCACAATGGACATGCCACCACACCACCTACAGGTTTCAGACTAATAGGCTGGCTTTTGGTTACAATATTGCATTGTGACAAGACTATGTACCGCATCAAAGTAGCCAGTCCCACAGAGATCCGTCCACAAACAACACTAGACATGCCACCACACCACACTGACTGGCTTTTGGTTACAGTATTGCATTGTGACAATCCTCTGTTCCACTGCCACACACTTACACACTTAAAACAATGAATTAAACACCCACCCCCAAAAAAGTCTCCTTTCCAAGCAGTACTTAAAAATAATGATGAATTGCACATTTTAGCAACCTAATTTTGTAGCAGTCGGTCAGCACCTGGATAATGCTATTTTGTTTGTGGACTTACAGTAATAGAATGAGCACTTCAGTAAAAAATTAACACATTAGCAAATGAGCATTATCCTGGTTCTGACAACTGCAAATTTAAGCTGCCCAAAAATGTAGTTCATTACTTTTAATATATTTCTCGGACTTGGAAATGTTAAGACATTTGCCAGCAGTAACAGTCAGTGAACAATGATTTCTATCCCCCCAGCTCCCAGGTTTCCATCATGACCACCACCCCAAGTCTGGTCAGCACTCAGCTCAGTTTCAAAGAGCCCAAGGAAAAGATTTAACCATGCCTCATTGATTCCTTCCCCACCCACCCCAGTAACACTGAGTTTTAAACACAAGCAAAACTGAATATTGACCCCAGAAAATGCCCAACTTGTGCTGAGCTGAATGCCCCCCCCAAAGTAACACTAAGTTTTAAACACAGGCAACAATGAATATTAACTCCTAGAAAAGTACCTGATTGAGACTCTGCTGAATGCTGATGGTCTCATCACTGCACAGCAGTCAATGATGTACATGGTGTGGCCTGAGGGCAATCTCAAATAGCCTTAACTTGTAATTAGCTTTATTTAGTTTCTCTTGATAAAACAAAAAATAAACTAAACCCTTGTCCTCGTGAAAGGAAAACTTTATCTCTCCAGCTCCCTTTCTCCCTCTTTCTTTCTCTGTAGCAGTTTATATCATGGCAAAAAAGTTATACCTATGCCTCAAAAATTAATTTGAGTACCCTTTTTTCTGTCTTGTAAAGTACCTTTTCCTCCATTTTGAGTCAGCTTTAGCAGTTTTTAAATGTATAATAAAAAGCAGTGAGTGTCTCGCTGTTATACGCCTTTTATCAGTATTCTCACCCATATTTGGACATCCAACAATTTAACCCTGCTTTTCTTCTATCATCAACTGAACTAGCAAGCAACCACGACACGGGATAATCAGGGCTAACTCCAGACCATACCTGAGCATAAAATTAAATGTGGCACCTAAGAATAAAAGTCCTATCGATTTTTAACTGAATCAATAAATAAAAAGAAACTTAGATGACTGTCTTTCCTTATAGATTTGCACCAGAGTAACCCTAGGTGACAGTTCCCCTAATAGAGTTTCCCTAAAAATAATCCTAGGTTAGAGTTTATTTAGTAGATGCATAGAAACGTAGAATCTGATGTTCACCAGAATAACCCTTGGTGACAGGTACCATAGTAGAGTTTCACCAGAAAATCCTAGGTGACAGCTTCCTTAGTATATTCCTCCACTCCTAATTTCACTGTGAGAGAACAGTCTCTCAAGTCACAAGAGGAAGTAGTAATTATAACAAAAAAAAACAAACAAAAAAAACCAATATGGGCAGCAGCATATGTTTTATTTTTTTACATGCACTGTGTTTGATACCTGAAAAAACGTTTGCTTCATTCTCCGGAACTATGTGGTATAACACCTCAAGTGTATAAAAAAAATACTGCTATCCAATCCCTGATGCATTATTCTACATGCATTGCACTATATACAAATCACTTTTTTGCACCTTGCTGTACCAAGAGCTCCACTCTTATACAAATCCTGTCTAATGGGAATTTCAAATGAAAAAAAAAAATAAAGCCCCTTATTATTCATCAGAATCACCGAATAAAGCCAGGGTGTTAGTTTCCCCTTACCACCACCCCCCAAAAAAAATAACAGTTTTAAACATAAGCAACACTTCACTGAATATTAACCCCTAGAAAACTACCTGACTGAGGCTGAGCTGAATGCTGATCGATGATCACTTCACTGATGAGAAGGTGGTCAGTGCCTTGCTGGTGGAGTGGTCTCTGGTCTGCACAGTGGTCAGTGTCTGATGTACTCCTGAGGGTGAGCTCTCTCTCCTCTCCCTCAGAAATGCAGAATCACTCAGTGGAGTGCAGCTCTTTCTGGAGTCCTGACCTGGACAGTGGGAGAGAGGAGAGGATGACTGGCATGATGGAGCACAGGTGTAGCACAACGTTACTCAGCCTCCCTCCATTCGACTCCCACCAACTCCACCTGGCCTGAACTGGCTTGCGGTGATGTGCAGTGGCAAGCAAAGCTCCCTTGGAGGAGTCAGAGAGGAAAAATGGATCAGATTCAGAGGCAGAGCATCCATGATTTGACCGAGCTGTTAAAACAGCTGACACAGCAGGCAGCAAAGCCAAGGTGGTGTTAGGCGGCAGCACTCTCTCGAGTCTACCAGCAATGGTGCTTCTCTACTCAGTCAGTCT
Source organism: Neoceratodus forsteri (assembly GCA_016271365.2). Taxonomy (NCBI): domain Eukaryota; kingdom Metazoa; phylum Chordata; order Ceratodontiformes; family Ceratodontidae; genus Neoceratodus; species Neoceratodus forsteri. The sequence continues at coordinate 871,488,856 of CM057458.1, read as the reverse complement.
CTCTCAACAACTCCTCCTGAAGCTGAAGAACTCATTGGCGTGTGCACTCTCTCGGACCCAACTAGCTCCAGATCCTGACGGCTTGCGCCACTTGCTCGACCACAGCCATAGGTAGCTACAATTACAATCAGTGTCTGCACTTGCACAGTTGCACTCAGTAGTGTAGACTGCACTAGTTGTCTGGACGACCGCAGCGGCTTCCACCCATCCTGACCCACCCAGCTCTGAGTCCATCAACGGCCAGCAGAGCAGAACCCAGCCCACCACCTGACCACCACACACCAGTGAAGTGAAAGAAACTGACTTCAGCTCCCAGTCCTAGGCTCCAACTTGGACGGCAGTTAACTTTACTTACTCACCACTGCAGCCGCAGCCCTCTCAGTCTTTGATTCTTAGGCTCTACTCCGGTTCGATTATGGGCATGCCGTACGTGCGCTGCTCGGCTCTCTGTCTTCTTGCCACCAGTCTTGACTCAGTGCTAGCAAGGTAGGTAGGTAGGCTGTACTTGGACTTGTGTCATCCTCAGCAGGCTCTTCTCCTCTACACAATTCTCCGATGCTGTTTCAGTCCCGAGTCACGACTCTAAACAACAGACTGAACTAATTTTCCCACGGGCATTTAAAAAGCCCGCCCGACCCGCCGCCTTACTAGGCATGCCTTCTTTCTTCACAAGCAGACCTGATTGAAACGCCAACATATTTCTCAATCAGGTCCGATGGGGTCACGTCACAGTTTTAGACCCCACCCTTCATCACCTAAAACATTAGAAAAGGCTCTCAGTGCTGCTGGAAAGCCTGAGAAGAAAAAAAAATGCAAACAAAGGAATGCAAACATGCCAGTGCTCCTGCTACCCCTTGTGATCTGCTGCAACATGCCATGGCGTGCCAGGGTAGCTACGCCCTTACTTGGCAGTTGGGCGGCCACCCGCCATGCTACTAATGTGGCAGCATGCAGGAAGGCTTCGCTGCGTCTGACGACCTTTGCTCGGATTGCAGCGGACCTTTCCTTAGATGTGCTCGCCACATTAGCATGCATGATGTGGCGCTGGCATGCAGGCTGATTAGGGAATGAGGGACACACCTACTGATGTATGCCCTGCATTCGCCCAACAGTGGCTGCGCCCCCAAATCTGCACTCTCCCAAGATGTTGACTTGCACTCAAGCACAGCAAGCCAACATAAAAAGAATGCTGCAACTCTGGTATAGTGACAGAGATGGTGATCTCAATTCACAAAGGTCGTCACAAGCTGTGCCAACTGCAGCTTTCACCAATTGCTGGTGTGCCAATGACCCTGCACCTGATTCACTATATGGTAAGGTTCAAGCAGCAAAGTCCTGCAGCTTGTGGCAACTGTGGCCATGCACCAAAAAGATGGCATATCTGGTAGGTGTGCTGCAAGCTGCAGGGAGGTCGGGCACAGAATATATAACAGTTCCCTGGTGGTCTAGCTGACCCCCCCTTCTCTATCACCTATCTGCAGTTAAAAAAGGTACAGTCTCTAGTGGTCTAGCGAACCCCCCCCAGCATGATCCCCAATTTAATGGAATACCCACTTCCCTGGTGGCTAGTTGTACCCCCAGCCCTGATCACCTTATATGAAAAAAAAAGATCCCTGGTCGTCTAGCAGACCTCCTCAGCCCTTATCCCTTTTATTAAAACAAACACATCCCTGGTCTAGTGGATCCCCCAGTCCTGATCTTCTTTTATTAAAAAAAAAAGTCCCTAGTGGTCTAGCAGACCTCCCTCCCTATTCCCAGTCTGTCCAGAAAATTTACAGATATCAAACCCTTATGGTCAACAGGACACCTCACTCTGGCAAGCAGTGCCTCACCACTCTGCTCTCCAATCCCATCCCAGAGCCAGAGCCAGGTGCAGCCCTGCACTCTACACCATGGCCAGGCACTGACTGAGCTGTCAAGGAGCATGTACTGTATACAGTATGTGTGAGCTGTCAATCAGTGAGTGCATCCTAAATACAGTAAGTGCTTCTTGACAGCTCAGTCAGCTCCCGGTATTGGTGGGGAATATTTGTCAACTAAAAAGCTCTCCCATTAAATGTGTATGTTTCTGAAGTGTATAGAATAATAGAAACATAGAAGTTGATGGCAGTTAAGGACCGCAAGGCCCATCCAGTCTGCCCATTTTTTCTACCTTAGTAATGTGCCATAGGCCTTTACTCTGTCAATGGCCTATCTATTCATACTCATCTGTATTGCTCCCTTATGCCTATCCCATGCCTGTTGGAAGCCCTGTACTGTATTCATATCCACAACTTCCTGAGGTAGGCCGTTTCATGCATCCACCATCCTTTCTATGAAAAAGAACTTCCTCACATTACCACTCACTCGGCCTCACTCTAATCTCATGCTGTGTCCTCTTGTCCTGCTATTTTTCTTATATTTAAAAATGTTAGACTCTTTCATCTTGTTAATGCCCTTAAGTTGTTTAAATGTCTCAATCATATCACCTCTCTCCCTCCTTTGCTCTAGTGTATACATATTACTCTCCGTTAATCTGTCCTCATATGTTTTCTGATGCACTCCATGCACCATTTTGGTTGCCCTTCTCTGGACTGCCTCCATTTTGTTAATGTCCTTGTGCAGGTGCGGCCTCCAGTACTACACACATTACTCGAGAGGGGCCTAACCAGTGTCTTGTAAAGAGGGATTATTACGTCCCTTTTACAACTTGCGATACCCCTACTAATACACCCCAGCATCCCTCTAGCCTTAACTACTGTTTTATTAGTCTGCTTGGATGATTTCAGATCATCTGTGATGATGATGATGCCCAAGTCTCTTTCTTCCCTTGTGATTGTCAGCAACTCCCCTCCCAACCAATAGGTGGCTTCAGGGTTTCTCTTCCCTATGCGCATAATCTTGCACTTCTTTGCGTTAAACCCCATTTTTTTATTTATTTATTTTAGTTATTAAAATATCAGATAACATCTTTTGAGCAAGAAGCTCTTTACATAGGTCCCTCGTCACGAACAATACACAAAACAAATTGAGTAATGAGAACAGTTACACAGAGTAATAAGGTTAATACAGGAATTATTAACAGGATATGTAGAACAAATAGCAATGTCTAACAAAATATAAACATGGTAATGAGGGGTTACAATATACAAAGGCGGATCATGTGCATGAGGAGCAGTAATAAGCATAACACATGAGAGTTAAGTGCTCAGGGTAACAGGGCCTCGACTGTCATACAAGAGGAGGTGTAAGTGGGCACCAGAGGGCCAAGATGGAGGGAAGTGTACGGATGAGGAGGGAGAGCGAGAGAAAGCAGGAGAGTAGGGGGGTGAGGTGGGTTGAGCAGAGGCAGACAATGCAAATCTGGATGAAAGATTACTATTTGCAGTTACAGCGGGAGTTCAGTACCATCTGCTGCTTGAGGCTCACTTTAAAGGCACCTAACTTGGGCAAGTTAGCAATGTTATCATGAAGGGAGTTGAACCAGAGTGGTGCTCGGTAAGCAAATGACCTTTGTCCTTGGGATGTTCTGCATTTGGGGGTTATGAAGAATTGGTGATCAGAATTTTGAGTGGGTCAGGGGTTAACACACAGAACAAGGAGTTGTTTAACCCCCAGGAGGCATTTGGCCAAGGAAGTTTTTTTTGGCTAGAAGGCAGGTTTGGTATTTTTAGCAGCTGCTGAGCGGTAGCCAGCTAGCATTTGTGTAGAGGTCACAGGTATGTGTCAGTCGGGGTGCGCCTGCGTTAAGAAGGCAAGCTCGGTTGAACACGTTTTTTAGGTGCTGGAATTGCCACTCTTCTGACCATTTTGCCAGTTTATCCAGATCTCTTTCTCATTGTGCCATCCCATCTAGATCATTTACTCTGTTGCAGATCTTGGCGTCATCTGCAAACAGACAAACCTTACCATCCAGTCCATCTGCAATGTCACTGATGAAGATATCGAAGAGGACTGGCAGCAGGACTGATCTCTGAGGTACCCCACTTGTGACTTGCATCTCTTCTGACTGTATACCATTTAGCACCACTCTCTGTTTTCTGCCTGGTAGCCAGTTTGCCACCCAGTTGACCAACTTCTGACCCACCCTGAGCCTATCCAGCTTATTAATTAATCTTCGAAGTGGAACAGTATTGAAAGCTTTGCTGAAGTCAAGGTAGGTGACGTCACATTGCAGAGGGACTGGAAGGGAGAGTATGTCTCCTTGCAGATGACACAAAGATCTGCAACAGGGTTAATACACAAGGTGGGGTGGAAAGGATGAAAAGGGATTTGGCAAGGTTGGAGGAATGGTCAAATGTATGGCAGCTTAGATTCAATGCAAAAAAGTGCAAAGTAATGCACCTGGGAAACAAAAACCCAGGGGAAGAGTACACAACCGGGGGTGAGATACTGACAACAACAAAAATGGAAAGGGACCTGGGGGTAGTCATATCGGATGACCTAAAGGTGGGCCAGCAATGTGAGAAGGCAGTAAGGAGGGCTGGGAGATATTGGGATGCATAGGGAGAGGCATCACCAGTAGAAAACAGGAAGTTGTTGGCCCTCTGTATAGACAGTTGGTAAGACCACATCTGGAGTACTGTGTATAGTTCTGGAGACCCCACCTCCGCAAAGACAAGAGACAGGGTTGAGGCTGTCCAGAGGAGGGCAACCAAAATGATTCAGGGTCTGCATCAGAAGACATATGAAGAAAGACTAAAGGAACTAAAGATGTATCGCCTAGAGGAAAGGTGGGAGAAGGGGGGCATGATAGAAACTTTCAAATACCTCAAGGGAATCAACAAAGTCCAAGAGGGTAGAATCTTTCAGAAAAAAAGATGTGCAAAAACAAGGGGGCAGAATTTGAAGATAGAGGGGGGAAGGCTCAGAGGTAATGTGAGGAAGTATTTCCTCACAGAGAGGGTTGTGGATACTTGGAACAGCCTTCCTGAGGAAGTCGTAGAGTCAAAAACAGTGGGGGAATTCAAGAATGCATGGGACAGTCATAAGGCAATTCTAGTGGGGGTAGGAGGAAGTAGGCTGTTGGTTAACTAAGATCTGCAGCTTATCCGTTAGGTAGGGAAATGGGCAGACTAGGTGGGCCAAGTGGTCCTTATCTGCCAGCAAATTCTATGTTTCTATGTTTCAACTGCATCCCCTTGGTCCACCACTCTTGCTACTCAGTCAAAGAAATCTATGAGATTAGTTTGACAGGACCTTCCTGTTGTAAATCCATGCTGTCTTGGATCCTGTGCTCCTATGGATTCCAGGTGTTGCACTATCCTTTCCTTAAGGAGTGCCTCCATAATCGTGCCCACTACTGAGGTATGACTGACTGGTCTGTAGTTCTCTGCCTCCTCCCTGCTAACACTCTTGTGGAGCGGGATCATTTGAGCTATTCTCCATCTTCTGGGACCTCTTCTGTGCTCAGAGGCTCACTAAACAGTTTTGATAATGGCTCTGCTAGTTTCACCCTTAGCTCCTTTAGTACCCTGGGATATATGCCATCAGGTCCCATTGCCTTGTCCACTCTGAGCTTTGCAAGCTCTTGTAGGACCCTTTCTTTTGTGAAGAGACTAGTGTACATCTCCCTCCCCCTGTGTCCATGGGGCTGAGCTGTGGGCCCTGCCCCACCTTCTCCTCAGTAAATACTGAACAGAAGTATCCATTTAGGATAGATGCTTCTCCTTGGTCCTCCTCCACACACTCACCCTTATCCCCTTTGATCTTAGCAATACTCCCTCTGGACTTTCTTCTTTCACCAATGTATCTATAGAAAGTCCTGTCCCCTTCTTTTACTGTTCATGCTAGTGTTTCCTCGGTTTGGGCCTTTGCCTGCCTTACTGCCTTCCCTGCTTCCCTTAGAGAAATTTGGTATGCCTCCCTATCTTCATCCCACTGCATTTCCTTATATTTCCTGAAAGCCAGCCTTTTGGCTCTGACCTTTTCTGCTACTGTTTTTGAGAACAAAAGTAGTTTACTCCTTCGTTTGTACTTGCTTTTCTCTCTAACACAGTGGGATGTTGCTTCAAGTATTGCATCCTTAATGCCTGCCCACTTTGTCTGTACCCTCTCACCTGTATTTCTTCTTGCCAGGACTAACTTAACTCTGTTGGCCATCTTATCAAAGTCAGCTCCTCTGAAGTCCCATATGCTTGCCTTGGAATGGTATGATTTAGTTCTAGTGGCCAAATTGAACCATACCATGTGATGGTCACTTGGCCCCAGCTGACCTTCTACTTGAGATCTGTGATCCTTTCCCCATTAGTCAGTACTACATCTAGGATAGCCCTGTCTCTTGTGGATTGCTGAACCAGTTGTTTGAGGCCCTCCCCTTTAGGGAATGCTCCATGTGTCTAGTTCTGGTGGATGTTCCTACTGGTATTGACCAATCTGTATCTGGCATGTTGAAGTCTTCCATTATCTGAACCTCCCCTTTAGCTGTCATGTTTATTTTTTGAAATTACTTTTAATACTCCCCGCTGTGCACAGTCTTCACTCCTTTGGGAGCCACACAGTCTGGGATCCCCGCACACACGGTCTACCTGAATCCCAGTCAGTCCCCATGGAGCCTTGGCTGTATCTCCCAGGAGGGCATGGGGTGGGGCAGGATACCCTGATGCTACACATTTTGTCAGATCTGTTCTGTTCTGGACAATCAGGCAGGCATGTGGGCCATCAAGGTCTCTGCCATGGTGCTCCATCATCTAGGAAACCATGCGCTATTGTCCCTTGTTCGGGGAGTGGCTTGTACCCAGTGTCATGGCCTCACTGCCGATGTAACAACTACCAATCCCCCTATGTCTCACCCCCAGAGCTATCTGGTCCACAGACCTCAACATGTGGCCAATCAGGCCCCTGAGGCACCGATATGCTGACGTGCCCTCAGCCTCCACCAGGGGTCAGCCCACGCCAGGATGAATCCCAACCCTCCCCACAGAGAAGACAAGCTGTCATCAGATGCTCAAGCCTGTCTCTCCCCTGCTGACCCCTGGAAGCTTGAGTCCACTACCAAACCTGGGTTTCCAGCATGGTTTGAGGTGTAGCGTCCAGCACCTCAACCCTCAGAGCCACCGGGCCAGCTTAGCTGTCATGTTTTGTATATCTTCTAATAGTAATGTGTCTATGTCCTAACGCTGGTCTGGAGACCTGTAGACAACCCCAGTTCATATGGCTGTCCCATTTCCTGTTTCCAGAGTGGCCCACAGTTCTTCTGGCTCTTTATGTGTATTCTGAATTTCTGTTGCTTTGATATTTTCATTGAAATAAAGGGCCACCCCCCTTTTTGCACCTCGGTCTCTTCTGAACAGTACATAGCCGGGTACTGAAGTCTCCCAATTGTGGTTACTGGTGAACCATGTCTCACTAATTGTACTATGTCCAGTTTAGCCTCTGTCATTGTTGCCTGCAGATCTGGGATCTTGTTTCCCAGACTGCAGACATTTGTGTACATGATTTTCCATTGGCCAGGTTTCTGTGTGTTAGTTGTTGGGCGAGGTCTGGAGTTCCCCTTGGGCATCGTATGGGGAGTTGGACCTTTTTCCTTACCTTGTGACACAAATGAACTACAAACATGCTCAACTCCTGTTTGATCGCTAGCTGAGGGGAGAGGGGTGTTCTTCCCATTCGATATATAGGGGGTTGCACCCCTCTCCCCATTTGCTAGTTTAAATATTCTGCAAAGATGTCAATTCTGCCCCAATGCACTGACTCTCTCTCCTTAGTCAGATGCAGTCCATCAAATTTAAAGAACTTTCACTCCCAAAACCGTTGCCAGTTCCCTACAAATTTGTGTCCTTTTTTCCTGGCATCAGCCCTTGAACCACATGTTTAGCTCCCCAATCTCTCCTTCTCTGATCTTTTGTCCATCTGCCCCCCTCTCCCAAACCAGCAGGATCTCCGAGAAGGAGACACCGGACAAAATGGATGACAGTTTGTCTCCCAGCCTGGTCAGGTGTTCCTTGGTCTTCACATCTGACTGGCTAGTGAGATTGTTAGTCCATACATGTACCAGGACATCAATGTTTTCTGCTGCTTCCAGCACAATTTTAGCAATGTGGTCAGTGTCTCTCCACGCTGATGTACCTGGGAGACATCTAACCATGACCCTCGGTGGGAGGTAGCTATCAACTCCCCAAATCATGGAGTCTCCTATGATCAGAAGTGTTTTGGATTTCTGTTTTGCTTGTTTTGTTTTGATCTCTGTTTTGGGTGAGTTTTGTTGTGCTAGCTCTGGTGCTGCATTGTCCTGCTCTTTAGTGTCTTCTGCCCCTTTGTTTGATTTCAGAGATAGAGGCAGATATCTGTTTGTAGTTTTAATATGTTTTTTGAAGGTGATATGTTGGAGATCATTGAGTGATGGGACACCCAATTTTCCCCTCCTAACCACCTACCAACCTCCCAGACCAACTACCCTCTGCGGTCAAGGTGCTTCAGTTCGATGTTGGAGAAATGGCGGGCAGTGCTTATAATATGTTTCCTGCTGAATATGTAATTTGAGGCATGCAATCTCTGCCAATGCTGCCTGGAGCTGAGCCCTTAGATCTCCAGTGGTTCATCGTGTAGTACAACGTCCTAAATCCTGTATAACTGCCCTTTAGAAAAGTGTCTGACAGTACCTGCGGTTAATAATAAAATGGGGAGAGCTTTAGGGTTGACAATCCCAAGGAAGACTGCACCCCTGATTTGCTGCAGGGGTAACAGTGGGGTTTTGTCACTTTAGACTGACCCTCAATGTTGCATGAATGCATTTTTTTGTGAATAATACACACACACACACACACACACAATATCTTATACTTAAGTGTTGAATATGGGAAAATATCACCACTGAGGTGTTGAACAGGCTCATAAAGCTATGAAACCAAGGGTTAGTGGCCTTTATTAGCTTATTTGACATGATGTGTTGATATTTCATCAATATGTGGAACTTACATATCCAGTGTTTTATATATTACATTACATTAGTCTATTTTGCTTAGAGATAATGCACAGGATTTTCAAAAGTCATCAATCGCTGCAAGGCCTGGTGCACTGACAATACAGAGCATGGGGCTTGTGGCAGTCTAACAAGATTGTCTGTCCCGTGTGGCAATTGCAGCAAGTTGGACCAACTTTTGCTGGTCTAAGTTGTGGCAATCCTTGGGGCCATTTTTACGGAGCTTGCACCAGATATTTGATGTTAGTTTCTATAACGCATGGAAACTGAGATTGTAAAATTGGGTGCAGATGTAGGGAAGGGTTTGGTGCACCACCAGAACCTAAGTGGTGTGGTGCAGGGCTGGATGAAAGCCCTGCACCACACTTTGAAAAATCCCACCCAATGTGTTCTGTTTTTTTGCTCATAGCTTATTTATGCTTAAGCTAATGCATTTCTGTAGTGTGATGGTTTCCTGTTATTGTGATTCCCTTAGTGGTTCTCCATAGTGTGGTGCCATTTTAATGCTGCAAAGTTTTGGCCCTTTCAGGTTTCCTTAGCATAGTTGCTCCCTATAGTAAGTGGTGTGGTTTTGTTTTGTCTTCCCTTAGCTGTTTTTCAGGATGACTGAAAAGGAGCAGCATGGAAGGAAAGAGCATGGAATGGTGTAATAAAAGTGCTTTGTAAGTGATTTGTGGGGCTGACTTTGAGCAGTGTGGCTCAGGGACACTTTCTTTACACAGGTCAACTTTGCTTTACTGTTGTGTGGTTGTTTGTTAGGCAAGTGCTATAGAGCTGGCAGTAGTAAAAGTAGTAGGTAATGATTCAAAGTGGCTGACACTGTGCAGGGTAGATCAAGGACCCTTTCCTTTTACAGGTTACCTTTGTTTTACAGGTGTGTGGCTGATTGATTGACAAATGATGAGGGGCTTATACTGTGAATAGACTTTAAGTTTAGTTATGTACCATTCAATTTCATCTTGATAATCAGGTTCACTTTGAATAACACATTCAGTAAGGGTAGGAACAGGTGCAATCACAGTGAGGCCAATGATAGTACACTCATAGGGAGTAAAACAAATATTGGGAGTGGGAACATCACAGGGAGATCACCAGAAAGACACATTTTTTGATTAGTAGTCATGCAATATTGCCCATCCATGTTGTAGAATACTCTTACAACTGGAAGGTGCCACATGGTGAATTTAACAGGGCAAGAGACAGCAGCATTTATCTGTGTCAGGATAGAGGTAGTAGCATTTAGCTGCATCAGGCTGGCATAGCCACAAGCAGTGATAATAACATCAAATATATCACGCCTGCATACATATCTGTACCCTTTCACAGAACAACAAGTAGTACATTGGTCTCTCCATGTTTGCTTTGCAGAATGAAACACCAATTGCTATGGCAAGTCCACAAGTTCCTTGTAGATTTCTCCTTCTAGGTACCCTAGAGAGTGGACTGTGCCCAACTTGTCAAAAACTGAGGTATCAAGATCGAGAACCAGCAAGGGCACAGTAAACGAGGTCTAGATCATGTCCTCTACCGAACAAGACCTCTTAGAGAACCATGTACCTCTGTTAGGATGCAGCATTACTGACCCCAAATTTCATACACTATTAACAAAAGTTGTTTACATTATTTAACACACTCCCAGTTTAATGCATGAGCCTTAGAAGCACAATGAGGACAGTACCACTTGTCGAGCTGTTCATTTTTATAAAATTTGGAATATGTCCAGCTCCCACATCCCTTAATAAATTCACTGCTGTAGTCAGGACGTAACTACCATAAGTGGTACAATTTCTCTACCCATTCAATGTTCTTTTGCTTCCCTATTGTTTATAGCAACCAATTAATTTATATTTGCCTGAATGTCACTAGTTTCATGATGTTATTCATATAGACAGAGATTCTTCAATAATGCACCGAAGGCGTGTATCCTGCCCGTGGAGTCCTGCACCTGCAGAATGATGCACAATGGCTATATTCACAGCCACCAGCCACCATGTGGCATCCTTCTGTGGCCCTGCCCCCATGATGTGTAGGGCCTTGCAGGGCTGCTGGGGTCATGTCATGGACTCAGGCAAGCATCCAATGGGGTGTGCCACTGATGGCTGAAGGGATGGGTGAAGGGGCAGTCGGTGGAGGATGGTGGCTTTTCACCATAGCAGCAGTACAGTTGTGTAGGGGCAGCCTGGTGGGGGGCCCTATGGGGTCTGCCTCTGCCAGTGGCATACAGTCAGGGAGGCATGCAGAGGCTACGACTGCCTCAGAAATGTGTAGCCTATGCCCTCTCCTCCCAGTACTCCATGCCTACGAGAATAGCAGAATGTGGGCATGCCCCCTGCACTGAACCCCAGACTGTCCCCTCACAAAACTCACTGGCTGGGTGGGGGATAGGGAGTGCAGCCCCAGCCCTTAAAGAATTGGGTGTAGGGGCAGAGCGGCCATGCAGCATCTACGTGCCCCAGATACACGTTGCGTAGACAGTTTGCGACATGGAGAATAGGGCCCATTATGTGCTGATAATTTTTCTTCAGTGCAGGAGCTAACCCATTAAGACCATGTAGCAGTGGTTTATGTACAGTTTGAGCTGCTTAATGTTCAAAATAGTTAACATGCCATCTTATGTTTCCTAAGTCTGCCCTGTTTCAAATGGACATACCTGATCCAAATAAACCTGATATGAACCCAACAATTCTTTACAGACTTGGCAAATGCCTGGAATGGAATATGACAGTTTGTGGAATAATTTACTGCCCAGCTACTGGTTATTGGGCACATTTTAGATACCCTGCCATAACATCTACTACTAAAGAGACATAAAATAATATTACATTCATTTCAGTACAGGGTACAAACTCTGCCATGTTCCAGTGAGAAATATTCAAAACAACATGTACATGTACATTATTTATCAGAATTCTTGGGATAGAAGTAGCCATCAAACCACTGAGTGGAACTGGTTTCACTTCAGCACATTGTAAATTTACCTTTGAGGGTCACATAGTTGTCAGTTCAGTAATGCGAGAATAAACTGTTATCATAGAGTGAGGATCTTTCACTCTGAGGGTGATGATTCCATGTGCCACAGCTGTGCTATCACTTTCAGTATGTTCCCTAGTGCTTGCAACAGTCAATCTATAAAATCTTTCATCTTCTTTTTTTTATGTTCCTAAATAGCAGTGAAGGGTTATTTATGAACACTTTCACTCGTCCTTTGTACTGTTTGATTGTAACATCATGGAGGGTGAACCAAACCAAACTTTTGTGTTCCTGGTGGATGTTTTCTGAATTTCACCATTGTATCATAGGGGTATCCTGTGCAGTGTAGGACACCAGGAATAAGACATCAAACCCAGTGTGACCCTCCACCTGGCTCTGATGAACTTGGAGCTGTAAGCTTACAATCAGGTTTGATTTAATACAAGCCAAAATGTTCAAAATTGACTGTGCTATGCCAGCCCGATGGCACTGAGGGTTAAGGTGATGGATGCCACACCTCATGCCATGCCGGCACTCTGGGCTTAGGAACAAGTTAGGGTTGCTTGGGGTCAGCAGGGGAGGGACACGATCAAGCATCAGATGGATTGCTCTCCTCCTCCATGGAGGGAGGGATGGTGGTCCCTCTCCTTGGCTGCCTCTTGGTGGAGGTCCGGTGGAAGTGCTACAAGTTAGAAAGGCAGAAGAACATGGCACCATAGCATGTGTGTGTCTCCACACACCCATGCTCATGACTGTGAAGGGGAGGAACAGAAAAATGGGAAAAGATGGTGTCCTCTGGCTCTGAGAGCTCTGCCTGCTAACTGGCTTCCTGCTTTGTTGCTTGACCACTGCAGTCCTCAAACAGGATTGGATGTCCGGGGTGGGAGAGAATGGCCTTCCCCTTCCTAGTCATGCCATGGTGGGATATCTGTGGTGGTTCTATGGGCTTGGTGGTGCCAGGGGAGCAGTGAATCGACTTATGTAGAACGCAGGGTGAGACATCTGTCTGTGGATGCCAGGTGGGAGGAAAAAAGAATGTGGAACAAAATTGACAGTGCTGCAAGCATTCTGAAACAAGAGAAACACAAACTACAAGGATTTTGCTATCCCCTCATCTGTCATTTATAGTTATGCTCCTTTAAACAGTTTCAGCTGATTGACATGGAACCACTGATCAACTGGGTTCTTCCTGTATGTAATCTTGACTTTCTACACGGAAGGACTCAGTTTTTCTATAGTCAGAAAATATATTTTCCATTTGTTACACAAACTGTGCTCTGGTTCTACAAACTCTAAAACCATGACTTTGTTCCTAACTTTCCATGAATTTTCTTACTCCATTTTCAAAGTGAGCCATGGTTCTTCTTTGTGCCTTTCCTAATTGCTGTGCTGCAAAGAGGTGTACATATTTCAGAGTTTCTTTGAGTTTAGAAACATAAGAATCAACACTCCCACTCTAGATAGTCGGAGTATTCAGATCAGTCCACAAGTGTTCTGGTAACCTCATCTGTCTCGCTGTCATGACTTCAAAGGGTATAAGCTGATTGGCAGTTGATGGTGTTTCTCTAACAGCTACTGCATGATAGTAGGAGAAGCTGGCTATTCTAGTTTTTACCAATTAAGGCAAAAAACTTCATTAATATTATTTTAATCTGGCAGTTTGTTCTATCAACCTGGCCAGATGACTGAGAGTGATATAGGATATGACAATTTTGTTTTGCCCTTAGCAATTGCAGACAGCATTGCATTAGTTGTCCTGTGAAGTGCAAACTTGGTCTGACTCAACAGACAATGGCAATCCTCATCTGGAAAAAACTGATCTGTTAGTGTCTTCACTATGGTTAAGGATGTGCTGGATTTAATTGAGAACACCTCCACCCATTTAGATAATAAGTCCATAACAACCAATATGTACTTGTTATTCCTCCCTGTCACTCAAAGAGACCCATGACGTCAATTTATCGGGCATTCCACAGCCCTCACCTCCATTGCAGCAGCAACAAAGCATTGCTTTAATGTGTATTTAGGGTGTTTTGAACACACACCATACAATTGTCACTGTATTGCTGTACTTATTTTGCCATATTTGGCAACCACCTCATGGTTTTCAAGTATTGCAGTGTTTTCTCTGCCCCTTGGTGGCCTTCTGTTGGAAGGTCATTTGCCAAATGCATGAAATCCTTCCTTGGTCCCTGTGGAACCATCCATATGGGATCCATCCCATTGTACAGAAGGGTTTCCTGATCTTTTGAGAGGACCACAGTGTTCAAGGATCATCTTAGGGCGTTTGTTTCTGCAACCTTGTCATCCACTGATTTTAGTCTCTCTATGATGTCCTTTAAATCAGGATTCTCTCTTTGTAGCTGGGTAATGACTATGGATGGAATTGGTACCACTGATGCCACATGGATGCTCAACTCCTTGAATGTGTCTGGAAGTGTCCAAAATGTCTACCCTTGAGTTTCTTGTTTGGCAAGCTGATTGGCAGTAGAATTTTGTTCATAAAAGGGGGATTTTATGGAATGGGATCTAGCTTTCTGAAAAAAAGAGATGGTATTTGACAAAGGTGGCTTGGAAGGTTTCTGCAATGTACTGGAGCAAGTTGCCATGTTTGAGTGGGCTGCCATCTGATAAGGGTGTAGGCATGGATTTACCAAAAATGAAGAAACTCAGTAAGGGCATTACACACCCAAGACAAGTCAGAAAATTGGACAAATTACATGCCTTCTGTGAGAAGAGCTCCAAGGCATGAGCTATTACAGAAAATTCTGCATCTTTGGTGAACTTAACTGTGCAGGAGCAGGAAATGGAAAGGGGCAGGTGTCCTGGAGGCAGAATGTGCAGACTAAAACCTGTATGAGGGTGCCCATCCAGATGAAAACAGAAACCATCAGTGAACATTTGTACAAACTGTTGTAACTCTCTGAAGTCCAGTACTAGCACCCAGAAAAGGGGCATCCTCCAGGACCGATGGGTCACATCACATTCATGAGTCACTTCTTTGATAAAGAAGACTTTGTGCCATGGAGGAGAGTGATGTCAAGGACTTAACTATTATATTGCTGTTTTGTAACAAAAGGGACCTGTGGGGGCATGGGGTCAAAACAGCTAACTCAATAACAGCGCGTTCAAATACCGTGCAGCAAAAACAGCGACTGCAAAGATAGCGCTTGGTAAAAACAATGAGCACTACCACCATGAACAGCAAACAAAAATACAAATTGACTGTGGAGGGCTCTGCACCCCCCAACTTAATATAACTACCTCCAGGGGGCGGCAATTCGGGGACAGGGAGAAACCTTGGATGGAATTGTTCTGGCATGGGACAGGGAACCAGCAGGACAACTGGGGGGGACAAAGGGTGCATGGTGGGAGACAGACACACACAGAGGAGAGAGGAAGACAACACCCAAGACAGAAACAACAACAATGAAAAATAACACAAGTGTTCCAGAACTAGGATTCAAACCCCAATCCACTGACATTCTACCACCATCCACTGCTTGTGGCCCTATTCTCTGAGACATGGGAGCTGCACAGCAGCACACCCCACAGCAGAAGTTTTCTCCCAATCCCCCAAACAGCTACAGGGATAGTGCTAACTTTAGCTGTGCTATTATGTCCCTGTAGCTGTTTTACATTTAGCTGTTTTGATACTGCAGTTTTGACCCGCGCCATAGTAGTTTTGACATTTTGACATGGTACCCCAGTGGCTAAATCTCACATTTGAAACATTGCCATCTTCATCTGATAGGAAGAAGTCTATGGGCGAGTGATTGGAGTATAAAATAATAAAATGTAAGCCAATTATATAAGTAAAGTGTCTAATAGCCCCAAATTTTGCCAATAAATGTTTACTCACAAGCAGAATGTTTGAGTTCCACAGTAGTGAGAAGTGTTGTGGCATATGCAATGGGTGTGTGATGGCTCTGTATGTCCTGGGATAAAACAGCAGAGAGGGTTATGTCAGTCACTGCCATGTCCAAATGAAATGACAGGGCTGGATCTGGGTTACTTAGAGCATGTGACTTAGCTTGTGCTTCCTTCAAAGCATACAATGCAGCAGTATCTTCTGGAGTCCATTGCCAAGCGGCATCCTTTTTAAGCAATGAATAAAGAGGTGCAGCAAATTGTGGAAAATCTGGGATAAAGTTCCTGGAATAATTTACCAGCCCTAAAAATGAGTTTAAAGCATTACCATTAGCAGGGAGTTGCAGTTTCAAAATGACATCAATGTCACCCTTTTTTGGAGTTCTGCTGTCTGCAGTGACTGCAACAGCAGAACATCAGTGAATGATATAGTTGATACAATTCTAAAATTGCCACTCCCTATTAATGAAAGTTAAATGCAGATTTGCACTGGCATTCCAGAGACAGAGGCAGGGACCAGCATTCATTGGTTACATATAGTACCATAAACCGTTTATGTTCCAGTTTAAGAAACTTCAGAATGTCAAGAGTGGATGCTACTCTGGGGGATGCAGCTGGGTGTTACTTGACTCAGTTTATGGAACTCAATTGTCAGCTGCCAGGAACCATCTGGCTTCAAGACCAGCCAAATGGGCAAGCTGTTCATAGATGAGCAGGGTCAGAGGACCTCTTCTTGTAACAGTGAGATGACTGTGTCTTCTATAAATGGCACGGCTTTTCCTGGGAAGACATACTGTTTTTTATTGGACATCACGTCCTGCAATGTGAATTGTTGCCCGCATTCTTCCACAGTCATGTTTTTGCCTGGAAAATGCTTTTTGGGTGTTCTGTAACAGTCACAGTAACAAATCCCTGGAAGTATTTTGTGATAGATGTTAATTCATCATATTTTACATTGTTTAACTTTACTGGTGGCATGTGAGAGTGCTGGGTATCACCATGACTAGGGATGTAAGTTTGTCATGGATGAGGTTTTAATGACTCATTGTTTGTTCATGAAATCGTTAGTAAACAGTAACAAATGTTGTGGCACTGTCATCATTGCTACATTCTGATGACACTAATGAAAGTCATGGAAGTCCTGAATAAAGATCAAATGTCATGGAAGCAATGACATGTATGACTGCCATGACAAACTTACATCCCTAACCATGACATCTTGAGTTGGGGCAGCCTGGAGTAGCAAGCAATAGATCATGTCAATCATACAGCCATTGGGCATGAGAAAATCTGACCCCCTTATATTAAACAGCATTTGGCAGTGATGTCAAAGCAAAGATTTGACTAGCAATAAGATCTCCTAATTGAACCTTGACAAGCTTGGATAAATAAGAATTAACTTCATTTCCTGAAAAAGTTACAAAAGGTAAGGGCTTCCCCGATGATAATGAGAATTTGGATGGTGTCTGTGTATGCAAAATGGAGATCACAGTGCTGTGGCAACCAGTTTATTGTGCTGGGGACCCTGATCTGCACTGACACACAGGGTGTGCCACAGTCATCCAAAAATAGGAAAGCAATAATGCCTAATGGGGCTTGGGACTGTCTTTGGTTCCCTGCCCCATTCTCTGATTGTTGGGGATCAGAGTGGGAGGGAGACCACCATGGACATTTTGTGTTATGAGTTCTTGGAGCTGCTGTCTAAGGTCCCCAAATTGGGGCTCATTTGCATCACCCCACTTGGGCATCCGAGTCTACAAGAGGGGCAAGTCATGGGTATGACTGTTCCCTTTCCACCTGCAACACAACATTGCACATCTCCTATATGTACCTCGGTACCAGGTCAATATGTCACTTCCCAAACAGAGCATCTAAAACCACCCTTCAGAAATCAGTAAACCATTTACAGTGATAGTGATAGGGGTATTATAGCATTCGGGAATTACCGCTATCCCTGTAGCTGTACGATCAGATGGGGAAGTGCAGAAGTAGCTGCAGGCATGATACCAGATTGAACTGCTCCCATGGTGGAGTGGCTGAGGCCCTGGCACCTGGAGTGGAGGAGAGATGGGGATCAGAGTTTGGTTCCCCATCTCCCAGTTTTGGACCTGTTATTTTTTTTTTAAAAGAAATGTCCCCCTCCTGAGTTTCTCCCCATGCCTGTGGTCCACACCCCCCCTCAGAGATGATTATAAGTCCAGGGGTGTGAAAGGATTAAGCATCCCACATCAGGGGGTGCAGAGCCCCTGAAAAAACAAAGTGTGTATTTATTCCCATTACTTTCTATGGTGTGTGTACATTTAATAACGGTCAGTGTTTTTACCAACCTTATTTGGGAGGACAGCATTTTGCTTGTCGCATTGTTTGCAGCACTATTTTTGTTTGTGGAGTTTTGACCCCGTGCCTCTACCTCAACTTCTACCATTCCACTGGGGATTGTATGGTGGGTTGTCTACCAGTGGTGGACCTTCCTCCTTAAATTCATTCTCTTTTCATGACTTGGGTTCAAAGGCAAGGCAAGGCAAATTTTATTTCTGTGGTGTCCATTCCCGGAGGCTCTGGGCACCTTGCATAAAATCATAGCAAGTAAAAAAGACAGCAATTTACAGATAAAATAATAGAACAGTAATGAAGCTACTGCAGTAATAATCAGAAACAAACTAGCTGTTGCTATCTTTTTTGCCTTATCTCTTTCTTTGTTCAGAGCCCTTTGCTGCTTATTGCCTTGTACGACTTGCAAAGTTCTCTGCATCAGGTCTATTATGTCATTGTAGGAATCATTGCAAGGATTCAATTTGTGTTCAGATTTTGCCTTAATGGTCGGGTTAGCATTCTGCAATAATATACACTTAAATTCATGATTATCTTGGTGGGCACAATCCCATAGACACATAGATACATAGAATTTGTCAGCAGATAAGGACTGCCTGACCCATCTAGTCTGCTCAGTTGTTCTACCTTTAATGTATGCTCCAGTCTGTAGTTGATCTGTGGCTTTCCTCCTCTTCCCTTTTTCTAGGGTTCCCTTGTCTGTGTCCGAAGCTTTTTTGAATTCCTAAACCATTTTTACCCTACCATCCCAGTGGGGAGACTGTTCCAAGCATCCACCACCCT
Organism: Neoceratodus forsteri; assembly: GCA_016271365.2. NCBI lineage: Eukaryota > Metazoa > Chordata > Ceratodontiformes > Ceratodontidae > Neoceratodus > Neoceratodus forsteri. The sequence goes on along the minus strand of CM057458.1, from coordinate 871,470,003 downwards.
CTCTGTAAAGAAATACTTCTTCACAATACCTCGGATCATTTAATCATCTGAAATTGTGGTGACGGTCATCACCACGGAACAACATTGGGTGAAAAAAAGGGGAATTAAATGGATCTGTTAATTCATTCACACCACAAGAGCACTTTGAGACTTCTACCACTTGTGTCCTGTATACCTTCTAAGCAAAATCAAGCCATAATCAGTATGTCACAAACAGATATGAATACCTCTTGAACCATAAGTGCTACACACAAAGTGCGAGGGGCAAAGTTGTTCAGCACAAAATTACCTTCCCAGTGGTGCTAAGCAATCAGTTGTAATCAATTCTGTTTTTACTTTATACTAGATGAAATACCAAACAACTGTGGGTTTTTTCAGATTTTTTTCAAGGCACTTAGGGGGAGGCTTGGGAGACAAATGTCAGCCATGCACACCATACCTTTAACAAATGTGAATAACTCCTAAAGTATACATGATAGACATAAAGTATCAGTAGCAAAGTTATTCAGCACAAAATCACCTTTCTAATGGTGCTATGCAATCCGTTTTAAGCAATTTAGTTTGTTTAATATTCAGATAAATACTGTTGACTTCCTCAGACATTTCTAGGCCTGACTGAAAGTCAGATGAGTATGTCTACTGTCGTTATTGGCCTGAGTGGATATGCTTTTAGACACCACTTACAGGTGTATCTAGGCCTGAATGATTTAAAGGATCAAGTATTCTGGACTGTGAGTACTCTGACTTTTAAATTTCTGGAAACTAAAGATCTGAGGTGCTATGGTGGGAGGCAGCTCCTCTGGTTTTGCTTTGACTTTATTTTGACCACTGGGGGTCTGAAATCAGAACTGTTTTTAGATTTTCCCTTGCCATGAGAGAGCAAGGGGACAAAACCTTCAAAATCACTGGGACTTTTATCAAAGGTCTCTCAGTGGTGAGAGAACTGAGTGGCCAGAAATCTTGGGACAATTTGTTTAAATTGCTATTCATTTTGCAATAATCATTATATTACCCCCTTACTGATTGCTGATTTGGATTTTCTCTATAAGGATGTTTTATAGTGAATTGTGGGTTTTAGATAGATAGTGTAGAGGACTTTGTGGGGGGTTGTGTGTACAGTATGTATGGGATTAATTAGTTAGGATTATAAATTGGGGTTAGAAATTTGGGTGAATGATTTAGAGGGGTGTTTGTTTTGTGTTGGAGTGGGATTGGGAAATTTTGGTATAATATTAATTAACAGGATGTGCAAGAGAAAGAGAGTAGAGGCCGCTTAGTATACTCAGTATCTCAGCTGCACAATCTTTGTCCCTTTGCTGATGTACCTGTGTCAGGGACCACAGTAAGGAGATGCAGGGAGGTTGGTATCAGGAGGAGAAGTAGGATCATGTGACTAGCTGCTGGGTATACAACCAGAGAGAGTGTCATTAGGGTGGTCAGGTGCAGGAGGCACCCTGGGGTAAAAGGGGACCCAGAGAGAGGCCGAACATGTTTGGACCCTATCCCCAGGGCTTCCACTGTACTGAGTGGACAGGCAGCTAATGGGCCTGCAGCTTCCACTAGTCCCCTTTGGGTAGTGCTGTGTAATGCCAGGTCAATGAGAAACAAGACAACTTTTATGGCTGACTTGATTTCTTCTGTTGACCTGCCATGCATTATGGAGACATGGTTAGGGGATGATGCAGGGCAGATGTTGGAGGCATCTACCCTACCAGGTTGTTCAGTGCTGCACTGCCTAATGAGGGAACGTAGGGGTAGAGGAGTGGCTATCTGTTTTAGATCTGACTTGAAGTTCTCTGTGCACCTTGTTGAATCTATTTCATTGTTTGAATGCATGGCCATGCATTAGGGTCCAGGTGCAGGCTGCAGGATTCTCCTCGTTTATCGTCTGCTGGGGTGTGAGGGGGAGTTCCTGCAGTAAGTCATGGACTCTGATCAAACTCAGTATTGGAGTCCCCCAGATGTTTAATTCTGGGGGAATTCAATGCCATAGTCAACATTAAACTCTCACATTTTGATAAAGACTTCCTTCAGATGAAGACATCTCTGGGTCTTGCGTAAGCAGTTGCTTCTGTGACCCACTGCCATGGTCACACCTTGGACTTAATATTTTCACAGGGACTTATCAATGTCTCAGGATTGATCCAGTGGCTTGGTTGAATCACTGCACAGTGAGATGTTTGGTTTGGGCCCCCCTGTTAGTCCCTCCCCTATTGAGATGGTCCATTACTGCCCTTTGAGGGGGTTGACCCCAGAGGGCTGTTGGTGGCTATGGATTTATCTGTGTGAGTGCTGCATGTGTAGCAGGTCTGAATGAGGCAGTGGCAGCATATGACATCACTGTCACCAAGGCTTTTGACACTGTCACACTGGTCCATATATATGACCTAGGTCCTCTCATTTGAGCCCTCCTTGGTTTGATGGAGCTCTCAAGGAGATGAAGACTAAGGGTCAGAAGTTGGAGTGTTGCTGGAGGAGGAGGAGTGGGGCTATGGATGACAAACTGGCTTTGAGAAATCACTACTGTGATTACCAAAGGGCAATCAACCATAAGAAGGCAGAGTTTCTGTCCAGGGAGATTGCTGCAGGAAGGAACAGACCAGCTCTGCTCTTTCAGGCTTTGGACAGCTTTCTTCATCCAGTCTGCCTACAGCCAAAAAGAGCAACTTCAGTCATGCAAAGCAAAGAGTTTGCTTGTTCTTTACTGACAGAGTGTCCTCCATTAGGTCCTGGATCTCACCAGTGGAGCAAGATCTGTCCTGTAGTGTTGAGCCTGGTGGTGACAGAAACACTCAGTATGTCTGGTATGATTTTTGGCTGGTGGAGGTGTCTGAGGTTGTTGAGGTGATTTCAAAGTCATGGCCCACTTTTTGTGAACCGGACCCAGGCCCAACACATCTACTAGTGGAATGTGTGGAGTTCGTAGATCCAGTGTTTAACGAGATTATCTGGTGTTCACTCTCAGGTGGGCTTTTTCCCAATGCCTTGAAAGAGGCACTGGTGATGCCACTCCTGAAGAAACCATAATTCGACCCTAGCATCTTGGTGAATTACAGGCCTGTCTCTAATCTTCCATTCTTGGGGAAGGTGATGGAGCCACCGCTGCAGCTTGAGGCCCACTTGACAGCCTTTGACATTTACAAGCCACTCCAGTCTGGCTTTAGGAGAAGGCAAAGTCCTGAAACAGTATTAGTTCAGGTGCAAAATGGTCTCCTAAGAGTGAGAGATAGAAAAGAATGGTCAGTTCTCTTTCTTCTTGATCTCTCCTCAGCCTTTGATACCACAGACCACATGGTGCTGCTGGATCACCTGAAATAGTGCTGTAGACTTGCCGGCATGGTTATCAGGTGGTTTGAGTGATTTCTGACAGGCAGAAAGCAATTGGTAGTGATGGGAATTTTCTCTTCCTGCCCAAAGGCCCTGACCTGTGGAGTGCCTCAAGGATCGATCTTGTTGCCCATGTTGTTTGAGATATACATGCTACCCCTGGGAGATATCCTTAGGCTCTATGGTTTGGGTTTTCACTGCTAGGCACATGATACCAAGCTGTATATATGTCCTTTGCCACAGGAACATCGAACACTGTGGAGGTGTTAAATAATTGCTTATCTGAGATACAAATATGGATGTTGTCTAACTGGTTGAGGCTCAAGCCAGACAAGACTGAGGTACTGATGATTGAATCAGGTCATTGGTAGGATGTGATTGCCTCTGGAGTAGGAACAGGGTTGTTCCTGGGTACCACTGCTTTGGAGGCTACCACTAAGGTGTGCAATCGGCATGTCATTTTTGACAATTGCTTGACCCAAGAACATCAGTAGTCTGCTGTCATCCGTAGTGGTTTTTACCATCTATGAAATATCACCTGGATTAAACCCTTAATCCCACAGGGATGACAACCGGTCATCGATAACAAGTTTGTCGAATGACTGGACAGGGAAACCGTCATGTCTACCAGTTTTTGCAGTCAGCAAGTAGTTTCAGACCCACTAAGAAGTTTTCTTTGGGAGGGCATTGCCTCCCTAACTCCCACATTGGAGGCTGTGCCCCCACACCCCCCACTAAATATAATCAACTCTGAGTCAGAGCTAATTAGGGAAGGGAGTGCAAGAGCCCCTAAATGCAGTGCCAGGGTCCAGCACCAACACTACTGTGACCTGGTGCTGTAGTCACTGTAGTGTAGGTCAGTGTCTAAATTTCAATGTCAGAGGTGTATATCATCCCACAGGATGACCTTCCATCATTGGTACATGCTTTCATCACAGTCAAGCTTGACTACTGCAATGCTCTTTACTTTGGGGTCAATGGAGGGAACCTCCATCGGCTGCAGTTGATGCAGAAGTTGGCAGTCAGGTTAGTGATGGGCCTTCCAAGGTCTGCTCATATAACTCCTGTCCTGCATGGACTTTACTGGCTGCCAGTAAGATGAAGAATTGCCTTCAAGGTGGGACTGCTCACCTATAAGGCCCTATATGGATTGGGCCTGGGCTAGCTGACTGACCTCCTAACACCTGCCTGCCTGGTGCACTCTCTCCGGTCATCCACAGAGGGCTTTCTAGTAATTATTTGTGGTTCAGAGCTCAGTGCTTATGTTACATACTGTAGCTGAATGATGTAGGTAGTACTTGGACACAGAGGCCAGACCAGTATGCAGAACAATGCTTGCAAGGTACTGGTAGTAGTATGTAATGATTAGTACTTAGGTACTTTAGCATAGACATGGGCAGTCTATGATTATAAGTATATGTAAGCTGGATAGTATGCAAAGGCTTAAATGCTTGAACTGATGAGTAGTTTATTATGACTTGATGTTTTGGCCTTTCTCTGTATCCCACCTGTAAGGAGGAAGCTTAGTCCAGTATTATGAGACCCCCCATTGGAATAAGTGTGCCACAGAAGGAGGAGGTGTCAGGGGAGGATGGAGGGTGAGTGTGACTCGCTCTAAGCAGAGCAGTGGTCTGACTGCTTGCTTAAGTAGGATGTGGGGGAGGAGCTCTTCCTCCACATAACTACGAGCAAGCCCTTCAATTATCTGTGGTTCAGAGCTCAGTGCTTACATTACATACTGTAGCTGGATGATGTAGGTAGTACTTGGATACAGAGGCCAGACCAGTAAGTAGAACAATGCTTGCAAGGTGCTATTAGTAGTATGTAATGATTAGTGATTAGGTAATTCAGCATAGGCATGAGCAATCTATGAGGGTGGATAAGGCAATGGGACCTGATGGCATACATCCCAGGGTACTTAAGGAGCTAAAGGAGGAACTAGCAGAGCCATTAGCAGAATTGTTTAGTGAGTCTCTGAGCACAGGAGAGGTCCCAGAAGACTGGAGAAGGGCTCATGTGATCCCACTCCACAAGAGTGGTAGCAGGGAGGAGGCGAGGGAACTACAGACCAGTCAGTCTTACCTCAGTAGTGGGCAAGATTATGGAGGCACTCCTTAAGGAAAGGATAGTTGCAACACCTGGAATCCATAGGCACAGGATCCAAGACAGCATGGGTTTACAAAGGAGGTCCTGTCAAACTAATCTCATAGATTTCTTTGACTGGGTAACAGAGTGGTGGACCAAGGGGAGCAGTTGATGTCATACCTTGACTTCAGCAAAGCTTTTGACACTGTTCCACATAGAAGATTGATAAATAAGCTAGGTAGGCTCAGGGTGGGTCAAGTTGGTCAACTGGGTGGCAAACTGGTTGACTGGCAGAAAACAGAGAGTGGTGGTAAATGGTATACAGTCAGAAGAGATGCAAGTCACAAGTGGGGTACCTCAGGGATCAGTCCTGGGGCCAGTCCTATTCAACATCTTCATTAGTGACCTCGCAGATGGACTAGAGGGTAAGGCTTGTCTGTTTGCAGATGACACCAAGATCTGCAACAGAGTAGATGATCCAGATGGGGTGGGCAGAATGAGAAGAGATCTGGATAAACTAGCAAAATGGTCAGAAGAGTGGCAACTGGGATTTAATGCAAAGAAGTGCAAAATCATGCACATAGGGAAGAGAAACCCTGAAGCCACTTATAGGCTGGGAGGAGTTGCTAGCAGTCACAAAGGAAGAAAGAGACTTGGGCATCATCATCACTGATGACCTAAAATCATCCAAGCAGACCTCTAAAGCAGTAGGTAAGGCTAGGGGGTGTTAGGTGTATTAGTAGGGGTATCACAAGTCGTAGAGGGAGGTAATAATCCTCTGTACAAGACATTGGTTAGGCCCCATCTGGAGTACTGCGTGCAGTATTGAGCCACACCTTCAAGGACATTAACCAAATTGAGGCAGTCCAGAGAAGGGCAACCAAAATGGTGCAGGGACTGCATCAGAAGACATATGAGGACAGATTAACAGAGCTCAATATGTATACCCTTGAGCAAAGGAGGGAGAGAGGTGATATGATCGAGACATTTAAACACCTTAAGGGCATAAACAAGGTGAAAGAGTCTAACATGTTTAAATATAAGAAAAATAGTAGGACAAGAGGACACAGCATGAGATTAGAGGGAGGCCGATTAAGGGGGAATGTGAGGAAATTCTTTTTCACAGAAAGGGTGGTAGATACATGGAATGGCTTACCACAAGAAGTGGTGGCTATGAATACAGTGCAGGGCTTCAAACAGGCATGGGATAGGCATAAGGGAGCAATACAAATGACTATGAATAGATAGGTCACTGACAGAGCAAAGGCTGATGGCACATTTATAAGGTAGAAAAAGAAATGGGCAGACTGGATGGGCCTTGCGGTCCTTATCTGCTGTCAACTTCTATGTTTCTATGTTTCTATATTATGATATATGTAAGCTGGATAGTATGCAAGGGCTTAAATGCTTGAACTGATTAGTAGTTTATTATGACTTGATGTTTTGGCCTTTCTCTGTATCCCACCTGTAAGGAGGAAGCTTAGTCTAGTATTATGAGATCCCCAAAAAGAATTATGACATCAACGATTATTCTGTATCCCACTGATGAAGGAGTCAAGTAGGAAGACAACCCCAAGAATATGAGTAGGAGTATGATCACCTCCTCCAACTCTGGAGAGTGTGACCAGTAGCATGCAGGAGAGGAAAACCCCCTTTGGGGGGAAACCTCTGAGGACCCATGGCTACTGACCTGCCTGTCCTTCTGAGCATACTAAAGGAGAGTAATCCTAAATATTTTAATCAGCTAATCCGTACCCCAAGTTGCAGAACCCAATCCAGAGAAACAGAGAATTGAAGATGTATTGAATTGTGACATGTCAGGTGAATAAAGCAAGCATCCATTCTAGTAAACTTCAAGTTTGAGAATCCATGAGCAGGCCAGAATTAAGTAGAGGAATCCAAGTTTGATATGAATTTGAAGTGATGAGGTGCAGGCGGTGAAGCACTCCAGCAGGTGAGGTTGACTTTGCAGAGGAGATCCAGAAATAAAGGTTCAGCATCCATGTCTAGAAGGAGGACTGTTAGGTCACGTTCTGCATGACAAGCTTAGAAAATGAAGGCATAGTGATGAAGCAAGAGAACTGGCTTATGCTGCTTGATCGGGAAGACGGAGCAGTAGGAACCTCCAATCTGGAGAGGGGAGACAAGAATGTGACATAAATAGAAATCATAGTGAATAGGCATATACAGAGGTCAGATGTATTTCCAGACCATGAGGAGTGCAGTTGATTGTAAATGGCGAGTTAGTTGTGATGACCTCTAGGTCCTGTAAGGGTAAAGCAGGTAGTATGAGAAAGTAATGTAAATAAGTGGACCTGTACATAGGTCAGTCGTAGCAGTAAGTAAAGCTAAAGGATGCAGATATAGTATCTGGAAGTAGTAGTGCAAAAGTACGTACAACATAAGCCGGGGTACATAACTGATACTAGCAAAAGAATCAGAGAGCTTTCCATGGATCCAGATGGTTGTGTAACAATGTAGACATCTATGTTTCAAGCCAGAATAAAACCATAGCTAGAACTGACCTATGAAGAATAGTCTGACGAATCTTGAATAGTTGAGCGAGGAGTCCTGGATGGAGGTAACTGAAGAGGCTGAATCAAATGCAATAGCGTTGTCACAGGGTCTGAGAAACTGTAAAGCACAAATCAGGATAGTGAAGGTCTTCAGTATAAGCTCAACGAAGTGTCCCAGTAAGAGTGTAGCAATAGTAATTTCATGCGATTGAAATGGCAGGGTAAGGTGATGAATATCTAAATATCCAGATGCGAGTCCAAAGTAAAGGAGCTGCTAGAGCTAGGCTGATAGGACAGCAGGCAGGGGTATAGAAGTATGTAAATCTCCAGACACCAAGCTGTTGAGGTAGGTTTGAAGGAGAAGTAGGTGAACCCTGGTCCGAGGGGTGAAAGCAGATCGTAGTGTGAGACCCTCCAAAATAAAGATATCATACGATTGTTCAGCAGCCAACGATTGGAGTATAATGAGTGAAATGGTAGCACTAGTAGAGCAATCCAAAGGCAATGAAGTCATGTCTGAACACTTATCCAATTGAATGGTACTCAAACACAGATATGGAAGGAGTATGTATATATCCAAGCTCAGTGCCGACAAGGCAGGTGGGAAGTAGATGCAGTCAAATCTCCAGGCTTGAGGTAAAGGGAGGCCTATAGTCCACGAATGGCAGAAGGATTGAGATGAAGGCTGAGGAGCTGAGGAATCATAGTTAAATCATACAGTTTCGAAATTAAACGCTTAAGCCACAATGAGGAAGGCATACTGTAGGAGAGTCAGGTTGGGAATCCAGGCAGGAACTGGAGACAGTAGATCCAGATCAATGACGCATCTTGGTAGGAAGCAGCCAAGGAAATATATGGAGGTGGGTCCAATGAGGTGAGGTAGGAAGTGCAGATGACTATGTGTAGGTCAGTCGGTAAGGGAATGATAAAATAGTAGTTAAGCCCCACGAAGGCTAGCATGCAGCTGGACCACACGTAAGTCAGCTGGTGAGGAGAGTAGAGTAGCAGCTAGGTAAATAGAATAGCAGCCAGCCCCACATAAGCTAGCATGTACAGTGGACCCCTCAAAGTCAGCTGCTAAGGTAAGTAGAGTGGCAGCTAGCACCATGTAAGCTAGCATGCATAGCTGGACCACACGTAGGTCAGCTAGTGAGGTAAGTAAAAGCAATAGAGTCCCAGAAAGGTAAACCAGAATGACTGGACTGCAAGTAGGTTGGCCGGAAAGTAAACAAAAGTATTGTTAAATTTAGTGAAGCAATGGCGGAAGCATCCAGAGGCAGTGAGGTAAATTCCTGGAATCGGTCAGATAGCAAATCTAGAATAGGGCACAGATGGTCTTGGAGGGATGAAGAGGAGCAAATACGGAAGGTGAGCTGCAGCATCCTGAAACCTATTGGTATGACTAGAAGACATCCTGGAATATAGCGAATCATGCAATAGAGGAGTCGCCTGTGTTGCTGGTAGCTGTAATGCATGAGGCGGTAGAGAGATAGGTGCATGCAAGCCAGGTTAGATGGACAGGCAGTAATGCAAAATTGAATGATGTCAGGCAGGACAAGTGTACGCAGATATCCATGTACTGATGTCACAGGTCTGAGGGACCTGAATAGTTGAGATAATAAAAAAATTTGACTCCCATAGTCTAGGATGAGTTGTGGAATGCGGGTTTAAAAGCCAGAATTTTGACTGGACAAAGGTGTCATCTAGTGGTGAGATACAAAATGCAAAGGCATGGAATAGGCTGCAATAATAAGTAGATGAGGAGAGGCACTATAAGGAATAAGCAGGAAGTACCCATGCCATAGGAGGAACATCCAAGTCCTGTACAAGGTCAATGCATAGAGCTGTATATGTGGCAGATGAGAAGTGAAGCATGAGGCAGCTCAGAAAGCGCTGAAGTGCAAGTGAAAAGATAGACGTGCTAGCAGCCATAAGGTTCAGAGAAGCCTGAGCACAGGTGGCGGTGCGATGCCGCGAGTTGGAAATCCAAAGCAGGGCGAGGCATAAGGAGCTGAATCAATTTCTCTTATTAATGTGGACCTTAAAATACTCATCAAAATACTGGCCTGTAGATTGGGACTAGTTTGCAATTTGATTATAAGTAAGGAATAAGTCGGCTTTGTGAAGGGTACGCTCTTGGCTGATCACCTCAAGAAGTTGCCCTACCTTTTTTCTGCATCCAGGGATTCCACTGTCCCTGCAGCTTTGGTATCCCTGGACATAGAAACGGCTTTTGACAGGGTTTCATGGGACTACTTGTTTGCTTTACTACCCAAATTTTGTATTCTCCAAGAGTTTATAAAGTGGATGAAGGTGCTCTACTCTCTGACAGGCCAGATACTCTGCAACAGAGTCTTATTAACGCCTTCCTTTCTTCATCAGGGCACCAGGCAGGGATGTCCCCTTTTCCCCTATTTATTTAATCTTTTTTTGGAACCTTTAATCCATAAATTAAACTCATCACCACCAGTTTGTGGCATCTCAGTATGACATGCAGCTTATAAATTATCAGTGTATGCTGATGATATTTTGTTGCATGTTTCTTCACCTGCCACGTCCTTGCCTGCAGCTCTACAGATTATCTCTCAGTTTGGCACTATTTCTAATTATATGTTAAATCTTGTTAAAACTGAGATCATGCCACTTAATGGTTCTAGTTTGAAGGTGGATGTTGAGCACCTTGGTCTTGAATGGAAAAAAGACAAACTGAAATACCTCGGAATTTTGCTTAGCACTTCCTCTCTTAAAGTGAAACAATTTAATCTTGATTCAACAGTAGTCCACATCAAAGTGGACTTAAAACATTGGTCTCTGTTGCCCCTTTCCCTGTGAGGCTGTTTGAATATTATAAAAATGAATATACTACCCCAGTTATTTTATCCATTACAGATGTATAATTTCGCCCTACTCCAGTCATGGTTTACTCAAGTGCATATAATTCTTACCTCCTTTCTGTGGCAAGGTAAGACAGCTTACTGAACTTTGTCCAAACTAATGTGTGCTAAGCAGGATGGAGGCTTACATGTCACTAATTTCTTTTTATATTATCTGGCTCTGCATTTCACTAGACTTTCTTACTGGTTGAGACCTTCAGGAAGATACCTTCCCGTATCCTATATCCCATACTGGCAAGACATAGAAAAGTCCTTGTGTTCCTCCAATATATTAGATATCCATTCACTCACTTACATCTCCAGGAAGAATCTTTCTCAATCGCTGCAGGACACACCCCCCTTGAGGCTTCCCTCCATGTCCACGTGCAACTATGTGGTTTTGTCAAAATTCTGCCATACAAAGACATATCTCAACCTCTCTTTGGGAATCCTAATTTTTGAATAGCAGGAAAGGTGCTTTCTACAGGGTTGTGGCCTGGTATGGGCATGGACACAGTTGGGGGCCTTATTCATTATCAGAAACTGTTACCCTTCCAGGAGGCCCGAACCTTATATCACTGGCCCATTTCTTCCTATTTTTGGTACCTTCAACTGTCCCATATGCTCATACAGTTTTTTGATAGTGGACCATGGCTTAGCCCCCTAGGTGTTTTTGTACTTTCTCTTTGCCACAATACTCTTCTCTCCCATCATATTTCATACCTTTATCATTCTTTGCAGGAACATCTGGCTGCCAATGAAGGCCCCAGTTTTTATTATAGTGATCAGGCTCTTTTGACTACCAATCCCACAAGAAAGTAGCCTGTCATCTGGAAGCATTTATATAAATACATAAAGTGGGACAGGTACCAGTTCACACAATTTCAGATTATTCGTAATCTATACTACACCCCAGTTAGGTTGCACAAAATGGGTAGGCTACCCACATTAACCTATACCTGATGTGGTAAGGAACCTGGTACTCTGTTTCATATCTTCAGGTCCTGCAAGACTGTAGTCACCTTCTGGACTTCAATCCGAACATGCCTAGACCACCTGCTGGGGTTATCTGATGCCGTCCGTCCTGAAATTTGTCTCCTGTGTGATTATACTGATACCTTGATTGGAAACCAGCGGTTCATATGGCCCTAATCTCTACATATGCAAAAAAGGTCATCCTTCAGCACTGGCTTGATAAGTGCTCACCTCAATTCCTTGAATGGTACAAGGAGATACTATTTGTTTTGCAATCAGAGCACCTTATAGCCAGCCTCTCTGGTAAGATGCACAAGTATAATCGTATCTGGGAGCCATTATATGTTTTACTAATGGTTTGAGTGTAGTTTTAATGCTTCCAGTAGCACCTTTTCAGCTGATTGTTGTCAATATAGTTGGACGTATTTACCTGAACTCTCTGATTTGTTATTTCTATTATCTCCGGTGGAGTTGTGGGTGGTGTAGTATGGGAGGGGAAGTGGGGTGGACTCAAGAAGGGGCTTGTGCTTATTCTGTAAAATGATATATTCCTGGACAAGGTTCTGTTTCCTTTTGGTTTCACTGTACTGTACTTTAACTCCAGGATTTGTTACGATTTTTGTCTGTTTTCAGTTTGTATTTGTTTTAATAAAGTATATTCAATTTGAAAAAAAAGTTTAAGAATTATGATGAAATAGATACATTTAGAGTTTCATTGGCTGAAAGCTTACACAGTAGGATGTACATTGTGATTTTAAGCGTTTCTGAGAATGTTCTTAGGATATGAAATGTAGTACAGACCTATAGTAATGATACTCTTGTAGATCATTTTAAATTTTCAAATATTTCTCCATGAGAAACTTCATATATAAAGGTACTGCAGGCACCTGAGGTACATTGGTGTCAAACTGGTAGTTTGAGACTAATTGGGAACTTTACTCATGTTTAAAAGAGACATGTTTAACTAAAAATTCCTAACAGATAGGAAAGATTGATATAAAATGGTAACTCCTTTGCTTAATGGCCACTTATAGAGGGGGATCCCAGGTTTAAATTTTATGGTCTTGGGTAAGGAAAACTAAGTAAGATGGAATTTTGGAGGAGTCACACATTTCATGATGGCTAGCACAAACCAGGACAGGATTATAGTACATGACAGTTAGCACTTGGTTGGCAATCGAGCATCAGATTAAATTTCATAACTAATCTTCTGGCATAAAAAGACTAAGGTCGAGAGGGCAAGGCACCCTCCCCCCGAGCAACTGACCACCGTATCTCTCGCCTGGTAACTGACTGTCCAAAGCGTGCAGCAATTTTAAGGAAACAGCAGGAACTTCTTGCCTTAAACCTCGCAGTAGCAGTGGACTGCGAAGGACTTTAAGACTTTTTTGTCCCCATACAAGTGGAGATAGTTTTTTTCCAGGGCTCGTTTCTCAAACTGGAGGCCATTTTTAAACCTAGACAGAGTGTACCTTAAGAGCCGTTGAGGTGCCATTGCCTCACATTAAAATCAGTAACTGCATTGCACTGCTTGCCTCCAACTATGAGCCAGTGAAATATGAAAAGCATTACTGTTAATCTTTCTTTATCTTGCAGTCAAACATGCCTCTAAACATTTTAAATATGTAATGGGACTTATAAGCCTGTAATTGAATTCCTACATATAGGTAAAGGACCTGGCAAGCTAGTAATTAATTCCTGCATCTAAACTTGCTAAATTTAGCTTAAAGTAACCCTGTTCATACTTGTTTATAGTAAACCCTGTTTAGACTTACTGATCACCAAGTTCTGTAGCATTTTGATGCCTTTTCTCGCTACATTTTTCAAAACGAAGGGAATGTGAAATTGCTCCCACCCCACACTTGCCAACAGAATTGAGGGCTCAAATCTCATTTCTCCCTATCAGAAAACAGTACCTGCCTTAGCAATTGTAAAAAAAGTTTCTTCCGTGTCAAGTTAGTCACAGTTTCAGCTCAGACCTTACCCCCTCCCCCCTTACCTGTGTCACCTTTTGTCCTGAATGCAGTGACTCCTCTCCTCTCTCCTTCCCTGCAGCAGTTCCCCCAGCTCCCCTTGAGGGTGAAGGTTGAGAGGGCAAGGCGTCCTCCCCCTGAGCAACTGACCGCCGCATCTCTCGCCAGGTAACTGACTGTCCGAAGCATGCAGCAATTTTTAGGAAACAGCAGGAACTTCTTGCCTCAAACCTCGCAGTAGCTACACTGCTGACGCTGCGCGTCAGCTCCCCACCACCCCCACCACTACCCTTGGTCATCTCAGTGTCTTATACTGCAGATCACGTGATGTTAAAAAACAATCAGGCCATTTCTCCATCTGCAGGTTATCTGTACCCACCACTAGAGGCTGCTATAACTACTTAAACGCTCCTCTCGCTCCACCTGGTGTGTAACTCAATGAAAATTACCTAGAAATCTTCCCCTAATTTGTCCCACTCGCTTTTCTCTGCCAGCTGGTAAACCTCTTTTTCCCTCCAAAACACGCCCATATACTGTTCTGTAATTGTATGTTGTTCTGTAATTATAGCTCTGCTCACCTCTAACCCCCCTGAATTATAGGGTTTGCCATATGAGGCCATTGGTTTGATAAGCTAGATTAATATACTCCCTTTCCAGCTGAAAGGACCCCTACAGATTTAGGAATGCCTATAAAGCAAGGGTTACCCCCCATTATTGGCCCAACAGTGGGCTACTCCTGGCCGTCATATATATCCTGTCCCTCCTCTGGGTTGACAGGCTTATTAGCACAGGCGACCCAGGCTGCAGGGGACCCCCACACCCCTTTATACTCTCATCGGATATGCCATCCCCCCCAAAACAGACTCATATCACTCCTGATGGCCCATGAATTTTACAGGAAAGGCATCTGGTACCATACTTTCCTCCTCGCAAAGTGAACACTCAGAACTGAGCTACTCCCTCTCCCCTGCCCCCCCAACTTTGCCTCATTGCTACCCTCCTTCTCTTCACAGGAGATATTCAACCAAGCCCAGGACCCCATCCTGACAACCTACTGATTTTCTCACCACAGGACCTTCAGTGGGTGTCCTCGAAGGGCATGCAGATTGCACATATGAACATATGCAGTCTGTGACCCAAGATGCAGGAAGTCCAAGCCTGGTTGAATTTGTACAACCCAGATGTCCTGGCTGTATCAGAGAGATGACTCAAGCCTCAAGTACTCCCACATGAGGTCGCTGCCCTTCGGTACCACTCCTTCCACAATGACAGAACAAACAAAAGAGAGGGAGGGGTCTTAATCTATGCAAAAGACACTCTGAACTCAATGCAGGTCAACCTGCAGCACATGACCAGCACCGACAGTGAAACGGTCTTTGTACGCATCACCCTTGGTCTTTGCAAGAACCTCACCATTGGGTGTGTATACAACCTACCTAAGAATGCTTTCCTATCCCTTGAGTCTGTCCTAAAGGACATTGGCGAGGAAGTCTCCTCTGAGCTACTCATATTGGGGGACTTTAACCCGAACTGGGCCCCGAAAACAAACCAGTCACTTAAAGGAATGATTCAAGAAGCAAATCTTGCACAGGTTATCTCAGGACCTACAAGACTGAACCACAAAACAGGGAATCACTCCACCCTCGACTGGGCACTGGTGACCAAACCCTGTAATATCCAGGCTGCAGGCACCCTAGTGGATGCCCTGAGTGACCACTCCCCCATATTCTGTATCTGGAAAAATAGGGCTCCCAGATTCTGTCCTAAATCCTGGCAGCACGGGACTACACCCACCTATCGCCCAAACAACTCTCCAACTACCTTAGCAGCATAGACTGGAGCCCAATCAAACTCCTCCCCTCTCTGGATGAGGTGGTTGCATTCTTCCAGAGCGCACTCAATACTGCAGCCAATATATTCGCCCCCATGAAGAAACTCCATACTAAGGGAAGGTGCTGTAAGTGGATCACCCCCCCCCCATTGAAAGTCCTAATGAAAAACCGTGATAAGGCCTGGAAAAAATACAAGCTCTCCTCCCAACCTGCTGACCTGGTGAGCTACAAAACTCTCAGAAACAGGTGTAAGCTGGCCATCAAAATGGAAAAAAGAGAATACGTCATGCAACTTCAGAATAATAACCTAGGGAACCCTAGATTATTTTGGGCCCACATTAATTGGTTACTAAAAGGGAGCAGCAAGTCTGAACTTGGCCCCATCGAGGTCAACGGACAACTAATACATGACAACCCCCATATCACCATGTCACTTAACTACCACTTCACTAACTTAGACTCTTACAAGGCTGGTCTACCGCCCCTCTACTCTGACCCTAACATGAGGTCACTTACTAACCTCGACCACCCAACCTTCCATCTCAGACTAGTCAAACCAAAAGAAGTACTCTCACTATCAATGACACTTAAAACATCTGGTGCTGGGGGACCCAATTGGATTCACCCCAGGTTGCTGAAGGAAGATGCCACATCCCTGGCCAGACCCCTGACCTGGATCTTTAATCGATCCCTAAAAGAGGGTGAAATCCCTGAACAGTGGAAACAGGCCCATATGGTCCCCATCCACAAGGGAGGCCAGCAGGTGTCCATCAGCAATTACAGGCCAATCTCCCTGCTATGCATCCTGGCAAAGTTACAGGAGAGGCTGATCTATGGGCAACTCCATGATTACCTGGAGCACCACCAACTTCTGGCACCCTCCCAGCACGGCTTCAGAACCCAGCATGGGACAGACACTGCCCTTATTAAATTCTCGACGGACGTACTCAGAAATCTGGATAAGGGGACCCCTACTGGTGTGGTCTTCATTGACCTATCCAAGGCCTTCGACCTGGTCAATCACAATCTGCTATTGACTAAGTTGGGCAATGTAGGTCTTGACAGCCATTCTCTAAGGTGGTTCAAAAGCTACTTAACTGGTAGCACACAGAGGGTAAAATGGAATGAGTCCATTTCAGAGTAGTGCCCACTAAAAGAAGGAGGGCCACAGGGGTCGATACTCGGTCTCCTCCTCTTTTCCCTCTTCACCAATGAACTGAGCCTCCACTGTGGGGGGAGCTCGGTGGTCCAGTATGCGGATGATGCCATTATCTATCGACCCGCTACTAATCTGGGAGACCTCAGCCCCTTGCTTCAAGGTGGCCTGTGTTCCCTCAAGAACTGGCTTGTTAACAATGGAATGGTCCTTAACATGGATAAGACCAAGGTCATGCTGTTTGGTCCAAAATCCCTGGGACATGATAGAAAACAACACCTACATCTCACCTCCATGTCGGGCACTAGCCTAGAGGTAGTTGAGTCACTAAAATACCTTGGCCTCACCCTGGACCAGAGACTCACCCTCAAGAACCATGTGGACCAAGTTACTAAAACCTTACATGGGAAACCTGGCACCCTCTACCGACTGAAAAACCAGTTGATACCAGAAGCAAGGGTCTCCATCGCCACCAGCGTCCTCCTTCTGACAATCACCTATGCGGCCCCAGTAGTCCATGGAGTAGCAAGGACCGAGATGAATAGACTCCAAGCCCTGTACATTAAGGTAGCCCAGTTTGCTGCCCAGTCAAACCCCAGGAATCACCACTGTGACACGTAATCACAGCTAAATTGGCCCTCTTTGGATGCCCATCTCCTGTACCCTCTGTTATGCCAAACCTTCAAATTAATTAGCCAAACTCTCCCTCCCAGTCTATCTGAACTCATTGCATGAAAGACTAACTCCTGGTTCCTTCACACAACAGTTCACACTCTCCTAGCTGTTCCCAGAGTAAGAACCAAGGTGGGAGGCAAGTCCTTCACTCACACTGCACCCACCCTGTGGAACTCCCTCCCTCCAGGGGTGCAGGAAGCACCATCAATTAAAAGTTTCCACACTAAGCTTAAGGCTCACATGATTACAACTTCCAAATGCTACTGCTAGGCTCCTGGGACCACCTCACGGTGAACTGAATCCCACAGTCCAATATTACCCTCAGTGAATAAATCATATTATGTATTGTGGCTCACATCCTCCTCTCTCATTCTTCGTGTCTAGTCACATACTCTGCTAACTCCTGTACCCACCACGAATGCATGCTGTTCTCAGCACATGTAACCAGCTGAATGTATAATACTGTATAACTTGTATCATACTTTATAATTTTCTTCATACTGTGATATTTACCAATGCTATGTAATCCTGGGTCGCCCCTGAAAAAGGGACATCCAGGGCCCAGTGGGCTTACCCAGTCATCAAAATTTAATAAACAAATAAATAAGTTGGATCATTGTAGTCTAAAAGGAATGTTTTCCTATTTTTTTTTATAATTAACCATCTTTATTGTTTTACAAACATACCCAAGGTAACGGACAGACAATGGAAGGTTAAACTAAAAGCATAAGGGGTAGACATAAAATTGCTGTAAGTACATACAAATTGCCTTCAGAAGATAGTTAAACAAAGGAGTAACCCAAGGTCCACCCCCTGCCCCACCCCAAAGGTTACGAACAACAAGGAGCGAATATACACATAGAACTTAAGATAATAAAATCTAGGCTTTCCAGGCCATAAGGAAAGCATCAAGAGGGCCCCAAAGAGAAGCATAGCACCCGTGCTTGCCCCGCATATATGCAATGTGCTTCTCAAGCTGTAAAGCTAAAGCACATTCTTGGTACCATTCTAACAAAGATGGAGATTTATCAGACGACCAATGCCTTAAAATTAGCAGTTTCATTACAGCTGAGATGAGTGAAACATAGGCTTTCCAGATCCTAGAAGAGCCTGCGGGGAAAAAATATAACAAACAAATCTCCGGCGTGAACATATTGTGAGAGCCAAAGACAGGGCCCACAAGCCTGCAAATGGCACTCCAGGCGGTTCATATTACCGGGCAAGACCATAGCATGTGGTATAAAGTTCCCTCCTCTTTCTTGCATTTCCAGCACAAAGACGTGGGCGACGTCCCACGCCTAAATAAGTGAGAAGGAGTTAAATATAAATGATGCATAATATTGAAATGTATCATCCTCAACCTGTCTTGTTTGATAAATTTATACATAGCGGACCAAAGTTTATTCCGGAGATATGGGGT
Source organism: Neoceratodus forsteri (assembly GCA_016271365.2). NCBI lineage: Eukaryota > Metazoa > Chordata > Ceratodontiformes > Ceratodontidae > Neoceratodus > Neoceratodus forsteri. The sequence continues at coordinate 871,451,171 of CM057458.1, read as the reverse complement.
ATCCTGAATATTCAACACCCTTACCCAGTAGTAACAAACACCTGAGGGAAGCCTGTGATCCCATTCCTGAAGTAGCTTATAAACTTTAGAAACTGCATGCGGTTGGGCCGCAGCAGTTAATAAAGCATCCAAATTGACCGGTACATAACTAGCAGAGGGTGTTGAATGAAAAACCCGGGCTATCGCTTTGCTGAGCTGTAGCCACTTAAAAAAATGATGATCAGGAATCCCATGGAGTCTCTTCAGCAGGTCAAAAGGACATAGGCGGCCCTGCTGCCAGATATCCGATACGGAAAAATGGCTTATCTGGGGCCAGAAAGTAGTGGGTACCGCAGCACCCCTACTTTGATTTGGGGGTTCTCGAAAATAGGCTGGTTGTCCAAAAGCCACCATTTTACTCCGAGATAACATTGTAGCTGAAAATATGCTTTCAAGGACCAACCCATGGGATTGTTCATCGCTGTTTTAGAAATGATGGACTGGGGAACAAATAAGAGGGCACGTAAAGAGCTCTTCAATCTATTAGCCAGGTCATGCTCGATGTCTAACCATAAGGAAGAATAGCCGGAGGGCCTATGTCCTTTGACCCATAAAGTTAGCTTAGAAATGTGTTGTGCTGTATAATATAAAAACAGAGAGGGGGCCATCAATCCACCCTTGGATTTTGAGGCGGTCAATTTAATATAAGATCTCGTATTCTCTTCCCTGCCACAAAAGGAATTAAATATTTTCTGTAGATTGATAAACCATTTTTGGGAAGATAAGTTCCAAAGCATTCCCAGAGGATACAATATTCTAGGAGAATATTCATCTTAAGGAGATTTAGTCTGCCCCATAGAGATAAGAGATCGAACACCATCTGTTCAAATCTCGAAGTAACTTGAACCAGAGTACCAGGTTGTCTTTAATCATCAAAGGTAGGCTTGTGCCAATGCTGATCCCCAAATATATAAGGATTTAGCCCCAGCCAAGATCAAAGTCTGTAAATCTGCTTTTATGATATTATGATTTAAAGGAGAATTTTGGTCTTATGCGATTTAATTTATAATAGGATACTTTGGAGAGGCAATATTTCTCCAAAGGCGATTATAGAGATTGCACGATTCTCAATGTGCAGTAACACATCATCAGCATAAGCTGAAAAGCATAGTTAAATTCCCTACCTGTATACCCTTTATAAGAGGATTCTAGCTAATCTGTGCAAAAAGGCTCCAGGTACAAATTAAATAGCAATGGGGACAAGGGGCAACCTTGCCTTTTACCACGCTCTAACTTAATAGGCAGTGATAATACCCCATTGCATTTCACTCGAGCAGAGGGAAAAGAATACAAGATTTTAACCCATCTTAAGAAAATGTCAGGCAGCCCAAATGTAGAGAGGGTGGTGAATAGGAAATCCCAGGACACCCGGTCGAAGGCCTTTTTGGCGTCCAAAGAAAGGAGTACTGCTGGGGTTTTAGATTCCCTGGCCTCTGCAATGAGGTGTAATAATTTATGAAGGTGATCCGGGGTAACCTCCCCCTCATAAAACCCACTTGCTCCCTGCTGACCAACGTGTCCATAACTTTAGATAGCCTGTTGGCCAGAACTTTAGCCAATATTTTAATATCCGTATTTAAGAGAGATATGGGGCGTTAGCTGTCCATGTTGTAAGGGTCCTTCCCCGACTTCAGAATTAGCGAGATAGTGGCCTCTTGGAAATTGGGGTCGGAGATACCGTGATCAAACCAATATTGAAAAACGGCTAATAATATTGGAGATATGACAGGGCAAAATACCTTATAAAAATTGCTGGGGAACCCGTCAGGCCCAGGGGATTTGTCAGAGGGCATCTGCTGAATGGCTTGGCGGATCTCTAGAAGTGATATTGGGGCACCTATCTCGACCGCATCACCCGGCAATAAGTTTGGGAGAGCAATTGAATTCAGATATGAGGTAATTTCTATCATTGAAGGTTTAGATATGGGATCTTCTACATATAATCTCTGATAGTATGCCCCAAACTCACTAGACATTTCCTGTGGATCCGTGCAGACCTGTCCCCCCTGAGCAACGTGGACACCCGGGATATGATGATCAGAGTCTAAATGCCGAATACGCATAGCAAGCAGTTTCCCAGCTTTCTCATCTATATCCAAATATTGAAGTCTCGAGCTCCGGAGTGCTAACTCAGCTGCTGCATCACTAAACCGAGTGCTGGGCCTGCAACTGGCGTAGCCTAACCAGTCGATTCAGATGAAATTGGGATAAAACACTCTCAATTTGTTTAATAGAAACTAGCAAAGCATCTAACTTGTCCCTCTGAACACGTTTCCTCCTGGAGGCAATCTTAATTAACTCACCCTTAAGGAACACTTCATGGCAGCCCCAAACCAGGTCTCTCTGGTCTACTGAGTCCTGATTGTTCTCTAGGAAATGTTTGATGAAATCCTTGAGATCGTCAAAGAGGACTCATCTTTTAGAATTTGCAGTTTAACCTCCATTGTGGGGGCGTTTACCCCTAAGGTAGCCTATATGTCACACTAACTGGAGCATGGTCTGATATTACCCTGGCAGAAATCTCTGCCTGCATCACATCGGGTATCACCGCTGAACTTATCAAATATAATCAATTCATGAATGGGAGTTATGTACGGTGAATAATAAGAGTATTACCGCTAACTCAGGATTAAGTGTGTACCAGACACATCCATGGGAGCACGCTACTGATAAAGTCCTTAAGGGCCCTCTGTGCGGGAGATAAACCCTGTCTCATAAGTCTGACCTATCTAAATCATTCTGAGTACCAAATTCTAATCACCCCAATAAATGTGGGTTTATATATATCAGACACTACTAAGTGCAGTAGGTTCATGAAAAGAAAGGGGAATCTCTGTTAGGGCCATATATGGATCCTAATATAATCAGTTGTGATGCCAATTGTGCGTGCACAATTACATAGCGACTTCAGGTCCCAACACTCATTTATCAGTTTAAAAGGGATATGCCTAGCAATAAGGATAGCCACTCCACTCTTCTTCATTGACTCACCCCACCTATAAACCTCATAACCCACGCTCTTCTGAAATAGTGAAGGTCACTTCTTTTAAGTGTGTCTCTTGAAGGAAGACAATATTCGCTCCCAAATGGCGGAGGTGTTTTAGTACCACTTGCCTCTTGACCCTGTCCTTGGCTCCTTTAACATTCCAGCTGATGAGCTTACAAGTGCAAGCCATTATAAACAAAACAGATGTTAGGACAAGCTGAGTAAAATGTGCCCTGGTGAGTTAAGCCGGAGATATCAATAACATGACTATAAACTCCCTGATACCAGATATGTGTGTGTACTTCAATTAGCTCGTAACCTTGATAATCCCACCCCCAACCCCTCAACAAAACAGCCAATCCCCAAACCCCCACCCTCCTAGTACCCAAAGAACACACTAACCCAAAATCCCCCCATTCTAAAACAAGACCTATCCCCCAGTCCCAGAAGACTGCCCTCCTAAAGAAAACCTGCCACATGATTAACTTCCAAACAACCCAATATGCCCCGCATTACCCTCCGAAGCCCCCCCACCCACCAGGAAAAAGGAGAAAATAATTAATTACAAAATAGGCTCCAACATCATTGCCCAGAAATGTAAATAGCGCCAACAGTCTACTAATCAATTGTCGTCTAAGTCTCAGATCAACTAAAAATAGGCCCTCTCCGGGTGAACTAAAAAAATATACATCAAGTTAATTAATAACTATATACATGCCAAGATATGTAAATTATAAAAAAAAAAAAAGGGGGAGGGAAGAGGGGAAAGAGGGGGAAAAAATTTACATCCACTGGAAGTCCTGCTGAAAGGTCCGGAGTACATCCACCGGAAGTCTTGCTGAAAAGTCCGGATTGGCTGAAGATGCGTGCTAAAAAAAAAAAAAAAGGGGGAAACTTGTCCCAGGTGGAGATCAGTAGCTCTGTTCGGAAGGTCTACCATCAATGGTATGCCAAAAAATTAATGAGTCCTGGTCATAACAGACCGTTAGCTGCAGAAGCCATCTGGTCCAGTTTTATTCACGCCATGAAGTAAGCTGCGTGCAGAGATAAACCACTCAAACCATTCCTTAGAGTCAGCCCAAACGTCGAAGCGGTCAGCGAAAATGAGGGAAACCACATGCACCGAGAAGGTAACTCGAAGACCCAAATGTAGGGAGGGAGAGAAAAAGGATTACAGTGGTTGTCCCCAATTGGAAAATTCAACGGTTTCATTGTGTAAGCAACCGCTAACCACCAGTAGGAGGCGCATGTCGTTGAGAGGCTGAGAAATACCGGGATAATATGAGTGAGAGTTCCATGCAGACAGTCAGGAGATTTGCAAGTGGACTATATAGACAACTCTATATCATCAAATAATATCTTGATGAACCCAGAAGTAAAGCCAATAAAGTTGAGATGCAGGAAAATATCATCATTTAAAGAGATCTGGGAAGAGACGTTGCAGCTCCTGTTGAGTCTGAGAGTAAGAATCAAATGATAGCCACTTCTCTTCATGCTGTACCATTAACACAGCAGGATACTTAACTTTATATGGCTTAGACACCGCTACAAGCTTGGTAACAATCGGATGCAGCTCCTGACTTCTCAGCCTAACGGAGTGTGGCAAATCCTGAATAATTCGAATTCTCTGTCCCTCCCATAGCAATTCTTTGATCTCTCTTGCCTTAGCGAGGATGTGTTGTTTATCCAAGAAGTTCAGGAATCTCATGATCAAGGGTCTGGGCGGCTGCCCCGGGGGCGCAAAGCGCGATGAGCTCTTTCTATTACATATTCACCCCGGGAGCCCCCGCAACTTTACTGCAAAATTTCTGAAGAAAGGTGACCGGCATATTCCCTTCTTCTTTTTCAGGGATCCCAATCACAACAAGATTATTTCTTTGACTGCGTCCCTCTAGGTCTTCTAATTTCTCCTCCAACTTCTTTAATCTCCGTTTAACCAGGACGAGTTCTGTTTCATGCCCGAGGTGTTTGTTTTCCAGAGAGGTTAACTTCACTTCCACATCCCCGACCCTCCTAGAAAGAGTATCCACTGACTTTTTAATTAATTGCATGTCCTCTGCAATAGTCGCCACGGAGGACTGGAAAGGCTGCATAATTTCAAGAAATCTGGTTTCGGTTAGCGGGACATCCGCCGTGGGTAACTTGGGTAAGCTAGAAGCCTGTTGCTTGGCCCGCTTTGTGGCCTTCTCTTTTTCTGGGGTCTACGGAGGTGAGTGCTTCGGCGGCGCCTTTTTCATATAGACCTCCACGATGCGGGTCTAAAAAAGTGATTTCTCATGCAGCGAGAACCCACACCGCCTGAAATAAAGGAAACTTAAATCCGACGGCGCTTTACAAGAGCCTAAATTAGATAGCGGGTGTCGGAGCTCCGGTAGTTTGCTGCTGACTCTCAGGCTGCCATCACGTGACCTGTTTTCCTTTTTTAAAGAACCAAATGATTTGATACGTTTTATTGGGCCAACATAGATGTAACGAAAAGAACAAAGTGCTTTAGCATTCAGACCAACAAGTCTTTCCTCGAAAGCTTAATGACAGGTATTTAGAAAATCCCAAACTTTTATCACCCAGATTATGCAGAAACAATACCCAGAAAAAATTCACATTGGTTCAAAACACTCATTTAAAAAATAACAGAAGAAAATGTCAGAGAAGCTTAATAGTACCATTTCACCTTCAGCTGAGAAGGCCTAAAGGTCAGAGGTGCTTAGTGCAGAACAACATGCAAAGGAGTGTACTGCACATCAATTAAAATGACTTAGAGATACTTATAGAATAAGATAACAACTACTCAAGCAGAAGGCTCCTAAATCCTATTATGAGTGTCACAATGTGTATAAGAATGCAGTTACTTAAAAACAAAATCCACCCGGATTAAAGACATGCTAAAATTGTAAGTCAAAAACAAGCACCACGAAATAGAAAAACAAAAAGCATCTATATATGGAATACAAAGAGTAAACAGTAAAGTTTTTCTAAAAAGAGCAATAGTTACACTCTGTACGGAATGTAAAACTTTACTGGATCCATACTCTGGATAATCTATACTCTCAAACTAGATATTATGCCCCTTAAACCTCAAAGACTATAATGTAGTAACAGGGGTTTATAAATGATAATATAATTACAAATTGGTAGTATGAGTGTCAAAAAGAAAACTACTTCTCAAGGACACCCAAGAAATTAAGACCATGCAGACTGTTATGTACAAATTTCAATAAATTCTCAGTGTATAATAAAACAACTTGATATACTGAAAGTGTCTAAGGAATCCGAATTAGAAATCATAGGAATTAAATTCTCTAACCCCCCCACCACACCCCCATATCCGGGGTGGAAAAGATAACTAGTTTTAATGCGATATATTCATGCTCACACACACACACACACACACACACACACACACACACACACACGCACACACACACACACACACACACACACACACACACAGTCCTAATGCACCATCATTCATATCAATCACTACAATTGTTATCCAAAGAAATTCAACTTGTCATTAAATTCCAAGTAAAAGGGATCATGTATCCTAATATGTACAGAGCTCAAAATGTGTCACTATGTAACCATACTACTATCTGTGCAGTAGCAGTACGAGGATTCTGAATAGAACCACAATTAAATAAAACTTCCACTCTACCCATGGTAAGGTAACTAGAAGTAATGTACTGTATGTATGTAAGACAAAAGTACTAACATACCTTCTTTTCCACAAATCACTACAAAATTAGCCCAATGTAATTAGATCTGTCAAGGACCCCCTTGTAAATGAGATCCCGCACCCCAATATGTTCAGAGTTCAAAAATATGACAGTATATAATAAAACTACTGTATGTACAGTAACAGGCTATGGAATCTGAATAAGACTGACTGGAATCAACCACACCCCCTGGGAAGGTAAATAGTAAGACGGAATTAATATTCATTATGTGTGTGAACTAACAGCAATAAAACACTGTAACTCCATGTGACTGAATAGAAGCCCACCTCAATATAACGGCAACCCCAAACCTGTCATATTCACATACCCCTCCAAACACATACACACACACACACACACACACACACACACACACACACACACACACACGTACTGAAGTCCTATAATATACCTATCCTATGAAGAAAAGGTCTGTGGATGTTAAGTAGTATAAGAAAACAGTAAGACACAACAGGGTGTGGGTAGTTGATTGATAAGAGCACGCCCCCAGGTGCGTTGATAGGCATGAGGCACTTACATTGAGTGACTACAGCAGCTGGGTAGTGCCCTTATCAATTAACAACCCACACCCTGAAGTGTCTTATTGCTCTTATAAAATGGGTAACAACTATTTCTATAACAAACAAAATAAAACTCTGGACACATTATTAAAGATGTAATAATAGCATGTTATTTTATTTAAATGTGGTGAAAAAATAGTCCCCAGGCTTGGGTGGAGGTGTGGTAAAATTGATTGAACAGCAACTCACAGAAAAATGCTAAACCAGTAAGCTGGAGGGACAGCAATGTATTGTTTGAGTAGTTTGGGTCTGCCTCTGTAACTGTGTTTTCCCACCTTTTCTTTTGTTTATAAAGTATTACTGCATTGCATACTTTCTTCATCCTGTTTTTTTTTTCTATTTTTTCCCTCATTCAAGACACAGAATGTTTATCATGGAATCTTTACCATGGAATACAGGGATTTAAAATTCTGTTCAGTTCCACTGGTAGAATGTTACTCTCCAACATACTGTACACATAGACAGCAAAGGCCTGTTTTAGAGCCAGTGACTCAATTATCTCACTGTCAAGGCAAGCAGAAGATATTTCCCTGATGAGCAGGTAAAGACAGAAGGGAGAGTTTTCACTGTTAGTAAAGAAACAGTTGTAATGAAACTATAAATACTTAATGTTTCTAATGTGTTTATGTGTGTAAGGAGAGTGTGATGATCAGGGAAAGAACATTTAATTAATGTGTTATATTTTTTATTTAAGGCAGTTTTATTTTTAGGGCTCAAGTTGAAGGTTTTTACAGTGTAAAGGTAGCATCCATGTTTGTGATGGAAGATCAGTTCTGGTTGCAGAGGCACTGACGGAACATATCAGTTGCTCAATGATATTGCTGCCCTTTCACCTATGGAGGTTAAGGTATTAGGAAAGTAGTGCCATGTTTCAGTTTGTTGACAGGTAAGGACACACCTTTTGACCAATCAGGGTGAAGGATTTCTTTTACCCTTTTTATAAGCAAGCAATAACACACGACAAGGTGTGGTTTATGGCTTGATAAGAGCATGCCCAGGGGTGTACTAAGGCATGAGGCGCTTGCGCCTCGTGCCTTATGCCACTGGGCATGCTCTTATCAGACTATAAACCACACCTCGAGTGTGTTATTGCGCTTATAAAATGAGCCTCCCAAAGTAATTTTTTAATGTAAAAAATACAAAAAGTGAAGCATAAAAAGGTTTCAAATAGTTAAAACAGTAAAAAAATAGTCCCTCCTATTAAGTTTATTTGGAATGTATTTATTGCCCCCCCACACACACACAAAAAGTTACGAATCCATTCAGAATATGCCTTTTACTTTATTGGGTCTTTTTTACATTTCTTTCTTTGGCTGTGTTTAGTTAGGGAATTGCACTGTTAACAGAGGAGCGGCTGTGTTGACTGGGAGCGAGCCTGTCCCTCACCAGACACCATAGAGAGCAGAGAGAATCCTTCTTCCTGTTTCCTGCTTTCATTCTGACAGGCAGATTTTGGTGAATATTTTATTTAAAAAAGGAAAGTGAGTGCCTGGTTTGGCTGAGCACCATTCTTTTAGGCACTGAGAAACACTGCCCGGCGCTGATGGTGCATGATGGTCTGTCGGGTAGATGGCATTCGCTGGCGGCATTTTGCGGTTAATGATGAAAAATGTACTGTTTCTGTTTTCTCAGCTGTTTGAAAATGCTGGGAATGACAGGTATGCACTGGAGGTGAGAGGCAGATGACCAGTGAAAAGATAACAAACAGGTATGAAGTTCTATTAATTGAGATGCAGGACATGTACAGAGACACCACACATTCTGCTACCGTTTATGGCTGTGGTTTTGAAGAGCGGGAGCAGAAGCGACAGCCTGAGTGAGAGCATCGCTTGATAGGTACAGATGGACAGTGAAGAATCTAAATGCAAGTTACTAAATTTGTAAATGTGTTGTCCTGCAGGGGGGGGCGGGTCATATATCTTTATTTTGTGCTGTCACGCTTTTGGACATGGACGTGAATGCCACTGTTCACATTGTGCTGCCCGCGAGTGCTGTTGTGTTGTTGTTTCAGTGAGCTCTGCCAGTCAGTGTTTCTGTTGATGCTTGGCAGAGCTCATTGATTTTTTGTTGTCATGTGGCTTCTTGGTGGGCAGTAGTCCCGGTTGGCTACTATATCATCTGATAAGGACACGGCTCAGATGATGTAGTAGCCAATCAGAGACTTGGATTGCTTAAGCCCATTTTATAATGTACCATAAGCCCCAAATCTGTGTTCATGCTGTCTGCTACCATATTGAGATGTAAAATCAGTTTGATCTCAAAAGCTTGTCTCTGTTGTGTACATTTGAGATTTCCTTTGAAGACCATTACTGACATATCTGAGATTGAGTGTTCAGGCCGAGAGAAGTGTTGCCCCATTGGTTTTTCAATCATCTTCAGTTTAGTAGTATGTCTGTGTCAGTTCATCCTAGTGCGGAGCAATTGGCTTGTCTCTCCAACATAATCTGTTTGTAGACATCTCTTTCATTGAATGAAATAAACAACATGGTGTGATGTACATGTATAATTCCCATGTACCGTGAATTGTCTGTTTTGTGATGTAACTACTCAGTCCGAAGTGGAAATGTGCTCACAAGTCTTACAGTTGCGTTGATTGCAGGGTCGTGTACCATTTAGTGTCACAGTATTCTGTTCTGGCAAAAGCTTACTCCTAATAATTAGGCTGGCTAGGTTTGGTGGTTATTTAAAAGATAGTAGTGGTAGTTCCTTAAAAATACAATTAAGGTTCTCATCCTCACTAAATATTGGATGGAGGTCATTAATAATGTTATGCAGAAGTTCAAGGTCTGGATGATATGTGACTACTAAGGGTAACAAAAAGAACAAAGTCCTTTAGATTTCAGACCAACAAGTCCTTCAACAAAAAGAACAAAGGGTAAGGGTAACAAAAAGAACAACATGATTTAGCTATCGGACCAACCCTTATCCTATCCTTACCCCGGGGAGGGTAGAAGTTTTATTTCATTGTGGTTCTATTCGTAATCCTTGGACTGTTACTGCACTGATAGTAGTATGGTTACATAGTGTCACATTTTGAACTCTGTATATATTAGGCTACATGATCCCTTTTACTTGGAATTTCATGACAAGCATACCTCTCAACTGTCCCTGATTTTCTGGGATGTCCCTGATTTTGCCTCAAAATTTTACTCTGTCCCTCCTACAAATTGTGTTTCTGTGACCAAACGGTGGCAGTTGGAAACACAAAATAATGTCAAACATTAAAATTAAAGAGTTGTTCTTCCTTAGAAAATGCATTTTGCACTAATCCCCATATTCTACCATCTTTCTGAGTGGATATCATCAAGTTTGAAGATGCATCCCTGATTTTGGTCCTTTGTTCCTGATTTTTTTAAGCCTTGTCCCTGATTTATAAGGCAGGAGGTTGAGAGGTTTGATGACAAGTTGAATTCCTTTGGGTAACAATTGCTGTGATTGATGTGAATGATGGTGCAGTAGGACTGTGTGTGTGTGTGTGTGTGTGTGTGTGTGTGTATGTGTCTGTGTGTATATCTCCTTATAACTGGTAAATGGGCAGACTGGGTGGGCCAGGGTCCTTATCTGCCATCAAATTCTATGTTTCTATGTTCTATGTTTCTATGTTATCTTTTCCACCACAGATATGGTTGTGTGGTGGTGGTGGTGGTGGGGGGGGAGAGAATTTAATTCCTATGATTTCTTATTCAGATTCCTTAGACATTTTCAGTACATCAAGTTGTTATATTATACACTGAGAATTTATTGAAATCTGTACATATCAGGCTGCATGGTCTTAATTCCTTGGTGGTCTTTGACAAGTAGTGTTTTGTTTGACTCTTATACTGTCAATTTATATTTATATTATCATTTATAAACTCCTGTTACTACACTATGGGCTTTGAGGTTTAAGGGGCATAATACCTAGTTTGATAGTACAATTGGGTAATGGGTCCAGCTAAGTTTTACATTCCATGCAGTGTGTAACTATTGCTCTTTTTAAGAAAACTTACTGTTTACTCTTTGTATGCCATATATAGATGCTTTTTGTAGTTCTATTTTGTGGTGCTTGTTTTTTACAATTTTAGTTTGTCTTTAATCTGGGTGGGTTTTGCTTTTCAGTAACTGCATTCTTATACACATTGTGACACTCATAATAGGATTTAGGAGCCCTCTGCTCAAGTAGTTGTTATCTTATTCTATAAGTATATCTAAGTCATTTTAATTTATGTGCAGTGCTCTCCTTTGCATGTTGTTCTGCACTAAGCAGCTTTGACCTTTAGGCCCTCTCAGCTGAAGGTGAAATGGTACTGTTAAGCTTCTCTGACATTTTCTTCTAGTATTTTTTAAATAAGTATTTTGAACCAATGGGGATATTTTCATATTTTTATTCTGCATAATCTGTGTGTTGAAAGTGTGGGATTTTCTAAATAACTGTCATTAAGCTTCCGAGGAAGGACCTGTTGGTTCTAATGCTAAAGCACTTTGTTTGTTTTGTTACATCTATGTTGGTCCAATAAGAGGTATCAAATAATTTGCTTCTGGATCTGTTCTTTCAAGAACCACTACGGCAAATACTACATCTGTATTCCTTTTTTAAAGGGAGCTAGTATGGTGTTCTGATTTTTTGCCATTTTTAAGGTTACAGGAGACACATTTTTTGAAGTTATTATTAACTTAATATCTGATAGTTCCATCTGGTGGAGCACTCAAGTAGTGAAATGAATATTATGTCTGAGACCCTCTCTGAAGTGAATCAGCAAATTTTTAGTGCCTGGGTGTGATGATTACTGGGAACATCTTTCAGAAGCTTACTTTTTCCTTCACATATACACAGTTGTTTTGGATTTTGTACCTGGGGAGATGATATAGTAATTGAAGGGATAGTTTGCCCTCTTAAAAAAATCATTATACGGAGGTGCGTGAGTATCCAATTTAGTTCCCAAGATAAGACTTTTTTTTATTCTATTGAATAATTATAAATTCCATCCTTCATAATCATATATGAGCTATAATATACTGAGGGACATATTTATTGCAATTTGTGTTCTGCTATATACTGTATATATTATAGTGTCTCGGTCGTGCCACTATAGTTAGGGTTCAGCGGTCACTTCTATGCTAAACTCAAAATTTTGCACGTTAATAACTTTGGACCCGTTCAACAGATTTGCCTGAAAATTGGAGTGCACTGTGGGACATGGTAGATCTCTTGATCTGCTAAATTACATTTTGGTTGGACTTATGGTCTTTGCATGAGAAAATGCTGAAAAATGCAAAATTATCCATTTTTGGAGGCAACTTTTGGAATTTGGACATGGCCCTGCAGGGCCATTGTGTGGTGTTCCACTCTATGAGATGGCTCATTTGAAAGAGCTTTTGGGGTCAGACATGTTGCTTTTCATTTGGTGAAAAAATATTAAGGCATTCAAATGTTATGCCACTTTTAAGTTCCCATTAGAAGTCGATGGGAAAATTTATATGTATGTTTTGTGAACAAAGAATGGGGTTCTGGCCATCTGGTCCCACCTGGCGATCAAAGACTTTGCAGCCTCACGGTTCAAGAATCTTTGCCCCTGAAAATTTTAAAAATTCTTTTGTCGCGAGGTCTGCCATCTTGTTTTTAAATTTCCAATTGGAAAAACACAAATATCTCAGCTCATGGGGTCACCTCTGAAGTAAAACTTGGATGGGTTTTACTCAAGGGACTCCCATCTATCAAGCCATGCCTTTGGTTTTATCCAAATTGGTAAAAAAATAGAGTTCTGAGCTTTTAAAATCTTAATTTATGGCTTGCTAATGATCTTTGATCGCAAGCCTGCAAATTCTTTGATCACGAGATTCTTTGATCGCGATCGTGCATCGCGAGCGAGGGACGAGATGGCCAGATTTAAAAATAGATTTTCTCAGCCCAGGGGTGCCCTAGAAAGTTAAATGAGGGTGTGTTTTGCTCAGGGGGCTTCGTTCTGCCCCATCTGAATGCAAAATATAATGTTTTCAATATCCCTGGTAGTCTGGCGCCCCCCCCGATCATGATTAAATAGATAACTATCTCTAATTCCCTGGTAGTCTAGTGGTTCCCCCCAATGTGTATTTCATACATATTGATTTTTTATATCCCTGGTAGTCTAGTGGCCCCCCAGATCTGTATTAAATTATTATAGTTGTTCATATTCCTGGCAGTCTAGTGGCCCCCCATCATAATAAAATACATAACGATCTGCAATTTCTTGTTAGTCTAGTGGCCCCTCCACCCAACCATGCCAGCCCATCCAGCACCCCCCACCCTTCCTCAGCTGGTGGCTGGCACAGCTCACCTCTCCCCGGGCAGCTCTCCACCCTACCATCCCCCTCCACCACTTCCCTGTACACCATGCCTAGGTTTAACCTGGCCAGTGCCAGCTGTTTTCAATGTTTATCTACCAGAATGCTCACTTGATACCGACTTGTGTAATACCTGTTATCAATTACATGTACCCTGTACCCAATTGTATTTGTCTGACCACTATATGACGTGGCACCTCTGGTGAATGCCTATTGATTCTTTGCAAATCTTTGCTATGTAACCGAAATGCAATGTATGTCTTTATGTGACGAAGTACCTTTGGAAATGAGCCTCTGGCTCAAAGGTTGTAAACTGATTCTTAAATAAATAAATAAAAAAATATGGTGTTTACATGTCGGAGAAAACTTTTTTTTTTGCAGCGATATTGCTTGACGCACTTTACATGTTGAGGACAGTGTTTTGGATTGTGCTGGTGGCTTGAAATTGATAGAGTTCCTAGCCTTAGTGTCATGGATGTAGTTTTCAGTTGTTGTGTGTGTTAAATGTCAACAGGTGTGGAATTGTGCCACTCTGATGAATGAAAATTTCAAATTTTGACATGTTATATCTCAGACACGGTTTTGTCTTTTTACTTGAAATTTAGAGAGTGTTCACCGCATGTCCAGCAGATGTCAATAGTGGTGTTTATGCATCAGGCAGTATATTGTTTTTATGCAGATATTGTGTGGCATAGTTTACATTTTGTGGAGAGCATTTTCTATTGCTCTACTAGATTAACATTTGTTTGGTGGCTGGCCTTGCTGTTGTCAATGTACTTTTTAGTCATTGGGTGTGTAATGTGTCCCGACACTTACAAGTTGGTGGGAGTGTGGGGTCCGACGACTCCAATGCACAGCCTGATGCCTCTTGGTGGGGGCGGCCTGGGGTGTGGTGCAAGGGGTGGGAACCCTAAAATTGAATTTCCTCATTTTTTTTTACTGTAGAAGAATCCTAACTGATGCATTAATGATTTTTTTTGCATAGAATATATGTAATAGATAAACCACTCTGAGGTGTGCAGTTGTGCTCTGATATACGCACGCTTTGGGGTGCATCAACCACCCAAGGCGTGCATATATCAGAGCACGACTGCACACCTCAGAGTAGTTGATCTATCTTATAAAATGTCAAAATTGTTTTGGAGGAGGTAAAAGTGCAGGTGTGCAGTCGTGCTCTGATATACGCATGGTCATGTGATGTTGTTCAGCCAATAATATTGCTGCAATTTCCCTACCCATTTTATATAAATATATATATATATATTTTTTTATTTATTCATTTGGTGACCGGTTTGGTGCACTGATCTGAACACATTTTTCAGGCATGGCCCAGGCCAGAAACTGGCACAAACAGCATAAAATACAGTGAGACAACAGCATGGATCATACAGTGAACATAACAGGGAATCCAGTGTAGGTCAAGCTAACAAAGAAAATATAAGGTAAACAGTACCATATACATCAACAATTGAGCATATCAAGGTAAATAACATTTAGGTAAACAGGGTAAGGTTGCTGCATCATTCAACATTAGGACTAACAATAGTATTCAGGGAGGAAGAGGATAGCAGAGCACTAGGGGGAGGGGGTAAGAGTGGGCTGCAAAGGAGGTGGAGCCATGCTAGCAGCCTCTGGGCAGATGCAGGTCATGCAGTACAGAAAATACATTCTTAATAGGGAATTTTGATTTAGAGGGAGGTCAGGGGAATGTAGTGAGGAGGGGAGATCATTCCATAGTGAGGGTCTGGCTGCAGAGCAGGCTCTTAGGCCCATCCTCATAGTTATGTTAGGACATTCTAGTTGATGGTGGGAAGACTGATGTAGATTGCAGCAGTAGGTTCTGGGCTGGATAAGAAGGGATAGTAGACCAGAGGAGGGATTGTGTAAGGTATTAGCAATGATCTGGGACTGCAGGTAGGAGCACTGTGCTTGTGGAGGGAGCTAGTTAAGGGACTGGTAAAGAGAGCAGTGGTGAGTGAGAAGATGGGTGCAGAAGGCAAGGTGGCATATATGATTTTAGGTAGCATCCAGGTGGTTCAAGCTGGTAATGGAAGTGAGAGAGTACACTGGGGAGCCATAGCCAAGGAGGCGGAGAAGGTTGCCATAGGCAATAGCAAGGTGGACTTCCAGAGAGATGTGGTCAATCAGGCGATAGCAGATCCATATCTTCTGGTTAATGTGCCTGATCAGTGAGACAATGTGGTCAGTGTAGGTTAGTGATGGGTCCAGGATTACCCCCAGATACTTGAAGGCAGGAACAATGTCAAAGGGAGATCCATCTGTTGATTTGACAGTGAGAAGGCAGCTATTGTGGGCAAGGGTGGAGAGTCTTATTTTGGAACCTAAAAGCAAGTCCTTTGTTTTGTCAGCATTGACCAACAGTTTGATGGTGGAGAACCAACAGTGTGCCTTGCAGAAATCATCGGTAAGAGTGGAAGATAGTGAAGCTGGGAAGGGGTCACTTTAGTATAGTATTAAGTCATTGACATAGAGGAGTGATTTACAGGATTGACCCTCTGACAGGAGAGAGTTAATGAAGAGAGAAAAGAGGAGGGGACAAGGACAGATCCCTGGGGGACACCCACAGAGACATGCAAGAGGGGGGAGGTGACACCACCAAGGCAGACCATCTGTGTTCTACCAGAGAGATAGTTAGTGAGCCAGGAGTTGGAGGCAGGGGAGAAACAAAGGGCATCCAGTTTTGCTATCCAGATGTTATGATTTACAATGTCAAATGTCTTGGACAGATCTACAAACACTGTACCAGTTAGCTTCCCTTCATCCATATTCCTCAGCACATGGTCAGTGAAGAGGGCAAGGACCATGGTAGTGCTCTGCCCGTTTTGCAAACCATGTTGCTGAAGGCAAAGGAGATTATATTTGGAAGTATGATCTGTAATTTGGTAGTTTGTTGCCTACTCTAGGAGCTTGCCAAGATGAGGCAGAATAGAGATGGGATTGTAGTTGTCCATAAGACTAGGGTCGCCTGATTTATGAATGGGGACAATTTTGGCCTGCTTCCAGAGGGGACAGAGGCTATAGTAAGTGAGAGGTTAAAGATGAAGGTGTGTGGATAGGCAATGTCCTGAGCCACTACTTTTAAGAAGCATGTTTTCATAATAATTAGTATTTCATTCCCTGGTTATTTATCCCTGTAAGAGGATTACTAACTTAAAGACCATTGTGACATTATTTTTTTTTATTTTTTGGATCCATGTAAGACAAACTGTACATGTTTGTGGGCAAAAATTTCTGTTGGTATTGGATTTTTTGTAACTTAATGGAGCCTATTTTTAATGTACTTTTTAAATTCATTAAATGTTGTAATGGTTTGTCTAACTGATTAACAATAAATCAAACTATACCATGTTAGAATTCTTCTTTCTCTTGAGACCATATGAAAGAAGAAAATCTGCTCATGAAAAAAAATTGTCCTTGTATAGAAAAACAAATTTTGTTCATAACAAGGCAATTTTAAGAGATTTTACCCACATTTTCAACATGGCTTTTTTTACCACACCTAATGAACCAGGAAGGACCAAAATTCCATGCCCAGCCTGGAAGGTGATTTCATGGTCATTCTATGAAAAACCTTTTGGACAGGGCTTAAAAACTTTCACCTGACTGGTTCATGAGGTGGAGGTCATAAAAAGACTATGTTGAAAATTTGGGGTCAAAATATTTAAAAAAAAGCAAGGTTATGAAGTAAGGGTCCCATGTGTCTGCCTTTATAGCCAGCCAAACAGAAGAGCAAAACCTTCCACAGTCAGCTGGATCTGTTCATGCTGGTCAGAAGGGGAACTAGGTATACGAGGGTACAACCCTTCTATCTCAAAAAGAAAAGCAATTCATTGCAAAAAAAAAACTGTGTTAATGTACCAGTTAGAGTTCAACAGAAAGAACTCCTGGCACCATTGGGAAAACATTGAAAAATAAAAGCTTCAGACACAATTCAGCTTTTATTTCATATATTGTCTATATTATTTTTCCATTTAACTTTTGCTGAGGCCTGCTGCATGAAGCAAGGATCATTGTTGTCTAGGTTTTACCTGTTCTGTCTGCTTGTTTACACACCTGGTATCATAACACCCTGTTTATGACATGATAATTATCTCCACGGAAACAGACTGTGATGCCATAATTAGAACTGTGATGTCAGGTGTATAAGCTAAATTGTGTATAAGTAGTATATTTTTTTTCAAAGTTCTCCCAACTGAATAGGAGCTCTTTAAAACAACATAAGCAGAAAAATGTGGTGTTAGGGTTTGCAAACCTAACTCCCAGCCCCATTCCCCAAACAATAAAAGGACAAGACAACACAAGCAACCAGAAGCAGCCATTATCAGGTAAGATTAACAACATCAGGCTGTTTCCAGATGACATAAATGCAGTACCACTTATCTGGTGCCTTTGAACATATGCATGCAACACACTGCAGTTTAAAAAAAAATACTGTATCAGTGCTGTTTAGAACCCTTACAGTGCGAATGCAGAAGTGCATGTGTATGTTTTACAGTGTTCTTCTGTATTTGTGGCTGCGTGTGTGTATGTACTGTACAGTAGTAGCCACAGACATGGTCAGATATTTCCAGATCATTCGCAAAATTTCTGAAGTATTTCTCTTTGCTGCCCCTGCTGTGGAAATGCAGAAAGCAGGAGATTTCTCTAGTAAGTTCACAGAAATGTCAGGAAATATCTGACCATGTCTTTGGCTGTGTCTGTATGTGTTTGTCATGCAGCGTGCATGAGTACTTGTAGCTGCAGGAGTGCAGGCCCTATGGGGACCTGCACTTTTTCAAACAGAAGGTGACATGGAGCCTGGGCCTCTGTAATCTGAGGATGTATGAATAAATATTACATAACTAAAAAAATGAATTAACATTTTTTCAGCAAACCACAAAAAGGGCCTATTCCACAATAACGCGTTAAAAATCTCAATGTTTCATAGCTAAACTACTTGTCATTTTTTCCTCTGTCTTTGACAAAAAAATGGTTTATAAATGGGCAAAAATAAATAACTACAACACTTTAAAAGTCCAAAACAGACAAACAGAGGTCTACAAAACTTTCTACAATTGTCGACACTAGGACATAGATGCTACATGTTTTTTTATTTCTTTATTGAAATGTTTCACCAGAAAGGCACACTGAGCAACAAGTTGCTTAACTCTGGTGCAACTGGGGGTGTTACAATAAAGATGGAGCAGTAACACATACAGTCAAGTCATGTTGAATCTTATAGTCCTAAGGTGTAAGACAGCTAAGTTATAAGCATTTGAAAATGACCTTTTTTTAAAAGGACAAGACCACAGAAGCAACCAAAGAGCCATCCTCAGGTAGGACAAACAGGATAGAACTTAAGAATTCTAAATGACACAAATGTTATAGCACTAATGTGCTACCTTCATGGATTTGTTTCTATGGCATGCACACCACAAGAGATACATACTCGATTGTTGCTACAAATAGAAATCCATAATACTTAAAGTGAAAATGTCCTCAATCTATTTTCTGTATACCTGTGTAGATTGTAGGCATGAACAATGATTCTCTCTCTTACATCCCCTTAACTCCATCCTAATTTAAATATAATTGAAGCTGCTTTACTCTGTTTTGCCCTGGCATGAAAACCTATTTGGCTTAGGTCATGATCCCACTCATGCAAGGCATCAAAGTAGTCAATGAGGTGTACATGCACAAGCCAGCAGATCTGCTACTGTCAATCAGGTCTGTTGTTTGTCTTCTGAAGTCCCTGAATTCTTGTCTTGTGACAACCATCAAATGTTTTAAGGTATGTTCCCTAATGTTTTCTGTTATTTAAAGTGTGTCTGAGTTGGAATAATGTAGTTGGAAAAATGCTAGTGCATGTGACATTTTGTCACTCAACTGATTAATTTGATTATGTCCTAGGAGCTTTTTGTTTACTCACCTCTGATGAAGTTCCTTTGATGAGCAAATATATATTATCAGTTCCCATGTTTCCTTTTATGAGTGGGGTCATGATCTTTGCAATGAAGTCAAACAGGTTTTCACATGAGGGTTGAACACAGCAAGGCAACTTCATTTCAATTTAAATTATGATGAAATTGTGTGATGCTGGTGAGGGAATCATTGTTCATGCCTACATACACAGACATACAAAAAAAAGGTTTAAATGATAGCAGAGGCAAGTCATGGTGGTATTAGAGCAATTAGAGCAGATGATGTGGCCAATGCTCTTGTTGATAGGGAACTGGAGTGGGGGGCTGGTGATAGTCATAGTGAGAGCCAACAGTGTAGCATACAGTATGTGAGAAGGTGAAAGAGATGGTTGAAGATGAAGGCAATGATGATGACCTGGTAGTCGATCTTTCCTGGGAATCAGAATAAAAAAAAAAGAAAGTAGATTATGTTAAACTCAAAAAAAGGTGAACTCCCACCCCAAAAAAAGACTGAAGTTGGAAAATGTCTACCTACCAAAACTATATTACTGTCCATATCCCTGGCATCACCTGCCACATCACTGTCATCATCTTCACTGTGTCTTTCCATAAAATGTCCCATCCCTCCAAATTCTATGTTTGCAACATTTTTATAATTGACCCCATGATAAGTCAGTTGCAGTTTGCCAAGGTAAACTAAGTCATGCCAAACAAAGATTCCCATTTGGACACTGGTGGGAAATGAACCCATTTAATAATAAAGCACATGGGTAAGTGGCAGCAGCATCAATATCTAGCAGCAGGTAGAATGGGAGGTAGTACCACAGAACCTACACATGGAAAGGAGAGTAAGTAGGTTAATTTAGAGGAGGATGTTTCAGCTGCAGAGGATGTTAACTATACACTGCTACTAGCAGCAATCAATCCATCAAAAGTACTAGAAGCAATAGCATCAGTGTCATCCATACTCTGACAAAACACTCATTCTGTATACCAAAAACCAGCACAGCAAAAATCACTGGCTTTTTGACCCATGGTGACCAGAAGATGATCCTCAGCAATGCAGTGCCTGTGTGGAACC
Organism: Neoceratodus forsteri; assembly: GCA_016271365.2. Classification (NCBI taxonomy): domain Eukaryota; kingdom Metazoa; phylum Chordata; order Ceratodontiformes; family Ceratodontidae; genus Neoceratodus; species Neoceratodus forsteri. Next base: position 871,430,547 of record CM057458.1, on the reverse strand, counting down.
TTTACACCAAGCATCACCTAAAAAAGTACTGCCTGCAGTCACCAGCATTCTGTCCTGATTGTGCAACCCCCCCCCCTAATCATGTTGTGGCCAGGGAACTGAATGCAGCAACAGCAGAGATGCTTGCAATCAATCTATTGCCATTTTCATTAGTTGAAAAAGAGGGAGTCTGTCAGCTTATTGCAAAAGCAAGTCCAAAATGGCAGGTTGCTTCCAAGAATTATTTTTCATACAGGCAGTTCCAGAACTGAGGAATGTTGTTGAAAATTCAGAAAAAAAACATGCACGTTGCTATATCTACATAGCAATTAACATGTGGAGTAGTGGTCCAATGGCTACAGGCTCATACATGTGTGTAACCGCACACTTTGTGGAACTTCCGGGGGGGAGCCATGATTTTTTAGTAAATGCAACTTATCAAATTTTATGGATGAAACTGGTACCAGCAGTGGCTGAAGATGCAGCCAATCTTCTGTGCTGTATCAGCATACCATGCTTGCCATAAAAAGCATGGTTGTGTTACACAGTAAAAGCAACATTCTGTCTTCAATTTTGGAGGAGGTAGACACATAGCTGTGCCAGCTCTTGCTAAAGATAAGGTTTACTGCAAGCCACAATGAGTCAAATGTTGTTAAGGCCATTAGTGATGGGCTTTTTCATGGTGCCTTTTTTCATGTATTGTATTAACCTGGTGGTTACAGAGTTTGTGCCACTGGTGGACATTAAACATCTACTGATTGTGTGCAAGAGAATCTGTGCACATTTTTCAAGGTCCAGAATGGTTGTGTACCAGATGCGCACACTGCAAATAAAAAACGCCCTGCCTCATCACCAGATGAAGCAAGAGGTTGAAACCAGGTGGACCTCAAAATGATATATGATACAAAGGATGTACAAGCAATATAAGGCTTTGTCCGAGTATGTGCTGCTGCATATAAGCAGGGACAGTTCAGGAACTTTCATGCCATTAAGCACATATCAATGGAGATTTGTGGATGGCTTAATTGTCATGTTGTGCCCATTTTGTCATGTGACACAAGCAGTGAGTTGGGACACTGCCTCCATAAGCCAGGCTATACCTGTACTCTGTGTGCTGAGGCAGGCCATTATGAATGTGCAGAGACAGTTTGAAGTGACTGGTAGTGCATTCAGTTATTCATTGGTTGAGCACTTGCTGGATGTCTTAGACCATAACAGTCTCTTGAAAAGCATATTAAACCTCAGCTGAATTCAGCATTGTGACCATACTGGACCCCTGATACAAACATGGGTTGTCCTCAATCATTCATTGGGGACACAACCAGGTCTTATACTGTATCTTCAAAAGCTTCTCCAAGAAATGCACATGGAATGTTTGTTTTGAAAAGGCAGCATGAGCAGCATATTCAGAGGAAGGGAGTTGAAGCATTTGGCTTGTGAAAGACAATTGGAATGGAGGGTAAATATTTGCAGCAGCACATGTGCAGGCATAAAAGCATGTACATCATCCATTCCACTTTGGGTGGTGCATTTGCAAATTGGGGTTGATGACCATGAGTCACAGGAGGCTGCCAATAATGGGGAAAGGCAGTGGCAAGAGAATTTGAGGGATACATGGACGATCAGGTACTGTACATCTAGTTACTGATGAGGATCCATTTCTGTATTGACAGAATAAGATGAAAGATTGGCCATCACTGGCAGCAATAGCCTAAACATACATCTGAGCTGTTCCCCATCCAGTGTTCATGCTGAACACTTTTTCAGCTCAGCAGCGGCCATTATTTCAAACAGATGTACCAACCTTTCCCCCACCAGTGTAGTATGTTGACATTTATCAAAATGAATCCGCATCATGGTGGCCCAAAAAGGACAGCATCAGTTTAAGGACTACTCACACATGAAGGCATGTATGGTGAAGACAGGCAAGGGCATCATTCTCAGCACAAAGACAGGCATGGTGGAAATGGAGGAGTTCACTGGAGGAGAAAATTCTGAGATTGAAGATGGTGAAGGTAAACAGTATGATTCCATTTTAGGACATGAGTAAAAGAAACTTAAACTCATATCATGTAAAAATGTTTTTTTTTATTGCTATTGCCATATGGTGTGTATGTGTGTGTGTGTGTGTGTGCATGTGTACGTGTGTGTGTGTGTGTGTAAACCAAACGTTCTAATTTTTTACAAATATTTTCTCATTTGGAGTAACATTTCCAATGCATATATAACTGTCTTAATTTTATTAGGCCTCATCCCTGATTTGTGGAGCAGAAAGTTGAGAGGATAATTACCTGACTGTGGTCTGCTGCTGCTGCTGCTGCTGCTGCCGCTGCCGCATGCCACTTCCTCTTCTGTGGTAAGTAATGATGACATCACTTCTGGAACTGGGGGTACAACACAGATGCTCTGCCTGCTATTCTTCACTGAATGACAAATGTCAAACAGGCATAATTTCTGGAAATTATTGTGTCACACAGGTCCTCCGCCTGCTTGGTATTCTGTTATGAACAGCAAACTGAAAGAATGAGACACCAGTACAACTATAAAATCAAAACTGAAGTTGCAGGAGACAGTCATAATAATTAGCATGACTAACAGAGTGTGTGTGTGTGTGTGTGTGTGTGTGTGTGCGCGGCACTATCACCACCGCAAGGCAGCCATGAGCCTTCCCCACCTGCACCTACACCTGTGCAACCTGCTGCACCCATGCATGCACTAGGCCACCCCATTTGGCCTGGGCCACACCACATCTTCCCAGACTCTTAGCCTTAGCAGTGAACCTGCTGCCATATCTGTCACCACTGATGATGCTCTGCATTATGGCCTCCTCACCTGGGAAAAACATGTGCTGCCTCTGCCTCCTCAATTTCATGTCACCAGATAAATGCAGCCTCTTTGCCCAGCATAAATGCCAGACATGTTTAATAATGTGTTAACCTGCTTTTGTTGTCCTGCTGCCTCCTCCAACTAGATAGATGTGTACTCCTCCTCCTCCTGTCTCAATGGGGCACCATTATGCTATTAGAAATCATGGCCATCACTAATGTGATGGTAAGTATCATTCTGTTTTTTTTTTTTTTTTTTTTACTTTTCTAATTTAATTTTCCCTTTTCAGGTACAAAAGACAGGGAGTGATCTGAACTCCAAATAATTTCAATCTTGTATTCACAGATCTCTTCCTCTGCTACCTTATCCTCAGAAGCCAGAAAACCACCTCCTGTTTCTCTTCCTCCTCCTCTGGGGCACCATTGCACCATTACATGACCTAGCCATCACTAATGTGATGGTGAGTATCATTCCAGGATTTTATCTTTTTTTATTTTCATTTTCCCTGCACAGGACATCATGAGTCCATGCCATGAGCCTCCAAATGAGAAGAGGAACAATAATTATAATGTTGTCTTCGCAGGTGACGGCAATGACAGTAAGACTGACAATGACTATACCATGTGGCCATCATAGTGGCCAAATGAGGAAAAATATTTTGTCTCTTGTCATCACAAGTGATGTATTTATTTCTATTTATTTGGATATTCAGAATTACAATCCTTTGAGTCTGGGACTCCTTTTCAAATGCTCCACTTCAGGTTACAATGACAATAGACATGACATACAGTTAGCATATTCATGGTACAGTTTGAATAACAAACGTTTTCATACAAAGAGAGCAATAAGACATTTTGGGTACAATAATTGGGTACACCACATGCACAATTTAGAGCAATTCAACATGACAATATATCAATACATGAAGAGCAGTATGCATTAGGGTACAATATTTTGGTATAGTTATTTGCACACATCAAATGATAACTAGAGATGAGGGGGATGAGCCTATGTCTGGGTCTATATGGTGGCTCAGACTGACAGGACATAGGGATGGCAGGTTGACTGGGATATAGAAGGGGGAGCAGGGGAGAGAGCTGGACAGAGTCCATTGTCAGTGTTGGGGGGGAAGAGGGAGGAGACAGGATCAGGGTGGAGAGTGGATGGGGTTGTTACAAGAGATCAGGGTAGAACTGGAAAGGCAGGCCATGTTTAATTTTCAGTTTGTCATGGTGTTAGGGGCAGTTACAAGAGCGCATGGTGAGGAGGTGGGCACAAAGGAGTGATTTATACTGGCCAAGCTTAGGTTCCTTGGTAATATGAGAGGGGAGGGATTTTAGCCATGAAAGGGTATGGTAGGCAAAGGAGCTTTGGCCAAGGGAGGTTTTAAATCTTGGCACCAGATGGGTTAGTTTGAGGGAGCTTCTGGTGAACCTAGTGAGAGGTGCAGGCTCCAGGATATCCAGATAGGCAGTGAAAGCTGGGAGTACTATATATATATATATATATATATACACCATGCAGCCACCATGGTGTCAAAGTCCGGCTAAATTATTTATTTTTCTTCACAGGTGACATGTATAATAAGGCTTGGAGTGGACAATGTATATACTGTCTGTGTGGTCAGTCACCCACAATGGTTTCTTCATGGATCTCCTCTGGTCCTGCTCCTTTCACATCCAAGAAGCACAACTTCTCCTCCTCTGCTTCCTCTGTCTGGGGAACTTACATTCAAGGTCAGGTGACCACCAATGTAACAGTAATTACTCTTTTAAAAAGTTCATTTTCTTTTCTTTTTTTATTTTTATTTCTTTTCACAGTTATATTATAAACCAATATGGTGTGTACTACAGTCATTTCTATCATGGAATCTCTTCAGGTTTGTTTACAGTTTGTCATCAAGATGAATTCCACGTTCTCTGACAGCAGGCAAGCCATTAACATCTTCTGATCTGCATCAAATCACTGATGTGGTCAGCCTTTCCAACTAATGCTCAGACCTCCTCCTTGAGCTTATCTAATGCTGCACATGGTGTTATTAAAGTCAACACATCCTCTATATCAATCATATGTACATACTGTATGTCTTTCAACTGAAGTTGCAGCAGCATTGCACAATTTGCCACACACTGGAAAAATACCTAAAATGAGAAAACAAGAGCAGACAACAGTTATACAGTGACAGTGACAATGACAGTACAGTGAAAAACAGTCTATGCTTACAGAAAACATTGGAAGCACCTAGCTTTATCTTAAAGGCATATTTATTTATCTCCTTTTCATATGGAAGGTAGTAGGGTACGTGAAGAGAAAAAATAAATTTGTAAGCAGTGTTTGGGGAACTTAACTTGTCTTTAAAATGGTAACAGGTGGTGTGGGGGAAACTAGCTCAGGGGATTAATCTTGGGTTGTGTAGATTCAGGAATACCTGTGAATCAGGTGTGTAATAGGTGAGGAGCTGACAGAGGCTTAATGCCTTCTTACAAGAGAACTATAAAAACACATCCACTGTAGTGTGTCCAGCATATCTGTGTCCCAGCAAATGAGAGGAAGAGAGAAGGAGTGGAACAAGTAACTGGTGTCTCAGGCATCAGTAGGATCTGAAGAAGGAAGCAAGAAAGCAGGGGACTCTGCCAGTCAACTAAGGTAAAGCACCTGTTCACAACAGGTGTCAGGTCGTATAGACACAAGACATTCCTTATCACAATCATGCTGTCCTGTTATATAAATAAAAAATGCATAATAATTGACAGAAAACAAAGTTTGATATCACATTACCACAATCACCATATTAATTTGTATTGTCTAATGTATGAAACACATAAAAATAAAATTAATAGAACAGAGTATAACATATGCCACATCAATGGTGAATAAATTTAATGTTTTGGGGATAAATTTATTAATTTTCACATACAACACAACATAACTTATTTCACTTAGAAAATGTTACTTCCACTTAGAATCTGGAAAAAGAACACCAAAAACAATGGACAAGATAGAGTTTACTGTAAAATGGAAAGATAGGCAGTTTTAAGCAAAGACAAGGTACTGTAAGCCACTTATAAAAGTGTTGCAAACAGTGTGGTATAAATCAAAGACATAATAGGTTGGATTATAGTAACACATTTATCTTCACACAAGAGTGGTTATACCTTTATAACTAACTTGCAGCTTCACCACTCATGAATTATGGGTCGTAACATTCACTAGTGGAGACAAATATGTTATTTTACTGAAAACCGCTATGTATTCCTTATATGAATTAATAATCATAAATATATCAAAGTAACAGCTATTGTGCTGCAACAGAGAATGTAGTCATTGGCATGAAGTAAAGGAGAGAATAAAAGAATACAGAGAGCATACACCTTTATGTAAGCAATGAACAGAAACTACAGCATTACTGAAGCTGACACTGGGTCATGGTAGTTTTAGTGGGTTTTGTAGACACTGTCATACCAGCACAAACAGTGATCCACTGGAGATGCATGTCAACAGATCCTGCCACAAGTAAGATACAGTACAGTAAATCATAGTTATTGCTGACTTCAAGCCCCACTCCCCACCACCCCATGTTGTAGTCTGCTTTACCTCATGATAATTACTGCATTGGAAACCAAAGTGGGTCAGCCAAATTGGTGAAGGCAATTCATCATTTTGGGCTCCAACCTGAGGCTGAACCAGAGCAACACCCTATCTAGGGTAGGAGTAGAAAGATATTTAAAAAAAGGAATGTGGCATCACAAATAGAAACAAACAAAAAAGTGGAAAACTAGAAACACCCTATTAGAAGTAAGAATATAAAAGTATTTCCAGGTCATACATAGAAGTTGAAAATGCTGAGAGTGGTGCAATGCAGTGACTGTAGGGTAGCAGTTTTCAGAGTGATGTTCTGGACACTGCAGTGCTACTCCATCTGCACACACCTCTCTGGGATGAGGAAGGAGGTTGCTAGACTCCACTCTGAGTTGGCTAGGATTCAGTGGACATCTTCTCCCACCCAGGGGCCACAAAGTCTGCCGCTGTAACCTCAAAGGATGCCATGGAGGAAAAACAGCAGGACTATGGAGGGATCTGGAATGGTGGGGTGGTGGGACAGAAGCACATTTGTCAACTGGTACCACTACACAATTCCTACACCACTATGGTGGGGCAGGACTATTGGGAAGAGACACCTGTGGTAGTTACTAGGGTGGGGCCCTCCATAGTGAAGACCCCAAGGAGATAGGTAGGGGACACATAGGATCATTTTTTGCACAATGGCATGCCTTGTTGGTTTGGGGAGGCAGCTTTTGTTACCGTGCAGTGCCCCAAGTTTAGTGAGTAGCTGCTTGTGTAGAGAGGTGATGTGAGCTGAGAAATCTAAGTGTTGGTCTAGCCATACACCCAGGTATCTGAAGCTTATACAGTTTCCCAGGGGAGTTCCATCCAGGGTTTTGAAAGGGGGGGGACTTGGCGGGAGAGTCTTTGAGGTGAACCAAAAGTTATCGATATGTTTTTTTTAGAATTAAGAAATAGCTGGTCAGACCTGAACCAGTTCTGGATAGCGTTGAAATCTTACTGGATTTGGATTGCTACACTGAGTGTTGTGGGACCAGAGGTGTATAGGACAGTGTCATCTGCATACATCTGTATGGAAGAGTGTAAGCATGCTGCTGGGAGGTCATTTAGAAAGATGGAGAAGAGAAGGGGACCCAGGACTGAGCCTTGAGGAACACCTGCAGGGACAGGCAATGGGTGGGAGGTGTGAGAGACTATTTTGACTACTTGTCTCCTGCCTACTAGGTAGTCATGGAACCAGTTAGAGGCTGGAGTAGAGAGCCCTGCGACGGTGAGTTTGGAGAGGAGTAGGGAGTGGGAGACTGTGTCAAAGGCCTTGGCTAGGTCAATGAAAATGGCAGAGGTGATGTGACCTTTGTCCATACTCATGAGGATGTCAGCTGTGACTCGAAGTAGGGAGGTGGTGGTTAAGTGGGATTTACGGAAGCACGATTGGAATGGTGTGAAAAAGGAGGAGGCGTCTAGGTATGGGGTGAGTTGGGACAGGACCAATCATTCCTGGAGTTTAGCCAGGATAGGAAGTAGGGAGATGGGTTGGTAATTTCCTGGGGAGGAGGGGTCACCTGCTTTTGGCAGAGGTATAATGGTGGCCAGCTTCCAGGCTGTTGGTATCTTGCCCAGAGAGAAGGATAGATTGAAAAGGTCAGCTTGAGGGGCGGCAATGGCTGGGGCAGAGAGGTAAAGCATCTTTGCATCCATGGATGTGGGGCATTTCCCTTTGTTTTGGTTTAGCGCCTGAAGGGAGCGAAAGACATCTGCTTGGGTTACTGTGGGGAAGGAGAATGGTATGGTTGTAGAGGTAGTGCGAGGGCACCTGTGTGGTGGGGAGGAACCATGGGTGGGTGGGAGGGGAGGGAGGAAAGGAGTTGTTTGGCACAGCTGTCGGCGGTATTAAAAGCTTCCAGCTACGTGGATTGGGTTGGAGATAAGGGAACCCTGGTCTTGTAGTGTCGGTGGAGCAGGTTGGGTGGGGGGGAAAGCAGGGTTTTGAGAGATTTCCCAAAGTCAGTTGGGTGATTTATATTTTTGCTGAAAGTCAATTGGAAGTATTTTTTTTTCGCTAGGCATATGCTGTTTGTACACTTGTTATGAAGGAATCTATATGTAGTGAGGGAGGCCTGAGTGCCCCACTTTTCATAGTCATTCCAGGCATGGTCTCTGGCATGGCATTTTTTGATTATGTCGGCCGAGATCCAGGGGAGATGAGCTCCTCGGATTCTTTTCATACGTAGAGGTGCGTGTATATCCCAGACTTTAAGGAAGTTTGTTTTGAAAGCCTCAAAAGCTATGTCAATGGTGGGCGCCATTGAGATGAAGGACCAGTTTATTTGTCTTAGGTCTGTCAGGAGGGAGGCTAGGTTGAGGGAGTTATAAGACCTGGTGACTAATATCTTTGGGGGTGGGGCAGGGGGACTGTGAACCTTCCTGAGCATATAGATCATATGATGATCACTTATGGAATTGGGTAGGAGGCCTGCGCTTAGTATTCTATGCGGGTGGGAGGTGAGAGCCCAGTCCAGTAAGGTGTGATTTTGGGTTTTGTGATTTAGCCTGGTGGGATCAGTAATGAGCTGATAGAGATTTTGGGCCTTAATTTTAGTCTTTAGGTGGGCTTTATCAGGGCCGAGCCAGTTTATATTGAAGTCGCTGGTGATATGAAGCTCACCCCAGCTGCGAGTGACTGTAAGTTGCCCAGATGGGAGAGGATGTCCTTGGGAGGAGTGCAGGGGGGGCAGTATGAGCCAGCCACATAGATGGGGTTGGAGCTAGGAAGAGAGAGATTTTAATGAGTAGTGAGTCAATGTTTCCAGGGGATACGCGGATGTCCACTACAGTGAACTGACGACTATTTGCGATGTACATTGCTGTGCCTCCGCCTATCTTTTTTCCTTGGCGGTCATGCCTGATTATTGCATACCCTGGTAGGGATACCACCGTATCAGTGTTATGCTGTTTTAGCCAGGTTTCTGAAATGACTAGGATGTCGGGAATGCAGGGTTAAGACAAGTGGTTGTAGAAGCTAGAATTTAGGTATTTAAATGAAGGATATGAAGGCCTTTTGGCAAAGAGAAAGGGGAACAGGTGTTTGAAACAGGGGTGTTAGGACCAGGGTTTGACTCTATATCCCCTGACATGAGTAGGAGAAGGGTGATAAGATGTTTAAATTTGACCCAGGGAGGTTTAAAGTCAGTAGTAGTAGTTCGAGAGGTATGGGTAGGTGGGAGAGCTCAGTAGGAAGAAGTGTGTAGAACCATAAGGCCCATGTGAAAATGAGGGGGTAGAAAAGTAGCACTAATGATACTGTAATGGTCATATGTCACTGCTTGAGCAAGCGTGTGTGGGAAGGCAAAATTGCAAGGGTTTGGTGTTGGATTTGGGGGCATAGGTGATGACTGCACTTTGCATAAGAGGATAGCTGGTGGCAGGGAATTGTTTCCCAGTTGGAGGAAAATGATTAAAGTAGACAGCTGCAGCATCCTGGCTTGTGATATAATTGGGTGGGCTAAGATTTTGGTTGGGAGCCCTCTGGTGGTGACAGCTGATAAGATGCAAGTGGAGAAGTGGGCTGATAGGTTTTGAACAGTCATGTGACAAGGCCTATAAAAGGAGGAGCTCACCAAGGGCGGTGGTGGTGGTGGTGGTGAGCCGTCGCACAGCCCCGGCGGGGCAGAAGCAAGCAGACAGTGGAAGCAGAGCTTCCTTCCACAGGCAGTAGCTGAGTTTGAAAATGGCACCTGTGGCATCTGTAATTGAGTTCCACCTTTCCTCATACCTGTGCTTCAGAGGGACCGTAGTCAGTGACTGTATGGGGAGGGCTGCTGCAGATCCTGGGCCCTTGCGACCATGCACCTGTGTCCTGCCTGTGGAGTGAAAGGAGTGTTTATATGCAGAGCTGTAGGAGGACCTAGAGGTATGTGTGGCTTGTTATTGGCCCAGTTAAAATTCTTTTGTCCCCCGATTCAGCGTTTGTGCAGTAATGGCTAGGTGAAATTCAGACCCAGAGGCTGCGTGGTAAGTGCTTAAGCAGGCAGTCATGTACAATGCGGCTTTTGAGACGTGGGTCGATTCGACAGAGCAGGGCAAATTTGTGTTTAATACGCTGCTTGGTTCGCACTCTGCCTAGAGTAGCTTGAATGAGAGATACAATTCCTAGCTTAGGCCAGCTGCAGCGTTGATTACTGTGAGCAGCAAATTCCCACACCAGCTTCCCCTTCAAGATTATAATCGCTTACTTTGGTTGCCCGTTTTGCCTTTTTAAAACAGTAATGCTATCCTGCACACATTAGGTGAACTATAGGGGTTAACAAATTACTGTAAAACACCTTGCATGGTGATAAAGGAGTAAACATGGCAAAGGTTTAAATTTTCTTAAAGCACCTTGCAGAAATCAACAAGGAGGGTAAGCATGGCAGACCTTTGGCTAAATAAAAAACTATCAGCACACCTGTGCCAACTTTTTATCACAAACATAGGCAAACATAAAGCAAGCAGACAGTGGAAGCAGAGCTTCCAACCACAGGCAGTAGCTGAGTTTGAAAATGATGCCTGTGGCATCTGTAATTGAGTTCCACCTTTCCTCGTACCTGTGCTTTGGGGGGGGTCCATCATCAGCGACTGTATGGGGAGGGCTGCTGCAGATCTTGGGCCCTCACGACCCTGCACCCGTGTCCTACCTGTGCTTTGGGGGGTCCATCATCAGCGACTGTATGGGGAGGGCTGCTGCAGATCCTGGGCCCTCGCGACCCTGCACCCGTGTCCTGCCTGTGCTTCGGGGGGGGGCCGTCGTCGGCGACTGTATGGGGAGGGCTGCTGCAAGGAAAGAAATCCTCCAGGGTGCAAATTAATAAAGGAAGCAGGGTGGTAGAGACAAGGGGGGAGGGAGAGGGAACATTAAAAAGAGAGGGGGAAGGATGGAGGCCAAAAAGTAAAAAAGAAGGCAACAAGCAGACTAGAAACAAAATCTGGAAGGTCATGTGTACGAATGCAAGATGTCTAGGAAATAACATTCTGGTACTAGTGGTCTTCATGGCAGAAGCCAGCCTGGATAGTGTGGCCATTACTAAGTCATGGTGAACTCAAAACCATGACTGGAACATGGTCATACTAGGCTATAATCTGTTCAGAAAGGGTTGGGTGTGAAGGAAAAAAGGAGTGTGGTGCTTTACATGAAGAAAAGCATAAAAGCAATGAAGATAAAGGGGATACAGAAGGAGGCAGAAGGAGGCAGAGGTACTGTAGGTCATACTGGATATGAGGAATGAAGCCGCAATTCACACTGAAGTGATCTACTGACCTTCAGCACAAGGGGAGGAAATAAATAAGGTGCTGGTAGAAGCCTTTTGCAAGATGGCAGAAAAGGGGAAGGTGCTTCTGGTTGTAGACCTCAATTTGCCAGATGTACGGTGGAGCCTCCCAGCATTGGCTTCAGCTGGAAGCAGGGACGTCCTGGATTCTTTGCAAGAGGCATTCCCAGGAAACTAGTCAGTTAACCCACTTGTGGTGAGGTAGTACTGGACCTAGTACTCACTAACAGGGACTGTACTGCACACATCAAGGTGGGAGACACCTGGGGACCAGTTATCACAGTATTGTGTGATTCAGTATAAAGACAGCTGTGAAATAGAACCACTGAAGGGTGAGGGTCCAGGGCTTCAAGAGGGCAGATTTTATAAAGATGAGTGAATGCTTCAGGGATGCCGGGGGGGGGGTGTGGTCTGTGTGGAGTGGAGGAATAGTGAGTTAAACTAAAAGGAACTATAGAAAAGGCAACAAATCTCTGTGTGAAACAAGTGAGCGAAAAAAGAGATTGCTATGGTTGTCAAAAAAGATGGCTGAATAGATAAATACTAAAAGGATAACATTCAGAAAGCATAAGGAGGTACAGAAGGTGGAAATAGGGAGTTGTATCAGGGAAAATAGAGGGAAGCGGGAAAAGCAGCAAGGAAAGCAAAGGTGCAAACTGAAGAGAGAATAACCCGGGAGGAAACAAATGAAGACAAGGCATTGTTTTACATATTTATTTTTGTGCATGATATGTTAATACCGCCTATCCCATGCTACACTGTCCCCCACTCCTTCGGGTTCCACAAGCTCCTCGACCCCACTGACCTTTATCCAGCCCTCCTCAGGTCCTCATATCGCAGCCAATCCCCTGGATATCCCGTGTATCCCTATCATCGGCGGGTCCCTCCTCTGAGGGGAAGGCACCGGGTGGAAGGGAAGACCCGCACACACTACATTTAGGGTCCTGGGATGCTGCTAAGGAGCAGGAGGCCCTGGACAGGCACTGGAGGTGCTCGAGGGATCAGGGAGCCGTCATCTAGTTGGCCAGTGAGCGATTTCCGGTTTTCTGTGAGGGGGCAGCGTGGTGACATCAAGGCATACGCCGACGCCTGCTCTTCCCCCAGGTAACTTGGGCCGTACAGCCTGCCATGCTCCCAGCCTCCGCTAGGAGCCAGCAAGCACCGGACATGTCCCCTGCCTTCCCCCCGGAGAAGGAGAGCTGTCGCGGGACGCCCGATCCTTCTCCTTCCCAGCCGGCCCTCCAGTGACCGGGTCTGTTCTCAACCCGGTCGCTGGCATCGCAAGCGGGAACTAACCGTCATGCCCAGCGTGCCGGCTACTTTTTACATATTTAAGTGAAAAGAGGAAGACCATGCATGGGATTCAAAGGCTAAAAAAGGAAGGGGAAGTGAAGAAGGGGACCAGTAAAAAGCAGATATTCTAAACAAATACTTTAGTTCAGTGTTCACAAGGGAAGGAGAAGGGAAGGGGCATCAAAAAAGTAACAGAAGTTAGGGAGGGAGGTGGACACTAATACTTTTTTGGACAAGAGGGTCCTTACGGGACTCCCTAATTTGAAGACAGACAAACAAACTCCCTAATGTGAAGGTGGACAAGGGGAACCCTGATCTGAAAGTGAACAACGCAACTGGGCGAAATGGGGTGAATCCAATGGTACTGGGGTAGCTCACGGACATACTCACTGCACCTTTGACAGTTCTATTTATCAGCTCACTGGAAACAGGAGTGGTTCCAGAGTTCTGGAGGAGGAGGATGGATGTAGTTGCACTACAGAAAAGTGGTAGCAGGGAGGAGGCTATCAATTATGGTCCAGCCAGCCTGACACTAGTGGTGGGAAAGTTAATGAATCACTGCTGAAGGAAAGGATTGTGGAATATCTTGAATCCAGTGGGTTACATGACCTGAGGTATGGGTTCAGTTGGGGTATGTCATGTTAAAGAAATATGATATATATTTTTTTGACTAGGTGACAAAGGACTTGGATCCGGGTGAAGTGGTGCACATGACATACCTAGATTTCTGGAAGGCTTTTGGCACCATTCCAAATTGGAGTCTAGTCAGCAAGCTTTGTAGCTTAGTAGTAGGTCCAAAGGTGTTAAACTGGATAAGAAATTGGTTAAGAGATAGGTGATAGAGGGTGGTGGTAAACAGAGTTCACTCTGAGGAAGGGAAGGTGACCAGCAGGGTGCCACAGGGATCAGTTGTGGGACCAATCCTCTTTAATGTCTTTGTAAGTGACATTGCAGAGGAACTAGAAGGGAAGGTCTCCTCTTTGAAAAATGACACCAAAATCTGAAATAAGGTGGAAACTTGGGGTTGGGGGGTGGGGCAGAGACCTGAGAAATCTATAGGAGTGGTCAAGATATGCAAATAGGGCTCCAAGCTAAGAAGTGCAAAATAATGCACTTTGGGTACAGAAACTCAGAGTGGAGTACAAATTGGGTGGATCAGTTTTGATGACTACAAAGCAGGAAAGAGACATAGGCGTAATCATACTGGATGACCTAAAGGTGACCAGGTAGTGCAACAAGGCCATCAGAAAGGCTAGTGGGATGCTAGGGTGCATAGGGAGGAGTTTAATCAGTAGACAGAAGGAGATGGTGTTGACTCTGTATTGATTGCTGGTAAGACCCCACCTAAAATGCTACATCCAGTTCTGAAGAGCTCATCTCCAGAAAGACATAGAGTGGAGGTGGTCCACTGTAACATAGAAACATAGAATTTGATGGCAGATAAGGACCGCTTGGCCAACCCAGTCTGCCCATTTCCCTGCCTAATGGATAAGCTGCACATCCTAGTTAACCAGCAGCCTACTTCTTTCTGCTCTCACCCACTAGAATTGCCTTATGACTGTCCCATGCATGCTTGAATTTCACCACTGTTTTTGACTCCACAGCCTCCTCCGGAAGGCCGTTCCATGCATCCACAACTCTCTCTGTAAAAAAAGACTTCCTTACATTACCTCTGAGCCACTCCCCCATCTTCAAATTGTGCCCCTTGTTCTTGCCACACTTTTTGAAAGATGCTACCCTCTTGGACTTTGTTGATTCCCTTGAGGTACTTGAAAGTTTCTATCATGTCCCCCCTCTCCCTCCTTCCCTTGAGGCTATACATATTAAGCTCCTTTAGTCTCTCTTCATATGTCTTCCGGTGCAGACCCTGCACCATTTTGGTTACCCTCCTCTGGACAGCTTCCATCCTGTCTATGTCCTTGCGGAGATTGGGTCTCCAGAACTGCATGCAGTACTCCAGATGGGGTCTCACCAGCTGTCTGTACACAGGGATAACAACTTCCTGTTTTCTACTGGTGATGCCTCTCCCTATGCATCCCAGTATCTCCCCAGCCCTCCTTACTTCCCTCTCACATTGCTTGCCCACCTTTAGGTCATCTGATATGACTATCCCCCGGTCCCTTTCCATTTTTGTTGTTGTTAGTATCTCACCCCCCATTGTGTACTCTTCCCCTGGGTTTTTGTTTCCCAGGTGCATTACCTTGCACTTCTTGGCATTGAATCTAACCTGCCATAAATTTGACCATTCCTCTAACCTTGCCAAGTCCCTTCTCATCCTTTCCACTCCACCTTCCATCAACTCTATTGCAGATCTTTGTGTCATCTGCAAAGAGACATACTTTTCCTTCCAGTCGCTCTGCAATGTCGCTTATAAAGACATTGAAGAGGACTGGTCCTAATACTGAACCCTGTGGTACCCCACTAGTATCCCCTCTTTCTTCAGCGTGGACTCCATTTACTATTACCCTCTGTGTCCTTTTCTCCAGCCAATTCTTTACCCAGGCTATCATCTTGGGACCCACTCCCAGGCTGGCTAACTTTATTTGTGTGGACTGTGTCAAATGCCTTGCTAAAGTCTAGGCAGACCATGTCCACAGCCCCTCCCTGATCTACTACTTTGGTCACCCAGTCAAAGAAATCTATTAGATTCATCTGGCATGACCTTCCCGCTGTGAATCCATGCTGTCTTGGGTCCTGTGCCCCTCTGGCCTCTAGGTACTCAACAATTCTTTCCTTCAGAGGTGATTCCATCATTTTCCCTATCACTGAGGTTAAACTAACAGGTCTGTAGTTTCCTGCTTCTGCCCTGCTCCCACTTTTATGAAGGGGAATCACATCTGCCCTCCTCCAGTCCTCAGGTACCACCCCATCCTTCCATAATTTGTTAAAGAGGGTAGTCAGTGGTGTCACTAATTCTACCCTTAGTTCTTTTAGAATTCTGGGATGAATCCCATCAGGTCCCATTGCTTTGTCCACCTTCAGTTTTAAGAGTTCTTTCAGAACCCTTTCTTCTGTAAATGGACTGGTATCAACTTCTGTATCCAGAGTGTTTCTATTGTTTGTTTTAAGTACCCCCCTCTTCATTTGTAAATACTGAGCAAAAATATTTGTTTAGTATCTCTGTCTTTTCACAGACATGCTCTGCCCACCCATCCCTTCCCCTTTATTAAGCCTCACTATCCCTCCCTTGGTCTTCCTTCACTCCCTTATGTACCTATAAAAGGTTTTATTCCCCTTCTTAACTGAGTTGGCTATCAATTCCTTGGTTCGGGCCTTTGCTGTTCTGACTGCCTTCCCAGCTTCCTTTTGCTTTAACTGATAACATTCTCTGTCCTGCTAATTCTGTGATTCCTTGTACTTCCTGAATGCTTTCTTTTTCTCTTGAACCTTCACTGCCACTTCCTTTAAGAACCATAGTGGTTTCTTACATCATTTTGTTTTGTTTATTTGCTTCACACAAAGGCTTGTTACCTCTGTGATGGCAGTTTTTATTATTCCCCATTGTTCTTCCACCCCTCCTTCCTGCCCATTTGCTAGTGCATTCCTTAGGCACTCATCCATTTGGGCAAAGTCAGCCCTCCTGAAGTCCAGTACTTTTGCCTTTGTATGGCTTGACTCTATTGCTGTGTTTATTGTGAACCATACTGTTCAATGGTCGCTAGTTCCCATATGGCTACCCACTTCTACATCTGTGATCCTCTCTCCATCTCCATTTGAGAGAACCAGGTCTAAGATTGCTCCCTCTTGAGTGGGTTCCAATACTAGTTGTCTAAGGCATGCCCCCTGTAGGGCATTTAGAATAACCCCACTCTTTCAAGTGGCAGCTGCAACTGCACTCCAATTAACATCTTTCATATTCAGATCACCCATCAGCAATAGCTCCCCTTTTTCTGCCATTCTAAGTATACTTTCTATCATTTCCTTGTCCATTTCCTCCCCCTGAGAGGGCAACTGAAATGGAGCAGGGTCTGCATCAAAACCCTATGGTGACAGACTAAAGGATGGTAATGCATACACTTTCAAAAAGTTGAGGTGGGATATGAAAGAGACATTTAAATACCTCATGGAGTAAATGAGGTACAGGAGGGAGGTATTTTTCAGAAGAAAAAGTGCTCCAAAAAAACAAGGGGACATGTTATGAAGCTGGAGGGGGTAGATTCAAGAGAGATGTGATGAAGGGCGTCTTCACAGAAAGAGTGGTGGATTCCTGGAACAGCTTTCCAGCGGAGTTGGTGGGGTGAAAACAGTGGTGAGTTTCAATAATGCATGTGATAGGCACAAGGGAATCATAGTGGAAAGGAAGGTGGTGAACGAGAAAGAGCTGTAGGTCAAGTACGGTCTACAGTAATAATATAGGTAGGGAAAAATGGGCAGACCGTGGGGGCCAAGCTGTCCTTATCTGCCATCAAATTCTATGTTTCTACCTGGATATGGATAACCATTTAAGGAAAAAAATACTTACATACCGTTTATGGTAGGAAACACTCCTAAATTTAATAATCGGATCTGGCAAGACCCATGCAGCAACCAGATTCAATCACACTAATGTTAAATACCTGCAAAAAGAGAAACAATGACAAAAGATGGTTGGAAATACAATGGTTTCAAATACTGTCCCTCTCCCCTCAACCACAAAAAGACAAAAAAAAACCTTACCTTTGCTAGTTGATCATTATAAACTGATACTCAAGTTGAAGATCATCATCCAGATTCTGTTGCTGTAGACTACACTCACAAAGTAGAGGAGTGGCAACATATAACATTTTTGGGAACACGTCTCATTTCTGGGCATCCTGAGAATTTTTACAGTCATGAGAATTTGCTTTAATTATCTGGGCACCAAAGTACATCTTGACAGTTGCTGTGGAAACTCAAACAGCACAGCACCATCTAGCAGGAGCAGAAACAGCAGCATATAAAATTTCTTTGAGTGCAACTAATTTCTGGTCATCATGAGAATTTTTCCAGCCATGAGAATTCACTTCTATTTTTAGGGCACTAAAGTGCACCTTGAAAGTTGTTACAGAGACTCACACAGCACCAGTTAACAGCAGCATACAAGATTTCTGGAAGCACATCTGATTTCTGGACATCCTGAGAATGTTTCCAGCCATGAGAATGTACTTTTACTATCTGGATGCTAATGTGCATCCTGGTAGCTGCTGGGAAGAATCACAGAGCACAGCTCCACATATCAGAAGTAGCAGCAGAATAAAACATTTCTCAAAGTACATCTCATTTCAAGAGTGGGGCAGTTACACACTGTAAACAACTGTATGGCAGCATGTAGCAGCCTGTCAAATGTGTTGGTGCACACAAGAAAAATTCCAGGAGAAAATAATTGAGGTAAATTGTAATTTATACACAGTTATTACTAAGTAAGTCACCACAACAGAGTGTGGAGCAATAAAAAAAACACAACACAGTACAGTGTTGCACCACCTGTAGCAGCCTCACATATTTCCTGTGGTAGTTGAGAAAAATCCTGGGAGCACAGAATTTATATATGTTGTGCTTTTCTCACAATTTCCCCTAAGCTGCAAAACAAGAACTGTTGCAGTGGGGGGCATGGCCAAGCCTTGGAGCTGAATGGAAGTGAATTAGCAGAGCTCCAGTTGAATCTACTTCAAATCTGCACCATCCTGCTCTATTTTGCCCCAAAAACCTTACACGGGCATAGATTATACAGTCTCAAGGTCACCTATGTCGAAATCTGCAACAAAACAGGCAAAACTACATTTTAATCAGCCTCCTAGTCTCAGCAATGCATCGGGGCTTATAGATCCATCGAGGAGCCTTCCATCTCAGGCCCAGGATTCAGAAGACTCCAAGGGTAACAGCGCAAATATACCTATGGATGCCAATTGCCACAACTTGGGAAGACTGCTTTGTGACCTGAAATATGACCTGGGTACATGGATACAATCAGGATTTGATAATATGACTACCCAAATACAACATTTGCAGCAAATGGTGAATGCAACCTTGGAGACAGTGGTGGCTCAATCAATAACCATATAACAGAAAAGGAATCCAGAATTAGTGCTCAGGAAGACACAACAGCTCAATTGTCTGCAGTCTGCA
This sequence comes from Neoceratodus forsteri, assembly GCA_016271365.2. Taxonomy (NCBI): domain Eukaryota; kingdom Metazoa; phylum Chordata; order Ceratodontiformes; family Ceratodontidae; genus Neoceratodus; species Neoceratodus forsteri. Next base: position 871,411,498 of record CM057458.1, on the reverse strand, counting down.
GCAAGCCATGAAGGATATTGATTTTTTAAAACAAGCGGTGGATGACCATGAAAACTGGGAGAGGCGATACAATATTCGGCTCGTGGGCCTCCCAGAGGGGATGGAAGGAAGAGACTGTATTCACTTCATGAAAGATTGGCTGCAAAACACCTTAGCATTCCCTTCAACAGTGTCCCTTGAAATTCAATGGGCCCATCGCTCACCTGGACAAAAGCTGACTCCAGAACAAAAGCCATGCCATATGCTAGTGAAATTCCTCCTATTTCAAGACTGACAGGCTGTCCTCACGGCCGCTGGAAAAATGGATCCTATATTGGCCCAGGGCTCTCAAGTAAGCATCTTCCCAGACTTTTCCAGGCCACTTCAAACTTGGAGGCAAGCCTTTGTGGATGTGAAGAGTAAACTCCACAATATCATTTGCTCTTTCACTCTGGCTTACCCGGTGCGGCTGATCGTTTGTTACCCAGGCAGCCGACAATAAGAGTTTACAGATCCAGAGGTGGCAATGCAATATGTACAGGGCTTGCAGGACTGTGAACAGGATGAGTGTGCCAGAAACAATGAAGGCTGAATTTGAACTTTTACAACCAATGTGTGTTGTCGCATTACCAGGTAACTTCCGGGATGGGGTTTTAGAGAAGGGTCCCTCGGAGTCCACAACTCCATGGCTGGAGGCATATCAGGGCAGAACTTAGGTGGTTCTCAGTGACTACCCCCCATCTCATGGTAGGTACAGCTTTAGGGCACTCTGGATATATTACTCCTTAGGCTTCAAATATTCTGGGACTTCTTGTTCCTTTTGACATTCTAAACAATGACTTTCAGCCCAGAGAACTCTGTTATTGCTGTACGCCAGATTACAAATGAAAATGTAAAGTTTTTCAATGTTTGAGGTTGTGTTGAGACTATAAACAAAGTTTGGGACAAAAGTTTAGTTTTTTAAAAACAAACAAACAAACAAAAAAACCTGGGCCCGTGGGGGATTGGGCCATCTGAGAATGCGTGTATGGCGGGGGGAGGATGGCACCGAGACAGGCAAAATGCAAGCCACTCAGCACACTGAAGCACCCACTCATTATGGGTAGATTTGCATTTTTATACTTTCAGAAGGGGAATTCTCTATACTATGGGTTGAGCAATGGTGATAAACTGAAGTTGGCATATTGAGGTGGCAGGGGGACTGTGAAAGTGAGCGCCACTCTGAGCATAGAGCGGGTCCCCCTGGCTGGTATGTGTAAGTGTGCCCCATCCATCAACTTCACCCCCCTCTGTTTTCTGGGACTGCTCCTGATCTCAGTCTTCCCAGTGTCTGCCTCACCAGTCTCACTCATATTAAGTTGGAAAAAAGGAGTAAAAAAAAAACTGAATAAAAGTAATAAAATAGAAATAAATGCATGTGGGGATTATAAAGAAAAATACACATAAACAACACCCAAACAAAGTTGCAGAATCTGCTAATTAAATGAAAGATGATTAAAAAGTGAAAAAAAAACATGTAAGGTTTAGATTGTACATAAAGAAATAACACGTGACCTGCAGAAGATGTTTCCTTGTGACTAGCAGGCACTTATTTACCAAAAACCTTGATCTAAACAAACTTTCTCCAAACTACCATGAAGGGGAAGTTCCAGGTGAAATTGCCAGGTGATGCTGACAAAGGTGAATTGTCAAGAAAATGGAAAAAAATCATGAATTGCTCCATGATGGCAAATTTGATGAATTTGCCTAAACTTCATGGGTGAATTAAAATTTTGAAACATACAGTACCTATCAATGACAATTTTTTCAGTTCAGTCTGTTCTGAGGGTGCAAACATCAGAACTCCCTCCTCAAGCTCTGACACACGGCCAAGCTACACACTCTTATTTGGAAGTGGGAAACTATAATCAAGATCAGGCTCAGCTCCACCTCCACCTGGAGTCACGAAGGCACCAACAAGCCCATCGTGGCCATTGTGCCTTAGCCAGACATTTTACTTCTTCTTGTACTGCTACAGTTGCCACTGCCTCCTCCAGCCCCCATCAGCATGGATGCCACATATGAGGCAGAGAAAAATCTGGCCACACTGAAGTCACTGCCAATGCTGCCAGCTACTAGTTTAACTCTGCTACTAGCCCCAGTGATCATAGATAATGCAGCTGCAGTCATAATGGGGGGATTTTCAAAGCACTATTAAGTACACAAGGTGCTTGCATCAAACAGTTGTGACACAACTTGCACCTTGCATCAAACATTGTGGCATTCCTGATTCAGAAATGCAGTCTGCATCTGAATAGGGAGCCACTGCATCCTTATGGTGCTGTGCCTCCATTGTGACCAAGGTTAAGGTGCGACATCCTGCAAGGGAGCTTGCGCCATGGCGGGGCTGCAACATCCCCTTTTCTGGGATGCAAGAAACCCCACTGTGGCTGCAGCAATGGGTTGGAGTTAGGCCAGTGAAAGAGTGGTCTAAGCCCCTTGCACCACTGTGGCTGCCATGAAGATAAGTCTGTCAGGGGCCCAGAAGGACATGTAGGGGGTCAGCATGTGCAGGGGGTGGCACAGATGCCTTTGGAGAAGGGGTGGGTGAGCATCTGATGGCAGTAGCACCCATCGGGGATGCACATTTGTAGACAAGACTGTGAAGGACAGTGAAAGGTGTTTGAGGGTTTGGAGACTTATGTTCCCACATGGGAATGGTCCTTGGGGGGCTGTTGTCTGGGCTGTGCCCCCATGGGGGCATGGCATTGTCTGTTTCCCTATCCCCCAAATACCATTCTGTGTCCATCACAGTCCTGTGCAAATATTTGCACAAAAGATGGGTGTTGCTGTCATCAGATGCTCACCCACCCCTTCTGCAAAGGCATCCATGTCACCCCCTGCCCATGCTGACCCCAGACTCCACCTGCCTTCCCTGTGTGTGTGACCCCATCCCTGAGCATCCCAGCACCTCCATAGTTGTGGCACGGGTGGGGTGACCAGAACCCTGTGGCATTACCTATAAGTGCATCATTTTTATTGCTGCATGTCCGCAGGTGCAGCACATCCCAGAATATTGGCACAGGGACCCTGTTGTACCTGAATATAGGGTCCCTGATGTAGTCGGGATGGGACTAAGCCCCTACATAGCCGCAACTTGCAACAATCTAGTGGGTCTTTGAAAATCTGGCCCATAGTTTTATTTTCTAGCTGCAACACCCGTTTTTCCCCAACATAACTTATACACCTTTTCACTGCCTCAGGGATGTAGCCAGAAATTTCCATTTTGTACACACAATCTCCAACAGTTACATCCCCCCATTAAAAAATGTACACATCTTCTCCAAATGGTACCCCCTTCCAAACAAGTCAGATTGTTGTCAGATGATTGCTCTAATCTCTAAAGAGGTTATACATGCATCTGTCTCCTAAACAACAGAAGTTTAAACAGAGACACTCCTCAGTGACCTACACTAACCCAACTACTATAGATTAGAATGAAAACATTAACAGAAAGGCATATGGTTTGTGACAGGCACTCAACAAAACTGTACACACACATGTGTACAGTGAGTATGCCTGCCTACACCCTGCCTTCCTGTCACCTCTTCCTCAGGATAAGCATCTCTTCCCTGTCATTGTATATATTTAAATTTATAATGTTGTGAGGAAAAACAAACAAAGAAACCCTGCAGTAAGACTAAATAGCAGATTACACCTCCTCTGAGAGATTAGCAGTCTGATCTGATTCTGAACAGAACAGTTTACTGAGTTAATAGTAGCTACAGTAAAACCACTAAATAAAGTTTGTTTGTATTTCTTATACGATGAGGTTTAACAAGTCACACATGACAGAAGTGATTAACATATTACGGTAACTAACATTGCTGCTTTAAGAACTAAGTTAAGTAATGTAACTACAACTAAAATAGAAAAAGATTGACAAAAGTATTCACTTAACCACTCCAAACTGTACTACAGAAATAAAACAAGCATTTGTCAATGCTGAATGTTTGCTTACTGGCATTGGCAGTGGTAGTGTAGAAGTTACAGAGCTGCGTAATAGGAATGGCAGTGAAGTATTGAACTGAAGCCAACCCCACCACCACCCTGCATAGAGTGACAGGCATCGGGGTGTGCATTTGGGTCATTAGGCATAACAGCCACGCCATTTCACCACACCCCACTCTGCAGAGACTGACAAGAGTGACGTGTTCCTTGGAGTCTTTGGCCCTTATGCGCACCCCATTTCATTAGGAAATACGGTGAGATGGGTGCGATATAGGAGAATCGGGTGAAGTTTGGGGCCGAAGAGTCCAAGGCATACCTCTATGCCTCTCAGTGACTGCAGGGTGTGGAATGGTATGAGCATCACAGGCAAGAATCCCAAGTCACACCCCTGATTCCTGTCATTCTCTATAGGGTTGGGAGATTTAGTTGAAAAGCCTAATACCTCAGGCATTCGTTGGTATTTTAACTCCAAATTTTCAACATGTTTGTTTTGTGACCCCACCTCATGAACAGGGGGAATATCAATTTGGTAGCGAAAGCTGCTTATGCACAGTGACTACGGATTTAGCACCACAGGTGCAAAATATTCGAACAGGCTGTAAAAATGACAGCTGTACTTTTCATGGGAGCTGTAAAATGGCTATGTTGCAAATGTGTAGTAAAAATATTTAAAAAAATGGTGAAGTCATGAGCGTACATAGAAACTGTGCAACGTACACCCGTTATATAAGTAGGTTGGGGATATTTTATAGCAGATTGTCAACTCAGGCATTTTGGTGCCTCCGATCATGAACAGTGTCACTGTGATTTTCTTTATCTGTGCCGAACAATGATTTCCCACAGCGACCATGCATCTCTGCACTGAAAGTGTGAAAACACACTTCGGCCATGTTGTGAGAAATGGCAGCTGTACTGTTCATAAGGAAGTGTTGAAAAATGCCACTAGTGAAAATCTGGACTGAAAATATTACAAAGTCATGAACTAACAAGGATGCATGGAAACTGCACAATGCTCACTCGTAACACAGTCATTTTATGGACTTTTGTCACCAAATTTTCAACATAGCCATTTTAAAACCTCTGCTCATGAACAGTGTAACTGTGATTTTCTTAATCTGTCCTAAACTTTGCTTTTGCACACCAACAGCACCATTGTGCGCTACATGTGCGATAACACATTTTGGGTGACATATGAAAAATTGCAGCTGTACTGTTCATAAGGAAGTTTAATAAAATGGACATGTCAAAAATCTAGAGTGAAAATATTAAATTTGCAAACTTACGAGCATGCATAGGAACTGTGCAATGCACTCTCTTAAAAGTCATTTTTAGGCATTTTTTCACCAAGTTTTCAACATAGCCATTTTAAGACCTCTGTTCATGAACAGTGTCACTGTGGTTTTGTTAATGTGTCCCATACATTCAGTTTGCACACCGACTGCGCCATTGTGTGCTACATGGGTGGAAATACATTTTGGGCAGGATGTGAAAAATGACAGCTGTACTGCTCATAAGGAGGTGAGGAAAAATGGCAATGTTGGAAATCTGGAGTGGAAATATTGAAAATTCGCAAACCTACGAGCGTGCATGGGAACTGTGCAATGCACACTCGTAAAACAGTCATTTTTAGGAATTCTGTCACCAAATTTTCAACATTGCCATTTTAAGATCTCTGCTCATGAACAGTGTCACTGTGGTTTTGTTAATGTGTCCCATACATTCAGTTTGCACACCGACTGCGCCATTGTGTGCTACATGGGTGGAAACACATTTTGGGTGAGATGTGAAAAATGACAGCTGTACTACTCATAAGAAGGTGTGGAAAAATGGCAATGTTGAAAATCTGGAGTGGAAATATTAAAAATTCACAAACCTATGAGCGTGCGTAGGAACTGCGCAACGCACGCTCGTAAAACAGTCATTTTTAGGAATTTTTTCACCAAATTTTCAACATAGCCATTTCAAGACCTCTGCTCATGAACAGTGTCACTGTGATTTTCTTAATTTGTCCCGTACATTGATTTTGCACACCGACTGCGCCATTCTGCGCTACAAGGGTGGAAACACATTCTGGGTGAGATGTGAAAAATGACAGCTGTACTACTCATAAGACAGTGTGGTGAAATGGTAATGTTGAAAATCTGGAGTGAAAATATTGAAATTCCGAAACTTACGAGCCTGCGTAGGAACTGCGCAACGCATGCTCGTTAAACAGTCATTTTTGGAATTTTGGCACAAATTTTCAACATGGGGTTTTGGGCCCCTTTTCATGAATGATGTCACTGTCATGGCAGTATTCAGTCCTGAAGGGTGATTCGCAGTCACTGTGCAGTCACTGCGGCGAAATCACTGCCGACCAATCAACGCCATGACAGTCACATCATTCATGAGAAAGGTCCAAAACCCATGTTGAAAATTTGGTCCAAAATCCAAAAATGCCTGAGATATGCAATAAAGTTGAACCCCTCCTATCTAGCCCATTATACAGCTTACTGGCATTTCCATTCTTGCGGTCGGCTTTGAAGAGTGCAGATGTGTTCCCGGTCCACAAGATCGTCGTGCCGGAGTCTGAGGTAAGTATGGGGTGAGGGGGTGGAGGCTAAGCGCAGTGGGTGGGTGCGGGTTGTGGAGGGGGTTCGAGATGTCATGGGACCGCTTTTTGTTTTACAGGTTAAAACAAAAAAAGACATCATGGGACTGCTTGCCACACTGGGGTGGGCTCCGCACAAGGACTTTGGGGGCCTTCAGCCGGGGGATTGGGCACCCGCTCGCAAAAAAAAATTTAAAAAAACGCGGGATCGTTTGCCACGCTGGGGTGGGCTCCCAGCATGGCACAAGGACTTTGGGGAGGGGCACGTCACGATGGGGATTGGGCACCCCATTGGCAACATGATGGATTGCCATGTTGGGGTGGGCTCCCAGCGTGGCATCAACTATTGGGAGGGAGGAGGAGGAGACAGGCGCAGATCAGCCGATGGGGATTGGGCACCCGTCGGCTATGCCTGCGTGTGGGGAGGTCGCATATGCCTCGCGGCTGGGGAGCTGGCGTGAGCAGCTTCTTATCGCTGCTCACTCGCGTAGCTCCCCTTCAATCTGATTCACTGCATTTTGAAGCGTGTCATAGACAGCTCCAAAATGCATTGGCTTACAGGGGCCGCGCCTGCCAGCACAGTGCCTGAATTGGAGGAGGAGGTGACACACCTCTGAAATCTCCGATGAAGGCACTATGTTTCTTGCACATGCATGCAAGCAAACATAATGAGAAATCACACTCCACAGACAAAGAGTAAACAAAAAGACTGAGAAAAATGTATGAGATATCTGCTGTACATAGACTAGTGTTTGCAGTAGAAAATGCTCAAAGTGGCTGAACTTCATAGGCTACCTTGTTAAGTGCCCCTCCCCCCCACACACACACACACACTCACACAACAGGCTTCACTAGACGAAGCAGAAACACTATTTTGAACTAAAATAAATCAGCAAAACCAGAAACAATACTAATCTAGCTGCCCAATGCCCTCTTGATCTCTTTGTGAGTTATCTGGTTTCAAAATATATTGTTTTTTGATTGATTTGAAAGGTTGTTTTTTTTTTTGTTCAAAGAAGTAAGGACATACTTCTCTCCATTTTACTTTTCAGAAAACTGCACTCAAGAATCCGCTGCATGGCATACAGCTCATTTCATTACCATGTGAAATCTCATATCATAGAACATGACAAACATTGCTGTGCACCCCATTTTGCTGGTGAAGTTATCAAACTCACAATTTGTGCAGTTATTCCTATACTGCAAATTGGCACTTTGTGAGGCAGATTGACTTTGTGAATTGTAGTACATTTGCAAATTAATTTGCAGAGTGAATTTTCCCAGCCTCATGTACCACTAGCATAAGTGAGGTGCCCAAGGTCACATTGCTCAAGTGATGATAGCAAGATCTGCATCACATATTTCTTTCACGCAGTGGGTTTGGGTCTGTGCTTGCTTTCCATTTCTGTTGTAATACTGTGTAAACTAAACATTTTTTGAATGTGTGTGTTTTTATTGTGGCCTGCTATGTTGCTGCACATTTCTGAGCATGGCTGCTATGTCATTGTTAGGGACACAGCATCAGGATGACACATTGATGTCAGAGCAAAGTTATTGATTGATTGAAGAAGCAGTTCTCTGAAAAGAATGCAAGAAAAATGGCAGTTTTAGTGAGTGGCTGAGTTGCAATAGGTTCAATCAACTGAGGATTAAAGTAGATGAAAATTCACTTTGTTATGTTGTGGGTGTATTATTGTTTCTTTACAAGTTAGTTTTTTTTTAACTGTTCTATTGTGTTATGCACATGCCTATTTGTGGAGAGTGAGCAAGTGAGCATGAAAGCAGTTTGCATCTCAGAAAGAAAAAAATTTACTTTGAGGCTGTCTAGTTGTTCTGGAAGAAAAAAGAGAAACAAGATATGACTTATTTTTCGTTTTACTGGAATCAGATGTTCGGTACAAGTCCAGAAGGTATTGTAGCCGTTGAGTTATCAAATGGGACTGGAATGGCATAGCATAGCGAGAGAGTGTAGTTAAGTGTGAAGAAAGGCTGAAGTCAAAGGATGTAGCATTCAGCTGCTATGGGTTTTTTTTTATATGAAAACAAGAAACAGTTTATTTTTGGTGTGTGCAGTCCTTTCTGTTTTACAGCAGAGAAAGGTGGATGTTGCAAAATCAGGTGTGTCTGTGGCATCTGTGCTTTCTGTTACCGTACTTAAAAAGATACTATAAAAGGTTAAGCTACAGAAGTACTACCAGAGGTTGGACAGGAGAGGTAGATGCATGCATCACCAGTGGACAATATGTTTATTATGTATTTAAATCCAGAAGACAAGTTTACTATGTGGCTACATAACATTTATGTAACAGTATCTCAGACAACAGGATTTATGTACTGTATTTTGTGTCAACACCAATTGCTTCCCCAAGGCAGGATAAAGCTACCAGTTGTTGCACACCCTACAACAATGACAGGGCTTCAGACTACCAAACTCAACAACAACAACAATTTTACTGATCAGTAGTAAGCCATATACAATACAAAATTTATACAACATCACACAAGTTCAAAACATAAAAAGTTAAAACTTCTATTATGAATCAGACATTCATAAGTCCTTTAGCTCCAATGTAAAAATGCCATATTAGGAACTATAAAAACTACCATTTGCTTTTGTCAGATGTTAGATGAGTTTCATAATAATAATACAAGCCATACTTTACAAGTGCATAGTTAAAAGGAACTTTGCCAACAGTTCAATGGTCCTGTTATCTATAGATTTAAAGAGATAGTCCAACATGTTAGAGGGAGGGAGACTGAGACCTCCAAGAAGTCCACCCAGCCATTTCTTCCTAGATACTTCATAGAGAGGGCATAACAGTACCACGTGTTTTAAGTCATCTATTAATTCCAATCCACATTTACAAAATGGGGAAGGTATAGCATTTTTCTTATATCTATACTGTATATAGTTTGCTGAATAGCATTCAGTTCTAAATCTAGTAAAGATTCTCCTTAATCTAGAACATGTTATCATGGATAATTATATCTCAAAACTACATGAGAATTTAATTGTTCTATAATAATCATGAAGTTTGAGCACAGAGAGCTGAGTAAGCAGAAAGTTCTTATCCAGTGCTCTAAGTCTGAGTATAACAGCCTGCTTAATTTCTACTAAAGATCTATGGTATATTTCATGGAGTAAATGTCTCAGGCTGGCTGGCATCATTACCTCCTTAATTAGCCTAATACAGGGATGGGCAAAACCCAAATTAGCCATCCTTATGCTTTCTTCCAGGCACATTCTGGGGTATCTACTTTCAGGCAACAGAAAAAGTTTGAGTACAAATATAATTTGTTGCTCCTGTATAAGGGAAAGTAAGGTGCACTGGCCTAATTCCAATGCCAGAATGCATTTGGGAGTTCCTTGTGATAGCATGAGAATATGTCTGTACAAGTTGTTTAAAATAGTTCGCAACCTTCCGGACTGTGCATATCCCCATGTTTCACAAGCGTATAACATGCTTGTTCTTATTTTGGCATTCAGTACATTCATATTTCCTTCAACTGAAGTTTTCCCCATTTTATTATTAAAAATTTTTAAGGCATTCCCTGACGATCTCATTTTGTTTTGGATTATATCCATATGTTGATGCCAAGAGAGATTGTAAGTAAAACAGACTCCTAGGTAGTCATACTGTAATACTTTACCTTGTCTATGTTTACCCCATTTATCTTGAAACTGGTGATGCTTTTACTCTGTTTTCCAAACACCACTACATTTGTTTTACTATAATTGATTTTTAATGTATACTGTACACAACAAGATTCAAACTTTTCCAGTTTCCTTTTCAAACCCAATGATGAAGTAGACAACAGGACCAAATCATCAGCATATGCAACGCTATCAATCCTAGTGCCATCTACCTTAGAAGCATGATAGTCAGTGTTGGAAGTCTGATCCAGAATTGTGTTAATATATATATGTATTAAATAGAGTGGGTGCCAAGATGCATCCTTTTCTGACCCCTATATTCATAAGGAATTTCTCAGTTACATGTCCATATTGGTTGTATTGGACTCTAGCCCAGGTATTTTCATGTAGTCTAATGATAACATCCAGCAAGGAACTCTCCAGCCCTAGTACCTTAAGCGTTGTCCAAAGAATTTTCTTGCTGATGTTATCAAAAGCTGATGAGAAACCCACAAAGTAGCAATAGAGATTAGTTTGTCTGATTATAACATATTTCCAGATCAGATGATATAGGACATAGCAATGTTGTATTGTGGATCTGTTCTTCCTAAAACCATTTTGTGTCTCATTCAGGATTGAGTTTTCTTCAGCCCAATTTGATAGTCTGCCCAGAATTATCCTAGTGAAGATTTTTTGGGAAACATCTATTAGGCTGATTGGTCTGTACAATTTCAGATTATTAAGATCCTCCCTTTTAAATATGGGGAATATGTGACTACCTAGCCAACTTGAAGGGCAGGGGAGTCCTTGTACCAGTCCATTAAATAAAAGAAAAAAAAGGGGACACCACCAGCTAGGGAATGATTTATATAGGTCTCCCAAGATACTGTCAGGGCCTGGGGTCTTATTAGATTTCAGTGTGGATAAGGCCTGAAAGATTTCACCTTCCATAATGAAAATAGGCCGTGGGTGAGACATTTCTTCCCTGGAATCTTGATCATCGGACATCTCTAACTCAGTTTGGGAGAAGTAGAGCTCTGAGAAATAGGAAATCCAGGTTTCAGGTGTAATGTAGGCTTCTAGTCTAATAGAATATTTGTTGTAACTCTGAGAAACTAACTTCCAGAAGCCTCTACCATCTCTGTTCAGTACGAACTGTCTTAGTTTTTCCCAAAGTCCATGAGAATATTTTTCCCTTGCCCTTCCTAGAACCAGCTTGTATTTTTCTTTCTTTCTTAAGCATTTTAAAATCTGAAGCAGTTTTGTTTCATTTATTTGTATGTATTCTAAGTATTCTACCAAAATTTTTTTTAGCCTATAGGCAATCTGCATTGAACCAATACTTTTTATATATCAGTTTACAAGATGATATTTTTTCATACACCATGGTTTTAATAATGTGGTTATTCTTTCCCAACTTTTTAGGATGTTAGTTGATTCATAAAAGTTAATAGTAGAATCATATTTGTTACACATTTCTCCAGTATTTAAAATAAACTCAAAGTTTGTATGGTGACATGGTCCCCAAATAATTATTTTCTCATTAATAATCTCCAAATTGTCCTCCAAGTACCCCACTTTCCTAGTTGTTCCAAGAGGGCAATTCAGAGTAAGAACAATGGGACAATGGGCAAATTCCAGTCTATCTTTTTCCTCTAATTTCTGTACCAAATAGGTTGCCTCCAGGTTAGTCCAAATGAAGTCTGGTACATAGATACATAGATACATAGACAGTGTCGGCAGATAAGGGCATATGGCCCACCTAGTCTGCCCATTTGAGCTTGTAAGTTCAGTTTGTTTTCCTAGAAGTCTATTTCCCCTTACCCCTGACCTCTAGAATTCCTTTATGTCTATCCCATGCATTCTTAAATCCCGTGATTGTTTCAGCCCCCACCACTTCCTCTGGCAGGGTGTTCCACTTGTCCACCACCCGTTCTGTGAAGAAATTCTTTCTCATGTTTCCTCTGAATCGTCCTCCTCCAACTCCATCCCATGCCCTCTAGTCCTGAAAACATCTTTTCGCTTTAAAATAGTGTTTCCCTGCACCCTGTTCCTCCCTGTAAGATACTTGTATGTCTATCATATCCCTTCTTTCCCTCCTCTCCTCCAGGGAGTACATGTTCAGTTCATTCAACCTGTCTTCATAGGACTTGTGATGCAACCCATGCACCATCTTTGTTGCCCTCCTCTGAACCTTCTCTACCCTGTCTATGTCCTTACGTAGGTATGGTCTGCAGAACTGTACACTGTACTCCAGGTGGGGCCTCACTAGTGTCTTGTATGGCGGAATTATGACCTCCTTTTCCTGCTGGTGATGCCCTGCCTATACATCCCAGCATCCTATTTGTTTTACCTGATGCCTTGTCACACTGTTTCCCTACCTTGAGGTCATCAGAGATGACAACCCCAAGATCCCTTTCCTGCTTGGTGCATGCTATATCCTCACCCCCAACTGATATATTGTGCCAGGGTTTTGTGCCCATATGCATTATCTTGCACTTCTTTGCATTGAATTTCAACTGCCAAACCCTTGACCATTCTTCAAGTTTCTGCAGGTCCTTCTCATTCTTCTACACCCTCTGGTGTGTCTACTCTTACAGAGCTTTGTGTCATCAGCTAACAGTGAAATTCTGCCTTCTAGATCCTGTGCAATGTCACTGATGAAGATGTTGAATAGGACCCGGTCCCAGCACTGATCCCTGTGGTACCCCACTGGTCACTCTTCCCTCTGTGGGAGTGACAGCCATTTACCACCACCACCTGTGTCCTGCCACCCAGCCAGTTACCTACCCACCACACTACTGTCCTGCCCACACCCATATTCCCCAGTTTGTGTAATAGTCTTCTGTGGCACAGTGTCAAGGCCTTGCTGGAGTCCAGATAGGCCATGTCCACTGCCATCCCTGATCCACCTCCCTAGTCACCCAGTCAAAAAATTCAATGAGGTTGGTCTGACATGACCTCCCCGGTGAAACCATGCCTTGGGTCCTGTAGTCCATTGACAACCAGATGTTCCACCAATCTCTCCTTCAGTAGTGCTTCCATGATCTTTCCCACTACCGAGGTGAGGCTGACTGGTCTGTAGTTCCCTGCTTCCTCTTTGTTCCCACTTTTGTATAAGGGACTACATCTGCTGTCCTCCAGTCTTTGGGTACCTCCCTGTTTCCAGTGATTGGCTGAACAGGATAGCCAGAGAGTTCAGCCACCACCTCTCTTAGTTCTTTAAGGACCCTGGGTGCACCCAATCTGGCCCCATTGCTTTATCAGCTCTTATTACTTCCAGTTCCTTCAGGACCCTTTCTCGTGTAAAGGGACTTGTGTCCATTTCTGCACCATTCTCACCCCTTGTACTCCCTTCAGACCCATTACCCCCCTCTTCCTTAGTAAAGACTGAGCAGAAATACCTGTACAATATGTCAGCTTTACTGTTGTCATCCTCCACACGCTCCCATCCTCCCCTTCAGTCTGTCTCACTATCCCTCCCTTTGTCTTTCTTTTTTCACTTATGTACCTGTAAAAGGTTTTGTCCCCTTTACCCACTGATTTTGCAATGTGTTCTTCTGTCTGAGCTTTGGCTTCCTACTGACTTCCCTGCCTCCTTTGTTTCTCCTGGTACTTCTCCTATCCCTTCTGCCTGTGTCTTTTTGTATTGCCTGAATGCAATCTTTTGGCTTTCACTTTCTTTGCTAAATCTTTGGAAAACCATAATGGTCTCCTCTTCCTTTTCCTCTTGCTAACCTGCTTAATGCATAATTCTGTTGTTCTTATAATCCCCATTTTAAATACTGCCCACTGTTCCTCAACCCCTGATTCCTGCCCCATTCCCTTAATGCCTCTTTCAAGTATCTCCCATTTCCCAAAGTCTGCCCCTAAATCCAGGATACGTGTTTTTGTGTGGTTTGGTTCTGCTCTTTCTGTGATTTCAAACCACAATGACTGGTGGTCACTGTTACCCAGGTGCTCCCCACTGTTACCCCCATCACACTGTCCCTGTTTGTGAGCACAAGGTCAGTATTCCTTCTGCCGAGTTGGTTCCATGACCAGTTGCTTGAGGAAGGCACCCTGAAGGGAGTCCAGGATAAATCTGCTCCTAGTTGAAGCTGCTGCTGGGATGCTCCAGTCCACATCTGGTATATTGAAGTCTCCAACCAGTACTACCTCACCCTTGTCTGCCATCCTTTGGATGGCTAGCATCAGCTCCCTATCTGTTTCTTCCTCCTGGGCTGGTGGTCTATAGACCACACCGGTGCAGATGGCTGGCCCCATTTTCCTTTCCCGCTTAACCCACAGTATCTCTCCCCCATTTTGTTCCTCCTGGATCTGTGTGGCCCTTATGTCATTTTTCACATACAGTGCCACTCCTCCTCCCTTCCTGCCTGCTCTTTCTCTTCTGAATATGTTGTAGCCAGGTATGGCCATCTCCCAGTCATGGTTATCATTACACCAGGTTTCAGTGATGGCCACAATGTCCAGGTCTGACTGTACCAAGACAGCCTCCAGATCTTCCATCTTGTTGCTAAGGCTCCTGGCATTTGCACACATGGCTTTCCATGATTTGACCTCCTAGACTGCTTCACTGTTCTACTCCAGCCCTTCCTTGGTTGTCATTTATCCCTGGTTCTCCTTGCTGTCTGCCCTTCTGCTGAATTTTGCCCTTTTCTGCTTATCCACCTTTTGGACACTAATCTCCATCTTTTGCACACTGCTTTGCAGAGATAGCCACTCCTCTGGTTCACTGGTTCCACTACTAGCTGTGGGGGGTGAGCAAGTAGGTACCGTCCTTGCTGGCCTGCCACCCGCCTTTGCTAGTTTAAATGCTTGTCAATGTAGCATTTAAAATTATCATTGAGTGCTTGGATTCCCCTCCAGGATGGATGCAGGCCGTCAGGCTTGAACAAACCTCCATCCCTCCAGGTGGGTCCCCAGTCACCAATGAATCCAAACCTTCCTCACAGCACCAGTTCTTCAACCATGAGTTAAAGTTCCTAGTGCATGCCTCCTATACTCTCCCTTGCCTCTCACAGGTAGTACTTCTGAGAAAGTGACAGAAGTAGCTACTTGCTTGAGACCCCTCCCAGTTTCCTAAACTCTTCCTGAACTTCCTTTGGCTCCCCATTTGCCAAGTCATTAGTACCTAGGTGGATAATGACATCCAGCTCACCCTCCGTCTTGCCTTCCCAGTGATCCTAGTATCTTCCTTCCATCCCTCCATGCCGTGGCACCTGGTGACACCTCACCTCCTGTTCTTCCCCTCCTGTGTTCCTAGCTGGATCCCTCTTACGATGGAGTCCCCCACCAGGATTCACTTCCTCCTCCTCCTCTGGGGTCCACTGCTTTCCCCACTGAGGTCACCTCCTTGCCTAACCTCCACATCATTTCCTTCCACTTCCCTGGGTACCTCTATTTGGTTGTCCTCATTTGCCAGTGTGGCATATGAGCTCTTGAGAGGAATAGGATCTGGGATGTGCCTCTGCCTGACTGCTCTAACCCTCCCTGAGCCCACTGTCATCCAAGTGCTCCTCATTCTCGGCATCCTTTGAGGCAGCTGCATTGGACTGGGTGGTCCCTGGATAGGGGTGATGGTACTCCTGACCCAGTTGACTTCCACTCTGAGTCTGGCTACCTCATCATCCCGCAGTCCCAGATGCATGCAGATGGGGCAGCACCTCAGTGTCCAGAAGATCTGCCTGAATATGGCTGCCCCACAGCCACTGCATTGCACCACTCCCACATTATACTGCAATTCCACTACTTCTCTGCTACTGAAGCTCTCTTAGTTCTCTTTTGATTTATTTACAGTACTAAAAAATCCTGTAACTGATCCTCAGATATATATATTTTTTAGAAAAGAAACCAATAAATAAATAAATAAATGAGTCAAAACGCTTTGTGCTGAGGTGGTCTTCTTCCCCTTATGCCCCTCCTACTTCACACCTCTTACTATACCCTGTGTTTAGCTCCTGTCAATCAGATTTATCAGGGCATATAATTAAGAGTTGGGGAAGGGTGGGGGGCAATTGCAGCAATTAAAGACAGCACAGAATTACACCACCACTATGTTTTAAATTTTCAACAGCCCAAAAACAATTATAAGTAAGGACAACACAGAAAGAAAGTATAGTGTCACTACAAGCCTACAATCTAAGTTTAAAAGAAAAATACCAATTACCAGTTACTCTGAAGCACTGAATTGAATATGTTTCCTTCCTTCACCTTCTGGCTTCTTCTGAGAAGATGAACCTCTGTTTGCTGCTTTAACTGTGACTAAGCCCCACCTCCAGTTATCACGTAGCTGAGGTCAGAGGCCAGACAATTAACACCCTTCACCCAGCTACAGGACAGTCATACAAGCCAAGATAAAATTTGGAGCAATTAAAGACAGTACAGAATTACACCACCACTATGTTTTAAATTTTCAACAGCCCAAAAACAATTATAAGTAAAGACAACACAGAAAGAAAGTATAGTGTCACTACAAGCCTACAATCTAAGTTTAAAAGAAAAATGCCAATTACCAGTTACTCTGAAGCACTGAATTGAATATGTTTCCTTCCTTCACCTTCTGGCTTCTTCTGAGGAAAGGTGTAAAGGAATCCTGTGATCCTCTAAAAGTGAATGCCCCTAACTTATCACCCAGAGTTCTTCCATTTAAGAGACAGTAATTCCTGGATGCAAGAACTTCAATGAGGACCTTACCTCTGGAATTAAGTACCAGATCCTGTGAATGCCTTTTATAGGTAATATTTTCATTAGCCAGAGGAAACAAATAGATTAAGTCAGTGTAATCGTCTTCCAGGAGACAAGAAGAAACTCTAGCATTGAAATCTCCCAAAATAACTATAGGGCAGACTGCATAGCTGTCAGACAGGTCATCTAGCAGAGTTTTCAAATTCGGGATAAATGTGTCCGCTGTCTCAGAGTGTCTAGTTGTGGGAGGGAAGTATATGTTACACAAAATAACTTTCTCCTGGCTCTTATAGACTGATAGAGCCAAAATTCCCTCAAGATCCGTAGCAATTCGGGTGATTCCTAAATCTAACTGTGTTTTAATGAAAAAGGTGAGTCCCCCTTTAAGTCTTCCAAATTTTTTATCTCTGGAGGCCAAAAGAGTTATGGCTGTATATTCTGCCAGTCCAGGAGTGGAGTCTTCAGTACACCATGTTTCCTGAATCCCTATTATGTCAAAGGACTCACGAAAACTCAAAACCTCAGGGTCTGTTATTTTGAGATGTATACCCTCTATGTTCCAGGAAAGGATAGAGAGGGCATCCATCACATTCCTTTTTCCCTCCTTATTGACTACCATCATAGCATTTGGCTCTTCAGATGTTAGCCCACCAAGTTCCTGCCGTGGTTGCCATTGGCTGGCAGAGTCCACGGTCAGCAACGGCGCATAAATGTTTGGGTCTTCAAAGTTTTTGAAGTTTATTAACAAGGAATCTGGCTCTGGGGCTGGCTCCTGTAATCCCATCACCAGACTCCAACCATGGATATCTGATTCTAGTTCTATTGGATTCACAACATGAATTCCCAGTGGGTTCAATTTGCCCACTGATGACAGTCTTCTACTAAACAGATTAGGATTTTTAAAAGTAATATCAATCTGAGATGACGAACCTGTATTGTAGTGTATCTTAATAGAGTCCACCATATTCCAGGATATTTGTAAATCTAAAGCTTTTCCTAGAAAATGGAGGAGGTCCCCTGTCACCTTCCGTCTAGCATCCTTATCCGTGAATTTCCACCCAAACTCTGCAATTGTTCTCCCTAGCCATCATTTTTTTGGGTTTTCAATGTGTTCATTAATCACCCCTAATATTTTCCTCTGGGGTTCTTATGCTAATTCATACATCTCATCCAAGGGAGGTGGCTGCTCATGAGCGCTATGTTCCTTACTGCTGGGGGAGCTGAAGGGCAATTCTTGAGACTAACATAGGGAATGTAATACAGTAGCCCTTTTCCCTTAAGAGTAATGTCCTTTCCAAAATGGAATGGGCAATCCTCAAGGATGAGCAATAACATAGTACAGTTTTCCTATAAAGTGAATTTAATGATCTAAAAACTGATACTTCCTTTTCTAGTTCAGGATAAGATAATTCAAGAAAGTTAAGTACCCAGGCAAGGAGTGATCTTTCTGTTTCATTCTCTAATATAGCTACATCATGTATCTCAGTCAAAAATGCAGTATTGCCACAATTCTATAAAATACGAGAGATCCCGCAGTCAATTACCAGAGTCCTACTGATAGAATCATCTTTGTTAGGTGAGTTATTGGAGGTCTCAGTCTCCCACTGTAAGGGAGTCAATGACTCCCTGCTCACAACTGCATCATAAGAGATTTCATTATATATGCCATTTGAGTGGAGATTCATCTCTTGCACAGCAATTTGTTTGCCCAAATTTAAGTCCTTAAAGGGGGCCTGTCCTTCAGTTGTCTCCTGTGCTGATGGCACTTTCAGATTTATATGTGCCATTTAGATGTTTTGGTTTTTATTGGAAAGAGGTTTCCTTTTTTTAGATTTTTTGTTTGTTTTTGTTCTCTTTTTTGGTTGACTCTGTGTTTGTCTGTCATGTTCACCATTATCCTGTTTTTCAATATCTGAGCTCTTTATATAGCATTCACATGTTTTATTTTTATCGAAGGGTGAAGGGAGATGTACCTGTATATCAATATTTACCGTATCTGTAGCCGTTCCCAAGGATTCAGATTCAGAAGGATAGTTTTTGCTATTGCTCAGAATTCTGTCCAGAAGAGCTCTGTTGTGGAATATGTCTGCTCTTATGTTACATATCCCATTTTTAGACATATTAATGTTTTCCAATATAACTATGTCAGCAGAGTATCTGTTCTTTAAAATTCTAAGGTCTGCTTCGAAATAGTGGAAGAAGCTACCAGGTATGAGTTATCAATACACTGAATTTCATCTGTGGTGGAATCTATTTCCTGGGGAGTCCGAAACGTCTGTGACTTATATTTTCCCTCTGTTTCCTTACCTATTTTATGAGTTGTATCCACCTTCTTTAATCACTCAGTAGTGACACTTAATTCTTTAATTGTGGATTTTAAATCTGTATGTTCTCCTAACTTTCTGTTAGAATCCAAGGCTGGGTTATTATGACTTTGTCTAAAAAGGTCCTGCTCTATCAGTTGTCCTTTAGTTCTAGGGATAAGCGTTGGTGATGTGAGAATCTCCAGATGTGTACGATCAAATGGGGGGCACATGTCTGAGGTTGGAGAAAATCTCAGCTCCAAATCCTCAGGCTCCTCTAACTCCTCTAACTCTTCTGTATATGACCTATATGTATCCCATGCATATTGATCATAGGAAATGAAATCAACAGACTGTATAAACATCCCCCAATCTTTTCTACCAGAGTTCTCAAAGGAAACTGCAGAGTAGTTGCCAAGTCAGTTTATATGGTTGGCCAAATTGGCTGTTACCAAAATAAGGGTAAAACTATGGTTAGGTCCCTTCCCCTTCCCTTTATTACTCAAAAAATCAGTTATTTCAAGTTGTTTCCTTCTTTTTAAGTAATGTATTAGGGGGAAGGAAGGAAGAAGGAGGAAGACATTCATGTCTTTTCTTCAGGTTAGTATTTTCCATACGTAATTTCTCCTTTTGTTTGTTAGGGATATTAGAAGTATTATTTTTATTTTTATTTTTATCCCCTTTTTTTCTGAGTACACATGTAAGAAGTATTTTCTATAGGATCATCCTGAGTTTCTAATATTTCAATGACTGAGCATGAATGAGGAGCTTCTCCTGAAGCTAAGTTTAAAACACTGTCCTTTCCACTTCTAGTGACTACCATTTTAGGACCAAAATACAAAGATAAATACAAGGGAAGAAAGACCTAGAAATGCAAGAAGCAATACAATTTCAACACTAATAATATGGTTGTAAGTCAAATAAATAGTACCGTTCTTAGTGAATTGTTATAAGAATCAGTCTATAGTCAGCTAAGGAGGAGTCAAATAAAAGAGCACGGATTAACAAATTCAAGTATCAAGTGTTAGGTGTCAAACAGATAACAGGCAGGTAGATTTTCATAGAATATAGCTGGAATACTTCACCGCTACACCAGTTTCATTCCAGCACAGGCAGCTCTGAGTTCCTGTGATGAGGCCAGACCAGATCGGAGAAAGGAAAAAGTGATCACCATATCAAACCCAATGCCAGCACCAGTACCAATACCAATTCCAAAATCTCTCAGATGAAAATAGGGGCATCCAAAACAGTGTCCAAGAGAAAAGTCTGGTGACTTAAGTTACTGACTTAAGGATATCACTGTAACTGCCAGTCCTGTTACTGTTTTGCAGTGCCTGATTCTTGGGGGGGGGCACGGGCTAATATATATTATTACACAGGTAGCATAACCATCCAAGGGAATATTTATTCCACATGTGACAATTGTCTGGCAGTTTTTCCACCACCACGCTGTCCGTATCCCCTGAAAGGAAAAAGAAAGAATATGCAATGGAGAGGGATTGCTAATGCAAGTACCCCCCCACCCACTCCTATCTTTCTCTCTAAACTACTATAAATGGCTTAATATTACCATTAAACTGTGCATGTAAAAACAGAGGTATCGTAACTTGGTAGTATCTATCATCTGACTAGAAGCTAACGAAAAAAATAAAATAGAAAACTAAAAGCGTGAGTCTTGTACTTATACTAGTACTTTAGCTCATAAAAAAGCTGCTCTGTAAGTCTATGAGACCATAAAAGCCATAAAATTATTTTACTGGACTAGGCTTTAATCTTTAAGTCTTAATTAAAGCCAAAGTTTTCTATATCAAACCAAAGGACAGTAAAAAGACCAAAAAACATCAAAGCAGCAACTAGAGAGCATACGCGTGCAAGTACATCTGAGGAACTTAAAACAGAAAAGCCATTTTCTGCCAGTCTACAATTTATTGTAGCATGGATAAAATGTGCACTAAATAATTGAACAGAGAAGAGCAAATAGGCTGCTAAGATACGATAAATCAATTTAGGTCAGTTAAATAGTTAATCAATCAACAATTAGCTAAAATAAACTCACCAAGGGCTCAATTATTAATTAACTTCAGCCTACGGTAAGAATATTACAAGCAGCAATAATGATGTATTACGTTATGTTCTAATTAAAACATTCAAGTATTCAAACATTCAGAACAATCAAGACATTTAAACCAACAGTCGGAAAGTCAACTAAAATATAATATATTAACAGTATACAATTCTATTAGTTGGACTGACCAACTTAATTGAACAGGGAGTTAATTCTTATTGACAAACAAGTCCTTACAGATAAGACAAAGACAAAGCCGGAAAGAGGAAAAAGTAAAAACAAATTCCACTATAAACAAATAAACGAAATCAATCACTATAATCAAGCTCTAAAACAGTGACCAAAGTAAAGGAATCATGTATATCAGGAATACATAGGGAATAATATGCAATTCTAGAGTGAAAAATTAAGTTCCTTGTTTAGGGGAATCACAAAGTCTTCAGCGGGAAACACTTCGGCCACACAGCTGTCCGATGGCTGTAGCTTACTCTCCGTGGCTGGGGTAGGCTCTGCCACTGCCCAGATTCCAAGCCCACAGTCACCGAGCCAGGCTCAGCTGATATTTCCCTGCTGTTATTTACTGCAGCACAAGTTGGACTGGAAAGGTGATAGTATTTCAAAACTCAGTGAGTTTCTTTTCTACCTGGAATACAAAAAGCCAGACAACAATGGCATACATGTTCCAGGAAGAATGCTAGCATAACAACGCCCTGCTACTTCTGAGTTCCACACAGAATAGTGTTCAGCCACACCTCTGGAAGTGTCATGCCTCTCTCATGTGTGTAAACAGCTTCATGAGTCACAAAACCAAACTTGCTGACAGTCAGGGGGGTGGATGACCCTCCCACTGCATACTCCACCATGGTGGAATCCTTGTGGGGTGCCAAAGGTACAGGTACAAGGTAAGTTCAAGGAATAGTCAGTGGTGGGGCTAGGTGGCAGTAGAAGGCCTGTCAATGGTGCACATTCTACAGCAACTACACCCTCATTCTACCAGCTGCTGTTTTTCCCATATTTTATACTAACCCACTTCTCCCAATGCACTACATGATTCAATCTGGCCTTAACATGCACACCAGAACCTTGTGAGGGGAGACTCCCTGGCCTGCCACAAGGTGTTACTTTTGTGGCAGAATGCTGTGCAATCCATTCCCAGGATTGGAGTAACAGTACACAACACCACTGGGCCCCAGTCACATGTTGCCCAGCCGGCAGCCCAAGCTTGTCCCTGAATTCAAGTCACTACCATGGGAAGACAAAACGCTACCTGCTTGGCCAATGGGTACTTGATAAGTATCAAAAGGTTCTATTTACAGAACTTTAATAGTAATTTCCTTGTGACCACAGCATATCAAACCATTTTACTGCATATTCACCAAAAAATAGAGATGAATGGATAGATAGATAGATAGATAGATAGATAGATAGATAGATAGATAGACCAGAGCCAGCCACAATGCAAATCAATAACTTGCAGTAAATGACATGTCACAAAATACTGCAGTAAAAAAAGGGTTTAATTGTCATTGAATTACAGTGTTCCCTGCAGTGTACTGAAGCATTTTAAGATGTACTACAGCATTAATGTGTTGCTTCCTGGGTAGCTCCTCTGTAGATAGATAGATAGTTTGCATATCATTTCATAACACCCTTTCATAAGATTATTGTTCAGTTAATTCCCTGAATCAAGTTCTCTACATACTATATGTATGCAGGGGTTTCTCTGTGGGCAATGCTCACAATGTAGACTGAGTCTGAAGGGGGATGTAAGAAGTAAGATTTAGAGTGGGGAGTCAAGGAAGTGCATCTGAGTTGACAGAAAAGGGATCCCCCTTGCCAAATTTCTATTCCCTGGGCTCCTGAGATTTCTGGTCAGCAGGTAGCCAATGAACTGGTCGACTCAGACCCTTTTCTTAAGACAATTCTTTATAACACTTCTGTAAGGCATAAAGTGACCATGATGCAGGCTTTCATCACAAATTTCTTAACAGATTGGGTATGTATCATAGAGACCTGGTTAGGGGCTGACTTGGAGCCCTGTGCATGATGGGTTTATTCCTTTTTCCTTTTTTTTTATCAAGTACATTTTATGAAGGTTTTTGTAAGATGAACAGTAACACAAACCAACCACAATAATAAGAGTACATCATAGAACTCAGACAGTAAAAGTGACAGTATATGCACAAACAACTACATAAAAGGAAATCTCCCCCCAAATGCCCTCCCCAACCTGGATCACCTTACCAATTTATCATAGATCAGACATAGACAGTGAATTGATGCAGGGTGCCTAAGTGTTGAGGATCTACAATTCCCTGTAGTAAAAACTGGGTACTGTTAGGGATAATAGTATGGCAACCATTAAGAGGACAGAGACAGCAATGTAAGTAATGGTTCCCAGTACTTTCTGTAATGTGACTCACTACGTCGTATGAAAGCTATTTGCTTTTCAACCATTAGAGATGACAACATTTCCTGGAGCCATTCCTTAAAGTGTGGAGCAGAGGTATCCCTCCGATGTCTTCGTATAAGCAATTTTGCAATAATACTTACAATTGCCATTTGCATTTTTCAGACTCTGGGTAGGCCAGGCAGATAAAAGCCTATGAGACTGACATGATGAGTAAATAACTCTCCTAGACCTAGAATAGGATCCAAAGAATGCTTAATGCTCTTCCAAAAATGAAGTATAAGGAACCGTCCTCTTGCCTACAGCGCAAGCAGAGGTCCGAGAAGGCCTTACCCATTTTAAACAATTTCACCAGTGCACAATACATATTATGTAAAATACAGAACTGGGTAATACACCACCTGTCTTTTTTAAGAAATTTATATAACTGGCTCCAAACCTTTAGCCAGTTGGCCTTGTTCTCTGGAAGAGGTAAAGCCTGGTTCCAATAAAAGCATATCCTAGACAAAGTGTTTGGGTCCTGAGACTGAAAAATCTTGTACATTTTCAATACTATATGTGGTTGAGACATACAGTAAGAGAAGAAAAGAGATTAGGCACTTGTAATGACCAAATCTCCCATGGATTGGGGCTCAGAAATTGAAGCAGAGAATGCATTATTTGGTAATTTTTAAAGCCCATATTAGAGGTAAAATGAAGTTCCAGGTGTGCTGTGGTGAATGACAGTAACCAGTTCTCTGTCAGAAATGATTTAATCAAGAGTCTGATGAATTGTGGTTAGAATGACTGTGGGATTGGGTGACCTGCAATCAGTATGTTGGCATTATTAAAGATTGGTTGAGAGATCTCTTTATGCCATTTACATCTCATATAATCATTCACTTGATAAGTTGCTTTTAAAGACCAATATAGAGGTGTATATTTGAGATGGTGGGTTAGCAATGTTGGATTTATATAAGGCAGATTATTAAGACTTACACCTTTTTGTCTGCATAGAAAGTGTTCTATGTCAAGCCAAATGGGAGTATAAATCTATCATGGATCTCACTGCTGTGCCAGCCACCAGGGTAATTTACTATAAAGTAGTGCTGTGTAGCAGAAGAAAAAATTTGGTAGTTGCAAACGACCATTAATTTTAGGTAGCATAAGTCTGAAATATGATGTGTGGACTTGGCCACCGTGCCACAGAAATGAGTTAATTATTGCTTGCAGTCACACAAACCATGATTTAGGAAGATAGACATATAACATACTCAACTAGTACAATAGCAGGAGGAGTATGCTGAATTTAATCACATTGGTACAAACCCGCAATATTAGCAGAAGTGAAGTCCATCTATTAAGATCTTTCTGGATGGAAAAAAGAAGAGGGGTAAGAGTTCCTTTAAAAAGACTGACCTAAAATGACTCCCAAGTATTTGATATGTTGTGGTTCCCATGGCAATCCTAATGAAATAACATCCTGTTTATTTAACAAAGACAAAACCTCATTTTTTTGTGAGTTTAATTTATATCCTGATAATAGGGAGAAATGAATGATTTCCTTTAGTGCTGCTGGTATATAACTCAGGGGCTCTTCTAAGTGAAGAAGACATTCATCTGCATATGCCGAAAGAACATATCTCGTGGGACCCACTGAGGTGTCTTTGATATCCGGATTATGTTGTAATTGATATAGTAAAGGTTCCAAGTATAGATTAAACAAAAACAGAAAGGGTAGGCAACCCTGCCTCATGCCTCATTGAAGAGAAAAAGAGTGGGAAAGAATTCCATTACATTTTATCTGTGCGGTCTGGTTTGTACATAATAATTTAATCCACTTGGTAAAGCTTCGGGGGAACCAAACTTAGTTAGTGCGGCACAAAAAATGGTCATAAACTCCATCAAATGCTTTCTCAGCATCTAGGGAGACCAGGGCTGCAGAGACCCAGCCCTCCCCAGATGCCAACACCAGATAATAGAGCTTCCCCAGATTCTCACTTGATAATCGACTGGCTATAAACCAGACCTGGGCAGGCTCTATCAGTTCACTCCAAACCTGTGTCAATCTATTGGCCAAACGTTTGGCCAACATTTTGACATCTGTGTTTAATAATGATATCAACTGGTAATTACCAAGATTAATATCATATCTGCCTGGTTTTTTAAGCACTGTGATATGGGCTTCCATAAAGGTAGGATTGGAGAACCCTTGCTGGAACCAATAAGTATAAATCTTTATTAAAATCAGGACAGATGATCATGGAAAGCAATATAATTTATTAGACATCCTATCTGGCCCAGATGATTTGTCCATAGGAAGTTGTTTAATAGCCTGTGAAATCTCATGCATTTAAAGAGGGGCTCCAAGAAAGTCATTTTGTGCCGAGCTTAGAGTTAAAAGAGGAATATCCCATAAATATGCCAGAATATCTTCCTCCAACAGGAGGCTATGGAAATCTATGGAATAAAAGTTAGAGTAATAATGATGGAAAAGTTCTACAGTTTCCCCTAGGCTGAGTAATGAGTTACCCAGTATCAGGATTGGCTAGAAGTGGGACATAATTGCTAGATTCTAAAGCACAGAGACATAGGGCTAATAATTTACTGAATTTACTGGCCTTTTCTCCGGATTCAAGATATTTGGTTATCATTCATTTGATAACGAGCTCCGCCTTCTGAGCCAATAGGTCCGAATATACTGCTCTCAAAGTATTTAGTTTGGACCACTTAGCAGAGTCCAACGTAGGAGAAAGAGTATGTTCTAACTGTCTAATGGAAGATAGGAGCTCTGAGAGGTAGGCCTATCATTGCTTGAGACACTTTGAAGCAAGGCAGATACACTCACCCTGGAAAGAGCATATAAGAGCTCCCCAGAAAACTTCTGTTGCCTCCACGAAGTTATGGTTGATGTCTTTAAAATTTCTGAGTCAGTCTGGTAAAATGTGAGACATTGTTGGATCCTGAAGCAATTGGGTGTTAAGTCCCCGGATAAAATCACGTTCCTCCACACTACCGACATTATGTGTGAGATTATTCGGAGTGTGGTCCGAGACTACAGTAATGAAAATTTCTGTGGACAGAAGGCCTGGAAGAGCACTTTGAGGAAAACAAAATAATCTAGCTGAGAATATGTGTTGTGGGGCAGAGAATGGGTGGGTGGGTAAATTCCATGGATCGATAAAACCTAGATCATATATCAGATTTCATAATCTCCATCGTCCTGGGCACAGACCTTGCCTATGAGAGCTAGATTTGTCCATATTGGATTGGAAGACAATATTCCAATCTTCTCCCACTATATAAATATAATGGGACTTACTGCAGTAAAAAAAGCTGGGTTATAGGTGTTAGGTCCATAAACCGACCATAATAATGCCTTTGTATGACCCAAGTTACCAAGATGAAATATGTAGTATCCTTGAGGATCCCAGACCTCTTTCTCTAATATAAAATGTACCCCTCTTGCAATTAGAATGGCAACTCCACCTTGTTGACTACTGCAGCCAGCGCCGTAAGCCTGGTCTACCCACTGTCACCTGAACAAGAGAATATCCTGATGATTAGTTTGTGTTTCCTGAAGGTAGGCTACATGAACATGCAATTTTTTTCAACTGTAATAAAATAATTTGATGCTTGCACTTGTTCTGTCCTCCTTCGATGTTTCAAGTTACGAAAGTACAATTAATCATAGTATTCACCAATCACAGCAATAGTAGTGTCTCCAGTCCAATGATTATTCCTGGATGTGGAACTGGATAAAAGGTACCGGGTCAATATAGCACATGTAAGACAGCACTTCGATTTACAGTGATGTGTAGAATAGCGATAGGAATATACTGCTACCCCTGTCACTGCACGATGATATGGAGAGAGGAGAAGTTGCTGTGTGCTGAGTGCTCAGTAGAGATGCTCCCATGGTGGAGTGGCTGGGACACCAGCACATGGTGCAATTGGGAGACAGTGGTTCAGTCCCCCCCACCCCCGGTCTCCCCTACTGCAACTTTTGCCGGCATTTTTATTAAATCAAACTGTCCCTCCCTAGTTTCTCCCCCATCCCTAAAGTTCTTCCCCCCAGAGTTAGTTATCTAAGTTCCAGGGGACATGGGTGCACTGTTGCCAACAGGTTGGCATTTTGCCCAACTCTGTTTGTGTTCAGCATTGCTTGGCTGTGGCATTTTTAGCTGCTCTGTTTTGTCATATGACAGTATGACTCTGTGCCTGGATAAAAGGGAAAGACAAATCCCCCATATCCAGAAAACTACTACAACTGATGGTAAAGCTATTCCCATCGATGATGACAGCATATATAAAATATAACAACCCCCCCACCTCCTGTATCCCAAGCAACTATACATCCAACCAACCATGATCCAGTGACTAACAATCTCTTAAAGAAACAATCCAGCCAGTCCCCATACACCCAATTCTCCCTCCCCCCCAAAAATAGCAGGATAACAATTACAGGTATCTAAGTAATAGTATATAGGTATATAAATCCATCAAATATAGCAATATCATAAAGAACCTGGGCATTCCTAACATCAAAATCTGAGTAAATGTACACTCTTATAAGAAATTTCCTTTAAGTCCCCCAACTGGGATTGAGCCAATGCTGGCCCAAACTGTAACAATTAGCATGGCAGCTGGGCTGTATAGAAGTTATTGCACATCAATATTCAAAGGTTTGATTACTTAGGCTTTACTGCTATCAAAATAAATCCTGTGTTTCACACCTGGTGCTGTGATGATCTCTGTTAAGAGGGAATGTATCCAATTAGCCCCAGATTCCACCCCACTCCCGCATGTTCCAGAGATCAATCGGCCAGGACCCCCTGTACCACTTCCACAAATCCCACACAGGGCTGCTTCTGACATCAACTCCAATAAATAGAGCTGATAAACATGGTTGGGGCATGTTCACCAGTCACAGGCATCCACACTCTAACGGTAAACCTGCCTATTCCAAAGCCTCGAATAATCCTCCTTAAGGGGCTACCTTGGGGAATGGATCTGATGCCACAAACCCACTTCACTGACACTGAGTCCCTTCATTCCAACATTGCACCTGAAACATTATGGAGGACATGCAGCAATAGTAATTTCAACCATGGTCAGTTTCGCACCTAAAGCCCATGACAGATCTTATTGTTTGCGGTTTACCAGCTGCTATACTCCATACACCATTCTGTAGCCCTGATCCCTTACATCATACAAATTTTATAGGGTGAATGTTAAAATGTGCCCATGTATGAATTGACCTGGTCCAGGTGGAGTCCAGCCCCTTGAAACCACCATGAGGTGTGGGATTATGGGAAAGGTACCATAGCTATCTTCTATGCTCAGTCATTGAAATCATAGCTCCTAGATTTAAATGGATTTAAATGGCCCCAAAACTATTAGTCACAATCTTGTTGCAAAGTATCCACCTGTGATTGCGACATATAATCCTAGATCAATGGAAAATTCACAACGATGGCAGATGAGGGACACAGTCAGGTGTCAAATCCAGAGACATCAAACACTGTCCTTGATTACATATAAAAATATCAAGACTATAAAGGCATCCTTAAATACCATGCTAGAGTCCACTGCAGGTGTCAAAAAACAGAGGAGAAACAAAGGGGAGTTCCATTTGGGCGAGAATAAAATGTGACACAGGAAGCCGGGAGATCCCCTTTCGAAGTAAGTGACAGGTGTGACCTGCGATCCTGATTCAATTAGAAATTCTTGCCCAGATCAGATGTGACACACAATTGCAAGTCTAGTTGGGTAATATGAAGTCCGATCCTCAAGTGCCAGTAAATATGTCTGAAGTATGACAGCACCCTGTCCTGTCTCACTAAAGTCAACTAAGAATACAAAGAAAAATGAAAATTAAGAGGTCTGTTCGGACATGATGCTAGATATGTCACAGGGTGCAAGTGAAATCCCACTCCAAAGCAGGAGACTCGTGCGAACAACAATCTCGAGTCAGTGCAGTATACAAGCCTGCATCGATTGACACATCAAATATCAAATGTGCAGCACCGTTACAGGTCAAATCAGAAAATATGAAGCCTGGTTCCCCATACAAATAAATATAGCAAAGGCAGTATAATATGCAATACATCTTGTTGTGGTTGACTGGAGATGCTGTAGAGGAGCAGGTCCATCTGCATCAAATTCAAAAATGCAGCACAGGTCACAAATCCCAGTTTGAAGCAGGATACTTGTGTGCTTTATAGTCTCAGGGCAATACATAATCCTCTATCGAAGACATCCAGGATCTCATCCCCACCTGGTAACCATTCTATACTGTGTAACTTTTAGATTCTGAAGCCAAAATGCAAACAAGTGTACTGCTAATAAAAAATTATTGAAGTCATGAAAGTGTAGCATTTCCTGACAGTCAAGTGGAGCAACTGAAGAAGTCCGGGAACAGATTTGGAGGTCTTTTTTGGCAAGCTCTGCAGAATCAAAGGTTTTAGTAAGACCTTTATAATTAAACTGAAGTCTTCCAGGATAAAACATTTTAAAGTGGATGTGCGATGCCAACAGGTTGGAGACAATAAGGCCGTAGATCGATCACTTCAAGCTCACCGATCTAGGGAGGTCTTGGACAATTCTTAATTAGTAGCCCTCCCATATAATGTCTTTTATTTCTTTAATCTTGTTTAAAATATGTGTTTTATCAAGGAAGTTCAACAATTTTATAATGACTGGTCATGAGGATGAGTTCACTGGAGGGGTGGATGTAGAGCATGATAAGCCCATTTGATAATGTATTGTGGGCCATTTGGTGATGGGCCTGCCAGTTTTTCCAGAAATGTTTGTATGAAAGGAATAGAGAAGGAGCCTTCCGACCCCTCATGCAAGCAGATAACTACAAGATTGTTCCTTCGACTGCATCCCTCTAGGTCTTCCAGTTTTTTTTCCAACCTGTGGTATTGCTGCCTCAGGGACGCAATATCTGGTTCCAGTCGAGCCCGCTAATCTTCTAAAGCGCTCACCCTGGCCTCCACGTCACCTACCTGCTGGGTTAATTTCTCAGCAACAGCATTGAGATTTTTGAATTCCAAGGTGATGGCTTCCAGAGTGTACTTCAAGGGGGTAAGTTCTTCCAAGAAATGGGCCTCTGTAAGTGCACATGAGGAGTCGGCTGGTTTGGCAGAAAGCAATGTTTGAGCCTTGCTTAATTTTGCAGCCTTTTATCTCTCAGGGGTTGGGGTTGGAGTGTAATGCACACTTCCTGACTTCATTTCTGCATCCATGCTGCAATGTGTCGAGGTCAGGACTCAATGCTAGAGATAGAAGAGAGCCAAACTACGCAAATAAATTATTAATTGAACACTTCGATATGAAAAACAAATGAAGTTATAAAGGACTGGGAGTTGTGGAGCTTCCAGAGAATGCTGCTAGCCTGAGTGATGCATCACGTGACTCACTGAAGGGTCCATTCTTCTGGGTTACTCTGTGATGTATTGTTCTCAGTAGGGGTGCAGAAGTGGTGGGATAGCCATATATTTTAGATCTGCATTAGGACTGATAGCATACTCGATGAAGATGACGAGGATATTTCAGTTCTATTTATGCTCTTTCTCTGCCCTGAGGCAGGGCATGCTTCTGTCCTCACAGCAGCTCTTCCTGTCTTCCTGAAGTCCTCCTACCTTCTGCCAGGCTAGCCATAACACACCAGAGTCAGGGCCTCTTCGCTTGCCCAATGGATGGGATTGCCTTCTGCTGCTCAGTGACTGCCCCATTAAATGCAGTTAGCTCTCATGGGAGTGAAGATCAAGGGTCCAGGTGCACGTAGGATGGACCTGGAGAAGATATGGGGGCTAGTGGTGTGTCATCTCCCTGCCACTGGCTGGCAGCTTTTAAATTTTTTACTTGGTTGCACAAGGGGTGTGAACATGTATTGGCATTGGCACACTGCCGTACATGTTTCTGCACATGGGGCATATGTGTCTGCCACTCTCCTTCCACTGCATATGTAGTTTCAGGCTTCCTCTCCTCTAGCCACTGCTAGGAGTCAGGCAAATGCCAGATTCCAAAACAGTCCATCCTGCCCACTCTCCCTGGAAGATGAAGCAGTCCAGCAGATGCTGAATTCTTTCCACCCAGCCAGCCCCCTTATGCTTCTGGCTTGTTTTTGGAACCTCTTTCATCAGTGCTGTAATTAGCAGCACTACTGTTGTGCTGTTGGGCTGGGCACCAATGTCCAGTCGTTGATGAGCAGTGGCACCTTGTCCTTGTGGATGGAGTTTTACCCAGTGCTGGCAGATGATGTCCTCCAGGTGGTTTGGGGACTGTGCCTCGTCTACTGTATATTTGATTATAGGCCAACACAGATTCTTTTAGAGTGCTGAGGGACCCTTGGTCCATTCTTATGTGCAGATCACTGGGTGTTCTCTTTGGGAGTAGATTTTAACTACCAGCCTGAAAGGAGCATTGGCTAAGCCCCTTCTTAAAAAGCTATCACTCAAACCTGATATTCCTCAAACTGCAGGCCTGTCTTGAAATTTCTCTTTTGGGGAAGTTGATTGAGAAAGTGGTGGTGGTGTAGCTAGAACAACACCTCAGAAATATGACATCTGTGAGCATTTCCAGTCTGCTTTCTGGCTGCTCCATAGTAAAGAGATGGCTCTAGTGAAGGTGCAACATGATCTCCTTCTAGCAAGGCACAGCAAGCATTGTCCCATCCTTGTCCTGCTTGATCCTTCTGCAGTTTATAACACAGTGGAGAATGGAGTGTTATTGGCCCATCTGAAGGTCTATGTAGGACTTGCAGGTATGGTGTTGTGGTGGTTTTGAATCCTATGTATACAGCACGGTGCAATAAGTGGTGCTTGGCCCTTTAATATTTCTCCTGTGCTGCGCTCTGCACTGGCTGCCAGTTCAGTGGTGGATCACCTTTAAAGTTGGTTTACTGACTTTCAGAACCCTACATGGTTTGGGTCCGAGTTACTTGCAAGAGCTTCTGAATCCTTACTGCCTCTTTCGACCACTTCGTTCAACTAATGAGGGATTGCTAGAGATTCCCAGGGTGCGTTTAAAGACTTCAGGAGCACGGGCTTTTGTTAATGCTGCTCCCTCCCTGTGGAATTCTCCACCTCATGGATATGAAGAGTGACAAACAGTGGAGAGACTTAAAATTGCTCTTAAAACTCATCTGTATTTGTTTGCTTTTCCTGATTTTGATTTTGATATTAATTGTTTCTGCATATTATATTAATATTTTTTGCAAGTTTTATATTTTCTTCGTAAATATTTTAGAGTTTGATGTGTTGTACAGTGCTTTGATACATGTGAAAAGTGCTTAACAAATAAAGTTATTATTATTATTATGATTTTGAGCAGTACTGCACTCTGTTGTGGTGTGCATCAGGGTTCGATTTTAGCTCTCATGTTGCTTGCAATGTGTATGTTGCCTAGAGGGGAGATCATTATACACTATGGTCTGTTTTTTTTTGGGGGGGGGGTTGAGTTCCTTCATATATTACATTTCATTATAAAATATTGTGCCATATTCTTTTCATTTTGAAACTATAAAAATTTCATGATAGGGGTAAATATTCAAACATCCTACTATAACAGATTGTGCAAAATTAATGTTTTCCTTTTATTGATCCAAAGAAACAACTTTGATGTCATCATCTTTTATTATTACACATACCTAATTGTACCTGTTTAATATAATTTAACCAAGGCCTCATCCACTGCTTTTAAAGACCATTTTTCACCCATTGTAGCAATAACAGTTGCCCTCCTATCAGTTACTCCCAAGAGTTACTCATTGCCTCAAACTTAATCTTAAATGGTTACCATATTTGCTCATATCTATATATTTGTTTAAGTGATTTTAACAAGGGATAAAGAAGTCTGTCCCAATATTTCAGCCTAAACCTCATTTTGGTCTAAAACATAATGTATTTGTGTAACAAATATTGACCTATGAAGCTGGATCATATAAAACGTGTAAAACCACAAGACAAACTAAACCACAAGTTGCAATATTAAAGTGTCTTTTGATATTTGTGCTGACCATGTGAGTACTAGCAAACAGATGTTTTATGTGATTGCAAAGCAGAAACACAGAATAGTGTCCAAATTACCCTTCTGACTATCTCTAGTGTTTATTATTATGTGGACAGGCTAAAATGCTTGCATGCACATTCTTAAGTCCAAATCTATTTCTTCCTCCTAGACCTTGGTAACTGGTAGTGACAACCATTACTAGCCATATATAATAATAGAATGTACACTATCTATACATTTGTGCTGACCAAAGATGAGCTCATACATATACCAAAAGGAGAATTGCCTTTTAAGTTGATGTTTGTACTTGTTATGAACCAATCATAGACAACCATAGGAAATGATGATGCTGTCTTCCACTATATAAGCAAGCCAGCCTACACTGTTAGTTTGAAGAATGAAGAATGTACCACTTGTGATCTCTCGCTGTGATTATTATAATCATTAAATTCTTCCACCATCAGTCTTGTCTCCGTTCGTCTCATTTGTAATTGATAATTTAAGTACAATAACACAGCGCTTACAGTGATATATTCCATTCCACTGCATTTTTATTGGTAATAGCATTTAACCAGTTCCTGAAGTGAGGAGAATCTGGATTCTTCCATCCTAAAATAATCTGTTTGAAAGCTTGTGTCAAACTAAAATTTACCAAAATGTGTTTGTAAAAAGATAAGAATATTATATGGACACCCAATTATCAATAACATCCACATAGGGTTTTAACCAGTGATGCATGAATAGCTTGTGAAATAAATGTCAAAATTGTTTCCCACCATTCATCTAACTTAGAACACTGGATGAACATATGCTCCAAAGTTGCATTATCAGTCTGACATCTGGGACACAATGAAGAAATACTAGAATTAATCTTATTTTAAAAATAAAGGGTATAATAGGTTCAGTGTAAGATATTAAATAATATCTGCTGCATTTTAATAGATTTTAACCCCAATTTTTTATATTCATTGCTTTTTTCTCAGTCCTGCAATGGGATAACTTCATTAAGCTTCTCCTCCCACTTAGCTTTTAACGCATAAGCATAGGAGTTTTTCCAGTAAAAGAGGCAAGAAGGTTTCCATAAATATTAGAAATAAATTTTGAATGTAATGATTGGCTAATTACATTTTCTAATTCCTTTAACCTGCCATTCTGCTTGCTGAATTTTTTATTAATAAAGCTTTGCAATTGCAGGAAGCAGTGAAATTGAGAGTTGGGTATAACAAATGCTACTTAAGGTATCAAATTCCATCACTGTATTATTTTCTATGCATTGTCCAATTTCCCTAAACCCTTTATTATACCACACTCTAAATATACAGTTGTTTACTGATGGTACAAAACTGGTATTAAGAAAAATGGGAGCATGTTCTGAAAAAGTATTTAAATACCACTTGTGTCCAAGTACTTTATTCCAAACAAATAAAGTAGCTCTTGTGGTAAATGCCAGTTTTAACCCAGCCTTCCTAGGAGTAGTATATAAAGCATGTTTAATGTTATAATAAGGGATCTGATCTGACTCAATAATAAAAGAATCATCTTTTTGGTCTTCTTTAAACTAGGTAGATGAAATGGCCACGTTAGCTGCAAAATAATACAATCTTAAGTGTGGGTATGCTAGTTGCCCTTTGGTAATAGTATAGATACATTTTTCAGATTTTAATCCCTGACTCTTCCCTTTCCGCAAAACGTTTTTGATCAAAACCTCCAGCCCCTTAAAAAAACTTTCCAGAAAAATTATAGGCAATACCTGAAATAAAAACATAAACTTTGGAAGGGTAGACATTTTGATTACATTAACTCAGCCCATCAGTGTATATGGAAGGGTTTTCCCATGTTTCAATTGACCCTTACCCTCCTCCATCAATGGATCAAAGTTTAATTCATGAAGATACTGAAGCTTATTATCTAGTTTAACTCCTAGATATGTGATTTGTGAAACTTTTTTAAATTAAATTTTGGAGGTGGGGAAAAGGGATTGGTGTGACAAGGAGACTCTAAAATTTCCATCTTTAGCCAATTAACTTTATACCCAGAAATGTTGCCAAACTGGGTTGTTAATTCAAGAATGTATGGGAATGCTTTATTTAGGTCTTTTACAAAAAATCAACATATCATCTGTGTATAAACTTACATATTGTTCCTGGCCTTTTATCATTGGGCCTTGAATGTCAGGGGATAGTCTAAGTGCATTTGCCATTGGTTCAATAGCCAGTGCAAATATTAAAGGAGACAGTGAGCATTCTTGATGAGTGCCACACTAGAAACAAATATTAGATGAGAGATCCCTATTGGTTTTAACCCTGGCTACCAGGCCCAAGTATAAGAGTCTGATCCAGTTGTAGAACCTAGATCCAAACCCATACTTTTTAGTAATGGAATTTATATAATGCCATTCTACTCCATCAAAGGCTTTTTCTGCATCAATTAATAAAATTGATAGATCTGAATTCCTACAATAATCCATTATATTGATGGCCTGACGTATGCTGGATCTTATAGTTCTGCCTTTTATAAAGACATTCTGGTCTAGATGAATCAGTCTAGGCAATATTGTCTCCAGTCTGGTAGCCAGGACTTTAGTCAAAATCTTTGCATCTGAATTGAGCAAAGATATAGGTCTATATTAAGCCAGGTTTTTCAGATCTTTATCTTTTTTCAAAAATAAATAAATTGTAGCCTCTTTATAGGAGGGGGTTAAAGAATTAGAGTTCAACATATAGTCAAAAAGGTTTTTACTGTGTGGGACCAGCTGCTGAGAGAAACATTTATGGAAGTGAATGGGTATCCCATCCAGTCCCGGTGTTTTTCCTACCGGCAATTTTATAATTTCATAAGTGATCTCTTCCAACATTATATCTTGGTCCAATTCTTCCATCTGTTGGGGAGGTACTGTAGATATTATATTTTTAGATAGGAAATCTATTTCCATTTCTGTTGGACTTAGATTACTTGCAGAATATAACTTCTGGTAAAACTCACAAAAAAATCTGTTAATTTCCTTAGGCTTAACATAAGTTTGCCCAAATGGGTCAGAGATCTGTGTAATCATGTTCTTCTGACTTTCAGTTTTTAGTTGAGAAGCCATTATTTTTTGAATTCACTCCCCAGTTGAGTAATAATGACTTCTAGTAAATAACACTTGTTTTTCAGCTATTTCAGCTACCAGGCTGTTATATTCCTCTTTAAAAGGGGCTAATTACTGATAAAGCAGAGTTAGATCTAGAAGTCACCACTACGGGTTTTAAAAATAACCCCAAAATAAAAGAAGGCATGAACAGTAGGAGAAGACTGCAGCAGCAGAAAGTTAATACTTTTTTCCCAAAAAAAAAACATTTTCTCGGGTAAACCCCTCTCCCCTCTACTGTGCTCACCATGAGCATTTACGATGGATACTAACATCATACCTGAAACTGACAAGCCTGGTTATACTACAGCAGATGAAACCGACAAAGCAGACTCTTTGGAATTAGCAACAAGCATGCAGATTTTGATCTCTGTGGAACAGATCGGTATATGCAACGGGGCTGAATTTGGTGAAGGGACTGAACTACCTGTACATCAAACACAACAAGATACAATGCCTCTTGATTTGAAACAGACTGGCCAGTTGAGGACAGGTGTCACTGTAGACAAAGCTGCAAATCTTCAGTCAGAAGCAGTCAGATGCAATAATAGGGAAGGGGAGGCAAGTGGTTTACCGGTCTCCAGCATGAGTATGGTAACTGAAGAAAATTTGCACCAGTTTCAAACAGAAATAAAGAATGAAATAAAAATAGGCTTTGCAACGCTGACCTCAGCCATCTCTGATTTATCGAGGACAATCCCAATGATACAAACACAACTGGGTTCATTGACTATAAGAACAAATGAAGCTGAGAATAAGATCAGCACTTTAGAAGATAAAATTAAACTGGTCTCCATTAAGCAGCAGGAGATAGAAAAAGAGCTAAAAGAATTACGGAATAAAATCCCAGACTTAAAAGATAGATCCTGTCGAGCAAATATTAAGTTGATTGGGATCCCAGAAGGAAAGGAAGGCCCGGGAGACCTGCTCCCTTTTTTTGAAAAATTAGTGACAGAGGGAGTGAGCAAAAAATATCCAGAAGAATGCATTATATTAGACAGAGCCCAGTGCTGTCCCATCTCAGTAACTTCATCTTCTGCTACTCAGCTTGTTAGACCTGTCTTTATTAAGCCTCATTATTTTCAGAACAGAGAACTAATATTGAAGCTTTCATGCATAAATAAAGGTTTACAGGCAGAACAAACTCGCTTCTCAGAGTACCCAGACATTTCACAAGCCACAATGCAGGCAAGAAGATCATTTGAAAAAAACAAATCCATTTTCAATGAACATGGGTTCCAATTTAATTTTCTTTATCCTGCATGGATTCATTTCTATCTGCACGACAAAATACAGATCTTTTCTAATTTGAAGGATGCACACTTGGGGGACTGGTTGAATGTGTTACGTTTGTGTATAATATTAGTTGGTGACAGTGTGCGTGCTGGAGTGAGGGGGTAAAAGGAAAGGAAAGGAGGGGAACGGGAAAGACCAGAACAGGAAGAAAAAGGTCTTTCTTTGTCCTTTTCCTTTTTTTTTCCTCTCTTTTCTATTCTCTTGGTTTATGAAGGCTGCTAATTGCTGTCAGTGGGCTATGAGTGGGGGATGAGCCCCACTAGGACTCACCAACCATTAACGGAACATGGAACCAAATTGGGGAAGGGGGGAGAGGGGTCGGTTAAAACTTATGTATTGAATAACTTTTCTTTTGGGTGGAGCTGTGGATATTTCTATGCAAAAACATATATTTGGGACCTTAGTGGTCAAGGAAAAGCAAGAGAATGCACTCAGTTAATGTTTGGGTGGGGGGAAGGGCAGGGGGGCTAGCTTTAAGGATTCATTTCAATGTGCTGAATTATATATCAGATGGGATACATGATCCAAAAAGACTGTGCCTTTTGATAGAGTACAGATAATGTACCTATCTAGGCTAGACCTGATTAAAAAGGGCAAAAGGGGTTATATTTTTAGTATTTAACATGGCACACACACACTCAAGATATTATCTTGGAATGTTCTTGGCATTAGTAATAGGATTAAAGCAAGGGGAGTTTTCAATTGTATTGATAGAACTGGGGCTAACTGTATTTTTCTGCAGGAATCACGTTTGGGCCAAAGTGAATTTGTATATCACTCAAAGAGGTGGGGAATAGGTATTAATGCTCCATTCACTAATTGCTTTTGTGGTGTGACTATATTCTTTAAAAAGTCCTTAGATTTTAGGATTGTTAAGCACATAGTAGATCAAAATGGATGCTTTATTATTAATATATATGGACCTAACAAAAATTCCCCACAATTTTATAACCATGTATTCCTGGAAATGGCAAACTTTTCAGCCCCTTACATTATTGGAGGGGACTTTAATGTTGTCATAAATCCTACGGTGGAAAAGTCTGGGGTATTCTCAGATGGTCCTTCATCAGCTGCCAAAAAAATTAAAAATGTGATGAAGGATTATGGGTTAATTGATACATGGTGCCAGAAAAATGGGCTGACATGCCTTTATTTCTTCTTTTCAGCCCCCATCAATCTTATTCATGCATATATTATTCTCTTACTTCTCAAAGCATAGAATATCATCTCCAAGAGGTCAAATATTATAATATTGTAATTCTGGATCATGCCTCAATTTCATTTGTTTTACAACTCACAAACAATATTACTACTGATCACCTATGTGGGAAATTAGTTTTGGTGAACTTTATATCTAGTCTACCTAGTTTGCTGTTCTCCAGGTGTCTGTAAAAAAACATTTTTCATTCTTATTCATATAATTTTCTATAGCCACCAGTTGCTGAATCCTTCTAACAAACCCCTGTGCTTGCTGTTTCTATCATATGTCAGTTTAACAAAATCTGGCAAATAGTAAACAACTTTTATCAGCTAAAATCATCAGAAAGAATGCTTTCAAGGATTAACATAGTTTTTTCACAGAATAATTATCAGGAATATGTATTCTATCACTTTTTTCTTGAATAGCTTGTCAGCTTTTGTATGTTAATAGTAATGTCTTCTCAATTTCATAGTTGGCTTCTTGTAATCTGAACATCATTGGCACATAAATAATGAGACACTGTATTAACTTATGTTCATTTTGAATAAAATAGATCTTGTTATTTAAAATAATCAAAGTATCAACATCCACTATATTTAATTTTGCTGTGAAAAAATGTCATATTACAGTCTACAGGCATTACTTCTCAATTTGCAAGAAAGGTCTTGGTGTAGTATGAATATTAATAAAATAAAACAAATCAATAATGTAAATATAAGTGCAGACTTATAATTGTCAGATAGGCAGATAGAAAGACAAACTATGTTATTGTATGTAATGCCTAAATGTATATTAGATGTTGTGGTATTACCTAAATTAACATACCTGTAGACCTGCTCACCCCCACAATCCTATACTTAGTGCAGCATATATTACACATACATTTATTCATGATGTACTTAGTGGGGTAGGATA
Source organism: Neoceratodus forsteri (assembly GCA_016271365.2). Taxonomy (NCBI): domain Eukaryota; kingdom Metazoa; phylum Chordata; order Ceratodontiformes; family Ceratodontidae; genus Neoceratodus; species Neoceratodus forsteri. The sequence goes on along the minus strand of CM057458.1, from coordinate 871,371,302 downwards.
TAGTGTAATGCTATGTGATTTAATGATAAGACATGTGCATATGATTGTAGAATGGACTGGTGGTAAAGACCAGATCCCAACAGCAGTATGTACTAGTAACCTCTGGCCCTAATAGTATTAGCATTGCTTATGCAGGCTGTATGGCACATTTCTTTTTCCTTGCTATGCAGCTGCTATTATTTTGCAATACTAAACATTTCTGTATTGTTTGCTAAAACGAGTTTTAACTAGTTTTACTGTTATCAGAGAGTACTTGCAGAGAGAGAGTGAAGAGCCAACTGTCCTCTATGCTGACCGTCTAACAATGAAATTTCTGTATTTTGTGATTTTATTTTATTTAACAGACCGTTACCTAGTAACACACATTTTATATCCAAGAGTATAAGAATGACAACAGAGCTGTATTTTGTTGAGTTCGATTCCACTTTGGAGTGATATCATGATATCTGGGGCCCTGTTCCCAGCAGGTATTTGCTGTATGTCATACTTTCTGGTACTAAACAAGTTATTCCTGCCATATACTTGGTTCTATGTCATGTTTTGCAATCAGGTATGGAATAATTATGCTAACAAAGTGTCAACTACAGCAGGACCTGTTTGCATGGAATTGACACCAAGATACAGGTATTAAAGGTAGAATAACAACAGGTGTGAAGAACCTTCATCCCTTCTTTGGTTTGCAGAATGATTGGTAATGGCCTCCACTGCAAGAATGCATGGCTATCTGCTGAGACTGAAGTGAGCCAGCATGCCTTAGTTCTCCTGTCAGTACAGTTTACAAAAGAAAGGTCCCGATGCAATGGCCAATATTTCTGAGTTCAAGGTGGATGTCCTAAACTATTTTACCTCCCATGGAGTTTGGAAAGTTTTCACATTTGATGTGAAACACCAGGCTGACCCAGTACAGTATGTAGGAAAACTATAGACTGAGGTCAAGTCTAAAAGTCAGAAACATGACCAAAAGGGTATAATGGTCACTGCTATGTACCCTTTGTGTCAGACATTAGAATGTGAGGTTTTACTCCTGAAAAAGGAGTTGAAATCCAGATCTGAGGTGGTGTTTAGGTACAAGGAAGAGGCTGAGAATATTAAAAAAGAGAAAAATAAGGAAATTAGCAAGTAGAAGGAGGAGAATGAGAGGTAGCAACCGGATAAGGTACAAATGTTACAGATGAATGGTGTGTTTATGAGCATGAATGAGTCATTGAAGATTGATTATGAGAAGTTGGAAGGAGAGTTTGAAAGGTGTCAGAAAGAGTTAGGAAAAGAGTTGGAGAAAAACCGTGAAGTAAGCATTGCATACAGGCTGTTAGTTTTAAAGAGGTGTGGATCATATGCAGTGTATGATGCAGGTTGAAAAAGTACATCAGCAGTTGACAATCCTGAAGGGTCATGTAAAAGCAATGCCAATGGCACTGTCTGAAGAGGATGACGATGATGACGGTCCTTGGGATACAGGAGGATATATGCACCATCCACCAGTGACTGCTCTGACCAAGGAGGATAAGACTGAGTTAGAGAATCTGATCTCTAAGGTTATTGTGAAAAATAAGCTGCCTGAGAAACAGGCAAAAGCCTTAAAGAAGGCAGTGACTGATGCTCTAAACAAGGAAGTGGAAAAACAAGCACTTATCAAGGGCGTAGCTACTGCCACAGCAGAGGTAGTCACTAAAAGCATTGTTTCTTGGAGTTCTGAACTCCAGTCGAGCCATAGTGTTTTGCAATATGCACAGGCTATTCAAAGCATTGTGGACAAAATTGGGCATATGGCCCCGGGTGACAACTTGCATTGCCACCTGGAAAAGATGTAACAGCACTGCCAAATGCTCAACTTATCACCAGAGCATCAGGACCAAGTCCTCAAGCAAACTGTGGAAACCACGTTGTGGACAAAACTACTGGAAGGAGTCCAGAGTGACACCGAGGCCTCTTTTGATGTAATCAGCACCCATCTTTTGGTGGCCAGTGATCCAAATATGGTTAACGTAATGTTGGCTACGCAGGTGAAACAGCGTAACAAGGAAGCAGCCCAGTATGATGGCTTGTTATGACTCACATACAGTACTGGCAAGGGATTCTCATGGGAGAAGGCAGACAGAGCACAAATGTCTCTTCTTGTGAAACCTTCTCCCTACTATTCGGGAGAGGGTGGAAGCCACCATAATTCCTAAGTGGGACAGATTCAACAACCTCTTGAAGCAAGTGGAATGCATTTACCAGGTCCACACTAACCATCTCAGCTTGGGCTTTAAGTCCAAAGTTGCTGTTATGCAACAGGGCACAGAATCACCTACTTAGTATGATGTGTGGGGAAAACCCAGAGGGTTCCACCAAGTCAGTTTGACAGAAAACCTGTTGACAAACTTTACATTGATGACATAATGTCAACTGTGATCGTGGTCTGCACTGTGCTGTTGGGAACACAAGTGTGTTTTCATTGGGGGTCTGCACCCCATGCACCTCCATGTGGGGGGCTTTGCCCAGTGCACCCTCCCAGATTTTATTATAATCACCTCCATGTCTGAGGTATTTTGGGAAGGGGGAACAAGACCCAGAGAAGCTGTGCCGGAGTGCTGACACTGTAGTGCAACCTTTACAGTGACCCACAGTGACCTGTCATTTTGTCTCTGTAAATGACTGGTCACTATAATATATTCAGTGAAGCAATGGTATACTAACCCAAACATCCCCAGCAAAATTAATCCTCATACTGGTACAGAAAGAAAATTTACAGAAGAACCAACAGTATAAGAAGGGAAATAAAGGACAGAAACAGCTGTACAGACCTTTGTACAAGGATTTGTTAGCCAAGATAGATCAACTTTGGGCAAATGAGTCCAAACTCAAATTGGCAAAGTCATTGGTGAAAGTTGTGGCAGCCATCCCATGGATCAAATCCAGAATCTGGTGAGGGTGAGCAACCGAAAACTCCGCATTCAGAGGTGAGAAAAATGCTCCATGAAATGGATCTGACACTTTACGATGCCTTCCAAAATTGAGATGACTCAGCACGATGGTGTCAGGCCCCAGTCCACATACTTACTTATTTGGTAACTGATGACTCTGGTCACCTGTACATGGAAGCACTGGTCAGGGGCCGCCATCTTGAAATGTTTCTACACACAGAAGCAGCCATTTGGTCCTAAACCAGACCAACAACCAACATTCTCCATGGTCTACTGGGAAGCCAGCTTCTACTCAGACCTTTGAGAGGACTATGGTGAAAACCTATCAATCAATCCCTGTACTAGTCATTATCTATGTATGGAAATACATGATGGTAAATTAAATATTAAACATTTATCTATTAAAATCATGCCTCAAAATGCACCTAAAATTATGTTGAGAGCTATGCATCATCCCTCTTCAACAAATAGGTAACTGGACAAGGAAATTCTAAGTTATCTGGACCATATTGATTCAGCTGAAAATATTATTGTAACAGGAGACTTTAATCTTCCTGGCATAGATTGGGCAAATCAGACAACATTCAGTATAAATGAAAGGAACTATCTAGAAAGTTTTAATCAATTGGGCTTGGAGCAACTAGCCTTAGAAAATACAAGATCTCATAATATATTGGATCTTGTATTGTCAAACATGGGACCCTGATTAATTGTCACTGTGATTGGATCTCCAATCTCAAACAGTGACCATAACACTGTTTTCTTTCAATTAAGTGAATGACCTACTCAACAGGGTAGTAATAAAAATATCCCAAATTTAAAAAAAGCAGAGTTCCATAAAATCAGACAGACATTATTTTCATGGGATTGGAAATCAGATTTCACTGGGTTAACACTGGATGAAATGTGGAACAGTTTAGTGAATAAAATTAGAGAGATTGCAGAAGTAAATATACCATATGCAAGTAAAAATTCTAAATGGGTGCTTCCCCTAAATAGTTAACCTGCAAAATAAAAAAGACAGATAAAAGAAAAACATAAAATGTATAGATCAGCCAAACTTGATACAAATTTAATGCCAAAGTATAAGGAACAGGTTAAATGTGTAAAGAAATTAATAAAGGATGCCAAAACAACTTCTGAAATAAAATTAGTGACTAGAAGTAAAAATAACTACAAAGCATTTTATGTATACGTAAATAATAAAAAAGGGAACAAACAAACAATAGGCCCTTTCAAAGACGACAGAGGCAACACACTTTATGATAAGGAAATGGTTGAGGTACAAAATCAATATGTTTCTACTGTATTTAACCCCAATGATACAATAACAACTAATACAAAATACAACATAAATGAAAAACATATTACAATTCATATAAAAGATGTTTTGGACAGATTATTTATTTATTTATTTATTGTAATATTCAAAAAGACCTTTGAGTCAGAGACTCAATTACAAAGGTTCCACATCATACATAAAATGGTACAGGGACAAGACTTGAGATACAGATTGCAGCACATTACAGATAACATTCACAATAAGTTACGTAGCTGTATTAGTAGATGGCTAACAGAGATTCAGGTACATTAGTACAGCCAGAGAAAAAGGAAAAAAGAAAATTACAGGAAGATTCTGTAGGAGATTTGTAGTCATGTAGTTTCACAGATACATTTAGGTACGGTGGCCTGCTAATAGAGTTTTTTTTTGGGGGGGAGGCACCAGCAGGTCAGGTGTCAAGGGCAGTCACATTGGTTTGTGGTCTGAAGGTATTCCCTTATCATGGATTTATAAGAGCCCAGCCTTGTTTCATCAGCTATATGACTAGGGACGGAGTTTGTCTAGGTAGGGGCTCTGAAACTGAAAGTATGTTGGTATTGGGAGGTCTGGCCATGGGGTACCCATAGTAGTCGTTTGCTTGAGCTATGGGTTGTTTTGCCTGGAGGTGTTGGGAAGATAATTCGGTCTAGGGAGGGTGGGTTGAGGCCTAATAATACCTTTTTCGTCATAAGGCAGGTGTGGTATCTGATTCTGCTGTCCAGGTTTAGCAAGTTTGTGCTGCTGTAAAGGAAGAGTTAAGATTACTAAACCCCCTGTACCAGACAATATCCATCTGAGACTGATTTTTGAAATAGCAGAGGAGATAGCCCATCCATTAACCTTTATTTTCCAAGAGTCATTAGACAGAGGGGAAGCTGTTAGCAAATGGAGGGAAGCACATGTGGTACCCATATTCAAAAAGGGAAAGAAAGATTCCCTTGATGATTATAGACCAGTTTGCTTAACATATACATTGGGGAACATTTTGGAAAGCATAATTAAAGATCATATTCAGGACCACATGACTGAAAATGATCTTTTTGATCGCAGCCAACATGGGTTCACAAAATCACGATCATGTCAGACCAACCTATTGTGTTTTTATGAAAAAGTTAGCAGTTTTTTGGATCACATTAGGCAGTGGAGTAATTCAGTTAGATTACTCAAAAGTCTTTGACAAATTGCCACCTGAAGAATCAATTAAATCCCTTCTTTTGCTAAATATAAATAGGATTCTTATAAACTGGATATCGGAATGGTTGGAGAATAGGAGGCAGAGAGTGGTGATAAATGGGATGTTATTTGATTGGCTTTCAATGTCGAGTGGGGTCCCCAGGGTTCAGTTTGGGCCCCTGTCTACACATATATATATATATATATATATATATATATATATATATATATATATATATATCATCATTACAATATAATATGGGAAATGTATGAATAACCAAGTTTGCTGATGACTGTAGAGTGGGAGCAGTAATAGATTTATCTTCAGACTATATTGGACTTCAAGAAGCTCTCAAATACATTGAGAAATGGACAGTAGACCATAAACTTAAACTAAACAAAGATAAATGTATTGTCCTACACATGGGCAAGAAGAATCTGGAACTCAGTTACACTATTAATAATAAACAATCAAAGCAAGTGATACAGGAAAGGGATTTGGGTGTCATTATACAAAATGACCTTTCTTTTACTGCCCACTGTGATCAAACTATAAAAAATGCTAACAGGGCTCTAAACTGTATATTGAGACATACAGTAAGTAGAAGCAGGGAGGTCTTGATCCCATTGTATGGATCATTGGTGAGAACTCACTTGGAGTACTGTTCCCAGGTCTGGTCCCCTTACACTAAAGGTAAGATAGAGACAGTGGAGAGAGTACAGAGAAGAGCAACCCGATCAATAATGGGACTTAAAAATATGTCCTATGAAGAGAGGCTGGACAATTTGGATCTATATTCCTTGGTTTATTGAAGATGGAGGGGTGATAAGATTTTAGTCTATAGATCATTCCACGATAATATCCTCAGAGAAGATTTAGGACTTGAATTATATGTCAGAAATTACAATACTAGAGCTCACTGTAAACAAATTAAACAACAGAAGTGAAATCACGAAAAAGGAAACAGTGGTTCAGTCAGAGGGTGGTATCTGGGTGTAATTCTCTTCCTCATGAGATAGTTAGCAGTCCAACTATAGATATTTTTAAAATAAGACTAGATGATTTCAGTAGAACCAAGTCTATAGTTTATTAATTGGTCCCCATGGTTCCAATACACTTTATGGCAAGCAGGCAAGGACGAAAGTCTATATATGCTTTGTGACAACTATGATACTATGATAATATGATTGTCAGAGCCCTGGAGACAGAACACCGCATTGATCTTATGTACCTTCATCATTATCAGAGCATTTTAGGAATATATTTTCACTCTCGTTATGGGTGTGTGGTGGATTTAGCCAACCAACTGCTCCTCCAGACAACAGGTCTCCATTGTATGCTGCTTATTTCAGATTCACATGTTGTGGCAGCTATACAGGCAAATTATGCAGAATATGACATTATTGGCATGTTCTGGCACCATCCTCTTTTTGATAGGTTGATGCTTATTTTGGAGCAATACAGGGATGCCTTTGCTAAACACAAGCATGACTGCAGCAGGATGGACACCCTTATAAGGGTTAGTGGCAGAGACCCACCTTGTCAAAAGCAATGCCCCTTCCCAGCAGAGGTGACCACATCCTTTAGGGCTACTATCAAGTCCCTTTTGAAGCAAGAGGTCATCAGACCTTGTGTCTCCACAGTCAATTCTCTAATTTTGCCTGTGAAAAAAACCAATAATACCTAGAGACTAACAATTGATTACAGGAAGCTTAATCAAGTGACACCAGCTGTGTACCAACCATGGCTTCAGCCATGGATGTGCTCAGACTTTTAAAGCCTGAACACAAGTGGTTCAGTACTTTGGACATTTCCAATGGCTTCTAGTTACAACCATTGGCCCCAGAGAGCTAATACAAGTTTGCCTTCACCTTTGAGGGACTTCAATTCACTTCGATGTGACTTCCCCAGAGTTTTCATAACAGCCCCTCCTCTTTCACATCCACATGCGGGATGCCCTACAGGGCTTCTCCACACCTGAATGTCTCCTAATTTTTTTTTTTATTTAGATTTTATTGGTCGACTTACAATAAATTATTGCAAAATACACATAAAGTTTTTACACAAGTCCACTATGTTACAAAATTTAAAATAATAAATAACAATGGTCCGTTCACACAGTATTTCAACTGTAGTACAATGAGCTTAAATCCTTAAAAAACATTCTAATTTAGGGGTGAACGAAAGTTGCAAATTCCGCTTTTTCAGAACTTTCGCGAAATTTCAGAAATTTTGCGGACATTTTGGAACTTTTGCCATTGGCAAAACTAGGATTTTCCATGGATGTTTACAGGTTTCTGAGAATATTTTTGTTAACCATGGAAAAATGCATTTAAACTGCAGAATTTATTCTATCCACAGTTTACTGAACTGTCAGTGAATGAGTGCATGCTTCTACAACCACATGGTCATTTGCTGACAGTTCAGTGGGCCACCAGTAGTGGAGGAGAGAGGAGGGCTGCACCAGTGGCCCTCTCAGGAACAGGGTGAGGGGGTGTGGAGTAGTGGTGGATGAACTGTAGGGATGGGGAGTCCACTAGAAACTAGGGAATTGGGATAACTATTTTTATAAGGGATCAGGGATGGGGGTCCACTAGACACCAGGGAATGCTGGGAATAGAAGGGGATGAGTTGGTGGACTGACAGCTGTTTTTTCATGGATTAAGGGAATCCAATATAGGTAAGGGGGTCCGCTAGACACCAGGGAAATAAAATATTTTTGGGGCTATGACCAGTGGGTAGGGGGCCACTAGACACCAGGGAGGGATGGGAGTTTTTGTTTCTTCTTTACCAGGACCCATGGGCCATAATCCTCAGGTGGGAGATGGGAACCAGTAGATGTCAGGTATCAGGGATTTTTTACTTGGGAACCAGGATTGGTGGAGGGGGGCAATAGACACCAGGAGGGTCCATGGAAGGAGTGGAGGTTTTTATCTATTTATTTATTTAGTAGGATCCCTGATCAGCGAAAAAAGCCTCAGAGCTGACTACCGGCAGTGATACATTCTGCAGATTTTTTTCCCTGCAGTTTAATAAATTAACCTGCAGTCCGTATACTTATTCCACATACTTATTCATACGTTTACATCAGCCTCTCTATGTTGAGTAAACCATTGCAGTAAATGTACTACTATGTAAATCACCTACTAAATGTATCACTACTTTTATCTTGAGCATGCTAGTGTCTTGTAGTTAATTTATGTGCTTCTCTTAATTAATGTATACTCAGTAGTGTTAAAACCTTTCTACAACTGTCATCATGCACCTTCAGCATTTATATTGAATAACGGCACAGTACCAGTTGTGGTGTGGTGTGAGGCATCGGTAGGTAAGGCCATGCAACTACTAAGTGTGGTGCGTTTGCAGCTGCAATCAGGGATGTGTACGTTTGGTGTACATGGCCTCAGTTTTGCTGTTGATCTCCACTGAGCATGCAGTACCTGGTCAGGTGGGTGGGGATGTCTCGAGTACATTTAGACAATTGTTTGTTATTTCTGTCACCTGCTGCTGGATGTCTGTCATTGGTTGTGTTGACTTGGTCCTCCCCATACTTGAATGTGTGTGTGTCTGTGTGTGTGTGGTGCTGGGGGTGACTCTGAGTTAGGGTTTTCAACCCTAACAGCGAATTTCCTCACTTTTGTCGCTATGGAACAACCCTAACTAATGCATTAAATGGAGTTTTTCTCTATATATATATATATATATATATACACACGAAACAAACAGATCAGGTATCAGATGGAGTAATACTACTATTGAGATGTATTTTTACTTCTATTATTTTCAGGAGAAAGGCCACAGGGACGATTGTGCTCTCTTTTCTGTCTTTTAGCAAATGTGTGACTAAATGTCTAGGTGCATATTCTAGGGCTCCCAAGATGTTCCCCAGATATTTCTAACTATATTTATTATACAGAGGACACAAAATGACCAAGTGTACTAAGTAATTTTGTCCATAGCTTTATTTACATTGTGTTTCTATTTCTGGATACATTTTGTTATATTGATTAATTTTCCACTGGCTAGTGAAGTATTCAAATCTGAAACATGTAAAACTCTGTCTAAGACTATGGTTGGTTAGTATGTGTAAGTATTCTTCCCTTTTATGATCTCTTCTATTGTTCTTTAACCAATTATAGATCTTACATAGTTCACATCTTTCTAGATCTTGTTGGGTATAAACATCCCTTATTCTGTTTTTTATTTCTATGTTTATTTGTTCTGGTGGGCATATAAGACTATCTGCAATATATGACATTAAGCCATGAGGGCTAATGAATTTCTCAACAGACTGGACACTAGGAAATATACTTTGTTTCTCAATTAAGCAATAATGCATGACAGGGTGTGTGTTTGCTGGGATAACGTCACGCCTGGGGTGATTAGGCACGCCCAGGTCGAGGTGACTAATCACCCCAGAAGTGATGTTATCCCAGCACAACACACACCCTGGAGTGCATTATTGCTATTATACAATGGCTTGTTTGTTTTCAAAATAATAAAAATTGAAAAAAATGTTTTTCTGTGTTTTTTTGTATTTTTCATGTGTGGAGTATATGTTTTAGAAAAAGTCCACAGTTTGGCCACTAGATGGTGCTAGGTGTCTGCTCTGCATTGTATTTGCCTCTATGTTACCCTGCTACAGTGCTGTTTTTGTTAGAGACATGGGGTCACAGAGTATTGGTTATAATATGCTTTATGTTTTTTTTTTTTTCTGGTTGTATATTTTGTTTTTAATTTTAAATGGAGAGGCAAATGGCAAGGCAGTTGCTAGGGGCTGTGTTGACTGAGGCACTGACGTTAGTGAGAGGAGAGTCGTACCGGCTGCCACATGGCTGTTGTGAAGAAAAAAGTCAAAGTAAAGGTATGGCTTTCTTTTAAATCTATTGGGTTTCTTTCAAAAGTCTTTTTTATTTTTGTTTGGCAGTACGAGTGTGCGTGCGTGAAGGAGCAGAAATCCCGTGTGCTGCGGCGATAAGTTGTCCGTACTTCCGGGAGTTACGGGACTTAGAAGGCACAGTTTTGTTTTTGTGATAGAGGTATTTCATTTTTTAGAGATAGCGTGGAGAGCAGAAGGTAAAGATGTGTATGAAATTGGTGGTGCTGGGAGCGAAGCAAGTACTGTCTGGTGCTGAGCGGGAGTCAGACAGTGAAGTAATCGTGGTCGTGGAGTGATTTCTTTCATTTTAAATTTTAACATTTTATGTGGTCGTTTCTGTGCTGGGACTAGAGCCGTGATGTTGTACTGGGATAACATCATAGGTCCAGTCCCAGACAGGTCAATCAAATTGTAGGATGATTTCATGCCATTGTATAATATATGTTATAGCTTCCTCCAGACATAATCTTGGCAGTCTATGATTTTTCCATACCAAATACTTCAAGCCAATAAATTATTGACCTTTGTGTAATTTTGCATGTTATTGGTACTTGTCCTAATTCTGCTCTAACAAAGGCTGAAGGGGCACTTTCTGGGAGTCCTAGGATTTTCTTATAAAATTTGTTAAGGCATGATTCAATATTAGTTCTGGCCTGGCTGTCCCAACCCTCCATTCCATATAATTTTTGACTTCTCATTGTGGCACTTATTACATTTATAGTTCCCTTTACTGTCTTACCCCATATATATATTAAAATGCATTCATTAATGGGATAAACTTTTTAGTTTTATTCTCTATTTCTTGATGTGTTTTCTCCATGTCCATTCCTGTGAGAAAATTATACCTAAATAACAAAATTTCCTTACCACCTCAAGCCTATTCTTGTTTACTATATATATTTATAATTGCTGTTGTTCCCTCCATATACAAGCACTTTAGTTTTACTATAGTTAATTTGAAGTTCTGCTAGGTCACTTTCATGTTGAAACTTTCCTAACATTCTCTTCATTTCCAGAATACTGGTTGATAATAAGGCAACATTTTCTGTGTATGCCAAATATGGGCAAGATCTCTCCCCATTCTTAGGCATATCATATTCCGGTTCATATAGTGCTCTTAGGACAGTATCAAAGAAGATGTTAAATAGTAAAGGGGACAGTGTACACCCTTGTTTAACCCCTATATTTGATTCAAACCAATTGATGATTTCTCCCTTATTATTGTACCTAACATTAGTATAATTACTATGATATAGTATTTTAATCATGTTCAATAATGAGGTCTCTGACCCCTTTTTTCCAGTCTATCCCACAATAATCCTCTATTCACCCTATCAAATGCTGATTTTAAATCGACAAAGGTGCAGTACAGTTTTTGCTTCTTAACTACTTTATATTTGTAAACCAAGTGTGCCAATGTAAAGCACTGCTCAATTGTTGCATGGCCTGTTCAAAAGCCAGCATGGGCCTCATCTAATATACCCTCCCCATTTGCCCATTCTATTATTCCATTGTTAAGAATGTTTGTGAGTATTTTATTTGTGCTATCAATCAGACTTATTGGTCTGTAACAATCGGGGTTATTTCTTTCTCCTTTTTATGTTTGCTTGCGTGCATGTGCAAGAAACATTATGTGGCAGCTTAGGAGAGAAGTGGGTTTTGAGGATGCGGGCACTGTGGTGGCCAATGCCAGCACTGCATTTGTGGGCTTGGCAGTGTTCAACCAATGCAGACCCTCTGTCCTGATGACACTGGTTCTCCAGAAGTGCCACCAACTTGAAACAATTTGGCCACTGTAATCAGGGGCCACCTTGTCATTGTTACAATTGTTAATTGTTAAGCCATTTAGCTGTAATGAGGGAATAACCCATCATTGCAGGGTGGTACTTTGCCTGGTGTAACATTTCCATGAACATGGTGGCTATCGCCATCCACCTCAGAGCCCCATGAAAGCTGACGGGGGGTGCCCAATCCCCCTGTCAGCATGCCTCTGACTCAGTTCATTTGCTGATGGGGAGCCCACTCCCCGCTGGCATAATGTCCGCCCCCATTTGTTGTGTACTGAGGGGGTGCCCAATTCCCCTCAGCATCATGCCCCCAAACAGTCTTTCTTTGCTGATGGGGGCCCAATCCCCATTGGCTTAAGTCCCCCTCCCCCAAAATGCAAGTAGCACACTGGAGCTCACCCTAGTGTGACCAAAGCAAACCTGCAAAAAAAAAAAACTTTCTGTGACATCTTTTGTTTATTTTGTTGTTCCTGAAACCAAGAAAATGGTTCCTCACAGTGTCTCATGCCCCCTACCCCAACCACCCAGCCACCCTCTGCACACCCCCCACCCCATACCTTCCTCTGGAGCCTGGCGCGACGCTCTTCGGTGGACCAGGAACACATCTGCACTCTTCAAAGCCTACCACAAATTGAAGAAATGCTTGTAAGCTGTATTATGGCATAGATTTAATTTTTTTAAGTTATGTGGATATCTCGGCCATTTTTTTGATTTTTATCACCAAATTTTCAACATGGGATTATTGGGACCCCTCTTCATGAATTCAGTCCATGTCATGGCAGTATTCGGTCCCAAAAGGTGATTTCATAGTCACTGCGCAGAATCACCTTTTGGGACTGATTAAAACAAAATGACAGTGCCACTGTTCATGAGGTGGGCTCTCAAAAACCCTATGTTGCAAATTTGGTGAAAAAAAATAAAAAAAAATGACTGTTTTACGAGCGTGCATTGCTCAGTTTGCATGCACACTCATAACTTTGTGAATCTGTAATATTTTCACTCCAGATTTTCAACACTGGCATTTTTCTACACCTCCTTATGAACAGTATAGCTGTCATTTTTCACATCGTGGTCAAAATGTGTTTTTGCTCTTCCGGTGTGGAATAGCGTGATCTCTGTGGGAAATCAGTGTTTGGGACAGATTAAGAAAATCACAGTGACACTGTTCATGAGGAGAGGTCATGAAATGCCTATGTTGAAAACTTGGTGATGAAAGTCCATAAAATGACTGTGTTATGAGCGTACGTTGCACAGTTTCTATGCACCCTCATAATTTTGCAGATTTATAATATTTTCACTTCAGACTTTCAACATTGGCATTTTTCACACCTCCTTATGAACAGTACAGCTGTCATTTTTCATATATCCTGCCCAAAATATGCATTTACACATGTGGCACAGAATAGCACGGTCACTGTGGGAAATCAGTGTTCGGGACAAATTAAGAAAATTACAGTGACACTGTTCATGAGCAGAGGTGCTAAAATGCCTATGTTGAAAATCTGGTGAAATAATTCCACTAAATGACTGTGTTATGTGCATGCATTGCACAGTTTCCATGTACACTTGGAAGTTTGAGTATTTTTAATATTTTCACTACAGATTTTCAACATTGCCATCTCTTCACACCAACCTATGAATGGTACAGCTGCCATTCTTCACATCCTGCCCGATCTGTGTTATAGTACATCTGGCACAGAATGGCATGGTCACTGTGAGAACTCAACGTTTGGGACACATTAACAAAATCACAGTGCCACTGTTCATGAGAAGAGGTCCCAAATGCTTTCATGAGGCGGGGGTCACAAAAAGGCCATGTTGAAAATTTGTAGTGCAAATACCAACAAACGCTAGGGATGTTAGGGTTTCTAACCATAACATACCACCCTGTACAGACTGACAGGCATCAGGGGTGTACCTTTGGATTGCCAACTGTAATGATCATGCCATTCCACCCCCAGTCTGCAGCCAGTGACAGGCTTTGAGGTGTGCCTTGGACTCTTCAGCCCCAGAGTTTACCCCATTCTCCTATACTGCACCCATTGCAGCGTATGTCCTTATGGAATGGAGCGACTATAAATCCGAAGACCCCAAGGCACACCTCAGCATTTGTCAGTGTCTGTATGATAGGATGAGGTGAAGTGGCATGAATGTTATGGGCAATGACTCAAATGCATACCCCAATGCCTGTCCGTCTCTGTAGGTGAAGGTGGGGTTGCTGTGAAGTTCAGTACTTCACTGCCATTCCTATTATGCATCTGTATAACTCCTGCATTTCCAGTGCTAATACTAGCAAGAAAACATTCAGCATTGACAAATGCTTGTTTAAATATTGGTACTATTGCATTTAAGTGCCAACTATTTGGTATTTTTCCACTGTACCAGATATAGTTAAAAAGTTTGTGTAAAGCAGGTAGCTATAGTGTCCTAGACTTCCAGATTGCATCTATAGGTATCCCATCAGGTCCTAGGGCTTTATGGCTATGAAAGGAATCTAATGCTTTTTCCACTTCCATAATTGTTATTTGTTTCTCTGGTCTCATCTGAATATCTCCTACAATATGTGGATGATCTTCTCTTCACCACGGTAGAAGAAGAGCAACAACTGCAGTTGCTTGCAAAATTCCTCACGCTCCAGCAGAGTGTTTGTTTAAAATGCAGCCCTGCTTAGGTTCAAATTTTCCACTCTGAAGTATCCTTTCTGGGCTGTGAGTTCCTGCATAAGGGAGGACACCTGCCTTGAAAAGGTGCAAGGTATTCATGACTTACTGCTGCCCATCAGCGTATCCATTCTCAGATGTTTCCTGGATATGGTAAATTATGCAAGAAATTTTATCCCCTATTTTGCTCAGAAAGCCTCACCACTGTATGATTTGCTGCAAAATAATTTCCCATGGTGTTGAGGCCCAGAACACACCACAGCAGTTATCACCTTAAAACAGGCCTTAGCCTTGGCTCCCTGCTTTGGTTAACCCAAACCCAGATCTGCCCTTCCATTTGGAGACTGCTACCTCTGACATGTCTATGTCTGCCATCTTGGCACAGAAGGTGCATGGATGCCTTTGGCCTATTGCCTATGCATCCCAGATCCTTTCACCAGTAGAACAAAAATACTCTTTTTGTGAGAGAAATTTTTTAGCTACAGCTTGGGACGTAAGACACTTTACTTATATCACTGTCACCCATTATGTTGCACACTAACCACACACCTACAAACGTTTTGTTATCAGATCAAGTAAAGGATTATAATGTTTCCACTGCAAGATTTACCCATTGGCCACTCCTCCTACAGGATCAACATCTCACTGTATACCCCACCAAAACTCCCTCTGTTCTGGCTCATGGCCTCCTTTATAATGGAGACTCACATGAGTGAGGAAAACCAAGCCATTTCTGCCAGCCATGGACATTGTCTTTGTGGTCTCCCAGGCATGCTGTATTTTCATGGATGGTTCCTCTTTATACCATGAAGGACGCCAGATAGCAGGATTCAGAATCTTGGTCCTCTGCCGGGGAGACACAGTGGAAGTAGCCAGGCAGTGTACCATCAGATCCTCACAATATGCAGAACGGACAGCCATTGCACATGCAATGGAACTGATACAGGAGGAACAGGATGGGGACAGTATCATTTTTTTCTGATTCTTCATTGGCGTGGTACTCCCTTACAGAGTTTCTGCCATTTTGGAATACCCATGGGTATGCTTCCTTAGAAGGCACCCCAATCAAATGCTAAGACCTGTTCCAATACATCAACAATATGTCAGAAAAAGTACCCTTCAAGCTGTATGTCCACAAGGTAAAGGCCCACTCTAAGACAGCCCCTTTACATGAGCAGAAAGACCAAGCAGATACAGTGGCAAAGCAAGGTGCATTTGAGGGAGAAGTATGGGTGATGCCCACATTTGCAGAGGGACAGCCAGTGGCCGCACAAAGGAGGAAACAAGCCGTCTCTTTGGATTTGGCTGCAGTGCAAATGAGAAACTAAGAAATTAAAGAGGTAAACAGCCATCTCTTGCAGCAAAAAGAGGTGTCTGGTGAAACCTCCCTGAAAAGACACCTCAGCCACCTCTCCCTCTCACCAGATCAAAAGCTGGTTTTGTATAACCAATTGGACACCACACTGTGGGTGGTCCCTAAAAACCTTTGGTCAGAATTCATCCACCAGGTGCATGATATACCTAAAGGTGGACACCAGTGTGTTGACAAGACCCTGAAGAAACTGAGAACAATAGGGTGGTGGCCTGGTCAAATAGCAGATATCCAATGTTACCTGAACAATTGTATCACTTGTGCCCAAAACAACCCAATACCTGGCAAGAAAAACATCAGATTGTTACCACAGAGACAATCAGGCCTTTGTACTACAATCCAGATGGATTTCATTGGACCCTTGCCAACCACTAACAGAAATAACAAGTATGCATTGGTCATCACTGACCTGTTTTACAGCTGGGTTGAGGTCTTCTCCTGTAAGGCCAATATTAGTGAAGCTACTGAAAATATTCTAGTGGGACAAGTATTCACCAGATGGGGCCTACCTCTTAAGAGAGTCTCCGACAAGGGGATGAGCTTTACTGACCAGGTCATGAGAGAAGCTCTTAACATGCTAGGGGTAAGGCAGAAATTGCACATAGCTTACCATTCTCAGTTCTCTGGTGCTGTACAAAGAACCAATAGACAGATAAAGGCAATGTTGTCAAAGTTTGTCAATGAGAATATAAAGAATTGGGATACTCTATAGCCCTTGCTCCTAATGGCAATCAGTGCAACACCGTCAACAGCTACTCACTACGCACCCTTTGAGGTGATGACTTGCCAGCAAATTAGATTGCTGGAACACTTATGGGTGGATGTCCACACCCCTACCATGGATAGAGTGTCGGTGGACACCTACTGTATGTGAAGCAGTTACATAAAAAGTTAATTGAAATTCACCACTCTGCTGCTAAAAGCTTGAATAATGCCCAACAAAAGTCCAAAATGTACTTTGACAAAAATGTCAAAGAGGTTGATTGGCAAGTGGATGACAGAGTCATGGTGTTACAGCATTCAACACATGTCCACTCCCTATCTAGCAAATGGGCTGGTTCCTTCGAGATTGTGAACAAACATAGCCCCTCTGTCTACCAGGTACAGTCATCAAACAGCAAAAGGTCTACTGACAAATGGTTTCATGCCAATCAGCTGAAACTGTTCAAGGGCTCAGATGGCCCTGAGTGAGTAATTCACTACAGCTTTGGGGGTGGTTGCACTACAACAATTTATTTTATTTTATTACAAAATGTTGTTACTTGTGGTCATCCTCTACTGTCCTGTTCCAGGCATTGCATAAGATTTTCTGTTTCTCAAAGGAAAATGGCCACTGACAACTTGATCAAAAACATATGGCTATACAGGCATGGATGAGCTCCTTCAGATTATCCATCTTTGGGGTACATTGGTTCTGAATGGTGTATCCTGTGTAGAGCCAGTTAATCCAGATCATCATTCCTGGCAAAAGGGACAGGCAGGCCCTTCTGAAATCTGCATAGGCAGAGTAGTGGGATTCCTGAATGGTTCCTTTTTAATAAAGAACATATAATAACAATATCAAGGGACTCTGTGATTCAGAATCATTATGAAATTTCCTGAATATAAAAAAAAACCCTATACCAGTGATTGGTTCCACAAACTTGATTTTGTACCCATCGTCTGCAACCCATCCCACTGCTGTGCCAAACACAACTGTTTTCATATCCCCAGGGACCACCACTTTTCCACCTCAAACTTTACAGTGCCCTACCTTGGAGCCAGGTCCACTTAGTTGCCTTATTGCCATCTCCATCCCTGGGACAATTATTAATAATGTTTAATTAATGCATGTTCTTTTTGTTTTAAATGTATCACATTGGAACATGGCCAAATATTGTCATTGTTCAATGACTAATATATCTAGGTTTCATGCCACTATGTTGTTAGACATTGTTGCAGCTTATCAAGTAAGAGCTCAAGACCCTATAGCTGGGCAGGAGACTGCTTCACACCAAGGGATGTTTTGCCCTAGGAATCCTAAATGAGACCTGAGAGTAACAGCCCTGGCGGGGAGTATACCAGGTTTATTTGGCTTGGGTATGTCAATCTGGAATAGAGGAGACATTGAATGAATAAAGAAACATATTAGTTATTTTGCTAATAAGCAAGCTGAAAATGTGCTCAAGCTCATGCTACAGAGTACTGATGGTTTGCCATTGAGGAAAGGTTCATGTTGTATAGCATGCATGATATTTCATGCTTATTTAATAAAACTCAGACCAAGATTAATAAGTTATTTGCCACCAACAATGTGGAGGCCAAACAGCAACCAATAGGCAGGGAAATTTTATTTGATTCCTATGGTGGCTTTGTTTTAACCACTGTCACTAACCTCTTCTGAGATGTGGAAGCAGGGCATATTTATTTATTTAGTTTGTGTTTACTGGGTAAATGCACTAGACTAGAATGTTGCATCCCTGACATTATCAAGGATTCACGGATGGCCACATGAAAATTCCCTTATTGTTGGACCTCAGCCTGCACCTCCAAATGTATGGCTGAGTCCTTCACCTTTTTCTCTTACAACTGCCAGAAACTAAGGTTATGTCACACCACATCTGAATCATGGACCTTATTATTGCACGTGCCACTGCTTAATCAAGGATACCATGCATGTTTCATTTACTGTATCCTTGCCAGTCTTTAACAAGAATTGTTTGTTCTCCACCAGAATGACACATGTTCACTCTGTGGGCTACATGGCGGGAGACATCTACAAGGAATGTGTGGATCTTCCTCCATTACTGGTATTTCACCCTCAACTGCAAGCTTTGCTGGTGCCTCATACAGACTGTTGTTCAGTTAAGATCAATTGATACCTGTGCAGGTGTGATGTTTTCGATGTACAGTAGCTATGCTGGTGTGTGGCTTCTCTGTTGACAGCCTCTAGGAGTAAAATTTTGCTGCACCTACTGAAAATGCTACGGAAACAACAAATGCAATGGAACAAATCCATCCATCCATCATTTAGCAACATGAATATCTCATGATAAATGCACGTATACTATATGGGTGCCGTCTATTGTGCATGGATTTCAGTAACTGCTGAAATCTTGTTGTAGGACAGTTCAAAGGTCAAAAAAGTTGTTGCACTGTCATTCTGATGTCACGTCGATAGTACAACAACTTTTACCGTTTACCGTCACCTGATTGGCTCAGACAAGGCTCTCTGTAGAAAATAAAAATAAACATGGCGGCACAATTTAGTAAACGACGGGTAGCAGAGCCACCAACTTTGGAGTTGGGACACAGAGAGCCATACATGGCTCCCTTTCTGAAAAATCAGTTTCTTATTTTTTTTCCATGATTTTAAAAATAAGCGACACGGAGAGGCGAAATTGAGAAGCCGAACCAAGCACAAGTGGCACCAGCAGGAATGGAAGTGAGCAGCAGCTCCAGCAGGAATGGGAGTGAGCAGCATCACCAACAGGAACGGGAGCAGGACTTTCATCAAGTAATGACAAAAAATAATGTAAAACAAAACAGAAAAAACTCATATACTATATAAAATAGTGGATGGGTGAAGATCCACAACTAAGGCTGCGTTTCCATCTCGGGCAGTTGATGACATCTGCGAGACCTCTCAAGCTTCGATCTCGAAGTCTCTATGATGTAATCAACTCCCTTGATGGAAACACAGCCTTGTTGTGGTTGTTCATCCATCCACTATTCTATATATCATGTACCCCTTACAACTCACCAAGTGGTGTCTCCCTCAAGTCAAGGTTACATATAAAATGGATGGACAATACTGCATCATGATGAGTCTCAAGATTTTTTTTTTACTGACACATCAATTGTGGTGTTGACATTCCTAATTTCTGCTTTCTGCCACATGAACACACCCTTATTAGTCAATCTGTGATCACCCCTGTGCCTACCCCAGAATAAGATTACATTGACAGTGACCCTGACTATGTAGATGCTATAAACCAGTGTATATATCAGTTTTTAATGTGCATATCGATCTACTCACCCTGAATTTTAAATCCCTGTTAGATAGAAAAGATACTCACCTAATACATAATAGTAATATTATTCAAAAAGCTGAAAATGACTTAAATGATCTAATACATGATGTTGATTTGCATCTTGTTTTAACTAATACTTTATTCACTAAAAATACCACCAACAGCTTAATCTGGTTCAAGGTCAGTTGGCATTCATCTGTATCCCCCTCCCCCGGGTTGTGCCTGAAAATAGGCAGGATTTGTCTAGTGCACTTACCTGGTCAACAAAAATGAAATAAATAAATAAATTAGAGACTTCTTTAAAATCATTTGTCAATTTTCAGACTATTTTGTTTTTTATTCGTATTGTTACGATTTGCTGCTTGTGCTCTACCCTCCAGCATCATAGAAGACAGCTACTCTACCTTTATACTGCCCAATCTACAAAGATTTTACCCTAAATTACCATCTTTGTTGCCAGTTTAGCAGGAAACAATTGGGGGGATAGGTAGACCTGCTCACCCCCACAAACCTATACTTCCTGCTGCAAGTGGTCCACATACAGTATATTTATTCATTTTATACTTAGTGGGGTAGGATATAGTGTAGTGTTATGTGATATAATGATAAGAAATGTGCATATGATTGTAGCATGGACTGGTGATAAAGACCAGATCCCAACAGGGCTATGTGCTAGTAACCCTACCCCTAATAGTATTAGCATTGCTTATGCAGGCTGTATGGCACAGTTCTTTTTCCTTGCGACACAGCTGCTATTATTTTGCATAACTAAGCATTTGTGTATTGTTACCCAAACTAGTTTTACCTAGTGTTACTCTTATCAGAGAGCACGTGAATAGACAGTGATGAGCTAACCATACTCTGCGCTGACCGCCTACCAATGAGATTCCTGTATTTTGTGATTTTTACCTTATTTGGCAGACCATTACTTAATAGCATACATTTCTTTTCTAAGAGTATAAGAATGATGACAAAGCTGTAATTCGCTGAGTTTGAATCCAGTTTGGTGTGATATTATGTAATCTGGGGTCCTGTTCCTGACTCCCAATAGGTATTTGCTGTATTTCACTGTTTCTGGTACTAAATGAGTTACTTCTGCTGTATACTCTGTTCTGTGTTGTGTTTTGCCATCAGGTCAAGAACAGTTCTGCTAACAGATCTTAAAATATAAAATAAACTGAGCCAAAATGTCATCTTTGCTACATAGTAGTGTCCTTCCAACTGTAGGTCATATATTAGTAATACTTGCTTTATTAACTGATACATTTACTTTTTCAAATGAGTAATAGGGGAACACATATTCTATCACAACCATTATATTTGTCCTGGTTACATATGTGCTGTCCTTTTATTTGATTTAAAATAGACATATTTCAGATTACATTCCCCATTCATCAAATTAAAGGGAAATGTCCATGTCCTAATTAGCAAATTCTGGCTCTGCTTATGTGGTGGCTAATCAAATCACAACAAGATTTGTGAAAAAAATAATTTTGTACTTTAATATTTAGTTTTTTTTGTCCCGAATACTGTTCACCCTCCATTTTCCTTGTTGTCTAATGTGATCTGACCCCCGAGTACCAGAAGTGACGCAACATATGGGAAGCAAATCCATGTGTTTCATTTGTATTCCTGTGGGGTTCGTGGTGCCATACTATTGTAAGTCTATATAACGGATTTGCCCCAAAGCTGATAAAAGGTAGAGTGATCAGTTAATGTGCTGCTATAATGTGGCATACAAGTGCATAGTTTATAGTATTCTTTGGCCCTGCAATGCAGTGTCATGTTGTGGTATGACGGCACTTGCTGTCCAAGTCCCAAAGCACTGTAAAAATATAATGGCTGACAAACAGTGGGATAGACAGCTTCAATATATGTAGCTACAATGGACTTACTAAATTAAAGTGATGTTAACTGCATTATAATGTAGCCTGCAGTTCATGATTTGTAATGAATTGCTGATATATGTGTCAAGTGTGATTCAGCCCCACCCCACCCCCCAGACATGAGCAAGAGGCTTGTTACAAATTATTTTAGAGTATGGTGTTATTACCCTTGTGTTCATATGTGCACTGACATAGTGTGGTGCTGGTACTGATCTAGCAATTATGCTGCAGTGTCACCCTTCTGATGTACTACAGCCTATCTGTCCCCTATCTCCTTTGTCCATTTATTGCTGTGGAGTGTGTGTGTGTGTGTGTGTGTGTAGGTGTGCAGAATCCTACACCTTACACCTCATCATAGCTCTGAGCCCAACCAACAGTATGAAGATGTAGCGGGCATTGCACTGCTGTGTGGAAGGAGCACAGCACTACTATTGTACATCTGATCCCACCTCATGTTGTGGTGATGTTGCTGGCATTTTAAAGCACCGCTGTGATGAAGGTGCATATCCCCACTGCTGTACCTCTTATACCACCACGCACAGTGTAGATGTAGTTTGCATTGTCATGACTGCTGTGGGGAAGAAGCATAGCCCCTCTTTTCTACCTCTGATCATACCTCACACTGTGGTGATGTAGCTGGCATTGTGAAACACTTCTTTGGTGAAAGGGCAAAGCCCAATGTAGTTTATGTGATCCCATCTTACACTGTGGGGATGCAGCTGCCATTCTGAGGCACTGCTGTGTAGAAGTTGCATAGCCCCACTGTCATGCCTCTGTTTCCATGTTACATTGTGGGCATGTAGCTGACATTGTTGGTCATTGCTGTGTAAAAGGTATATAGCCCTACTTTGGAGCTCTGATCCCACCTCTCACTCTGTGGGCACCACTGTGGAGAATGGGCATAGCCCTTTGTCATATCTCTGATCCCACCTCAGTCTGTGCAGATGTAGTTGACATTGTGTGGTACTGTTCCGGAGAAGGTTTATAGTCCCACTGTCATACCTCAGTTCCCACCTTGTATTGTGTGGCTGTAGCCAGGATTGTGAGGCACTGCTGTGTAGAAGGGGCATGGCACCACTGCTCTACATGTTATCCCATCTCACAATGCTGCTTATGCATTAACAGGGTCCATGTACTCGCACATCTGCACATGCAGACAGGTGCACGGGAAATGGTATTAACAGTCACCAGGCACTGCAGGGTGCCTGTCCTGGGCCCCACTCCCTGGCACGTTGATGCACCAGAGTGGGAAGGGGAGCAGATCATCAGAAACAGAGGTCCCAGTATGACAATGTAAATGTCTGTGTGTCTGTCTATGTTCATGTATGCGTGTGTGTGTGTTTCACAGTTGCTGATGACAGGACTAAAAAGGGCCTGCATGTCATATAAGTGAAAGGTTGTTACCACACTGAGCTTTCCACATCAAATAATAAGTGGTGACAGGAGTACTGTTTATAATTGTCCAAGTGGTATGTGACAACACAAATGGTTACAAATGTACTTTGAACATTGATTGTTGCAAACGGTGTGGTGTGCTTTGATGATGGAGGTAGTGTGCTGGTTGTGATGGTGGGTAGACCAGACAAGGCTATCAGAAGAAGAAAGACAAATAAATACAACCAGCAACAATAAAGTCTACTTGGGCCATGCTCATTATTATGAAATTGGTAGAAACAATGCTTGTTCCAGACTGGACAAGATCACCTTTCATCATGGCCGTTATCAGAGGGAAACTGCACAGATGAATGAATGAATGAATGAATGAATGAATGAATGAATGTAATACAAATTACACATTTCCTAATCACAAAAAAGCACAATCCAGGGGGTGCGTTATGGTGATGTAACTGCCCTTCTCAGGTTGTAGAATCACTCGGCTATGCCTCATGCTCCAACACAGTCAACATGGACTGCTGTCCAACCTGAATTCTCAACCTGTCATGCCTTACTAGTCTTGCTTCCACTTAACTTTTATTACACAGTAAGTCATGACAGGTTGTGCATTCAGGTTGGATAACAGCCCACGTTGACTGTGTTTGAGCATGATGCATAGCGTTATGCTTCTGCCACCTGAGAAGGGCTGTTGGTCCACCCTGCAGTGCTTTACTGTGATAATAAAATGGTCCATTTCTAGTAAACTGTGTGGTTCTTTTAAACATGTTACTTGCAGCTGGTCCATTGTGCTGTGATAAGGGCACAGCTGAAAGGTGTCCTTGTCCAATCATTAGCACACATTATTTGTGCACATGTTATAATAATGATTACAGCCCACCTTGACCTTACTGTTGCTTGTATCAGTAAAGTGTCTTTTTCTTCTGAGAACATTTTCTGGAGCCACCCAACAACAGCCCAACCTGCTTCCATCACCAGTCAATGTGACAAGTATTTTTGTTAGCATTTATGTTCTCACATACCCCTATGACAACTATACATGTCACTTACTGTCGCAAGCTGTACAGTGATCTCACTTTGTTAGTAAAGCACTGAGTACTTCTGTCACAACTGTATTATTTTGTGTTTAAAATATAGTGTGGCCACCAATTTGCCTTCAGCTAACATGCATTCCCTATTGAGTACTTGCATCAACAAATGTCAAACATATGCACACACACACACACGCAGTGACATGCACACATGCACACACACATGGCTCCCACATATTGACTACTGGAAGTGGTTAGCACATGATATGCGCATCATTTATCAGTGGTGTGTACAGTTATGCTGAGACCTCCCCAATTCTTATGTTATGTAACACATTGTTGGCTTCATTGTGAATGGCCTACATTTTTCTACGTACATCTGATTTTGTTTCACTCAAGTACCATTTGAGAGCATAACTCTTACTTATGGGCATCATCTCAAAGTAACTTTCACATAAACTGTTATCATGCTGGCATTCCACAGCATGAACTACTTGTGTGACAGTGCTTGTTTTATAGTTCTCACCTTCACAGAGCACAAATGCTTATTCAAAATCAGAATGCAGCATTCCAGCCATTCATTAGTGCCATAGGATGGCATGCTGACAGTAAGAATCCATGTACCATGGTGATAAGGATGTACATGGCAGTGTAACACAGTCTGTTTGAATCATAACTTTCAATACAATGTAATCATTTCACAGACAGTGTTTATCCTGCTGACACAGCCCCTAACGTTTTTTCATTGACTGTGCTTTACTCAATAGTGATCACATGCTGTATCACTATATGCACTGCAACCTACCCATATTGTTTTCTTTGGTGCTGTGGTGTCCCCTTAGAAAATCTATACTGTGATGCACAGGCTATTGTATCCCTGATGGTTTTCCTAGCTTACCTTGTGAACACTGCTTTCTTTACAGTGAATGATGTCCTGAGACTCTGAATTTTGAGAAAATGTTGTCTGCATGGAGCATGCTGGTGGACTCAGGCCCTATATGTTTGAGACTGAACAGCTGGTAACTGATGCTGACGTAGCAGCATACCACTCCAGCACATCCTCATCCAAGTCAGAGGCTGACTCACAAGGCAACCGTGCCGGTAGGAATGACTGGTGCACCAGTGGCAAATGTGAAGCTATGCCAATTGAGTGTGAGAGTGTGTGCTGCCACGATCTTGAGGCCATCAATGATAAACATGAAGGTCAACGTATCATGATGGTGTTTATACACCATCTTGTATTATCTTTAAATGGGTGCCCACTCATATATTAAGCGTTATGGGGGTGGTCCAAAGGTTGTCCATCATTAAGGAAGGAATACTGTTTGCCACAGATGAGTGTGTTATGTTCAGGGTGAAGAAAACAAGGGCCAAAGCACCCAGCTGTTTCATTTCTGTGGTTGCCAAGGCAGTAAGGGAAAAGAGGTTGACCTATATAAAATTCCAGATGGCAAAGAAAAAGGTGGATTTTGAAAATTACCTAATGTTGTCTAGTGAGGCAAGTATGGAAGTTCAGTGAGCGAAGGTACAGAAGGAGACACAGCTGCAGGGATTTCTTTTACTATGTAATTGAGAAAAGGAACAATAAGGAAAGGATTAGTATGCGCAACACAGGGGTGGAGTGGGTGGAGGATAATGGTGGAAAAGCAGAGATGCTGCACTAATACTTTTGTTCTGTCTTCACCAGGGAGGTGGACAGACCAGTGCATTCAGGAGGGAAATGAGTAGCAGAGGGAAGCGGAACACAGATGTGGTGATACAGGATTGAGTGAGGGAGGGTCTGCTGGCATTGTAGGTTGACAAATCACCAAGCCCAGACAGAGTATGTCCAAGGTTACTAAAGGAACTGGCTGAGAAGATGGCAGGGCCACTGGCAGAGTGATGTAATACTTCACTACAGTCAGGCATGGTACTGAAGGACTGTAGAAAAGCACATGAAATGCCGCTCCACAAAAGATGTCCCAAGGATGATCCAGCTAATTACAGACAGGACAGAATACTACCTGGTTGAAATCTGATTATCTGCATCAGAAGAGGAGAAGGTCCTGGGAGTGATGATCACTAGTGAGCAGAAGCACTCCACACAGTGCAAGAAAGCAGCAGCAAAGGCAAACCAGATGCTGGGATGCATAGGTAGGGGGAACTGTAGGAGAGAGGAGGTTATACTGCCCTTGCACAGGTCACTGTTAAGGCCTCAACTACAGTATATAGTTCAGGAGTGGTTCCCATTCCTCAAAAAGGAAATTAACCTGCTGGAGAAGGTCCAAAGGAGGTCTAGAAAGATGATAGCCAATCATCAGGGCAAGGCATACCAGGAGAGGTTGAGGGCACTGAACATGTACACCTTGGAAGAAAAGAGAGTGGCATGATTGGTACCTTCAAGTAGTTGAAAAGGGAAAAACAAGGTTGATAAGGAAAGCGTATTTAAGCTGAGTGACATCCATAATACTAGGGGGCACAGTATTAAGTTGGAGGATCGGAGGTTTAAGAGGGACATCAGGAAGCACTTCTTCACAGAGAGGGTGGTGGACACATGGAATGCGCTGCTGGAACAGGTAATCTATTACTTACTTGCCAGCAGATACAGGCCACATGGTCTATCAAGTCTGCTCAGGTATGTAGCTAGAACCCCGTTTTGCAGATGCTCCTCCCCCCTTAACAATCCCACACAGATGAATGCCATATGAGACTGAACCAGATAAAGCTGTTTGTGGTATTTCCAGTGATCTTGTTGAAGACAGTGGGCAGCTTTGAGACAGGATGTGATTGGCATAGGTTGATGGTAAGGATCATGGGTAGGAAGGATGGGAGGCACGGGGATAGAAGGCTACTTGTACTTTATCCTAACAGATTACTACTTGTACTATATCCTAACAGATCTTCTTATCATTACTGAATCAAAAACTTTCAGGAATGTGTGCACTCTTCAAGACAGCCTTTGGATTATTCTATTTTGACTACATGACGTGCGCCATGATGTCTTTGAGGACCCAATAGCAAACAGTTGACTGTAGAGAGACCAATTGCAAGACTTATGTTTGGCTGTCTCCTTAAAAACCATGTTGAATAAACATGGCATGTACCATGGTGAGCTGTCAGATAAATGATTTCTGTATACAAGTGCTGTTTGACTACTGGTAACCTCATGAGTGGCATAGGCCACAAGTAAGGTGTCCAGCCTAAAACCGCACAACTGTACATACAGAATTTATCTGACAGATCACCATTGTATATGTCATTTATGCAATATGGATGCTTCCTGTCACATTGTAGACATTTGATTTGTACTGTTTATCTTGTTTGTATATGATAATCTGTGGGTCATTTTGTTAACAATCCTAGTGTATGTCCGCCTAACATAGTGGTTCGTATTAAATGAAACACCACTTGTTTTGTTTACAAATTAGCGCTGAGCAAATGGCATGTTCACAGTACCAATGTAGCTTTTTCATTTTAAATTCTTTTGCATATGTTTGTTGAATTAGTGGATAAATACTGGGATTTGCAGCTGTTTTCACCAATTATTAAAAATAAGTATGGCGCAGAAGGCTGAGACACTGGCGCCTTACCTCGCACCATGCTGGTGACCCGGGTTCGGGAATGGACTCAGGCGCCATAAGGTCAGCAGGGGAACAAGGAAGAGGATTGAACACCTAGATGGCCACTCTCCTCTCCTGGGGTGGGTTGGGGAATGGTGTCGGAAGACCAAGGGAAGCTCATTTGTGATGCAAGTAGAGGAATCGGAGGACAACATACTAAAAAATGGCATCTCCTCCTACCAGATGACGGTTGACAGGACCAGTGCCTCCCCAAGCTCCACAACAGATGACCCAGCCGCAGCAGCACCCAGGGCCAATGCCTAGGCCATTATGCCATTTTTCCTCAGAAGAGTAGGACCCACCGATGAAGGATTACATTGTGTTTCCCTGAGGTGGCTGTGATGAGGTGACAAGATCAGCAGCAGTGACGGGAGAGGTGAGAGTCCTTGTGGCAATTGTCCTGAAGGAGAGGTAGGTGAGGGTTGCAGGGTAAACAGATAAAAAAAAAGTCTCTGTATATGAATCAACTGTCATGTGGTAAAGAATAGAAAGATATAAACATAGACGTTGACGACACATAAGGACTACAAGGCCCAGGCAGTCTGCCCATTTTTTCTACCTTACAAATGTGCCATAGGCCTGTAGTCTGTCAATGGCCTATCTATTCATACACTCATATTTATTGCTCCCTTATGACTACCCCATGCCTGTTTGAAGCCATGCACTATATTCATATCCACCACTTCCGGAGGTAGGCAGTTCCATTCATCCCCCACCCTTTCTGTGAAAATGAAGTTCCACACAATCCCCACTTAATTGGCCTCCCTCTAATGTCATGCTGTGTCCTCTTGTCCATCTTTATTTCTTATATTGAAACAAGTTAGACTCTTTCACCTTCTTAGTGCCCTTAATATGTTTGAATCTTTCAATCATATCACATCCCCCCCCCATTTGCCCTAGGGTATACATAATGAGCTGTGTTAATCCCTCATCATATGTTTGCTGATGCAGTCACTGTACCAATAACACTATGCATGTACAGTCCACAAGTGGCTGATTACTGTATGTTACCTTCTGTTCTAACATTTCTACAGGTCCTACCAATGGGCATGTTATACCCAGTTCACATATTGGATCCACCAGAAGCTTGTAAAGCGTGTCAGAAGAGTGATCCCTGCTTGTGCAGTGTGGGCCATTAGTCACCAGTACCCAGAGGAGTCTGGAAATTATGTGGGATTCATGGATGTCAGCAGGGATGGATTTCCATTTTGACTTCTGCAGCCTTTACTGCCATTTCTGTACTCCTGGCTACTAGTAACAGCCACAGTTGGAAAGATATGCTGACTGTTATTGTGGACAATATTTTTACATAGTTGGCAATGTTTAATGTTACTTTGGCACTTTATGCCACCAAGATATTTAAATAGTGTCTGTCAAATGCAACTGTCAATATTCACAGTCTGGTAAACATCACTGTGTGTACCCCTCACCTATGTTGTTATAATAATACTCTTTACCACAATTAAAGAACTGTTGTCACAGTGTTGTTGTAATTTTTTTTTAATACAGAAAATTTCAAATGTCTTCAGCTGTTTCCCATACCTTCCTTATGTACATTTCATATATTACATTACATACAAGGTGACATGACTGGTAATGTTACTTCTTGGAAGTACAGAACACTGAGTAGGTCTATATCACAACCAGAACACAAACCACAACAATGTGGAAGTTGGTAAAAGCTAACAAGTGTGTTTAACAATGCCTACATTATGATTTGATCCTATAACTACAGGTAAAATTAACAATAGCACGGTAAACAGTGAATTATGCACTGCAGCACACAGCAACAGTATGATTTATGTCAAAACTTTGCTTGTTAATCAGTGTTTAAGAAGATTCATGTAGGATTCATGAAACATTGATGTTTTCACAGTGCAAATAAAAATATATCGTGCAAGACAGACCTCCAGTGCTGCTGTTGGATTTCCACTTGTGATGCCAATGACTCACGCTTGACAGTGAGCCTGGTAGGTGGAGGGCTGGACGGGGTGAGTAGGCTCCAGGGCGGGAGTGATCAGTGACTTGGTTATTGACTGGCCCCAGATAGGCCTCTGGGGCATAGAAAGCCCAAGCTCAAACACAGGGGAAGACGTCACGACAGCCGCGTTAGGCGCCTTCATGTCACGGCGAAAAGTGATGGACCTAAGAACAAGGAAAAGCACCCTACAGCTCTGTTAATATGGAGTGCCAAATATGGCCCCAATGTGCTCCTGCCTGCCTGACTGCCGAGGGCAAGACGAGACAAAATAATGGTTTGGAGAGTTCCCGCACCACCCCATCCACGCACGGGAGGTAAACCATAGAAGGATGGGGAGAGAGGCCAGCCCAGTTAAGGTAAGGTGGGTAGCAGGGGTGGACTCCATTTGCACCTCCCAATTAAGTGCAGCTGGAGGGGATGGGAGGATAAACAGCAATTGCAAAAACAGAAAATATATCATGCAGACATGTAAAGCAGCAATACAGTACAGTAGTGAAATATGTAATGAAATTCGTACACAAAGGTTGATCACTGGATCATATCACTTGAATCATGAATGATGTAGGTCGATTACATGATGTTTTGGTGGTCGCTCTTCCCTCGCTATATTACATGGCAGTACAATCTTCACTCTTCGAGTTGGATGTTTTCCAGCATTCTGGCTGTTTATGAATGATTGTATCCGTCTTGCTGAGTCATGTGTTTCTGCTGTCTTCACTAGTTTGGCAACCCACATTCGTTTTGACTTTGGGTACACAATTCTATATAGTTTGTCAGCACTTCTGTCCACTGCATGGGGGAGGTTCACATTCTCATTATGATCCATGACAGCCAATTGCTGTCATGCTATCATCCCATCATAAAAGAAGTGCTGCCTCTTTGGACAGTATTTCAACAGAAGAGAATGAAAAACTTCAAGACCACCTGTGTGGCAAAACTGGGTGCATTTCTCAATGTCAGCCAAGAATCTCTTATTGAAAATCACTGTCTTTAGTGCAGCATGTGAGGGTGACAATGGCTTCAACCATGTCTTAGCAACCTTTTGTGCCAAAGTCAACTTGTCATGAGAGCAACGGTGCACTTTTTGGTATCCGGTCCACTTGTGTTTGTTTATGACATGGTGCATCATGGATGTTACAAGCTTCCGCAGATACTGTGGGTCTCCTTGGCAAACTGCACACACCCAACAGAAGTGATTAGATATTGAAGATATCCAAGGCATGAGATCAGAACACACTTTACTTTTGGTCTTCATGTAAAGTTGCTTCTTTATCCACTTTGCCACATGCCAGACATCAAATTGATGCACAATGTTGTTTTCTGGTGTGTATTTTTTTACTCATCAAAGCCCAGATTTGAATGTGATGATCAGTGGTAATGGTCTTGATCGGAAGTCCCTCACACAAAACATTTTCGAGACATCAAGTAAAACCTGCTTTCTCCATATTAGTTGAACTAGTCACCTCAGTGACTTGAACAAAGTTGAAGTCAAAGATTTTTTCTGACTCCTTCTCCATCATGCTGTACGTGCAGTATTTGGCGGAGAATCCAGGTGAGTCACACCTGCCGTCTCCACACAATGTGATGCTGTCCTTAGCTTTCAGTGACCGCATCAGTGAAGATTGTTGTGCTTGCCATTCCTTGTTGACCTTAGGAAACAGATAGGTAATTTGAATGCGGTTGAATGTCTGGTGGCTGAAAAGTTTTAAGTGAAGTAGGTCAGCAATTCCTTCTACAGTATATAGCCAAACGTGTTGCCACTAAATAAAATAGCTGCAGCCAGCTCAATGTTTCTAAAAGGCATTTTCTGTACAATTGGCTGAGATCTCCATTGAACTGTGTGCCCTTGCTGACACTTCATCTTTGCTGACATCATTGTAACTTGGTATGTAATGGCATTCTCAATTACAGGTGCTCCACAAGTGGAACAGAAAAGGAAAAGTTCCTTCAAGTGGTCAATGTATACCAGGCACTTATTAAAGGAATTAGTGGTGGTGGTACTGTCACAGTCCTCCTCATCACTGTCTGTAAAACAGTCATCAGATGATTCTGTTTCTGGGACATAATCACTGTCCATGTCCAAGTCTGGTACATCTTCTAGATCACTGAAATCTGAATACATATCCACATTATTTGGTTCAGAAGGCTTGTTATATGATGGTCCTGGGGACAGTTCTTGTTCTGTCACATTTCTGCGCTGTTAAGAAAAATATGTATGGTCATTGGCGACCTTTTCCATGGATCCAAAATAATTGAACTCAAACTCCGGACATAGAATTCCTTTATGCTTTGTAACTGGTATTGTGTACTGATTGCTACTGACAGGTGAACTTACTGTATCAATGTCAGTCTGAGTCACAACACTGCTATACATCTTTCCTTGGGGGCAGTGGATGCAGCATGGTACGTCTTGCAAAAACAAAACTAAGTGTTAGTATTTCAGTGTAACCATGGTGGTTCACCTCATTGAGAGTTACATATTACAATACACAGATCTTTTTTGGGGGGGAGCGGGTTCAATCCTGAGTGCCATTAACATATTCAAATTATTGATACTCATTTTATAGTTGTATTTGTAATGGTGGGATGCAAATACAAGTGTATTTACACCATATCGAATCAGGAATGGAGTATAAAACAAGATATTGGATAAGTACATGGTATCATAAGGGTGGTTATATGGACAGTGCTATACTGCTGCAGGTCACTACAAAGGCCAGTATAACCAGAGCACAGCAACCATTTGGACACATAACATGCAGCCTTATTTTGCCTTGTCTTAACAGTAGTGCGTACACACACAAACAAGGGATATGTGTGTTGAACTTGTTGCTGTATGGTCCGGTGGACCATGACTTGTCAAAGGTGTGCCAGGGAGTCCAAATAAGCCACAATAGTTGATCAACGTTGAGACTGGTTATGCACTTAAAAAGTCATGCCACGTAACAAACCAGTTGCACTAATAGTAACATTTTAGAGTAAGTTACAGATGGTAGTTATAGAATGATACAGTGCACACATGCTGCATCAGTACTGTTCCATTTTGGCTGATTAAATGGTAGTCTTTTAACATGCTACTACCAAGAATGACCGTGGTGCTATGTAAAAGGACTTATGCAACTGTGCTGCAAGTGTGCAGTGAAAAATACTGTTACAGAGTACTTATGGGGTACTCCACTATAACTGGGACATCGTTTATGATCTCCTCTGTGCAGTCATATGCAAGTTCTATATCTGTCACACCAGATACTGGCTCCTCAGAGACATGCGATGACAGCAACTCCTCAATCACTTGTCAGGAAAAGAATAATGTGAAATATCATGTTATTACCAAAGTTATTTTATAAACTGGAAAACACATTTTCAACCATGGATAATAATTGGATGTCACTTACCACTCTGTGTTGCCTGACTTGAGCATGATGTTCACTAGTCACGTGTCGCTTCTTTGTCAGTGTTTCGTTATGCGGAAACATTGTAGGTACTGCCTCTGGCTTCAGCTTTCGACGCTGTTTTGCATTCATCAGTTCACCCTGTTTAGTAGAAGAACAGTACATGTTAAGCATAATATAAGTGCAATAATGGTAAACGATTAACATGACATCATCTATGTTATTGTACCTGAGAACATTGTGAATGTAATCTCCATCGGTGGTTAGACCTTGGTTATGAGTACGCTAACTCTGAACAAGTTGATGACCATCCGATTAACAGGCAGAGTAATGCAGAACATGCAGTGCAGCTCTGCGATGTGTGTAGTAAAGCAGGTGCTCTGAGCACTGTGTCACACATACACTTATGTACTCTAAAAAAATATAATGTATTGAGCAGCAACATACTTTGAGATGTCAGTGTCATGAGGTTACTTCAGATGTGTTCATAATAAATACATTTTCTTTGTGTACATGTACACAGACAGTTGTTATACTAAAGTCAATGACTACCAACGGGTGTTGTCTTGATCAATGGCAACAGTTTACTTCACACCGATATAATTGACAATTTAGATTTACTACAGATTGAATTATATGAGGATGTCCTTGCATGGAACTGTGTGCTGCCTTCAGTCACTGAAGTGACATTCGACAACATGAGACAGAAGCAAACTCCCACAAGTGTGTGATGTAGTGATGTATACCATATGCATGTGAAAATCAAAATATGGGCATCTGTTACTCCTCAGTTACCTGTCTTCTTCACTCATGAAGAAAACTGATATGGATGGCTGTTGAACGTACACATTCTTACATGACAGATGACAGACTGTAGTGCATTATGTGAACACACATGAATGACTACCAATCAGCGTCAACAAACTAGATGTGGAGCAGGTTAGTGAGCAAACAGCAGCATTCATGAAGTATAGTGTGATAATAGCAAAGGAACAAATACAGGGAACAATAGCAGAGGAATCCACAGGTTTGAAACTACAGAGCTGTTATTCAAACATTAGTGGTACACACTTGGCTGCCAGTACAATGATGAATCACCTTTAAAGTCTGTTTATTGACTTATAAAGCCCTACATGGTCAGGGCCCTGACTACCTGAAAGAGCTTCTGATTCCTTACGGCCCCGAGCGACTACTCCGCTCAGCTGGCATGGGGTTGCTAGAGATTCCAAGAGTTTGTTTGAAATCTTCTGGGGCCCGGGCATTTATGCATGTGGCCCCTTCTCTTTGGAATTCGCTACCCCAGCAGTTACATGAGTGCATGACTGTGGAGGGTTTTAAACGTGGCTTAAAAATTCATTTATGGAACCAGGCATTTGGCGACTGTTTTTGTTTTAATTTTAATGCTTTGGATGTCTGTGTACCAACTGACTTGCTGCAATATGTAGACATGTTAATCATTTTTAAACTTGTTTGGTGCCTTGGTTCTGGAAAGACGCCTTATAAATAAAGTTTTATTATTATTTATTATTATTTTATTATCTCTGTCTTCGCTGGAGATGTATGAGTCATCACACACGTCAGGTGTGACAAACAAATACATAATACGCATCCCACAACATCCATGGTTTTTATAAAGAACGCACTACAATATGAACTATGGTGTTCTGGCAGATGGGGAAAATAAGGGAAGAAATTGGGTGGCTGAGGAGGGAGCTGAAGGCATTGGGAGTTTGAGGTATTGAAGATTTTGGGCATAAGGATAACCTGTTGGGACACATATACAGCCACCAGCAGGCCAGCACAAGGACATTTCAGAGCAATCAGGAGGTGGTCTGCAAAATCCAGTGCAGTCAGTGACTTCAACAAGTGGCTGAGACAATGGTGTGAGTTCAAGGGGTATGGCCAGGTGGGAGAGTGGGGCAACACATGGGAGAACCCACATCTATATGCAGGGGTCAGGCTACATCTAAGTAAGGCAGGTTTGGGGATATTAAAGCAGAGACTGATGGACTTTATCACCAAAAAATATAATTTAAACTTGCTGGGGGGGGCTGGGAGAGGGGTGAATCATGAGAGGAGGTCCAGAGGAACTCTCCCCATAGTAATGATATGGCCTACTTTGTCTAGGATGGGGGGGATGGGAGAATAAGGGGGCAGCTGGGGGACAGTCAAGGTGGAAGGTGGTATCACTAAATGGTTGGAGCCTGGGGAATAAGATAGCATAGCTGCAGGCACTGCTGGCAGAAGAAGAGGTAGACATAACACCCATCACAGAGACATGGACAACCCAAAACCATGTCTGGGACTTGGCCATCTCATTATTTAAATTATTCAAGAGGGACAGAGAAAAAGGTAAAGGAGGGGGTTGCCATTTACATAAGGGAAGGGATTGGATGCGACAGGGAGGAGGGTGAAGAAAGTAGGTTAGAAGTCCTTTGGATACAACTCCTTGCCCCAAAGGGGACTATGGTCCAATTGGGGGTTGTTTATAGGCCCCAAACCAAGAAATAGGATATGAATAGGGAGGTAGTGGAGCAGCTAAGGAGACTGTCTGACAAAGGAAGCACTGTGGTGGTGGGAGACTTCAATTTACCAGAGGTAGGTTGGAGCATCCCAGCCACCACATGCACCAGGGAGCAGATCCTCCTGGAAGAATTCCAGGATAGCTTACTGATCTAAATGGTGACAGCGCCAACAAGGGAAGAAAATATTCTAGACCTGATGTTGGAGGATGGACAACAGGTCACAGATGTAAGGGTGGAGGAACCACTGGCTGGTAGCGATCACCACTCAGTGTGGCTCTCTATCAGTTTGGGTAGAGAGATCCACAATACAAAAACAAAGGTACTGGACTTCAGAAATGCAGACTTTGGCAGGATGGGGCAAGTAATGAGAACACACATAGATAGCATTCACCCTGACATGGACACAGAGCAGAAATGGGCTATCATAAATCTAGGGCTGATTGAATCCACTCATTCTCCTTCTCATACCACTCCTCCCCACCTCGGACCCAGCACCCTTTCTCATTGCAGTTGCATCCCTCCTACGGCACAGTGAGTAGTTGTCCGGAGGATGATCCTGACCATTTTTGAGTAGTGTCATGTAC
This sequence comes from Neoceratodus forsteri, assembly GCA_016271365.2. Classification (NCBI taxonomy): domain Eukaryota; kingdom Metazoa; phylum Chordata; order Ceratodontiformes; family Ceratodontidae; genus Neoceratodus; species Neoceratodus forsteri. Next base: position 871,334,800 of record CM057458.1, on the reverse strand, counting down.
TGTATGTTACTGCTCACATACATTCTTGATGACACATCTTGAAACCATCATTTTGAGCTTTACCATGCCCTGTCCTTCACCCCGCTTGCTAACAGATGCCTGACTCACTGTGCTAAGCTAATTTCAAAACTTTGGCTTGGTGTACTTACTTCCGAACTGTAATGCTCCCACCCACTCCTTCAGATTCTCCAACACTTGCACCATGCTAGTCCACCATTGTACCAACGTCATCAGCCAATCAGGCTTCTCACATTGCTTCAGCAAAATCTGGAACTCCCTCATACCTCAAATGCAACACTCCTCGCACTCCATTGCCTCTGCCTCACATAACTTTCTGTATGCTACCTGCTACAATCCTCCTTAACTTGTTCACCTATGAGCCTGCTTCACCTTCATGCCCACCTCTTTCATGCAAAACCCTCCCCCTCCATCCTCCAGACATCATCCCTTCCTTTCAACCTTACTCCTACCCCCTGTTCCTTCCTCTGTACACCAGCTGACCCTCACTACCCACTCACCGTTGCTTGGCCTACGCCCCTGGCAGACTTCTCGGTATCCTGTAGTGGTCCAGAACCCAGGCATACAACTTCCTTGCATCCTACCCCAACAACATTATTTCCTAAAAGGGCTGAGTTTTGGCCCCTCTTCTGTCCAACCTCAATCTCTTTTGGTCCTTCTGAAGCCTACCCGCTATTGATGCATACTTCCCTCCTGTCGTGCTCTACCTCTGCTGCCTACAACCTGCTTTCCTCCTGTCATGCTGTACCTCTGCCTTGTGCAGTCAGGGTCCACAGCATACTTGAGGCACTATGCACTGGCAGACCCTTCTTTTCCCCCTCTATCTCCCTTCCTCATGTGCCGTAATTACCACTGACAACAACCGGCTTCCCTCCTGTTCATGCTTGACCTCTGCCTAGTGCTGACAGGGTCACCAGCATTCTGGAGGAGTCAGGCACTGACAGACCCTTGTTCTCCACCCCTTGCCTTCCTCTCCTCCAAAACCCACCCTTTCCACCCACCTGCTCTTTGACTATATGCCACCATCCACACACTTTTCAACCCTTCCTAACCGTACTTATTGGCTAACCCCTATAATAGTACACAGTTGCCTATCTATTACTCTCTAGATACCATGCATGAAATGACTGCTGGATGCATGACCTAGGGATGAAATGGACAAACAAGTAGACAACAGCAGTACTTGTGTCACAGTCTTTGTTTATATGTTGTATGTCTACAGAAAGAAGCAAAATCACAAGCCAAGTTTATGTGTTGCATCTCTGACGACACTGATATTGGTTTTTATCCATGATGCTATATTTAGATGTTTATATAGGTAACATAATATGCTGCTTGTAAAAAATGCACATGGATACAACACACATAATGCACTACAGCTTGAACCATAGTTCCTAAGGAGAATTTGAAAAACAAGCCATTCAACATGTTATTCATGCATTATGCCTCCGGCTGTTCACAGTGAAACATAGAAACATAGACTTTGACAGCAGATAAGGACCACTTGGCCCACCCAGTCTGCCCATTTCCCTACCTACTGGATAAGCTGCAGATTCTAGTTAACCAACAGCCTATTTCCTGCAACCCCCCACTATAATTGCCTTATGTCTGTCCCATGCATGTTTGAATTCCTCCACTGTTTTAGACCCGACAACCTCTCCAGGAAGGTGGTTCCATCGCCCACCACTCTCTCTGTGAAAAAGAATTTCCTCACATTACCCTGAGCCATCCCCTCTAACTTTAAATTGTGCCCCTTGTTCTTTCACATCTCTTTTCTGAAAGATACTACCCTCCTGGACTTTGTTGATTCCCTTGAGGTACTTAAAGTTTCTATCATGTCCCCCTGTCCCTCCTTTCATCAAGGGTATACATATTAAGCTCTCTAGTCTCTCTTCTTATGGTTTCTGATGTAGACCCTGCACCATTTTAGTTGCCCTCCTCTGGACTGCTTCCATCCTGTCTATGTCCTTGCGTAGATGAGGTCTCCAAAACTGCATGCAGTACTCCAGATGGGGTCTCACCAACTGTCTGTATAGAGGGATAACCACTTCCCTTTTTCTACTTGTGATGCCCCTCCCTATGCATCCCAGTATCCCCCTGGCTTTCCCTACTGACTTCTCACATTGCATACCCACCTTTAGGTCATCTGATATGACTACACCCAGATCCCTTTCCATTATTGTTGTTGTTAGTACCTCCCCTGCTATTGTGTACTCTTCTCCTGGATTTTTATTTCCCAGGTGCATTACTTTGCACTTCTTTGCATTGAATCTAAGTTGCCATATGTCTGACCATTCCTCCAACCTTGCCAAGTCCCTTCTCATCCTTTCTACCCCACCCTTGTGTATCAACTCTGTTACAGATCTTTGTGTCATCCGCAAAGAGGCATACCTTTCCTTCCAGACCCTCTGCAATGTCACCTATAAAGACGTTAAAGTGACTGGACCCAGAACTGAGCCCTGAGGTACTCCACTAGTAACTCCCCTTTCTTCAGAATGTGTTCCATTCACTATTACCTTCTGTGTCCTGTTGTGCAGCCAGTTTTCTACCCAGGCTACCACCCTGGGACCCACTCCCAGGCTGGCTAACTGGAGTATTAATCTTTTGTGCGAGACTGTGTCAAATGCCTTCATCCTGTAACATGTTTAGTATCAGGATGTACTGCAAGGTATACGGTGAGGTTGAATTGGTTATGTCTCAGTTTTGCCACACCAGTAATGTGTCAAGCAGTAGTACATATGATGTATTGTGTCAAAGTGAAGCTGTGTGCAGTGCATTTCTGTTTGTAAGACTCAATGGAGCTGCATACTTTCACCCATAAGTCAACATCAGTGCTTACATGTACATTGGAAAAAGTTTTCCACAGACACAACAACATGTAGGTCACATAACGTACTTTACACACCAAACATCAGTATGACAGAATGAGGATGGATACAACCATAGACCTTGACAGGGTGGGGGAGCAGGGGATAATTACATTGGCACAGCAACTGGAGGAGCCAATGACTCACAGTATACTGTATGCTTGTAAGGGGCTGTCAACGGTTAATGGCCCCAGAGTCTGAACTTTCCACAGGTCCCAGCATTCCTGTCTAGGGTCATGAATACAACAGCCAATAAGGAAAGACTGAAACAGAGGATACAGTTTTTAAAGTACAGACCAGTGAACAATAAATAACACAGATGAGACATATTGGTTTCATTCATTTACCTTTAATATATAGTACATAACACACTGGCTAAGGAACAGAAAACATACAAATAGTGTACAGTAAAGTAGAGAGCAGAAATATGATTAAACAATAAAAAAGTATATATATGTATGGATGAAATGAGTGACAGGGATATCATTCATGGCTTCACATCATGTACGTTTGCTATATGAAGAGGACCTAATCTGAGGATGGAGGTGGAGGATTGCACAGATGCATAAGGTGGATATCATCAAGACCTTGTGTCACCAGACAGGAACAAACAATGGGCATCACCTTTACATAAATGTCCAGAAGAAGTCATTACAATATGACGTTATACAGCTGGATAGGTGTGTAAGGGGTGATATGTTGAATAAACAGAAGGACGTCTACAAGAAGAAAATGTGTAGTCAGTAGTGGTCCCAATATGAGGCTTTGAGTTGGGGGCATCATGTGAATAACTTTTACAGGTACATGTTTCAGGATAGATGAATTACGTAGGGTTAGGGACACACAAGGTGACACAACCAATCCTCTTGTAAAAAAAATATATGTTTTTATGCAGCACAGTTACAAGCAGTATTTTCCTATCATTGCTTGATGCACCTTAACTTCTCAAAGTGGTCCAAGGACCTATGGTATTAAGAAAATAAGAAAAAATATGACACAGAACACAGAAGTAGATGAACATATAATAAAGAAATCACTGGCCACATTATGGTTTCACTTAGACAGCTTTACTGTTACACTCAGTATGCACTTTTGACAGCTACCCAGGAAATAAAATACCTGAAGATCCCTTTCATAGCAGTCTGCTGTGAAATGAAGGGAACAAATCACAGTGTTTCTACTGTTAGTGTCTGGAAGATTTTGCCTCTTGATGCCAGCGATCCACTTGGGACATACAGTGGCATTGCGAGGGAATGTGTGAAATGGCAATGATCTTGACTGGGGCTTGCAGCTGTCTTTATTGCACCCAACAATGTAACAATAAACCATACTAAATGTGGCTGTCTAACGATCTTGTTTAAAAAGTTAATTCAGTAATACAGCAATGATAAAACACTGATACTGAGCACGTCTCCTGAACATGGGACAGTACAAACTTCGTGCACACACACAAACACACACACACCGCGCACACACACACACACACACACACACACACACACACACACACACACACACAGAGTACCCACACACTGAGCCTTCCCCATACAAGACATCACAGAGCAGTACGGCGGAATATGCATGTGTGGAACACAAACAAGATGCCAGGCGCAGAGCGGTGGTCAGTGGGGCTCAGAGGCATTTTCTGATTAAATTACTAAGGACACTGAAAATGAAGAATCTGGGTTCAGGGCTGAACATGACAGTAAGAATACAGACTACTGCAACTCTCTTTCTTATGCTAGATGGACGTTTCCCTTTTAAAAAAAACTTTGTTGCCCACAACCTATGTAAGCTTCAGAGTGATTTTTGCAAGCTTAAAGATGTTACCCATCTTTTAGAACTGTAAATTGCAATGAAGTAGAAAATCCTTTGCAAGACAGAAATAATACATTGCTATTTATAGAAACAAAGTAAGATAGAATTTGTCATCAGAAATGGACTGCTTCACCCACCAAGTCTGCCCAGATGGTCCCTGCCTAGCCTGTCTCTGCAGACCCTAACTGGTTTCTGGTGACCCTCCCTCCCTCCACCCTGCCTATGTAGTAATATTCTCTATGTCTATCCCAGACATGATTGAAGTCCCCTACTGTTTTTGTCTGTACCAGTTTCACTTACAGTCTGCTCCAGGCATCCACCACTCTCTCAGTGAAGTAGTACTTACTTTACTTACCTCCATCTTAATCCCCACCCCCCCCCAGCTTCATTGCATGCCCTGTGCTTCTGGTTCTCTTTCTTATTTGAAAGAGACTCCCCTCCTGCACCCTGCTCACCCTGCTCACCCCCATGAGGTACTTGTTGGTGTCTATCATGCCACCTCTTACTTTTCCTCTCCTCCAGGGTGTACATGTAGAGATCCCTCAGTCTCTCTTCATTGAGCTTTTGATGTAGCCTCTGCACCATTTTAGTTGCCATCCTCTGGGATACCTCCACCCTCTCTATGCCCATTATCACTGTACTGTAGATTAGGCCTACAGAACTGGATGCAGTACTTCAGGTGGGGTCTCACAAGCAGTTTGTACAGTGGCAACACCACATGCTTTCTGCTGGAGATACTCTTCCTTATTCACACCAGCATCCCACTGGCCTTAACTACTGCTTTTTCACACTGCGTGCCACTTTGAGGTTATCAGATATAAAAACCTCAAGTCCCTTTCCTGCTTAGGAACTGTCAGTGTTCCCACATTCTATACTCAGCTCCTGGGTTCCTATGCTCTAGGTGCATGATTTTTCACTTTTTGGTGTTGAAACCCAACTGCCATGCTCTTGATCACTTCTTGAGCTTCCCAAGGATGCTATGCATTCTTTCTCCTCAACCATCTGAGTGTTCACCCTATTACAGACTTTGGTGTCATCTGCAATAAAAGCATGCCTTCCTTTCCAGTTATTCTGCAATGTCACTTATGAAGACACTGAAGAGGACCAGTCACAATACTGAGCACTGCACACCATCCTGATCACTCTCCCCTCATTAGAGTGAGTGCCATTAACCCCCCCAAAGCCAATCCATTAACCAGTTCCTTACCCAGTTCATCACTTTGGATCTCACTCCTAGATTGTTCAATTTCTTTATTAATCTCCTGTGCGAAACAGATTCAAAGGCCTTGCTAATGTATATATAGGCCCCGTCCATTGCCCTACCCTGATCTATTTCCTTAGATACCAAGTTGTAGAAATCAATCAGATTCATCCGGCATGTCCTTCTCTCCCTGTGAATCCATGACATACTGTGTTTGATCTTATAGTGCACTGGATTCAAGGTACTCAACAACTGGGTACTCTGTGGTGCACTGCCTGAGGAAGGATCTCTGGGGTGGGGGTGTGGCCATCATTTTCAGTGCCAACCTGGGCTTCATGGTGCATTTAGTTGGTAGCACCAGGTCCTTTGAATGCATTGCAGTGTGTGGTGATCCAGGTGCAGGCTGCAGGATTCTCCTTATTTACCACCCTCTGGAGCCTGGAGGAGAATTCCTGCAGGAGGTAGCAGACTTCACCGTCGACAGGTGTTGGAGTCCCCCAGGTGTTTAATCCTTGGGAACTTCAATGCCTAGGTCAATGACGCATCCTCACATTTCAGTTATGACCTCCTCCAGTTAATGTCATCACTGGGCCTGACTCAAGCAGTTGCTTCTGTGACCCATCAGCATGGCCACACACTCAATCTGGTGTTCCAGCTGAGTTTTGGGGTTGATAGCCTCAAAACTGATTGGGTATCTTGGTCCAATCTTTGCACCACGGAGTTCATGTTTGGGGTACCCTCTGATAGTCCTTCCCCTGTGGAGATGGTCAGTTACTGCCCTTTAAGGGGTTTACACCTGGATGGACTATTGGCGTTAGCTGATCTATCTAGAGTTGAGGCAGCTTGTGTGATTGGCACTTGTGAGATGGTGGTCACCTCTAACAAGGTGGTATCCGAAGCACTGGATATCTTTGCTCTGGTTTGTATATGACCCAGATCCTCTCACTTTTTAGCCTTGCATATAATGATTTTTAAATGTTGCAGGATTGGATTAATTTTTAATATTCTATTAACTATATTGATTTTATTATGTTATGTACAGGCATCTTGGTTTCGGAAAGGCGCCTTTTATAAATAAAGTTTGATTGATTGATTGATTGACTTGAGATCCCTCTGGTTTGATGGGGATCTCAAGACAATGAAGATCAAGGGTTGGAAGTTGGAGAGTTACTGGCAGAAGACCTGGCTGGAGGCTACAGACTGGTCCTACATGCCCACTATGGTGAGTACCAGGAGGCAATCTCCCGTAAGGAGGCAGAATTCCAGTCCAGGGAGATTGCTGCAGGAAAGAACAGACCTTCTCAGCTTTTTCATGCTGTGGACAGGCTTCTCCATCCTGCCTGTCTACAGACAAATAAGACTTTTTCATTCACTTTGAGTGAAGAGTTTGCTCTGTTTTTCTATGACAGAGTGTTGTCTATCAGGTCGGGGATTCAGGCAGGAAGCCTCATGACTCGCAGTGGCTGGACTGGTGGGAGCAAAGGCACTCTGTCTGTCTGAGAGGAGTTTAGGCCAGTGGAGGTGTCTGAGGTGACTGGGTTGATCTTAGAGCTGAAGCATACATTTTGCGAACTGGACCAATCCCTGACATGTTTCTTAATGGGATGCGCCAAGGCTGTTGACCCAGTGTTTGCCAGGATTGCCAGGTGCTCGATGGTGGAAGGGGTGTTTCCGGTGGTTCTGAAAGAAATGCTGATGAGACCCCTCCTTAAGAAACCTTCCCTCGACCCAAACGTCCTTGTGAATTACCGTCCAATCACCAACCTGCTATTTTTGAGCTAGGTTGTTGAGAAATTTGTGGCACAGCAGCTTGAGGATCGCCTTTTGTCCTTTGACATCTATGAGCCATTTTAATCGAGTTTTTGGGCTAGACACAGCACAGAAACAGCTTTAGTTAGGGTAAATAATGACCTATTCAAGGCTAGAGATAGAGGAGACAGGTCAGTTCTTGTGCTCCTTAATCTCTCATCAGCATTTGACACCATGGACCACGTCGTGCTTCTTGATCAGCTCTGTGAGTTTTGTGGACTCGCCGGTGTTGTCATCAGATAGTTTGAGTCCTATCTCTTTAATAGGGTGCAGTGGGTAGTGATGGGGAAATTATCGTGCTCCCCAATGCCTCTGTCATGTGGAGTTCCACAGGGTTCGATCTTGTTACCGATGCTGTTTGCAGTGTACATGCTGCCCCTGGGTGAGATAATTTGGCAATACAACGCGGAGTTTCACTGTTATGCAGATGACGCCCAGCTGTATTTGTCATTTGCACCCAAAACATCTGGTGCTGTCAATGTGCTTAACATCTGTTTCGCTAAAATCAATGACTGGATAGCTTCCAGCTGGCTGAGACTAAACCCAGATGAGACAGAGGTGCTAGTGATCGAGCCGGGTCGTGGGCGTGATGGGTTGCAGCCTGGAGTAGACACATTTCTTTTCCTGGGGTCTGCTTCATTAGTGGCTTCCCTGAGTGTGTGCAATCTAGGTGTGATCCTGGGCAGCAGACTGATCTTTGAAGATCAGGTCTCGTCTTTAGAGGGTGTTTTTCACCACTTGCTCAACATTGCCAGGATCAAGCCCCTCATTCCACCTGAGGATCTGCCGACACTGGTACATGCCTTTTTACCGTAAGGCTTAACTACTGTAATGCTATTTACTTCAGGGACACAGGAGGGCTGCAGCTGGTGCAGAACGCAGTGGCCTAGTTGATGACAGGTCTGCCCAGGTCCTGTCATGTGACTCCAGTCCTGCTTGCCCTGCATTGGCTGCCGGTCAGGTGGCAGGTGCTTTTCAAGGGGACTTGCTCACCTTTAAGGCCCTATATGGACTAGGTACTGGCTACCTGTAGGAGCTCCCAATACCTGCGGCCTCTGTTCACTCCCTCCACTCCTCTTCAAGATGCCTCCTGGATGTTCCCAGGGTTCGGCTCAAGACATCCGGTGACTGAGCATTCAGTGTCTCTGGGCCGACCCTGTGGAACACGCTTCCACCTGCAGTCCAGGAGGCCCCCTCAATTGATACTTTCATGCAAAGGCTAAAAGCCCACCTCTTCAGCCTGGCTTTTACAGAATGATTTTACATCAGACTGTTTTAATTATTATAGATGATTATAAAACTGGAATATGAATTTCATTCCTTTTGTAACTTTTTGATCTTAATTGCTGTCTTATTTTTTGTGTTTTTGTTAGGTGCCCAGAGCCTCAGGGATTGTGCACCCTAAAAATAAAAGCCACCTTGCCATGCCTTTCATTTACAGGGTTTCCATTAATTTTCCCATCATTGATGTGGGAAGAACTGGCTTATAGATGCTAGTCTCCTCATTGCTGCTGCTCTTATGGACAAGGACAAGATCTGGTCTCCTCCAGTTCTCTGGAGCCACATCTGTTTCCAGTGAGCTATTGAATATGGCCATCAGTGGAGAAGCTACAGTAGCACCTCAGTGAGTTCCTCTAGTACCATGGCTATATCACATTTGGTCCCAAATCCATGTCCACTTTCACAGCTGCCATTCCTTTGAGGACCCTTTACACTGAAAATAGACTTGTGTCAACATCGTCCTTTGTTTCTGGTCCATCCCCCTTCATTCCACTGTGAAGACTAAGGAAGAAGTATCCATTCATTATGTCTGCTTTTCCTTGATCCTCTCCTGTACAGTCTCCTTGTGCCACGCTCCTTATTCTCACTCTCCCTCCTCTTGTTTTCCTCTTCTCACTTACTGTATGTACCTGAAGAAAGTTCTATCCCTTTTAGCTCTTTGGCTATCCTTTCCACTGACTGCACCTTTGCACCTCTGAAATAGGAAAAATGGGCAGAATGGGGGCCATGCAGTCCTTATCTGCCATCAAATTCTGTTTCCATGTTTCTCACTGCCTTTCCTGCTTTCCTCTGTTTTACTTGGTATATCCCCCTGCCTTCCTCCCAGTCATTTCTTTATACCTCCTGAATACCACACTTTTCCTCTCACCACTTTGGCCACTTCCATAGAATAGTCAATTTTTTCCTTCTACTTTTACACACTTCCTTCATTCAGAGACTAGTTGCTATAATTATGCTGTGTCTTGTTTTTTTCTCACTGTACATCTGCCCCTCCCTGGCAAGCCGTACAAAGCAGTTTCTGAGGCAGTCTCCCATTTCTTTAAAATGTGCCCTCTTAAAGTCCAGGATCCTTGTTCTCATGCAGTTTGCCTCTGTTCCCACCTTAAACTTAAAGCACACTGTACAGTGATCACTAGTACCTAGGAAACTACTGAATGTGATGTCTGCAATGTTGTCCCAGTTTGTAAGCACCAGGACAAGTATTGCCCCACCTGTAGTGGGTTCACTGACTAGCTGCCAGAGAAATGCCCCTTGTAGGAAGTCAAGGATTGCCCTACTGTTTGCTAAAGCTGCAGTTGGTAGATTGAAGTCCCCAAATGGCAGCATCTTCCTCTCTCTCCTGCCATTCTTATGATGGCAACCCCAAGTGCCTTATCCAACTCATTTAGCTTTGAGTGAGTTATGTATACCACCCCTGCATGCATAGTGGCCCCAGCACATATCTCCAGGATGACTTACTGCACCTTCAGCTCTTATTTTTCCTCTGGGTGCCCCGAACTTCTATGGCCTTGATTTCCACCTTCACGTATATTACAACCCCATCTCTGCTCCTCCCTAGAAATAAATAAATAGATTAGTGCCTGGATTTATCTTGTTTCTGTAGGTTCTTTAATTTATATTCAAAATTAACTCCTACTGTTTTCACATATAACTCTTTCTATGTATGTTTAGTATTAGTGCACTGTTATGATGTCATCATTGGAGACAGTAAAAGTAAATGTCTATCTCCATTTAGAAAATGGGCTTTTTATTTCCTGGCATCTGATTGGCTAGTACCCTTGCCAGGGGGGTACATTAACTTTCAATAGATGCCCAGGAAATAAAAAGTACCAGCCCCAGTACCCTCTCACCCACTCAGGTATCCCTCTGCCCATCCAGCTTGCTCATTGGCTAAAAACATCGAAATAAATTTGAAATCACTGCCATTTTTTTTCTCTCACTTAGTGAGAGATATTGGGCCATTAACTACAAGCTGTCTCAAAATACCCCCACACAATGGAACTTATCTTTTTTCTTTTCATTTTTTAAATTTTATGTACATAACCCAATTCTTAGATCTGACTTCGCTCTCGCTCACCCCCACAAAATTAAAATCACAAACATGACATATTTTTTCTCACTTACCGAGAGACACTGACCCCACCACACACATAGACACACACACTCACTCTTCCTGTGCAACTTTTATTTTCGTTAATATAAAAAAGTATTCTCAGCCAAATTCATTCGTGCAGAAGTATATTGATTTTGATTTCTTTTAAAGACGTTTGTATTTAAACAGCCGCTAGACGTCGTGCTCAGCTGCATCAACACCTTTTTCCATCTTTACAGTCTTTATTCTAGCCCTAACTCACTAGCTGACTTTACAATCAAGGCTCTCTCCCCCGATGTCACTTACCCACCTGCCAAGACTGTGCTCCTGCATTTTTACCATCGGCAACCAAGGCACTCAACGCTCTTCTGACGGCGCCCTCTCACCACTGATCTGAGCACAGTCCTTCTCCACAACTCTCTCAATATGCAGGTAATGAAAATGAAGCAGGAGGAGTGAGGGCTTCATTTGACGAATAAATGCCTTAATTTAGTTAAAAAAAGTGCCACAGATGAAGCGGCACTTCCTTGCAGCACTAGCTCTCACTATTTCCACAGTCTACCACACTGTTTTCCCTGCAAACACACATTCCTTTCCTAAGTGACAGAGCACTAGCCCAATTGTGCTCCCTTTGAAGTGACTGGTGCTGCAGACTTGCCCACGTTTCAAACAGCAATCCAAACAAAATTGGGAGTTACCTGTCACCACACAGAGCTCAGCAGACTGTTCTGACTCGCTACTCACAAAAAGAAATAAAATAAAATAAACGTTTCTCCTCTGTGTCTGTGATGGGGGTGGGGTACAAAGAGAGAAAATAACTCTGGGGGGGAGCAACACAAGAAGCAACAGCACAAAAAAACAGAGGGACTACTTTACCAACAACTGTTTTACTTCTAGTTTTCTATTAATTTTAAACTAATTTTCTCTGTAAATTTAATCTTAATTAATCCTGACACAGATGCCCATTTCCGCTGTAATGCCCTCAGGTGCGATATAGGCAATACCGGACCGGCCAAGAGCTATAGGGCCCTCCGCCTGTGGCATCAGGCCTCATTACACCCTTGGCCGGTCCGGTATTGCCCAATACCGCCCACCCTGTCGGGCATTATTGCTTGCATAACCACCCCCTGATGAAGTTTTTTTTAAGACGGAGTGCTGGGGTAGAGTGCTCACTATAGGTGACTGGCCATGACTCTTCATTTAAAAGCAAATACTAATACATTTCTTTATTTTTGATGAAAAAACACTGCCTGAGCCCTTCCATTGTTCTCATTGAAGTGCAACGTTTTGAATGAGATTCAAGTAAGGAGCACAGCTTATTTATAAGGTACGGGTGACATGTCTTACCCTATAAATATGTCATGCTTCCTGCTACTGTTAGCCATGGGTGACCGAGGTAGTGTGTGGAGGGCTGTGTCACTTTCTGTTGATTCACAGTGGCACCAACACTCAGGTAAGGGGGACCGGGGGGTGGTTTGTCGATGCCATTGGTGGATAGGGAGAACATTGACAATGACAGAGGGATGGGTTGATGCTGTGCAACTCACTGTTGAGGTACAGGGAAGGGGCTTTTTTATGGGGGGAAGTGTTTGCAAATGGCTTCCTGCATGCATGGCTGTGTGGCACGTCTGTCTCTGTGGGGGGACTTAGCAAACTGGGGGATGTGCATCTGTAAGGATAGAAATCGGGGAGGGACCGCACGACACTAGGGACTACTACATACAGCATTGGGAATTGGTGCGGATGGGAGGAGAGACCACTGCACACCAGAGAATACTACTACTACCAACATCAGGCATGGATGTGGGTGGGGGGAGGGACCACTAGCACCAACGAACTGATTGTACTGTACGGGAGAAGTATCAGAGTGTGAGTGCACTATTAGACACCAGGGACATGATATATTCAATGCAGGAGTGGGGTCAGATGGAGGAGAAAACACCAGGGCTAACTCTCTGGAATGGGGCAATTGGAGGGCAGCGCCGTACAAACCAACCTTTGTCCCCCATACAAATGAACCCATAATAGGCATGCAAATGGACCCATAGCACTTTGCATGCCCAATGGGCTCATTTGCATGGGTTTGTTAGAATATCGGAAAATTAGCGGGGGCGCAATTCATTGTGGCATCCTATTTCAGGAGGGCAGTTGGGGCAGTGATAACTGGCTTAGCACTGAGCTGTCATGGACCTGTACTCAGTAGAACAGCACAAATGCACCATTCCACTGAATATAGCTTCTTTGAGCACCTGGGCTATCGCTTAACAATTTTTGCACTCCACTTTGTACGTTTTTGAATATGGGGTCCCATGTTTCTAAAACAAATGAGAATATTGATGAAAATCTGGTCCAAGTCATAATAAAAGGAACATTTCTTTTGTTATTTTAACTGTAAAAAAAGTGATGAAGCAAACATAAAGTGTTGAAAGAATGGAATTGTTTAAAATTAACCCTCACAGATAATGGAATCCCGTAAATCCTGGAGAAAGCATGGCAGCTGTTAGGGCATGCATGTTAATATCCCCAGTTCTTAGGGGTGTGTGTGTGCACATGCATATGAGTCTTCACTCATGCACAGTTACTATTTCAGTGCAGAAAGTAAGAGATTTCAGTATCTACGAGGTTAAACCAGATCAGTTATGTGATGAAAACAACACTGAGCCACTTTATAATGGAACATGTTCACTGAATCAACACTGCCCATATTCCTGACAATTTGTGCTAGAGGCCAGAATGGCGCATTATATTTCTGGGTTTTGTTTCTGGTTTGTGTTTTGGAATGCAAAATGCAAAAACTATAAGCTATGCATTGGAGGCTGGTACTTATGAATGCAACTTATCAATAAGAATGCTTTATTGATATGTTTAGTTAATTTAGTTTAGTTTGGAAACTGTAAAAATTCACTGGAACAAGGCAATTTTTATAGCTGCCTGGGCAGACCATGCTGACATATTACTGTCATGTAGAAGAGTGAAGGGATGGTGGCAGCACATAACCTTATACCTTCCATCTGTTCTTCCACAGTGCTTCAGTCAGTGATTTTCTGTTGTTTCTCCACCATCCTTGCCCTCCACAGCTGCACTAGCCCCCCCCCTTCCTTGGGCACACTATTTTATTGCTGCTCGTCACTTCCATTTCAGTTCTGCAGTTGTGGTAGAAAAGAAAAAGGAGCCTGCCATGCCCAATATGGCTTCTGTGAGCTCCGTGCACATGTGCAGCTTCACTTGGACAGTTGTGCATGTGCAAATTCACTTCTGCAGATAAATTAAATCATGCATACACTCTTAGCTAAAGTCAGCCATCATGGGCACCACGGTCTCTTTTTTTTTTTTTGACCCCATGAGGGCTCTTAAAGTGGTATAGCAGCTGTGTTTGGTCAAACCAGAGTTTGTTTAAAACAGCAGTGCATGATAACAGTGAGCATTTTGACATATTCTGTTTATTTTTATTCTATTTTAGTTTGCCCCTTATCTTTTGACTTGTATTGTGCCATTCTTCCCCATTTTGAGCCTGATTCAGCACTTTTTTCACACTGGAAATAATTAAATGAGTATTCTTTTTAATATAGCTTAAACCAGATTGCATCAGTATTCTTGGTTTTGTTTGTTTTTGAACACATGCAGTCTTTTGATAAGGCCATTGAGCAGTGTCTAGTGCTTGTCAATTATAGTAGCAAGAAAAACAATTATATACAACAGGTGCTGAAAACAATTCAGAATACTGATGAAAACCTGTTGTGAGCCATATTAGGAGGGCTCCTTTTATTATTTCAACTGTAAAAAATGGTAAAACAGACTTAAAATGTGGAATAAAATGATATCACACAATTCAGGAGACAGCTGACAAGATGACAATCTAATATAAAATAAAGATTCATAGGTCAACGTTTTCACTGCTATCATCCACTGCTGCTTCAAGAGTGGCACAAATGATAATAAAAAGATCACAGCCAAAATAAGTCATTTTGGAATGCAGAATTACATGTTAGGGTAGAGTCTGCTTTTATAATGACTAGATTTGCATTTTGAAAAGTGTATGTGTGTAGATGTGTGCGGTGGGAGGGACAATAAAATATTATGGCAATGGAACACCATGAGGATGCCAGTTTTATAAACCTTTTAGACCATTGTCAAGAGGTCTAAACCTCACTTTCAGATTCTTGACAATATTGGGAATACAAGTAATCACAAACACATTGCATTAGAGTAATAAACAAGTTTATTACTACCAAAGGGATAAATCACAGTTGCCCAAAGCAGTTCTTACCAATATGAACCGGGAGCCAATGCTAAGTGTTCCCTACACCTCGAGGTTTCTCTGTAGTCTCTTGGGGTCTCTCGGGTCTCCGAGGTGTAAAGCTTGTGCATTACATTATATACCTATGATAAGTACTATGGTTACCAAAAGATAGAAACATTTCTAGTTACAGAGATGAGCCCTATTGGCCAAATTAGAGGTGGCTCCACGGTCCAAGATAACATTATATGATTCTGTAAAGTCATCAGTTTTAGAACAAAGAAGTTCTTATACAGAGTCTTACATAACTAAGTGTAGTGGTACAAATCACCAAAAGATGGCAGTGCCATCTCACATATTATAATTACTTCAAGGACAGGTGTCTTGGCATCTGACAAGTAAGAAATAGACAGAAAATACATGGTAAAATATATGTGTTAGCAAGCAAAGTGGATTACAACAATATGCATTCATATCCTGACATCTACTCTTATACAGTAGATGCCCTTAGTCCTATATATTAGTATAACCTATGCTTAATCATTAGCTGTCTATGCTGTACCTCTGAGGGTACCAATTAGGGTGCAGGGAAATTGTGTAACAATTTCCCCCCAGTTGCCTCTAAGGGCAACACAGGATAACGTCCAGAGAAAGGACAGGAGCAGGGGTCATTTACAATCCCAGCGCGCAAGCCTTGTAAAGGAACTCGAGCTGCTCACGGGTGTCAGTGTAGTGTACGTCATAGGAAGCAAAGCATAATAATCAAAGTGAAAATCAAAAAT
Source organism: Neoceratodus forsteri (assembly GCA_016271365.2). Classification (NCBI taxonomy): domain Eukaryota; kingdom Metazoa; phylum Chordata; order Ceratodontiformes; family Ceratodontidae; genus Neoceratodus; species Neoceratodus forsteri. The sequence goes on along the minus strand of CM057458.1, from coordinate 871,318,695 downwards.
GCTTGAATAATAACAAAACCTTTGAAAGTAATTTCTAACCAGGTGTTAGGTAAGGTGTTATTCACATCTCCACCATTAATCAAGTCAAAAACAGCTTCATTGGCTTTGGTGATATTATTACTGATGTGGATGAGGTGTGTGTCTTTCCTGTCTAAAAGTAATTTCAGTGTAAGTGTAAGTGGATCTATGTGTACGTTAAAGTATGGCAAGTATTCTGATAGTGTGAGTAGATAATCTGGGTTACCATCAATAATGTCTGCATCCTTAAGGGGGATGGGGGTTATAACAATATGTCCAATAACAGTCTTCTGGTGGGGAACAAAACAAAAATTGGGGTAATCAATAGCCCAAGTAACAGAACCATATGTATAAGTCTTGTAATTAGTGACAATACAATATTCGCCATCAGAGTTGTACTGTGAACGCACAGTAGGCAGTCTCCACTTCTGCAACTGGACAGGGCAGGTGTAGGTCATCTTCGAAGTCTGTGTTGACAGACGATGAGCCTCCTCATGATAGGATTGGTACAGCTGATCTGGAGCCAGAGTTGAATGGAAAGAGTTGGTGCCATTCTCAGTGATGTCATCATCCATAGTGAAAGTCCAATCAATGCTGTCTGGAGAGTAGTCACAGACAGGGCATATAACATCAAACACATCACAGTGGCACAGATAGATATATTGCTTTTTGGCACAGCAGTCTGTGTGCGGAGCCACCCAGGCATCCAAGAAAGAATGATAGACCAGTAGAGGTGGTAGATCCAGGCGTTCTCTGTAGATGTCTTCATTCAAATGCCCTATAGAATGTACCAATGCAAGCTTGTCGAACAAAGCTGTAGTAGGATCAAAACGTGGTAAGGAGATAGTGAAAGAAACAAACATGTTATATGTTATGGAACATTTCTTAGTAGTGAAACAAGGACCAGTATTAGGGTGTCTGGTCACAAACCCCAAATTCCTAGCTGTGGAGAGAGGAATAGACAAAGTCTGTTGCATACACATGGAAACACAGCTAGAGGTTTTACATCTTGGACAATACCATTTGGAAAGGCGTCTATCATGTATGATGTCAGGAATTCTTCCAGATTCTAAGTCACGGAAGAGGTTGTTGATGGTAGTGATAATGTCAGAACCATAAGCAGAGCAGAGTATTTCCCTAGCAATGTATTGTTTATCTGCTTCTCTGTTATTCTGTTGTATGAGTGCGTTGATCTTATCTTTAGAATCAGTGAATGCTTTAGCAATGTCGTGCATGTTGTATACAGTGTATCTTTCTTCCTGACTAAGGCCATCCACACCATGCAATAATGGAGGTAAAACGTTATTAACCAAGCCAGTGGAGAATTTAGCAGAATAGCTTTAGATAGCAGCAATGTCTGCTTTATTCCAGATAGACATAGCCGTACCAAAAAGACGTGTGACAGTACCTGTTGCACCTGTAACATCAGAACTGTCAACTTCACGTTTGTTACGTTTATGATGCAAATTACCAGGAGGGGTCTTCCTCCTGAAGTTGCTCTATGTTCAGTAGAATAGACCCCAGCAAAAGGATCCTGTGTACGAATCTGAAACGCAGCTAAACTATCAAGCAATAATGTACTATAAAATGCTGATGTATTAGTATTGTGGTACATACCAAACTCTTTCATATTCCAGTAAGTAAGATTAAACAAAACAGGTATATGCATAATCTGTAAGTTATTAATCAAAGAACCTGGGAGGGCAGTGGCTGTGAGACCACTACGGGGACCAGGGTTGTGCTTTGGACATTCCAAAAGCTGTTTATCAGTAGGCGGCAATACAGAGAGGTACATGGCTGCAGAAGCCATGTGGTGTATAGCACAAAATCTGCGAGTGGAATCCTTGGACAAAGAATTGCAGTAAGAAGGATCTATTAAGGCAGTTATTTTGTACAAACCAGAATGTCTTAATACAGTTTGTAACAAGGACAGTGAACCATTTGGGGATAATTTAGCATTGGGCCAACCCTGGAAAGTTCCTTTGGAGAGTTTGGCCACAGGGAGAATTTGTCCTTGTGATGTTGTTTGCCACTCAATTAGAAAGGTAGATTTATCAGGAGCAACAACTGAGGCAGTGAGGTAAGCATCGGAACCTTCCTGGACAGTGATCATGCTGTCTGGTATATTGATGGATACTCCCTCTGAAGGAGGTGCTGGAGGGTCGAGGTGGCGTAGGAGGTCCAGTACCGTGCCTTGGATGCAGGGGATCACTCCTGAGAGGAGAAAATAAAGGAACAAGATAGCCATCTTGTCAGTGTATCTGAAAAGTAAGATCAAAGATTAGTTTGTTAGTACAATTCTCCCAATGGGGTGAGAAAAAGTAAGTTAAGCTCCTTTATACCATTTCAGCTGGTTTGCATGTAACCATTTGTCAGTCAGTTTATTGTTGTGAAGGAATCAAACCTGATAGACTGCTGGACTGAGCTTGTTGACAATGGGGTATGGGCCTTCCAACTTATTGGAGAAGGAATGGGTGGAATGTGCAAATCGAAGTACCATTACCTGATCTCCAACTTGCCAATCCACTTCTTGTGCGTGTTTGTCAAATTGTATTTTGGATTGTTGCTGGGCTTTGCCCATGCAATTTGCAGCATACAGGTGTGTGTGTATGAGGTCTTTTCTGAGCTTTTCCACATATTGATCCACAGATACCCGGTCTGTGTAGGGGTGCAGGTCAAACAACAGGTGTTCAGGTAATCTCATCTGTCTGCCAGTCATCACCTCAAAGGCGTGAGCTGGGTGGTGGCTGAGGGTATGCTGATTGCCATAAGGAGTAAAGGCACAGGGAATCCCAGGTTTTGGGATTGTCCTCAATGAATTTGGAAAGCATTTGCTTAATCCGCCTGTTGGCTCTTTCTACTTGACCTGAAGATTGAGTATGGTAGGTATGTGGAACTTCTGCTGAACTCCAAGGAGTTCAAGGGATTCTTTCATCAACTCACCTGTAAAACTAGTTCTTTTGTCAGAGTCTACCTTGAGGGGTAGACCCCACCTGGAGAAGATCTGTTCTACCAGGATTTTGGCAGTGGTCTTCGCTGTACATGTCTTAGTGGGGAAAGCCTCCACCCACTTTGAGAAAAGGTCAGTTACCACAACAGCATACTTATGATTTCTGCTGGTATTGGTCAGAGGGCCAATAAAGTCAATTTGGATGGCATGCCAAGGGCCAGAATGTCTTTGTGGTAAAAGTGTGGCATTTCGCTTGGTTGGGATGGGGTCATTTTGTGCACAAACAAGGCAGTTGTCTATGTATTGTTTAACGTCTTTAGTAATACCAGGCCACCAGGTGGTGGTCTTGAGTCGCTGGAGGGTATTTTCTGCTCCCTGGTGTCCACCAGAAGGAGTGTCATGCACTTGGTGCAAGAACTCAGATCTGAGGTGTCTGGGGACAACCCACAACTTGTTGGGTGAGTCTTCTGGTTGAAACCAAATGAGCTTGTCATCTGGTGACAAGCGTAACTTACCTTCATGTCTCCGATAAGGGTTATGTGTAGGAAGTTTTTCTTCAGTACCTTTATCAAGGAATCTGAACACTTCTTTGAGTTCAATGTCCAGCTGTTGGGCTGTGGAGAGGTCCAAGGAAGAAAAGGACTCAGATTTCTTCTTGAGTGCTGCAATGCATACAGCTGCATTAGCCTCTGGATGTTCCATCATCCAGATGTCCCCCCCTCGGGCCCCTTCCTTAGCAAGGGTTTCTGCTGCATCATTGAAGGCATGATAGGGGTCATGAAGAGAGTGGGCTTTAATCTTGTGTACATAAAGTTTGTGTGCAAATTTCTGTGCCAGTGCATGTATGTATATTACCAACTCTTTGTACTTCACTGGACTGCCATCAGAAGAAAGGAAGGAAATCTTCTGCCAGAAGGGAAGAAATTCTGTAAGGGAACAACAAACCTAGTTAGAGTCAATAAAAATGATAGTATCCTGGGTTCCATGTTGGACGAACTCAAGGGCACAGTCCACCGCTGCCATCTCTGTGTATTGTGAGGAAGCTACACTACAGCATTTAGATATCTTGACAGTGTTCCCATAAGGGTAGACTACCAAAATACCCATCCCTGAAATCTGTTCTCCCTGATAGTAGGATGCTGAACCATCAGTAAAGATATGGCACAAAGAGGAACTCTCAAGTACTTGTGGTGTGGCAGGGAAGAAAGGACCTGGATCTGGAAGATCAGGTGACTGTAGTGTACAGTCATGGGGTTCTCCCTGAAAAAGGAGACCATGAGCTAACAAAGATGGAACTTTAGTCGGATGGACCTGTATGTCCCTGTCCTGGAGAAGAAGTGACCAGTGTGTCAGCCTAGTGTTAGAGACTGATCCATCCTTCACTCTGTCTGAGAGCAAAAAGGCAGTGGGTGTATGGCTAATGTTAATGATCAGTGGTGAGTACCCAATTATATACAGGAAGTGCTTGACAGCCCAGTATGTGGCTAGAAGTTTCCTTTCACAAAGGCAGTACTTCTGTTCCACTGGGGTCAAGAGCTGTGAGGCATATGCAATGGGTCTTAGGGTGCCATGCACCTTCTGGGCCAGCACTGCTGACAAGGCAATGTCAGAGGTGGCACACTCCAGATGGAATGGTAATGCTGAATTGGGGTTAACCAGTGCTGGGGTGGAGGCCAAGACCTACTTCAGTGATGTCACAGCCTGGGTGTGAATAGGGCCCCAAGTCCATGGTACATCCTTTTTGAGTAATTCGTACAGAGGAGCAGCTTGAGCAAAATCACAAATAAAATCTCTAATAATTTACTCATACCTAGGAACCTTTGTAGAGTTGCTACACTGGTAGGTAATGGCAGTCTTAACCTTGTACCTTCTTCCAGGTAGGGCTTCAACCTTGGTCAGTTATTTTAGACCCAGAAGAGTACTTCTTCTCACACAACTGTGCATTTGGGTTACATTTCAAGCCTGCTTTCTGAATGAGAGTCAATAGTTAGGTCCAAGAGATCCAAATGTTGTTCCTGTGTGGCTGTGGCCAGCAACAGGTCATCCACATATTGTAGGAGACATTGGGGGGTAGAGGAACTCTCAAGGGCGTCCATCATGTGGAGATGGAAGAGGGATGGACTGTAATGGAATCCTTGTGGCAAGCAAGTCCATGTATACTGTCTTCCTTCAAAGGTGAAGGCAAACGTATATTGACTCTTAAGGGCCAATGGCAATGACCAAAAACCATTGGAAATGTCCAGGGCACTGAACCATTTCAGGTCAGGGTTAAAAGTTGTAGCATATCTGGTGCTGATGCCACAGTTGGGGAACAACTGGGAGTGACCCGATTCAGTTTCCTGTAGTCAATAGTAAGTCTCCAGGAGCCTGTGGGTTTCTTCATGGGCCACACTGGGGAGTTGGCAGTGGAAACACAAGTTCTGATTACTCCTTGCTTGAGGAGTGACTTGATTGTCTCCCGAAGGGAAGGCAAGGCCTCAGTTGGGAAAGGATACTGCCTTTGCCTCTCATGTGCTGGGCCTGGCACTTCAATGACAGTGTGCATTCTACCACAATCATGTCTGTTAATCACAAACACTTCCAAATGTCATTGCAGAATAGGTAGGAGTTTTGGGAAAAGTTCATGATTCTTGAACAAATCTATGACGTCATACTCTTTATCATTGGCAGATATCGTTGCCACAACATGTGAGTCAGGAATCAAAATGGTGTGGTATTGACCTTGAATCTGTATCAGTAGCATGTTAGCTACATCCACCACACAGCCGTGTGGCGCAAGGAAGTTGATTCCTATAATACTAGGGTGATCATGCAGTACCATTAATTGGAAAGTGTGTGAGGCTTTCAAGTGGCCTAACTTTACTGGTAAAGGTAGAGAGCACGTATGCAGGCAACCTTATACCATCGATTCCTGACATATTGGTCTTCCATCCGGTAGACCAAGGGGCGTGGTCCGGTTGTTCAGCATGTAGCACAGATACAGCTGCCTGTATCTAGCAAAACTACCAGTTGGCGTTTTGACCTCGGCCTCGGTGAAGGGCCTTCCATTTATGCAAGACCAGCTTATTTACAATCACGGACTGGGGCCTGTAATTGTCAATCCGATATGCGGAAGCATGGTGAGGTTGGCCTGACTTATGTGAATGAGCTTCACCATGCTGTACTGATGCTATATAGGAGGAGTTTGGGTTCAGGCCTGTATAGGCCTGGAGTGCCTGTACCTCCAGTGTCTCCATGGCTAGTTGTGGCCTGGGCTGCCGGTTATACCCCCACAAGGGTCTGAGCGGGAACAGCATCTGCCACAGAATGCACTTGTCCCAGGAGCTCTCGAAATTTCCGATTTTCTTCAGCTATCTCCCTATATGAAGGACCCGTTCTCTGTTGTGGTTTACGTCTACCCTTATGCTTCCTGTTCTTGTGCTAACTCCGGTTCCCACCCCATTGCTGTTGTTGATGTGGTTGTTGTTGTGCCTGTTGAGGGTGTTGGTTACTGGCTGGAGGGGCTGGTGAATGCTGAGCCTGTTGGCGTTGAGCCAGCCCTTCCACTGTGTAGTGTGTCGTGGGCCCCAAAGCGGGTTCCACAGCAGCTACCTTCTTGGAACTGGAACCCAAATCACGGATATACAGTTGATATACCCTCTCAGTGTTTCGAAGAATATAGGCAAACCTATCCATATTTGGGTAAGTGGTTGGCTCTACCTTTTCTCGTACTGCTGGAATCATGTTCCTAAGGAACAAGGTCTTATATTCAATAAGATCTACATCCGCTGCTTCTTGTGCCAGATGTTTTCCTGCTCGGTAGGCCATCCAGAGTCTCTGGTGGTAAGTTGCTGGACTTTCTTTCACATTCTGCTTCACAGGGTATGCTAGCATCACTCCTACTACACCTGGGCTATGAGCAGAAATAAGCTAAGCTGCAACCTCATCAAAGGTAGCATTCCCATCCTGGCGAACAGCTCCGGGGAGTTTGGCCCACAAACCAGGATCGATGGTCTGGTGTAGTATTTGGACCTGGTATTCTGCAGCAAGGCTAAGCATCTCGCATTTAGAATGTACCTTTTCCAAGTGACAGCTGAGGTTGTCGGACAGGCTCATCCGACCAATACTGTCAGCAATTTGCTGACCAGAGTAGGCCATTTGCAGGGGATTGGTGGGTGGACGATCAGGCAAAGGTAAAGTGTCTCATGCACCATCCAAGGCTGCATGAGCTGCAGCTTCAGCCGCAGTGCAAACAATACCTTCCTGAGTGCCAGCTTCTTGAAAAAGCTGCCTAATCTGGCTTTTAATAGCCTTCATGCTCCTTTCAGGAAGCGGACATTGCCCAACGCTCTATCAATCATTGTTTCTATCTCTTGCCCTGTCTTCTTCCATTAATAATAGCCACCGAGGGCGCCGTGGGACTAGGCTTGAGCCGGCTCCCCTCATCATGGGCACCGCCATGTTGGCGTTTCCTATGATGAGCATCATGACATCATCGACATGTGACCTGAGGAGTTGGGGTGGGGACCAGCCATGCTGTGGATGGCTGGGTGGGGAGTCTGGGCCATAGTAGGGACATGACTGGGCATTGTATTGTGAAACGTCATCATCAGGTAACTCCCCTTCTGATAACGAATGAAAGGCAGGGGCTACGCCTCCCATCGCCTTAACATGTCCAAGCCAGAACCTCTCACTGATGGCGCAGTGTTGCCATCTTGGTTCTACATTCATCATGATTCACACTTGCAACATCCATATCAAGCTGTTCTTGCTTTTGCTTCTGCAAAACCCTGTAAGCAGTGCTCAATTCGTGATTGTCCCTGTAAGCTACTTCTAAGTCATTACGTACCTGGTTGATCTCATCCTGAAGCTCACCCATTTCGTCACTCAACTGAGCATTAGCAGCACTCAGCAAATCATTCATTTGCACAACCTGACTCTTATCCTGTCTCAAACTTTCACACTCCTGCTTCAACATACATAATTCTTGTTCTCCAGCCTGGGCTGAATGATGCAATAGTGAATCCTTTTCATTCCGCAGAGTTTGGAGTTCAGACTCCAAGTTCTGCTGCAATTTAATACATTCTGTTTCCTGCAAACCCATCTCTTGCTTGAGAGATGAAATTTGCAGATCAAGGGTTCGAAACCTCACTTTAGAGGCTTCCAAAGCAGCGCAGAGAGCCGCGACCATCAACCCTTTAGTGTGTCACTTATTGGTTGATTGTCTCATCTCTGTGTACTGGGTTGAGATCCCCAGTACCGGGTTATCGGATCGACTTGCGTCCCGCCCGAAGTCAGCCCATCCTCCATGGAAGGCAAGGAAATTTGAGACATTGAGTCTCAGTTCTGCGCAGATATCTGATACTGTGGCCATTACGTGGGAGGGAATGAAAATTCAGACTGTGAAAAAGACAGCGTGCTGCGTATCGATCTACAGCACGAGTACTTTAAACAAAGCCAGGCTACTGTATTAGTTGTAGGCTTGCAATTCAAAGCTGCTATGGAGTGGGCTGAGACGGCATCAACCACACCCATAAAGTCAGCCAGACTTTGCAAGTAACTACAAACTTGGTTTTAAATGGGAGAGGTGATACGGGAATGTACACCTACTGTCCCCGTGGGGAAGGGAAAAAGTTTAAGCAACAAGTGAAAATTTACAAACACCAAATATTGCCTGCACACGGTCACCAATTTGTCAAGAGGTCTAAACCTCACTTTCAGATTCTTGACGATATTGGGAATGCAAGTAATCACAAACATGTTGCATTAGAGTAATAAACAAGTTCATTACTACCAAAGGGATAAATCACAGTTGCCCTAAGCAGTTCTGACCAATACGAACCGGGAGCCAATGCTAAGCGTTCCCTACACCTCAAGAGTTTCTCTGTAGTCTCTTGGGGTCTCTCGGTCTCCGAGGTGTAAAGCTTGTGCATTACATTATATACCTATGATAATTACTTATGGTTACCAAAAGATAGAAACATTTCTAGTTACAGAGATGAGCCCTATTGGCTAAATTAGAGGTGGCTCCGGTCCAAAGATAACATTATATGATTCTGTAAAGTCATCAGTTTTAGAACAAAGAAGTTCTTATACAGAGTCTTACATAACTAAGTGTAGTGGTACAAATCACCAAAAGATGGCAGTGCTGTCTCACATATTATAATTACTTCAAGGACAGGTGTCTTGGCATCTGACAAGTAAGAAATAGACAGAAAATACATGGTAAAATATATGTGTTAGCAAGCAAAGTGGATTACAACAATATGCATTCATATCCTGACATCTACTCTTATATGGTAGATGCCCTTAGCCCTATATATTAGTATAACCAATGCTTAAGCATTAGCTGTCTATGCTGTACCTCTGAGGGTACCAATTAGGGTGCAGGGACCTCGTGTAACACCATCACAGAATGAAAATGATTATTATACCTCATTAAATTGATTATTTCATGTATGCTGTCCTGACACTGCACACCATAGCATTTTAAAAATTAATAAAAGAGTCAGAACTACAATATAAAATGATAAATCAGTCCCAGACTGATTCTGATTCTGGCAACCACTTGGCTAACAATTCCATTTTCTTTGAAAATACAGCTTGTCACACTTTTCAATATTCAGTCACAATATCAGTGTGATCAGAGGATGAGTTAAAAAGTGCAAAGAAATGCTTGCCTATTGCTTTATTATTTATTTTACTCAAATCTTTTATTGGCAGTGGAGTTGCTAGGCCAAAATGGGATTGTTGCTAACTGGTTACAGCTACAAGCTGTGCACTACAACAATGAGACATTGCATGTCTAAAAAACATAAAATGAAATAAGATGATTGTTACAGAGACCCCTACTTGATGTCTCATTGCATGAGAATTGAAGTGTTGACAGTCCAACATTAGCAACCACACTAACTGTCAAGGCAGAAAGCACCACTGCATTTATCTGAGTATGAATTGTGCTATCTTTGACTGTAGAACAAAGCAAAGATTTCACAGTCCGTGAATGATTATCTTTTCCAAGGTACCGATCACTGTTGTTAAATTCCATAAATCACAGTGGCTGAAAATATGATGAGAACAAAAAATAATATTTTTGGAAATTTACTGAAGTATGATGTGGCATTGAAAGTTTACTCTCTTGGACTTTGTTTATTTTTTGCTTATTAAGCTTGTTTAGTCACAGATCACAGGTTTTTAAAAATCAGCAAGTGGAAAGTAGTTGAGAATAAATGTTGAAGTGAGCAATTTCCTGCACATTAGTAAATGGCCAGTGCTGAAACCTAGATGGACTGATGGAACCATTTTTTTTATTATTATTATTATTTTGCTAACCATGTAAGGCCCACTTGGCACAAGTGCCTTCTTTCAGGGAAACCTGGAAGCACTGGAGAGGTTAAGGGACTTGTTCAGAGTCACACAATATGCAAGTGGAGGTTGTGGGACTCAAACATACAGGTAGGTATGCTGTGGGTACCAAGCTCATTAACAGCTCATTACTGCAGCCTCTAGGCTATACTGCCAGTTCCATCAGTTTCCCATTTTGGTAGGGAAAAGTCTGGAGCTGAAGAGCACTCTGAAAGGAAAGGAAGATCGACTTCTACAATGATCAAACTGATGCACTGCTTTATAAATTTGGTTAGAACTATATTTTATCAGTTGCAACCAGTGGAGTGGGAGACACTAAGTATTTTAAAACTGACAATGACTGGTTGATATGGAACATATTAAAGCAAGATAGAGTAATGCATTCTCAGCCTTTTATTTTCAAATTAGTCCTTCTGATTCAGTGTGGCAATATTTATTTATTTATTTATGTTTGTATGTATGTATGTTATGTATTGTGATCTTGGATTAACACCTTTTGAGAACAAGCTCATTACATAGTTTCAATGTCAGAGTTAGACAAAACAGTGTAAACATAAGTGATTACTGTTAAGTAGCAAGAATTGAATACCAAGTAAACTATAGATACAATGTTAAATTTAGGTAAGTAAGGTAACAAGACATCAAGTTGGCATTGTACAGTGTATGTAAAAATACAATTAGAAGCAAGGGAGTGAGGGGTAGTAATGATACACAGTTAGGTAAGACAGGCTAAGACATACATAATGGATAGGAAGACTTGCATAGGGGTGTGAGAATACATCAGCCAGAGAGGCTTCATCATAAGGGGCAGGGAAGAGGATATATTTACAAGTTGTGGAAACAGATCAAGGTGACAAACAACTTTAGTGATGAAAATTGGGTGAAGATAAAGGTAGGATTTTATGGAGATATATTAAAGGAGTGAATAACTATGGATAAATTTGCTTTGGAAGGCCAAAGAAATTAGGAACCAAGAGCAGAAAAACTTTGGGCCATCTAAGGGTTGCCCTGGGAGGAAAGTACCAATCCCCCTGTAAGAGTGAGGGGATTAGTGAAAGCAGTCACAGATGGAATATGCAACAAGATGGTTCTATAGCTTTTGTTTGAAGGGGCCTAACATGGCTATGAAAGAAATGTCCAGGGGTAAGGAGTTAAGCCAGTATGGAGCTTGATGGAAGAAAGCCCTCTGCCTTGGGAGGTACAACAGCATGGAATTTTGAAAACCATACTATTGATACTTCTGGTGCAGCACTTATTATTGTGTGAGGAGCATCTGTACTGCAAGGGGCAGCAGGTGAATACTTATTTTTTTAGCCATCAGGTAGGTTTGGAATTTGAGCCTTCCTTCAAATTGGAGCCAGTCTGTTTTAACATACAAGTCACATGTATGTCTGAATCTTGCCAACTTGGTTGCAAGGCAGCAGGCTTTGTTTAGAGCCACTATACTCCATGGAGTCCATGTCAGTTGCGGATTCATAGATTAATAGACTGTAGTCTGTTAGCAAGACAAGCAAACTAAGGATAGCTAAAGTAAGAGCCTCTGTGGTCAAACTATTTTTATGCTTGTATAGAAGACGTATATTCCTATTAGCTGCCTTAGCTGTATAGTCTATGTGGTAGCCATAAGTCAAAGCAATGTAAACTGTTACCCCTAAGTATTTAAAGTGCAAGATTAACTCCAAAGGTGTCCCAACCTTATTTGTGATGTTAAGAGTGTAAGTACGATGTCTATTGTGGGATCTAGAGAACAACATTGTTTTTGTTTTGTTAGAGTTCAAGATGGGTTTTTGTTCACCAAATCAACTTTCTACCTTTGAAAAACTCATCTGGAGATTTATTTTCAGTTACTTTGGGTCAGGATCACTCACGAACAGGACTGCATCATCCTCATAAAACAGAATTTGGCACTGACAAAAATACAGGAGCTGATTTAGAAATAGACTGAATAATACCAGACCCAATATAGATCCATGGGGGACACCAGATCAGACAGGTCTGCTAGCACATAGATAGGACATCAGCAATCCTCACTTGCTGTGAATGGTTTGAAAGGTAGCTCTCAAACCAAGCATCAGTGTCACATGCAAATGAAATGGACCTCAACTGTTCAAGCAGAAGGACATGATTAACTGTATCAAATGCTTTCATTAGACTGATACAAACCACACCAACAAGGGCACCCTGATCCAGGGAGTTGTGGCTATGACCCGTAAACTCAAGCAAAGCAGCAGTAGTTCTGTGTCCCTTGTGAAAGCCATGTTGTTGTGAACATTGAATTTTATATTTTTTCTAAGCAATCAACCAGTAGATTCACTACAATTCTTTCAAGTGCTTTTGATAATGGTGGAAGGACCAAAATGGGTCTATATTTACCATAAGATGTACAGTCCCCACTCTTATATACAGGTGTCCCTAAGGCGGATTTCCATATCTAAGGGAATTGAGAATATCTCAGTGAAATGTTGATTATATGTGTCAAAGGATTGAGTATTTCATTCAGAGTTAGTGCCACAAATTTAAGGTCCAGGGAGTCACCACTGAATCTTGTCTTCCCTAGAACCCTAAGTAGTATTTTCTAAGTTCTCCCAGGGAGATGGTTTTAAAGTGGAAAGGAGGGTGGGCAGGTGGCTGGTCTTCAGAACTAGCATTTTGCATTGAGTTGGAGTGATGGAAGAAATCAGGGGGAAGAACACCTTTCATATCAGACAAAGCATCATTAAATGTATTAGCGATGATACAAGGATCCAGAGTGGATACCCTATCAATGTTAAGCATGGCAGGGGGTGCCTTGTTATCTCAGTTACTCAGTTACTTCCTTAAGGTTTGACCAGCATTTTCGGCTATTGATCCAAGAGCATGTGAGGGTGTCCTTAAAGTACTGATTCTTTGCAATCCGTATGGTCCTTGTGTGGTTAAGCAATATGGGCATTTATATGACAATGAAATAAATTTCATGCTAAGTTCACTGAAAGTAGTGTGGTGATCGAAAGTGATTTCTTTCAAACTGCTTTCATCATTTATAAATGTCATGCAGACAGGGCCAGCCATGCCCTTCATCAGTACAGTATTCATGGATGGTGAAAGCAGTGTGAAGGAAAACACTTTTGATCACACTGTTTTCAAAAAAATCCATCTATTTTTAGAATGTTTAATTTTGAACTGAGCATGTGTGACAGTTTTTTAACCTATATTTAAAAAGTATATAAGTTAAAAACATGAATTTTGAAATATGCACCTTGGACCTAACTCTATCAAATCTTTAAGTTTAAATTTTTAAATTGAAACCTCTTTTTTAGTTACTGTTTTTGCACTTCTGTAACTTTTCTCATGTTGTACCGGTCAGTACAAAATTGATAGGACCCATAGATCCTTGCACCAATCCCATGTTTTCCAAAATTTCAGGGAAATTAGTTAAACATGGGGAGAATAAACAAGGTGAACATGCTAGAGTTTAACATTAATGTTTTTACTCACCCCAATATACACGGGTGTGTGTGTTTGTATTTTAATTTGTGAAAAAAATAATCCAATGTTAGTATATATGTTTTGTTTCTTAGTTCCTTTATTTAAATAATACAGCAGCACCAGCCATGAGGCAATGCAATACCTTGCACTAAATGATATGTCACAAAATACTGCATGATAAAAGGGTTTAACTGCCTTTTAATTAGATTGTTCCCTGCAGGACACTGCATCACCCTTCAGTTATACTGCAGTAATACTGAAAGATAATGTGTTGCATCATGGCTGGCATTGCTGTATGTATTTTATTTTATTTATTTTATTGTGATATTCAGAAAGACCTTTGAGTCAGGGACTCATTTACAAAGGTTCCACATCATACATAAATTGAACAAGGACAGGACTTATGATACAGAAAAAATACAGTACATAAAGTAACAATAATAATAATAATAAAAAAAAAACAGATTACATGGTTGTTTCATGGAGGTTTAACAGAGATTTAGGTACTTTAGCACAGCCAGGAGGAAAGAAAAAAATACAGAGATTCTGTTGGAGGCTGATTGTCATGTTTCGTAAATGCATTTTTTTTTGTAAGCTTATTTCAGTCCAGAAAAGTTTTCCACCAATGTTGTATTCTTGTAATAATTTATTTTTAATCACCTAATATGTTGTATTGGTCATCATTTCTGCCATTTGACTATGACGGTATTTCAAAATGGTATACCTGTGTTCAGATTGAATAACATGAATCTACCTAACTGTAGTACATATTACATCTTTTCACAAATAGCTGATGAGTCTTTGACATGGGTAGTCCAATACAGATCACAAGCAATGAGAAATATATACTATTTGAAATTCAGAATAATAAGAGAAATGCTGATAGCGATTAAGGATAATAAGGATAAACTTTGATGGCAATTCTGTAGGACTATGGACCATCATAGGTAAGGCAAGACAATTTTATTGTTAGGGCATCAGCTCCCAGATGCTCTAGGTGCCATACATGCAGTACATAAACAAACGAGTAAAAACACCAAGGCACATGCACAATACAGAACTAAAAGATGTCAATAGACCGATAACAGATATTAGAAAGATGAGCTATCAATCATTATTTAAACAAGTCTGCTGAGGGTGCTCCTCTAACCTCTGCGAGCAATACATTCCAAAGCAGCAGGACTGCAGTCCAAAATGCATGATCCCTGGAAGACTTGAGCCATGATCTCTGCATGCAGAAGAGATGTGCCTCAGAAGACTTAGAGAATGGTTGGGAGTATATGGGACCAGAGTGTCTTTTAGGTAGCACAGATCCAGACCATGCAGGGCCTTGTAGGTCAACAAAGACACCTGGAAGCTGATGTACCACAAATTAGCAGCCAATGCACTCCACTGAGCACTGTTGTGATACCCTCAGACTGAAAGGTCACAGCAATCAGCCTGGCTTCTGCATGTTGCACATGTTTTTCTCAATACTCCAGCTTCAATAAGAGCCCTAGGTAAAGAGCATTGCAGTAGTTCAATTGGAATAGGTACACTTTCCCGACTCGCATAGTCCCGAAAATAAAATTCCCGTAATCGATCACCCGACTGAGCTTTTATTCGACAGTACTTTTTCCCGTTTGTCAAGTCACCGACACATTGTACAAAATATATGGGTAAGGATCTGCACAGACTTGTATTAATAAGTGATCATCTGCTGTGTCCAGTGTTAGTCTTTTTATGACTCTTGCCCTCATTCCATGCCCCCCCCACCTGGTTTAGGTGGCAGGGTTGTAAACTGTCTTTGGTCGTGTCAGTGTCGAGTGAGACCACCCGCAAAAGGTTCGTTTAAGCACTTATTGTAGCATTTTGTGTAGAAAAATATATGGGGTATGAGTGTTTGATTTACTTGTAAGGATCTGCACACACACATCTGCTGTGTACACCTCTAGTAAGTGTTAGTAAGCGATCAGTAGCACACTCACATCTGCTGTGAAATTGCAAACAAGGGAATCATGGTTTGTTTAATTGTTTAGTTGTATAATTGATTACTGGTAACTCATTTATAGTCTGCATCTGTTAGCCTCACCCCTCCTTGTGCAATCATGGCCGAAGTGTGCCGCATAGTCCCGTCCCAGCACGGTAATGATAAGCTCTGTGTTGGCAGTTACCTGCTTGTTAAAGAAAGGAATCATGAGGATAAATATTACTGGTGCTGCCAAAGTCGTAAGTCTCTGAAGTGTCTTGGTCGTGCAACCACCGTTCTCGTAGGTGGTCAGCATCAGCTTAGAAATCACCGAGAGCACAATCATGCTCCCGTTGCAATGGATGCACCAATTGCTTGTGCTATTGCATCTATGAAGCATAGAGCATTAGACACCCATGACACCCCAGCCCAACTAATTCAGGCTATAACAACAAGTTTGCCTGAGGAAGTGAGGCAAAGCATGCCCTGTAAGCAGTCACTGCAGCAGTTAGTAAAAAGGGCAAGATGACTCGACCTTCCAGCAGAGTCACGTACATTGGAGGAAATTAGGGTCCCTGATGAGCTCCGGCTAGTAAGCGGGCAGCCGTGGCTAGCCCGAGAGTCCACATGTGGTGAAGACAAAATAATTATTTTCGCTACCAAGAGAAACATATGTCATCTACACAAAGCACAGTACTGGCTGATGGACGGTACCTTCAGAACTGTGCCCAGTATGTTTCTGCAGCTCTACTCAGTCCATGCCCCTTTTGGCACTGCAGAAAACAGCCATATTGTGCCACTAGTCTATGCATTAATGTCATCCAAATCACAGCAGTGTTACCAAAGACTTTTTCAGGACTTACAAGACCTGTCTGATGAAGAAAGTTTACTGCTTTCGCCAGAGTTTATAATGACAGACTTCGAGCAAGTGGCAGTCAATGCTTGCAAGTCAGAATTTCCAGACAGCATTAATAAAGGATGTTTGTTTCACCTTGGCCAGATAGTGTGGTGCAAAATTCAAAATTTAGGACTTGCCACACAGTATGGCGCAGATCCTGATTTTACACTTAAATTAAGGCATTTGGTGGCTCTTGCATTCTTACCCCCTGCTGACATTAAAATAGTTTTTACTGAGCTGAAAAAAATAATTCCAGACAACACTGCACAACTCACTGAATGGTTCGAGGAAAATTACATCCTGGGTCGTGTGCGAAGACAGATGCGAAATAAAACTTCCATCCAGAGCTCCACCTATTTTTCCTCCCAATTCTGGTCCATGCATGATCAATTATCTAGTCAAATACCACGCACAAAACAGGTAGAAGCATGGCACAGGCGACTAAGGAGCTCTTGTGGGTGCATCGCATAGGTTTTGGTGGTTTGTGTCGAGCTACGAAAAGAGCAAATGACAACAGAGTCAATAATTAAAAAGGTAACAAGAGGATTGCCAAAATATCCTCTGAAAGGGAAATTTGCCTTGCGAGAGGAAAAGCTGAAGATTGTGGTGAGCAAGAGGGAACAGATGGCAAGCGTGGACTTCCTTCGGGGAATTGCTCACAACCTCGTCATTTGAAGGAAATATTTAAATATTGTTTTTAATCTTTTACTGGTTTTAAATAAAGAGAAAAGAAGGATTTTTATTTTTTATTTTCTGACCAATACTGCACAAATATCAGGCGTGGACTTCCTTCGTGGAAAGAAATGGATTTTAAATATGTGACCCAACGCACCCAATGCTGCTTCTTTTTGTAAGTATGTTTTAAAATCATTGGTAAAATGCAAGCTCCAGTTTTGTAATGCTTCATTATGTGAGTATGTTTTAAAATCCTGAGCATTGTAAGCATTGTGGGGAAATGGTATGTCGGGAGTGTGACGTTACGGGAAATGTGTGTTTCGGGAATTTGGTGTCAGTACAACAATTTTCGGGAACTTGTATGTCGGGAAGTGGATGTGATGAAGGTATGCACCAGTATCACCAAGTCAGTGGGTGCTAGTAAGGGTTTGATCCAGGTAACATTTTGTTGGTGGAAAAAGCCACTGCTGACAACAGATATCACCTGATGTTCTAGAGTCAGTTTGGAGTCCACAATGACCCCTAGATTTCTAACCCTTTCCACAGCTCTAAGCATGATGCCATTTGAAGATGATAAAGTGACACTAACAACATTCTTTGCTGAACTACATCAGCCTGGTTCTACCAGTAGCACCTCCTTCTTACTGAAATTTAGGCTTACCAGTTGGTTTGAACCTCTGTAACTTTGCCCCATTGATCAAGTCAGTGTGATCTCAGTATATACACCTGGGATGAGAGGAGAGTGAAAGTGGACATGATAGAGACCTACAAGTACCTCACAGGGTGAACAGGGTGCAGAAAAGGAGTATCTTTCAAATGAGGAATAGTACTAGGACCAGAGGGCATGCAATGAAGCTGGAGGGGGGGTTTAAGGGGGATGTGTGCAAGTAATACTTCACTGAAGGAGTGGTAACTGCATCTGCGGTTTGAAAACCTGTCTAAGGCAAAGTTGCCCAAAGCTCCCCCTACAAGCAAGGGGACAGGTAACTGATGCACCCTTTTGGGCTACTCCCCTCAAGCAAACCACAGCTGTGATTTGAAATCCAGTCTAAGGTGAAGCCACCCAAAGCTTCTCATACAAGCAAGGGGTCTGTTGTGGCCTTTCGGGTTACTCCTCTCAAGCAAACCACATCTTCAGTTTGGAAACATGTCCAAGGCGAAGCTGCCCAAAGCTTCCCTACAAGCAAGGGGACTGCTGTGCCATTTTGGGCTACTCTTCTCAAGCAAACCACATCTTTGGTTTGAAAACCTGTCTAAGGCGAAATCACCCGAAGCTCCCTCTACAAGCAAGGGGTCTGCTGTGCCCTTTTGGACTACTCATCTCAAGCAAACCGAATCTGCTGTTTGAAAACCTGTCTAAGGCGAAGCCACCCGGAGTGCCCCATACAAGCAAGGGAACTGCTAGATACATAGATACATAGACACGGTAAGCAGATAAGGGCCTATGACCCACCCAGTCTGCCCATTTGAGCTTGTAAGTTCCCTTTATGTTTTTCTAGAAGTCTGTTGTCCTTTACCCCTGACCTCCAGAATTCCCTTATGTCTATCCCATGCATTCTTAAATCCTGTGATTGTTTTATCCTCCACTACTTCCTCTGGTAGGATGTTCTACTTGTCCACAACCCTTTCTGTAAAGAAATTCTTCCTCATGTTTCCTCTGAATCGCCCTCCCTCCAACTTCATCCGATGCTCTCTAGTCCTGGAACATCTTTTTTGCTGGAAAATAATGCATTCCTGCAGCTTGTTCCTCCCTGTAAGGTACTTGTATGTCTCTATCATATCCCCTCTCTCCTGCCTCTCCTCCAGGGAGTATATATTCAAGTCCTTCAGCCTGTCCTGATAGGACTTGTGATGTAATCTCTGTATCATCTTTGTTGCCCTCCTCTGAACCTTCTCTACCCTATGTCCTTACATAGGTAAGGTCTCCAGAACTGTACACTGTACTCCAGGTGGGTCCTCACTAGTGCCTTCTAGAGTGGAATTATGACCTCCCTTTTCCTGCTGGTGATGCCCCTACCTATGCATCCCAGAATCCTATTTGCTTTACCTGCTGCCTTGTCGCACTGTTTCCCCTACCTTGAGGTCATCAGAGAAAATAACCCCAAGGTCCCTTTCCTGCTTGGTGCATGCAATATCCTTTCCCCCAACTGACATGTTGTTACAGGATTTGTGCTCCCCATATACATTATCTTGCACTTCTTTGCATTAAATTTCAACTGCCAAACCATTGATCAGTCTTCAAGCTTCTGCAGGTCCCTCCTCATTCTGTCTACACCCTCTGGCATGTCCCCTCTGTTACACAGCTTCATGTTGTCAGCAAACAAGGAAATTCTGCATTCTAGGACATGAGCAATATCACTGATGAAGACGTTGAATAGGACCGGTCCCAGTACTGATCCCTGTGATACCCCACTGGCCACCCTTCCCTCTGTGGAGTGACAGCCATTTACCACCATCCTCTGTGTACTGCCTCCCAGCCAATTACCCACCCACCACATTGCTGTCTTGCCCATTCCCATATTCCCCAGTCTGTTTACTAGCCTTCTGTGTGGAACAGTGTCAAAGGTCTTGCTGAAGTCCAGATAGGCCATGTCTACTGCCCTCCCCTGATCCACTTCTCCTGTCGCTCAGTCAAAACGTTCAATGAGGTTTGGCCTGGTATGACCTCCCCACAGTGAAATTATGCTGCCTTGGGTTCTGTAGTCCATTGACAACCAGATGTTCCACCAATCTCTCCTTCAGTAGTGCTTCCATGATCTTCCCCAATACCAATGGCAGGCTGACTGGTCTGTAGTTCCTCGCTTCCTCTTTGTTCCCGCTTTTTTATAAGGGGACTATATCTGCTGTCCTCCAGTCTTTGGGTACCTCTCCTGTTTCCAGCAATCAGCTAAACAGGATTGCTAGAGGTTTAGCCACCACCTCTCTTAGTTCCTTTAGGAACCTGTGGTGCACCCCATCTGGCCCCATTGCTTTAGCAACTCTTATTCAGTTCCTTTAGGACCCTTTCCCATGTAAAGGGACTTGTGTTCTTTTCTGCTTTGTTCCCACCCCTTGTACTCCATTCAGGCCAATAACCCTCCTCTTTCACAGTAAAGACTGAGCAGAAATATCTGTTCAGGATGTCAGCTTTACTGTTGTCATCTTCCAAGTGGCCCCCATCCTCCCCCTTCAGCCTCACTATCCCTCTCTTTGCTCTTCTTTTTTCACTTATGTACCTGTAAAAGATTTTGTCCCCTCTAGCCACTGATATTGTAATGTGCTCTTCTGTCTGATATTTGGCTTCCCTAACTGACCTCTCTACCTCCCTTTGCTTCTTCTGGTACTTCTCCCTATCCCCTTCTGCCTGTGTCTTTTTGTATTCCCTAAATGTGATCTTTTTGGCTTTCACTTTCTCTGCTACCTCCTTGGAAAACCATAATGGCCTCCTCTTCCTTTTCCCCTTGCTAACCTGCTTAATGCATAATTATGTTGCTCTTGTAATCCCTGTTTTAAATATTGTCCACTGTTCCTCCACCCCCAATTCCCTCACCATTCCCAATAGTGCCTCTTTCAGGCATCTACTAATTTTCCCAAAGTCCGCCCTCCTAAAATCCAGGATATGCATTTTTGTGTGGTTTGGTTTAGCTCCTTCTGTGATTTCAAATCGCAGTGACTGGTGATCACTATTCCCTAGGTGCTCCTCCACTGTTACCCCTATCACACTGTCCCTGTTTGTGAGCATGAGGTCCAGTATTGCCTTCTGCCAAATTCCATAACCAGTTGCTTAAGGAAGGCAGCTTGAAGGGAGACCAGGATAAATCTGCTCCTGGTTGATGCTGCTGCTGGGAGTCTCCAGTCTATGTATGAAATATTGAAGTCTGCAAACAGCACCACCTCCCCCTTGTCTGCCATCCTTTGGATGGCTAGCATCAATTCCCTATCTATTTCTTCCTCCTGGTCTGGTGGTCTGCAGACCACCCCTGTGCAGATGGCTGACCCCATTTTCCTTTTCAGCTTAACCCACAGTATCTCCCCCCCATTTTGTTCCTCCTGGATCTCTGTGGGCTTAATGCCATCTTTCACATAAAGTGCCACTCCTCCTCCTCCCTTCCTGCCTGCCCTGTCTCTTCTGAATATGTTGCAGCCGGGTATGGCCATCTCCCAGTCATGGTTCTCATTATACCAGGTCTCTGTGATGGCCACAATGTCCAGGTCCAACTGCACCATGGCAGCCTCCGTATTCTTCGTCTTGTTGCTAAGGCTCCTGGCATTGGCACACATGGCATTCCATGGTGTGAACTCCCTGGACTGTTTATTTGTTCTACTCCAGCCCCTTCCATGGTTGTCCTTTATTATTGTCTCTCCCTGCTGTCTGCCCTTCCATTGAATTTTGCCCCCTTTCTGCCTATCCACCACTTGGGTGCTTATCTCCCTATTTTGCACACTGCTTTGTAGACATGTCTCTTCCTCCTGTTCATTGGTTCCACTGCTAGCTGTGGGGGGTGGGCAATTAGGTACCCTCCTTGCTGGCCTGCCACCCCCTTGGCTAGTTTAAATTCTTGTCCAGATAGCATTTAAACTAGTCACTGAGTGTTTGGATTCCCCTCCAGGATGGATGCAGACCGTCAGACTTGAACTAGCCCCCTCCCTCCTGGTGGGTCCCCAGTCACCAATGAATCCAAACCATTCCTTGCAGCACCAGTTCTTCAACCATAAGTTAAAATTTCTGGTGCATGCACCTCTACGCTAACCCTTGCCTCTTACAAGTAGTACTTCCAAGAAGTAGCTACTAGCTTGAGACCCCTCCCCAATTGTCTAAACTCTTCTTGAACTTCCTTTGGCTCCCCATTTGCCAAGTCACCTAGGTGGATAATGACATCCAGCTCACCCTCCCATCTTGCCTTCCTGGCAATCACCAGGATCATCTTCCCATCACTAAACACCATGGCACCTGGTAGGCACCTCACCTCCCTGTCCTCCCCCTCCTGTGTTCCTAACTGGATCCTCTTATGATAGAGTCCCCCACCAGGATTTTCTTCCTCCTCCTCCTCTGGGGTCCACTGCTCTACCTACTGAGGTCACTTCCTCAGTTGACATTCACATTCTTCCCTTCCACTTCTCTGGGTACCTCTGTTTGGTTGTCCCCATTTGCCAGTGTGGCATATGAGTTCTGGAGTGGAATAGGATTTGGGATGTGCCTCTGCCTGACCACTCTAACCCTCCCTGAGCCCACTGTCATCTAAGTGCTCCTCATTCTTGGCATCTGTTGAGGCAGCGGCACTCGACTGGGTGCTCTCTGGATAGGGGCAAAGGTACTCCTGAACCAGTTTACTTCCGCTCTGATTCTGGCTACCCCATCCCTCAGTTCAGAAAAATGCCTGCAGGTAGGGCAGTACCTCAGCTTTCAGAAGGTCTGCCAGACTACAGCTGCCCTGCATCCACTGCATAGCACCAGTCCCCACATTGTACTGCACTTATACTGCTATTCCAGTAGTTGTCTGTTACTATCGCTCTCCTTGTAGTTTCCTTTTTATTAAAAATCCTGCCACCAATCCTCAGATACATTTTTTAGAAAAGGAAAACAACAACAACAAAAAATTAGTCAAAACACTTATGCCAAGGGTGGGCTTCTTCCCCCTAATGCCCCTCCTACTCCACAACCCCTGCTATTTCCTGTGCTTAGCTCCTGTCAATCAGATTTAACATGGCATATAATTGACAGTGGGGGACAGGAGATGGAGGGTGGATGAAAATTTGCAGCAGGTAAAGACAGCAAAGGAAAACAGTACCACTAAAAGTACACCAAACTAGGTTTCAGATTTTCAACAGCCCCAAAGCAGTTCTAAATAAAGACAGAAAAGAAATAACAGTACCACTAACAGCCCACGTATCTAGGTTTAAAACCAAAACAGCAATGAGCAGTTACTGCACTGCACTGAAATGAATCTGGATCCTTCCTCTTCTGTGCCCTTTCAGGCTACCCTTCTCAATCAATACACATATGCAGTTTGAAAACCTGTCAAAGGTGAAGCCATCAGAAGCTCCCCCTACAAGCAAGGTATGGACTGAAACTTTTTGAATTTTGGTGCCTACCAAAGCAGGAATCTCACTTGCTCCTGTCTGCCAGCAGAGTTTTCCCTCACACTAAGTGCAGCAAGGCAGAGATCAGCTAGGAACTGCTGCCAGGACTGCTCTCTCTGCCTTAATTTTATGGATGTCTCACTTTAATCAGCTTAAAGTCTCATATAAAAATTTATGAAAGTCGATTTAAGTTTGATATTTAGAGTTGTTTTAAGCTTTTTTTTTTAGTGTCCAGTTTCCCATTAGCAGATTATAAAGATCTGCCACTAGAGGGACCTTAGTTCTGTTTTCTAGCATGACTGAAGTAAGAGGATCTTTCACTGTCAACTATAGGCCTCCCTCAATCACTCTCTAGCCAACCCTTGTACAGTAGATACTTCATGTTGCTTTCCCATTGGCTACCGTGCACTGCTGTCCACCTAGTCTGCTTCAACCATACTTTAGCTCTGCAAGCCAAAGCTAAACTATTCATGATGGCCAAGTTAACACTACTGTGCATTACGTCCAGTCTGGTACTTCATATTGTAGCAGACTACCTCATAGCCCTATCCCTAATACACCCTCATTGCGTATTGCATCGTGAATCAGTCTCCCCAACTATTTGACTCATGAATATCTGTCAGTGTATATCCCTGCCCCTTGTCTGCCAAAATATAGAATTGTCTGCCTAGGATCCTGGCTACTCAGAATGTTGCAAATGTCTCCATTTTCCACCAGATAGCTCAAAAAATGGTTTGCCTCTTCAATCAGGCCTTCATTCATTTTTCTCTTCCTAATAATCCTTGCAGGTGATGTTGAGCATAATCTTGGGCCTGCTAATGATACCTCTGTTCCCTTCTTCCCTCTCCTCCCTCCTCCCTCCTCTCACAGTATCTCAATGGCTACAGAAAGGGTTGAAAATTGCCAACTTAAATGTGCAAAGCCTTTGACCTAAAATGCTAGACCTGGAAGCATGGGCCAGTCTTCACACTCCTGATATTCTAGGCACCACAGAGACCTGGCTAAAACCAAGTATCAGGCAATATGAAGTGGCTCTGACTGGGTAAAAATGTTTCAGATTGAATTACCTGAAAAAAAAGGTGGGGTGTCATTTTGTATGCCAGGGACAGCCTTGATGCTTTCCTAATCCCTGGACCAGGATCCTCTGAGGTGGACTTGATATTCCTCTCTCTTACCCTTGGCTCTGTAAAAAACTACTGGTAGGGTGTGTATACCTACCACCTAAAGTAGCATCCTCTTGCCTACCCTCCTTCATTATCTCCCTTTCTAGCCTGTCGCTTCATGACCTGCTGATTGGGGGAGACTTCAATATTGACTGGTTGAACCCTGGCTCTGCCAAGCAGTCTGCCACACTGGTTAATTCCAACATGGTTCAAATGGCTAATGGCCTTACTCGTCTTAACACAAAGTCAGGCAACCATACCTTACTCAAGTGGGTGGTCACTAACTGTGCCTTCAGGAGAAAAGCTGTAGATGTCCTCTCAGACAGTATAAGTGACCTCTCCCCAACTATCTGTATTTGGCACAATAACTTCTCTTATCCTCCACCTAGGTAGTAATGGTCCAGGACATGACAAAATTCAACTCTAATGCTTTCACAGATGCAGTCCAAGATATTAACTTTGGCCCAATAAATACTCTACAGGATGTCAGTTCAGCCCTGGACTACCTGTGACTAAACTCACTGGTATTATTGACCTCCATGCCCCTATGAAGGGATGCCAGATAAAAGGTGTCAAAGCTCCTTAGCTCTCTAAAGAACTGAGGCTGCTCATGTCCTCACATGATAAAGCCTGGTATAGATACAAGGGTAGTGGATAACCTACTGACTGGCAAACTTAGAGCCAGCTAAGGAACAGCTGCAAGAATGCTGTCCAGAAAGCAAAGTGCCTACATTTCAGGAATCTCCAGAACGAGAACCTCAGCAATCCAAAAGAATTTTGGAGACAGGTTAACTCCCTTCTAACAGGGAAAACCTCAGAGATCTCAAGCTCCCTTGATGCCCAGGGTTCATTCTTAGTGACCTTCCCTCCATAGCAACTGGATTTAATGAGTTCTTCACAGACCTTCATAAATATACATCTATTTTTGACAACCCCCCCCCCATTCAGGCCCACTGCAGTCAGTCAACTCCATGACTTGTCCTGCCTTCCACCTAAAACTAGCCACCCTTGATAAAGTCTGTCGTCTGCTCAAGAATTTGAAGGCTGACAGCTACCCTGTGCATTACACACTGGAACCAAAATTCCCTAAGCTAGGAGCTGATGCCCTTGCCCATCCAGTTTGGGATCTATTTAACAGATTATTCCTTACATATACTGTCCCAGAGAAATGGAAGGTGGCAGTAGTTGACCCCCATACACAAGGCAGATACCAACTCCATAGTGGAAAACTTCCTCCCATTCTCTATTTTATGCCCACTAGCCAAGATATATGAACAAATAATCTATGATCACCTGCTGGACTACCTGGACCTACACCAGCTGCTTGCAACCTCCAAGCATTGGTTTATGAAAAATTACAGTACCCTGACAGCCCTGGTCAAAGTCACATCTGACATATTCTATGCCATGGACATTGGCCGAGTCATAGGTGCCATATTCATAGATGTGACCAAGGCCTTTGATTTAGTCAACCACGACCTTTTGCTACACCAGCTGAATGTACTTGGCCTTGATTCCTCTGCCCTAGCTTGGATTTATAGCTAGCTCTATGGCAGCACTCAGCATGTGAATGGGCGGGATCCAAATCAGTACCAAGGTTCATAACCCATGGTGTTCCTCAGTGCTCCATACTGGGTCCTCTGCTTTTTTCATTATACATCAATGATCTCCCTAGTAATTGTGGTGGAGCCTCAGTCCACCTCTATGCAGACAATGCTATCCTCTACCATTCTTCCTCTGATATAGGCCATCTCGAGGCAAATCTGGAACCCGACTTTACCACCCTTGTGGACTGGTTAGTTCAAAAACAACTGGTGCTTAAAACTAAAAAAACAAAGTGCATGTTGTTCCCTAGATCACCTACATGCACCCTCCCCGGTCTGGCTGTGCTCTCACATGCTGGGGCTGCCCTTGAATCTGTCAAGTTGTTTAGATACCTGGGAGTCACCTTGGATCCCTCACTTACACTGGATGCACACGTAACAGCTGTCACCAAAATCCTTAACCAATCATTAAGGAGTCCTTTACTGCATTCATCCATTCCTTACGTCAACTGCCTGTCACAAGATTATGGATGCCACCCTCCTGCCTCTTCTCTTGTATGGTGCCCCATTGCTTTTCTCAACCTCTGCAACCTTATCATCTCATCTGTCACAGGTCTACAACAGAGTGTGTAGGTTTGCTCTGGGAACCCACGCTTGCCATCATCACTGTGATGTACTATCTGCCCAGGGATGGTCGCCCTATGAGGCCAAACTACGCTATGCCACATTGAGCTTTGTTGACAAGCTAGTACATTGATTCATGCCTCCCTGCCTAACTGATATCATCCAATCTCGACTCCCCAGTGTACTCTCAGATCTGCCTCCCTACCCCTTCTCATAGTGCCAAACCTGCATCTCTCTGTGGCCCGGAGATCATTCACCTTTTCTGCTGTGTCCTCCTGGAACTCGTTACCCTCCTCAGTCATGTCTTGCTCTTCACTCCCTCAATTTCAGTGCTTATTGCAGGCTCATCTAGCAGCTCCACCTTACTCCTGCTATTGATGACTTCCAGGCTTTCTATATCTCCACTGCCTGTGTGCTTAGCATCACTGGATTTCTCAGTTAGGTATGATGTTATCTGTACAATCTGAATTATGTACGATGTTATCTGTAAATAGGGAATGATGATTATGTTACTGTCTGCCATAATATACTCTATGGTACTGCTATCTATACTAGTGGCTCTTAACTGTAGTAATTATGTTAATTGTACATTTTTTATGCTAGTTGTGAATGTTTATATGATGTAATTGTGTTGTATTGTGACATGTTCCTGTAACTATATTAGTTGGTCTTGTTATTGCAAGTATCATACCTGTGTGGTTTCCTGTGTCAACTATTGCACTATCAATGTACTGCACTTACTGGGTTGCCACTGAAAAAGGGACTATCTTGTCTCAGTGAGCCTACCTGGTTACCAAAATTCAATAAAGAAACATTCCTGGAATAGGCTGCCAGAATACTTGTTGGAGGTGTAAATAGAAAGGGACTTCAAGCATGCATGGGATAGGCATGGGGGATATTAGTAAATAGGCAGTTAGGAGGGAGGGTCACAAGGGACCAGTAAGGGTCTGCATAAACAGACTAGGTTGGGATCATCTGGGCAGACATGGTGGGCCAAGCAGTTTTTTTCTGCTGACAACAGAGGTTGCCCTATTAAAGGGTAGCCAAAGTTGTCATTGGCCCCTCTGGGATTAACAAGGGTAGGTAGGGGGAGGGGTAAGGGGTCAGGTAGCAAAGACGAGGAAGGAAAACAGCAGGGAGGATGACATCACAGGGGGAGGGGGATTGAAGTCATTGAAATGGGGCTGGTTTAGGGCTGATGGACAGGTTAGTTGATTGGCCAGGAGGAATCCAGTGGCGGGGTTACATAGCAGTAGAAAAGGAGGTGCAGGGAGAGAAAATCCCTCTCTTTCCTGCAGCTGTTAAGATATAAACTTCAGCACAGATGACTGAAGTTTGTTTGTTTATTTATTTATTTATTTTTATTTATTTAAGAGTTTTACCTGGAAGGCATACTGAGTGGAGTACAGCTCTATTCCAGATATGTCCTAGGTACTGTACAATAACAATGTGAGGCACACATTATAACAAGGTGAGATAATAGGTACAGGCAATATAACAGCAAGGTTACAACTCTATACATGGTATAATACAGTACACTGTACAAGTGGGGTAGACTCTCAACTGGTTTAGGTAAGGTAGGAAGGCAGGCTTGGTTTGGGCCTTTTTTGTACAATTCAATATCTGGTGCTTTATTTGCTATTGGGTAGTTGAGTTTTTGGTCAGTGTAACTTACTGTGTATTGTTTTATTTCCATATTGATAAAGTTTACCCTTTTTTAGGAGCATACTTCTTTAGCACAGAATTTGGTAATTAGTGATGGCTGTATGTTGTACCTGCCAAGGGCCTAAACAGGTAAGGGAGCACAGTAAGATCCATCCATGGTGATGTACACTACTGCAAGTGGCATCTGGGGAGGTTTTTGCAAGAGGTAGGTTGGGGCTTGAGAAGTGAGCAGGAGTCACCCATTGGAGGAGGAGGACAGTGCACACCAAGTCAGTTGTATGACTCAGAAGAGAATCAGCTGTTTGTTTGGGGAGCAGGATTTTCTATTTGGCTCCTCATGACCAGGTGTATTTTGTTGTGGAAGGACAGTGTCCTTTGTTTGGGATGGGCTTGGTGCTGGGCCAGGGCTAGAGTCAGAGAAAGTGCACCAGGCCATGTGGTGGTCTTAGGCTGAGTGGCTATAAGGCCCGGGAGGTGATGAGGGCCATCAGGACATGTCTACAAGACTACCCATTCTGCCCACTGTGGGAACCGGTAGCAAGAATGTCAGGAAACAGGGGGGCTGCCGGCCACATGATGAGGCCAGGAATGTGCTGGTGGGGATCCAGTGGGACATGTCGGTATGGCCCAGTACTGGAAGGGCTATTATTTCAATGGGTCCAGAGAGGTTGTAGGCTGAGGGGAGGCCTGGGATGCATAAGTGGGGGGTGTGGGCCATGAGGCACAGCCTAGCTCGTCACTTGGCAGATTGGGATGGGGATCACAACTGTGGGAACTTTTGGATGGTACCACGTGACAGTTAAGGCCGCAGGTTGGGAGGCCTAAGCTGGAGCATCCAACGGGACCTTGAGAGGAAGGGTGAGCTGGCAAGAGGCCAGTTGCCTGAAAAGGGTGGCAGAGCTAGTCCTTTTGTTGGGGGAGCACTAGGCAGCATGAGATGAGATTCTGGATGGAGACATTCATGCATAAGTTGCAGTAAGCAGCAAGCCACATGTCCATTTTTCCAATCCATTCAGAAAGCACATCAGGAAGCTGGATGAAAGCAAAGGTGGGCATATCAAGCATGGGGAAAAAGGTGTCCTAAGGATTCCAATTTTAAGGAGTCATGGGGGTGTTATGGGTGAATTAAAAGTAGCTCCCTCCATGGGTGAAGGACTACTGGCTCAGATCTATCTGGACCTATGCAAGGTAAAAGGTAAAAGTTTATTTTTATACAGGTAATACATGTCGTTTGGACAAAAAAAGTCCAGTTTGCAAAACAGACCTGTGTAATCCCTATCTAAAAACACAACATGTTTCAATATTGACACAAACACAAACACATTAACATGAAATATAAATGTTACTAATTTAGCAACAAATAAATTATAAAAATTATACTCCCTTCTATCTTTGCACAAAGATACAAACCTTACCCGATTTTATAACACATAATGAAAAAATAATTAACAATTATAAATATGAATGTTCAGATCTTTTATAATGTGAACAAATGTAGAATGATTTACAATTTCCCTTACATCTGGAGAAAGAGAATTCCAGAAAACAGCAGCTTGGTGAATTATAGTCCTATCCCCATATTTATTTTGTGATTTTCCTAAAGTAATCTTAATTAAATGAATCGATCTAGTTAATGTTTTCTTTATGGATTTCTTTACTGGAAACAACTGTATTGGAAGTGGATGATTTAAACAAAGATATTTCATTTTATGGATTAGACTTAACCATTGACAGATATAATTTGTTTCCAAGGGCAGCCAATTTAATTTAGTTAACAGTAAACAATGATGAGTATGATAATTTCCCTTTAATACATATCTGGCCACTTGGAAATAAGTTTTATAAAAAAACCTGGCCTAAAGTGTTTTATTGGCTCCTCTGTATGTCAATTAGCCATATCTTAACAGTGGAATAATTAACTGTTTGGCCAACTTCTTCCTATCTGTTAATGTTAAACATTCTGTGGTTCTTCTTAAGGCTCCTATTCTTTTATTCACTCTTTTTACTAGATCCAAGATATGATGAGAAAAAGAGATCTGTTCATCAAAAATCACTCCCAAATAACTATAATTCTCAACCTGTTTTAATTCAGTTAAATTTTCTGTGTAAATTTGTAACTTAGAAGGAGCATCATTTTTTTTAAATAAAAATTTCATGCATTTTGTTTTCTTTGTGTTCATAATCAACCTTGACCTGGTGAACCACCCCTCAATCTTTAAAAAATCTGACTGCAAGTTCGATTTCAGCCCATCAATTGATTGGCCAGATGCAAAAATAGCCGTATCATCGGCATATAACCAAATTTCTGTATGCTCAGCCACTAGTGGAAGATCATTTATAAAAATAAGAAACAGAAGAGGTCCAAGAATTGATCCCTGAGGAATGCCCCTGGTAACCCCTTTGCTCTCCAATGAATAACCCTGAACTTCCACCCACTGTGAGTGATTACCCAGATAAGATTTTAACCAATCTAGAGGGCCATCTCTGATACCTATCGCTTGTAGTTTTTCGATCAATAAGGGGTTGTCCACCAGGTCAAAGACTTTCGAAAGGTCTATAAAAATCACTACTGTCTCCATATTATTTCCCAAAGACCTGTTTAACAGGTTACTAAGTTCTGAAAGGGCTGTTGTAGTAGAATCATTTTTTTTGAAAATCTGATTGGTTAGGGGTTAAGAGACTATATTTATCTAAGTAATCTGTTACCTGGGTAGAAATACGTTTCTCCAAACTTTTTGATAAAAAAGGTAACAGGGCTATAGGCTTATAATTATTAACTTCTGCTACTCATCCCCTCTTGTAAATTGGTTTCGCTTTTCTCTCTTTCCAAGAAAGTGGAAAGTAACCAATTTGAAGACTCCAATTAAATAATAAGGATTAACTGGTGTCATATGAAATGCTACCAGCTTCAAAAATCTGCCTTCAAGGCCATCACTACCATAAGCCTTATGAATATTTATTTTTTGTAATACTTTGTAAACACTGGTAGTTGTAATAATTTTAAATCTAAAAGGGGGCAGTCCATCATGTTAAGGTGTTATTTTTTGTTGTTCCAAATCTTGTTTATAAGGAATGTTACAGTTGGGAAGATCAATGAAAAAGTCATTTAACACTTTAGAAATATCCTTCAAATTTTCAATAAAGGTATCTCCATTCTTCAACCTTATTATTTCTTCATTGGAATTTCCTCCTGGTATGGTCAATTGTTTAACCACATTCCAAAAATGTCTTGGATCAGTACTCATGTCAATTTTATTTTTATAATACAAAATTTTAGAGGATTTAACTAACCTTTTACACTTATTTCTAGCCATCTTAAAAAATATCCAATCCTTTTCTAATTTAGATCTCAAAACTTTTTTCAAAATTCTATTTTTAAATCTAATTTGGTTTAATAATCTATCATTGATTCAGGGTAACTTAAAATATTTCTTTTAATCTTAACTTTAGGTGCATGCAAATCACAGATTTCTCCAAAAGTCTGAGTGAAATATTCAATCGCAGTATTAATGTCTTGGATTAATTTGCAGCAATCCCAATTTTCTTTACCTATACTGTCCAAAAATTGGTTGTCAGAGAAGCAGGTCTTGGAACCTATCATAAGCATTTGTCAATTTGACTTCGATATTAAAAAAACTGCCCATGGGGGAAAAAGTATTTTAACACTGGGGGGTAGAGGATTCTGAGTGGGGGGGAGGAAACTTGGACCCTAGTGTGCCCTAGTGGGCTGGATCAGGGGAGGTTCTTGGGCCATGGCCCACCCCCATTCCCTTATCTGCCTCTAGTTTTGGTCTGGCGAGCATGGGCAGGGGGGCCTCCAGTGATACTGGTGGTAACCTCCAGTGAAACAGGAATGGATGGGTTGGCCTAGGAATAACTAGGCCTATGCTCAACTGCAAGGGAGGTACATTCCAGACCATCCTGGTAGGCCCCAGGCTGGGGGAAGCCATGTTGCAAGGAGAACATGATCGGGGGAGGGGAACTATGTGGGAGAGTGCAAAAAAGTTTTACAAAAAGGGGGAAAACATATGGAGAGATAGCAAACAATCGGACAAGGAGGAGCAAAGGGGGGCTTGGTGTAGATATGGCACAAAGGGCAGTTGCCTGGGAGCCTGGGAGAGGATTCAATGGGGAAGTAAAAAAAAAAAGGAGAGGGAGAAGGGAGGAGTCAGGTTTCGTATAAGTGGGGGATTTATGACACAAGGCCTTATGTGCCCCCCAAAACGCAGGAGACAGCAGGCTCACAATTTCATTGTTTGATTGCAGTATGGCTCCCAAGAACACTCCTAAGCAGAAGACCAGTGAACTGCTGATACAGAAAGTGGTGGAGCTGATGGAGCAGGTACAAGCCATCATAAATGAGTCAAGAGCAGAGGAGGATAAGCGAAGAAGGCAGACAAGTGG